>JAVJGI010000062.1:45002068-45146735 GCA_035590275.1 Ibycter americanus | reverse complement strand
CCCCCCCCCAGGGGGGGCTCATCTGATAAGTGCTAATTAGCTCTTCCTTGCAGGGAATTCAGAGGCTCTATCAGAAGTGGGGAGGGAGTCCTGAGCTGCTTTTGCGAAGGTAAGCTCTTTTATCAATATTCAGACCTGCAGCCTCACCCAGTGCAGGGGCTGTGCCACGGGGGTCCCTGCTCGAGGCAGGGTGGGCACCCTGAGGGGGGCTGGCACACAGCATGACTCAAACTGGGTCATGCTAAAGCTTCTTTCCCAAACCAAGTGTTCCCTGGGTGTTCATCAACTGCTGTGGCTGCAGGAATGATGGTTATCTGTGCTTGGTTGTATTTCTTGGGGAAACTTTTGTATTTTGCCCTTTAAAAATGAAATTGTGTTTTGTTGGGAAGCAAAGTTTTGTCAGGAGCTGAGGGAGTGTGTGGGCTGTAGTTGTCTTAATGTGCTTGATGTGAAATGTGTTGCAAGGGGCAACAGATTGCTGGTCCTCCTCCCTGTGGATGAGTCCTCAGCCTGTGTCTCCAGAAGGATTGTTCCCTTTTTCTCCCTTTTTTATTTTTACATGTTTCCCTCCCACCCTGTCCTTTGACTCCTTAAGATAACGGATTATCATTCAGCTAAAGCTAAGACTTCATTGCAATTTAACTCCTTCTGGTTGTCCAAGCAGTGGTGGAGAGCTCAGCAAGTTTTTCTCTCCCTTTGCAACCTGTTTTATTTCACTTGTGTAATTCCTTGAATGACCTCTTCCTCTTATCTGTTCTCTCTCCTACTAAGTTTCTATCTTCCAGATCTGTTTTTCCCCTGCAGTGGTGTTTTTTCTTTCTCATCTATGTATGCGTGACTCTGCATATACTAACAGTAGGGTTCAGTGCTTTGCAACACAAGGTAATCTTCCCTGCATTACAAACATGCATAACTGTTCTTGTTCTGAACTGGTTTGATCTGTGCTCTCACTTAGTAGAATGATAAGAAACTATTCTGCTGAGTAAGCGCCCATCTATTTTCAAGCAGTCTACTTTAAAGAGGAAGAAAGTTGGCAGATGTTTCATTTATTAAATCAATGTCAGCACAGCTATGCTTTTAAAGGGTTGAGGTCTTTTATTGGAGTGGGTGAAATCTGCCTAGTACAAGCCATCAGAGTGTTGTCACAAATTGTTTTTAAGTGGCAGAGCCAATGCAAAGAATTGCTGTGTGATTAATGACCACATTATCATCTTTAAGCTATAAACTAAACCATTCCCTCCTCCCTTGGGAAGGAATATGTCATTTATCAGTCACTACAGCTTCAGGGTGTAAGAGTTCAAGATGGTCTGTGGTGATGCAAGAACACTTTTTGCACAATGCTGAACCTGTAGGAAGTTATTTCATTTTTATTTGGAGGTTAAGAGGCAACTGAAGTTTTATCATGTGTCTAAGGAACACACATACATATATTGTTTCCAGTTCACTTAAATGCCAGTAAACAGGGTTGTGCTTACAACAACAAAAATAATTTTTGCAGCTATGGCATAAGGCAAAGGAGACTAGGATAGTTCACACCTATGACATATGCCTTCTAATGAGGAAAAGGCATGCAGCTGTGAGATGTGGGGGACCAGCCTCTCGCTTACCCTTGCCAACAGCACAAAGGGAAAAGAAGTTTAGTTCCCACAACTGCCAGCAGTTATTTCTCTCTGTGCTGTGGAAATTAGAGGGAGGGTGCTTTCAAAGGGGAGGGAGGAAACTTATGTCACAACACGGGTGAAGGCTACACTACTCTTTGGTTTTGTTTTATGGCTGTCGTAGCTCCAGGGAGCATGAGACCATTGACTTCAGCCTAACCTGAGCTATTGGTGGCTGTCATTTCTACCATCCCTTATCTGAGGAAGATTTACCAGAGCATCATTTCTCTAAGTCACTGCCTAGAAGTGACAGCACTTGTAAGCAGATGATGATGAATTACCTGTGGGAATTATTTCTCCTACATGTGTTGGAGGGTAATATCTGCCTGGTAGCAGGTGGCTGCATGAATCTTGTGACAGCAAAGCGACTAGAGAGACTAATCTTCATCCTGCTCTTTCTGCCCTGCAATAGCTTGATTTTTGGTGGGATGGCTTTGGGGCTAGTATAGTAAACATGCTGTTTGCATTGCCTGTTCAGTGATAATGCTTAAAAACCACATTTGCTGAAACAAGAAGCTGGGACATAAGAAGGGAATGAAAAGGAGGGGAAATGATACTCGTATGCAGAAGTATCAGTGCTGCGTGTTCACTCTGCTCCCCTCTGCAACACGTATCTCCAAAGCTCTTCATCAGATACACTCCTCCAATGCCAACTATGTTTACCTTTTCACAAAAGCATCTATCCAGGTCTGATTAAAACCAGAATATGCTGTTTCACAAGACTTGGTCTAGGGTATCAAAGGAACAGTCTGGTAGAGCCAGAATGCTCTCTGGAGATGGGTACAGTCCCCTGAGGATGGAGCTGCATCCAACTTCAGCTTCTGCCAGCACTCACAGATGCTATCCCCACCAACAGTGAAGCCTCACATGTGTTGCCAGCTACCTGGATAGACAGCACTTCAGCTGCTCCAGTGATACTCCCCCTCTCTTACAGTACCATGTGCCCCATCCTGCCTGCCAGCACTCTTCAGGACATACTCAACAGCCTCAGTGCTGGGAACCTATTCAACATGTTTAAAGAAGATAGTTCTTTGAAAATAGAAAGGAAAGCAGATTTCCTTGTTTCGTGGTGTGTGTGTGTTTTTTTTTTTTTTTTTAAAGTCCCTTCTCCCATATGGGCATGTTGAGTAAATAACTGTGTAAAGACAATGTTCTCTTCTCCCCTTGCTTTCCACTCTAACAGACTTGTTCAGAATTTAATCTGGTCAAAAAAGCCAAAAGTATCAAAGGTCTCTTTCCCACCTCAGAAAAGTGCAATCTTCTACTGGCAACCCACAAGATCATTCATCTGTCAGTTATCATCATGTTTCATGAACCTGATGACATTTCAAGCACTTCTTTTTATGGAATGTGGAACAGATCTAGTGAATTTCCTATATCACTCACTGAAGATTTCAGACACACACATACACAGAAAACATGCCAAAACACAACAGCTTTCATTTAGTTATTTCTATGAAAGAATATTTTATTAATTTTTTGTATTGTGAAAAAAATGTTTTCACAAGAATACAGAAGTAGTACAACATTCTTCTAGTATTAAAACATGAAATGTACATGTCTTGGCTTGGAATTTATTGAACCTTACCATAGGACTCATGCATGGTGGTGTTTTGGGGTTGGGGTTTTTGTTTGTTACTAAATTGAACTTAAAAACCGAAGGGTATGACAACAAGGAGGACAGACTCCTGTAATATCTGGGAGCTAGTCAGTACCCATTTGAATAATTAGGTGTTTCCTGGTGTGCTTGATGGTCCTCTTCTTCCACTAGGGCCTGAAGAAAGAATGCAAGATGCTGTGTTTGTGCACAATTACCTTATATGTACTATGTCCAAGTGATTTCCAAACACAGCTACCTCTACCCCACCCAGAGTAAGAGAGAGACTGGCATGATGAAAAAACATGGATAATAGTGAAAGTGTTTTGCACAGGCAGATATCCAGGAGGCTTTGTAAGGAGGATGGCTGGCACTGAACTGTGGGTGATGACCCCCACGAGTGGGCAGCTGGTGCTTAGCCTGGCCCCATGGCTGGGGTGCAGAGCTGCTGATGTTGCTCTGTGCTGTGCTGTTCCAGAGCACTGGGCAAGCTTTTTGGCTCTGGTCTGGTTCCTCGCTAGGTGTAACAGCTCCTAGCTGAGTCCTGACCTGAGCTACTGGCTTGCCTTTGTGTTACACTCCCGAATCTCTGTGTTGTGCTGGTAACCTTTTTGCCCAGGACTCTTGCCAAGGGCCTCTCCAAAGCTGAGCCGTGCAGTGTTAGTAGGGCAGTTGCAGGGAATGATGCCATCCATAACTTAGATATGTAAAACCACAGGAATTTGGTCTTTAGGATGTTGACCTACTCTTCCAGAAGTAAGGAACTGTCTGTTATGATCATACTGACTTTTTGTCTTGATACCACAGTCAAGCCCTCTGGGAATTTATGATTTTTTTAATATAATGCATCGTTTCTGTAATGCTTGTATTTGTGTGCTGGATATAATAGGGTTTGGGGAACCATATTCACAAGTTAATGACATATGCAAGATACCATACAGTATAGCAAACTGAACAAGAGATTTAATCCCCGATCTTTATCATGTGGTGTACCTGAGCACCAGAGTCTAAATATAGAGACTAAACTACCAATCATGATATTTTCAGATCAATGTTTGCAAGTGTATGTCTTTACTTTTCTTGGCCACCAGTTCTACGTTGTAAATGCTGCAAAAATTCCCTTGGGGTTCCCACACGATCCAGGCTTTCGTGGAGGCCAGTCCTCTCTTCCCCTTACCTGAGTAAATGCTTTATACATTCTGTGAAAGAGGAGATGCAGTAACAGACACCCAGTTCAGGGAAAACCACATCTTCAGGTCCCTAGGAAGAAGTCCTTCATCCCCAGTACTGTTGTATCTAGATAAAGAGAGATTATGGAGCAATACTGCAATGCAAATCCAGATCACCATGTCCAATATTTGAAAATGAACTTAGAAACATTGTTGATTAAACATGCCCTGGTAAAAAGGCAAAACATCTGCAGAGTATATTTCATTTGGATCAAACTGAGGTGAATACCACTGAGGTTGTGGAGTTTTGTACTCTGTACAGGAGTAAAGCCAGCTTCAGGAAACCTTCAGTAAAATCAACACAAATTTTAATTGTTGGATTTGTTTTTCTCCCAGAGGAAAAGCAGATAAGGGTTCAGGATAACTAGCAGTGTGCTAGCTTTAAGGAAAACAATGCAGGAAAATCTGTGGAGTAAGATCAGAAACAGAGTTGATGTGATTGCTGCCTGTTGGCTGGTTTATGTTTAGATCCTTTTCTGAAAATAATCTTTCTGTTTTATTGTGGCTGAATGTTTCTCCCATCCCCGTATAAAACTTGAGACAGACCTTAAAAAACATATAAAAATCAATGACACATGCAAATAAAAAGCTGACATATGGGTCTAGCATGCTTTTGTAACTAGCGTTTTTTTTTCATTAGAAAGGGCATGGCTTAGTCCACTATAGAATACATACATACTATATGCACTCTATACACATACATTCCAACATGTAGCTTGGCACTTTGTTTAGATAATTCTACATTAATGACTTAGGCAACTTGTCTAAGCTCCACCTCCCACGCATCCTTTATTGCTTCTTGGTATGTCTTTACACTTTTTTCATCACTGAAGTTCACAGTATATACTGAAACATCTGTTGCCAAAAGAAATAACTTTCCTCATGGTGTATTTAGTGATAAAAATGGTTTTGTAAGGCTCAATGCTAATGCCAGACTCATTTACAGTTATTTTGGGCATTGTAAGCAATAGGACTGTGCATTCTGTTTAGCAAGTATGTGACAACTTAGGTTAGGTAAACAAAAAACGCTGCCAGGGTTCCCTCCTGCAGTCATGGCAGCCCCAGCCTCTCCCAGAGACAGGTGCCGGAGGTCTGGTGGTGGCCGCTGCTGTTGCTTCTCTGGTTTGTGCGGTCACCTCAGCCCTGAAAAATTAGTACTTAGAATAATGGTGAGAAAGTAGATGTCTGCAACTTGTCTGCACTAAATGGGATGGATGGTTTCTCTGCTTGCTGCTTTGCAAGGTGTTAGTAGAAAGCTGGAAAGGAAGGACAGGAGAGCAAAGACAGAGTCTGAGCCACATTTATGTCACCTGCTGCACAACTGCTTAATTCATCAAAGCCTCCCCGTGGCCACCCTTGCAATGAAAACACTTCTGCTACCTTTCCTTCTCATCAGCTGCTCCTGGCTTTGTCACAAACTTCATTATCACATGGAAGGAGAAAAGCAGCATCTGTTTAAGGCTATTTATTAACACTAAGCTTCATAAATTGTATATGAAAATGGAGCGTCAGCCAGGAGAGATCATTCATCAGCTGCTGCTGTTGGCATCAGTTGAAGTTTGAGAAGTCCTATAGAGTAACACAGTAGTGAACTACACAGTTTTTAATGGAAATGCCCTTTCCTCTTTCATTTCAGTTCTCACAGGCTTCTGGACAATTAACTAGGGTCTGAGGTACTGCAGATTACTCTTAGCCAAAAGAAAAGCAATCTCAGATTTGACCACTGTAGCTAAATCCATGTTGTTACCACTAGTCTGGACTGTGGAAAAACTGAGACACAAGGAGGAAAGCACAAGCTGCACCTTCCAGTCTACCAGTAAGTCTCCCGAATGCGTTAACATAGGAAAGTTGTGTTAGGTCAGACTAAGGGTTTATTCATCTTGGTTTCTTTCCTTCAGAAGCATCCTAAATTATGTTTGTGGAAAGAATATGAGACCTTTTCCCCTCTACACTCTCCCAGCTGTCTGTAGTTTAAGTGCGTCCTGATGTAAAGCTGGCGTTCACACCATAATCTTTTTAGCAGCCATAAATGAAGCTATATTCCACAATCTCTCCAATTCCTTAATTCTTGTGGTCTCTGAAGCAGCTTGCTGTAAGGAATGCCACAATATAACTATGTGGTCATGAACAATTATTTCCTTTTGTTGATTTAATATCAGCGGTTCACTGTGTTGTGAAGACCCTGAGCAAACTGTTCTCCATTGACGTTTTCCCACACCATCATCACTTCACTGCCTTTCATACTATCCTGCCTCAGTCTTTCCCTTCAGACCTCAGAGCTATTTAGTCTCTCTTCATCTGAAAGCTGTGCTGCACTGAACATCCCTGTCCTCATCCTGTACTGCATATAATTCTAACGTGAGAATCTTTTCTGAGATAGCAGTGACCTTAATGACATCTGGTAGGCAAGATACAGATAAACACACAAACTCTACAGCTATGAAGTTAGGAAGGAAGTTATTCAATTAAATATTACTAACTCTGATATCTGCACTGAAAGAATGGAGTCCCCCCTGCTTTGCTGGGACCCACGTTTGCCTTACAGGAAGTCAAGGAGTGTCCTCTTGGACTCTTCCAATTGTGCCAAGGCACTCCTAGACTTGCCCTAGCACAGAGTGAGGTTTGCCCAAAACACATACCATGCTAAAGAGATGCCCCTCCAACGGCACGCGATGGGCAAGGGCAGCCCGCTTGGTAGGACCAGTGCTATGGAGGGGGAAGAAGAGGGGCAATCACTGGGGTAGGAAGAGTGGAGGCTGAAATAGGGTTAATGCTGGGAAGGGAAAGTACTGAGGGAGGGGGTAATAACAGTAGCGTGAAAGAAAGTGGCTAGGGTCATTGGAGCTCCTGAAAGAATTAGATGAGGACAGCATACAGGGAAGTACTGTGTTTGTGGATAAGGAAGGCTGAATGCGCGTATTTTGGGTAGGAAAAGTCTGCTTCTTTTTGTCCTTAAGACACACCACTGAAGGCAAAGGTTGTACAGAATAAATAAATACACAGAGCTGTGCTTGGGTGATTATATCAAGCTGTATGCTAGACTTCATTATGGCACCAGGGCCAGCAATAGGTTGGTTTATCATTTTGATGAATCAAGATGGGCAGAAGTAAGTGCTTTAGTTCAGGGCAGCCCACAGAAGTGTATCGCGGAGTATCACTATCTTTTGTTGTTGTAAAGAGAAAGTAACAAAACTTAAAGAAATAACATGTAAACTTGGCTGTAGTCTCTGAATAAGATTATTAAAAGATTTTGCAAAAAACAGTTCACAGACTTCTCATTCTCCCGCTCCCTCTGCAAAAGGCTTCAGCTTCTACAAGACATAGCTGGCTATCCAGGCTAATTGCTTTGCTATCTGTACCACAGTGGGGGTATGAGCTGTCTCAGGATGAGGTGATGGGGACCTGAACATTCATTTTCAGACAAATATGAAGTAGCCATTGGCAGCAAGGCACAAAATCAAGATGGTGATAATTTGCTGTTAAGTCCAGATTTCCAGGTCTGAGAACAGAGAAGTGTTCAAGTGGACACGGGACTTTCCCCAGTTTTGTATCAGGCGGCTGACGGGGCTCTGAGCCACCAACACCAGTGGGCAGGGGGAGAGGTGCCAGCGGTGGCATACCCCTCACCTGGACACCTGGCTGGGAGGGGGTTGCGGTGGCACAGGTGGTGGGACTGTGGGGGTGCGTGGCTGGCTAACATGTGGTATTGGTTCTCGTAGGAGCTACAAGAAGCAAATAAAAGGGCATGGCACAGAGCTACGTGAAATGTTATTGAATGACAGAGAATTGCAGAGCTTTTTTTCTTTTTATACTACTCAGAAAATTTATTGGACAAAAGACTTATACTGTTAGTTCTGAACTTTCTCTCTCTTGCACACTGTCTCTCAGAGCTCTGCTTGGAAAATTCCCCAGCTCCCCACCCTATTTGGCTTTTTCTCTTTGTTTTCAAGAAATACAGTCCCATCAAAATGGAAAAATATCCAAACTGCTGCACAGAAATTTGAACCAATAGACTGATCTCCTGACTTGGAGCCTGGAGGATAACTGTACCAATCGCAAAGTGATTTTTTTTTTTTTTTTTTTCCTCCCAGTCATACAGTGCTTAGTACTGAGATTTGCCTCTGTCTTAAAGGTTGCTACAAAGTGGAATGTGATCAGAGTCAGATGGTGTGGTAGATTTTCTTCAGAGAGATACAGCATGCCCTGTATGAGAGGCAGAGAATAAAACCAATGATGTGCTTTATTTTCAAGGAAAGGAGATTAGCAGAAATGTTCTTTCTCCTGAAAAGGAAACCCTTAAATCAGAGTGATAAACACTGTTCTAATAAGCATTGGTGTCCAGCCCTGGGAAGCTGGACTCCACTGGTTATTCTGCAGACAGGTCTGTTTTCTCCCCTAAGAAAAATCATTCAACCATTTAAGAAAAAAATTTAAGGAAAATGATGTAATAACAACAATAACCCCTCAACTGTACTTACCCCTCTTTTGTCATTGAGCACTTGCTGCCTCATTGCTTTAGGATCATGGCTATTGGTAAACTCTGGGTCTCGTCACTGCTGTGATTTTTGTTTACTTGCTAAAATGTAACCTGAACTAAGTTAAATGATGTGAAGATCTTTTTATTTTGCACTGAAAATGGTCCAGCTTAAAGTGAGTCTTAATGCTGGCTGCAGCCACTATGCACCATGCAAATCTGTTCAACAGATTCACCGTAAGGCTGCAGGATCTGAATGGGATGTTCCCCAAAATGCCTTTCTCCTGCTGCGCCAGCTGAGCTTTGGCAGCAATGAATGACTTAAGTTGTCCTGAGTGAAATGCTCATAGCTGTGGTATTCAGCAGAGAGGAATAGGCTGGACAAGCACCTCAACAGATGATCTAACAACAAGGTAAGCAAGGAGAGGTGATGAGAAGAGAAGGGGGAATGAAAATACAGGACTGGCAGAGGACAGATGTAAAGAAAGACGGGGAAGAGGCAGGGGTGTAAGTGGGCAGAAGGATTCTGAAAAGCTGTGGTGGCTGGAGCATGTTCTTCTTGAAACACAGCCAACCTTTCAATAATCTTCATCCGTCTTTTTAAACAAGGTATCTGGTTTTTTCGTATTTTCTATATCACAGGCATGACTCAAACCAGTCTCACCCGACACAGCCACAAAACCATTCTTTCTGTTACTGTACATATCATCATACATATCATTTGATATCTGTCCCAAAATTCCTCAGTATTGCAGCCCCCAGTCCTATAGACTTTTCACTTTTTTCCCTTCTTTTAAACCTGCCACCTAGACAGTCTCTTAATGCAGAGTCAGATTTTGCAGCAATTGGGAGGAGCATCCTGTAGGAAACCTGCTCAGTTCATCAGAGGCAGTTGTAGAGCACTTGGTAGGGTGAGCTAAGGCTGTACCATGAATTTTAATTCTTCCTCCTGTCTTCTAAGAAAATTTGACTTCATGGTCTTTAAAAAAAATAAAATAAAAATTGGAAGGCGGCAAGAGATTACTGTGTATTAATAGGCCTAAATACACAGATTCATTATATAGGCAAAAGGAGAATAGAGGGAGAAGGCTTTAGATATTTCATTTTAATTTGCCTTTGGCATAAATTCTGCTAGTAGTAATTTTATCTCTCAGTAGTAATGCTATTTAGCTATCCAGTAGCCATTCCTACAACTGTAGACCACAAGGGTCACACATATGACACATATGAAGTTCAGGACTAAGAAAGCTTTTATCCTTGGCAACATTTTTTTCTGGCTGCTTATCTAGTACTTCCAGCTTTAAATGGACCTTATGTGCTCATTTTGAAGATTTAAAAAATATTTTTGAAGTGCCTCACTCACTCTCAAAGTAATATATATGTGGTCTAACTTTGAAGATAGTGAAGACTAGAAGTTGTTTACTGTAACAGAGAAACAATTTTATAGGCCATCACAGACTTGTACTAATTGTATAGAAGCAGGGAAAGTTAAAGCCAAAAATGCACAGACAGTGTAGTTCCCTTACTATGCAGTAGCTGTTTATTGGATTTTATTTCTTTATTCTCCAGTAGATGGCAATCCAGTACTTGGCCAATGTGAAGACACTTCTCTGTATAGAAGTCCATGGTGGCTTTAGTTATATATTCTAAGTGCAACTTCGGACAGTGAATGTTATCCAAGTGAATCATTTGACTGGTGTTTTATTATACTGCTGGCCAGCATGAGACAACGCCTGCACAAATCAGATTTGAGAAGTGTGTGTGGAAATGGCAGTGCCTTTCAGCAAAGGGGAAGATTTTAATGTCTTTAAAGGCTGCTGGTTGTTTTAGTGATGACAGTTTCTTACACTGATGCTTTTAGAAGACTTGGGAGGTAAAAATGTAAATTTTGGTGTCTACTCATTTGGCATTTTACTTGCTCTTGGAGTAGTGTAAATCCATTTCTTGTGTTTAAGGAAAAATTGCACAGAAGTCCCTGAATTCTCTCCTTTCTGTTTGACCTTCTCTCCAGACCGTGGCTGTGTGTCTTACACATCTGTGCCTCTTTGGCTTGTTTACATTGCTCCAGGGCCTTTTCTGGGATTGTCACTGTAAATTCAAACCCACAGAATATGTCAGATTTGTCGTGGACCCTGCCTCAGCTGATAGCCTAGCTATTCATCTATTCCACAGGTCACCAGAACCTTCAGCAGAGTTTGGGTATTTCCCTCCAGAGCAGGGAGCTGGGTGAGGTATGGATTTAGGGGCACCAGAAAGGAGATCAGGGGGTTTGGCACCAGCTGTGAGTGGTCTGACACAGTGATGGCTGAAGTGCTCCTCACCCCACAGCTGTGTCCTAGCTCAGGGCGGCACAGGCAGGGAGAGCCATAGTCCAGCTAGGTTACCTAGAGAGAGGTAGGACATGTCCTTCTGTGAAAAAGGGTGACAAGTCAGTAAGCAACAAAGTGAAGGCAGTGAATCAATAGAAATTCAAGTGTATTTTGCTAATATGTCTGAGTCCTCATAGGTTTTCTTCGTTTCATTTATATGTTTGTTTTGAAGCTCTGTGATTTCTAGAAGTACAGATTGGTATAGGCAAAAATGGCCTTTTGTCAAATATTTGACCCTTCCATTACAGAGGTGAAAGCAGCAGCACTTGCAGAACAGTTTATATTTTCAGAGTCCTGTACCAACATCAATTACTGTTTGCATTCTGCTTTGGATTGAAGGGGAGCTGGGACCAAAGTGTAGGTTTGCGTGGGGTGCAGATAATGGCACCAAGTGGCAGAGTTTCTATGTGATGTGGTTCAGAGATGCTCATGCTGTTTTTTGGTTAATTGGCTCATTAGCAACAAGTGTGGGGTTTGTGATTTTGTGTGCTTTTATCATTTGGATTTTGTTTGTTTGTTTTTTAAAAAGTCCTTGGGTTTTAGAGGTAGCTAATGCAACAGTGATGACAAACTTGTAGCTGCTGTCTTCTAAGTGAAGCCAGTGAGCAGAAACTATATGTCTGGGAAAACTATTTTGTGTTCCCACTGCTATGTGTAAGAAAGGATGAATCAGACACTGTTGTGATTCGGAGTTAGTAACAGCCTGCTCAGAACAACATAGAAACAGAGAACAGCGGTCCACAGCAAGAGACTGATGTCTTGCCTTGTCCAGTAAACGCCAGTTCCAGGGGATAAAAGCATGTGGTTCCATCAAGTGTTTAGAAAAAAATGAGAAATTTCTTCTTCAATTCTCTATGTATTTTTAGGTAGTTGCTCTTTGAAAAACATCTTTTTAAACTAATTCATTAAATGCATGGCACAGCCTTGTCTAATACACAACAAATATACATCTGAGAATGTGAGACCTCTGTGTTCCCAGAAGGTAGAAATGCTGCTCTTGTTTTTATGACATTCATCAGCTTTCCACTAGTTTCTTCATCCAGTCCTTCCTTCTTTCCCTCCTCTCTCTCCCAGTTATCCTCCCTACCATCATAGCTGTTCCATGCGCTGGTTGATCTGTTTTCCTTCCTCCTGTGCCCCTAACGCAGCCCAAGCAAAGACATGCCAGGAATACTCTGGAGCCAGTTTTTCACTCGGGCTGCTCAGAGGGATTGTCGTGCTTGGGCAGCTCAGGCATGCCTTGAGAGGGCACGAAGGAAGAAGAGAGCCACAGCCCGTAAATATTATTCCCACAGCACACGCAGGACTGAATGCAGAGGTAAGGAACACTATTGGGGATGATATTTGAAATAATAGAAAACAAATGTTTCCTACTCTGGCACTGTGCTGCAAACCTTGTACAAGCCTCAGGGTGCAACCTAACAGATCTTTGCAGTTTGCTTTAAATCGGATTTATCTAGATTTACTTCACTTATATCAAGAAGATGGTGTCTGTGGGATCTTGCTGTTATCCACCATACCTTCTTGCTCTCCTGGGCCTCTCATTGCTTGTGCCTCAGGACCCAATGCTCCCAGTAAAAACAACATTACTCAGAATTAAAAAGTGCATCTGGCCTGGATGCTTCTCTCAGTTACCCGACTGAACTGAATTTCTCTTCACCAAATAGCATCTCAACTTCACAGAACTTTACACAAGTGCTCAGCAAAGTAGATACACCTAGAAAAAAGAGCAGAAATAGTTACCAGCTTGGAGGGCCTCCAGCTGGTTTGGTTTGTGTTCTCACCTCCGCTTCCCATTTGAATGTGGGATTTTTGTGAGGCCCTGACGAGGTGTTCACCAAATCAATGTTGTGTTAGCTGCATTTTCCCTGTGACACTTTACGCCTCTGGTGCTGCTTGCATGAGGGACCACAGAGCCATTTTTGTTTGTGCACACACCTAGGTGAGCAGCGAGTGATGAGCTGGGGATCAGAACTTGACAAAACCTTGGCTTTGGTATTTTCACAGGCTGAACAACTAACATGACAGCAGGATGCAGTAGGGTGCAACTTGCAAAGATGTAAGGAATGAGTCTGAATCTTGCCCTACTATCTATGCAGACAAGCACAGACAGATGTGTTTCTTTTATGTATTCCTGTGCATGAAACATCTATGGTTGGGAAACTTTGCCTGCAAGGTTAATCACCCTGTGTTGCAGACACTTGTCTGTTCCAGGGGAGGCAGTTCTACACACTGACAGGTATTGCGTGGGAGTGTGGGCCATTGCTTTTAATGTTAACTTGCATGAATCCTCATAGACTTGGGTAGAAGCCACCATATTCCTGAAGCAAGATGCAACTGACCAAATTGCTAAAATACACACCAAAGAAAAAAAAAAAGAGTAAGTTTTTGAGCACCTTCCAGAGGTTTTGCTATGTGCCAAGAGGCACATTTTTGACTCACTCTTATGTATATTAGAAAGCGGTCTGAAACCCTCTCCTACTTTGTCATCAGGTTGCAGAGGAGAAAACTGAGAAGGCAGCAATTGATCCCAAGGCATGTTCTAAATCCAGCCCTCGGGCTAAAAAACCTCTCTCTCAAAGGGAAGAGGCTTAATGAATTGAGACAGCCTCTCATCTCCTTTCATTAGATGACTTTATTAAGCACAGAAGCAGTTATTTGTGTAATTGCATTAATCTAAGCCATTCTTCTGCTCTTCAGAAACTGCACTGCTCCAAATCCAAAACACCTTCTAGGACACTCATAAGCAAGTGCAGCCTGTGCCGCTCTGTAACAGCAGCAGACCTGAGGTGGTGAGCAGGCATCGCAGTGGCAGGCAGGAGGGGAGCAGTCCTGCTTGTCACCATCAGCCAATATGGTCCTCCTCGTGCAGCAGCTCCTGTGGATGGCAGGTAATTCAGTGCTGCTAAAAGAAAACAAAAAGATATATAGTGTTTGCCTATAGCTTCAGTGTACTCAGCAGCATCACAGATCTTGCTTTCAGATAGCCACTGTAACCTGTGAAATTGCTCACAGCTCAGAGTGTAGTAGGTGGTCCACAATATTGCCAATTCTTTTCTTTTTTTGGCTTTGTAGAATTGCTAAGACCTGAATAGGTCTGGAAATTGAACTAACCTCAGCTCTTGGTACCAAGCTAGTTCCAGTGGGGACTCTGCCATATGGCCATCAGAGGGAAAGACAGGTTATTGTAACACTGCTAGTACTGTACACGAATGGCTCATTGTATGGTTGAGGTGGCAATGCATCTTGTTTTTCAATTAACATAGAACTTGTGAGAGAGGCAATTCAGTTTCACCCTTTGAGGCAGAGAACTTGTGGAGGGGGGTTTGTTTGGCTAACTGCATGCAAGCCACTTAAATCAGAACTTTAAAAGTGAATGCTAATATTAGGTAACAGCTTACCCGTGCTTCAGTAAAACATAAAAAATTAACTTAAGAGTTTTAGTACCTGGTGAGTATATATTCAGTACCATAGGAGTTGGTGGAGCCAAAACACAAAAGAAATAGTAGCAGATTGATAGTCTAATTCTCAAGTGCGTCCCTTAAGATAGGGTTTGTGGATGTAAATACCGGTCTTGTTTTCATAAACTTGCACAGCTGTATATGCACTTTGTGGTTACATGGAGAAATACAAGTTGTGGGATGTTCAGAATAGCACATGCCAATGTAATGAATGTAGAAATTGTCAGGGACACAAAGTGTTCTGCCTACCTGGGATAGGATCTGCCTTGGAAGAGTCAAGTCTAGAACCTCCAAGCCTACGCAGTACTTGTCTCAGAGATGGTGAAGTTAAAAAGCCAGCTTCAATAAACAAAAAAACTGTTTGAAGTGCAAAATTGTAATCCCAACTCACCTTTCCCTCCTACTCAAACCTGTCTAGTCTTGGAAGCAACTAATCCCAGTGTTTGACCTCAGGCATCTAGAGTTTTTATGAACTCCAGCCACAGCAGCCTAAGCAACAAGGTTCACTGGAAATAAGACTTATGGCTTTGTTCTACTCTCACTCTTTTTGGCAGTGTACTAATTCCATAAATGTCCTGAAAAGTTTTTAAAGAAAGAAGTTTTTGGGTGGCTTTTTTTTTTGTGTGTGTAGAATATTTTCAAGTTCATTTATGTGTGTGTGAAGATTCTTTTTCTGCATGGAGCCAGGCCCAAACCCACTGGAAATCATAAATCGCAGTAATATCAGAGTTCTAGGGTCAGGGCTTGAGCATCACCAGTTCACTTACATCTGTAAGTATGGTCATGCAGGCATAACTTCAGCATAAACTAACTGTGTTGCAGAATTGAAGGAAAAAAATAATTATGTCTGTTCATGCAATGAAAGACTGCGGTACCTGCAAAAGGGCAAGCTTAAGAGCTAATAAGACTTTTGATTTATATTACTTCCTGAATGTTAAATGATTAACCTTTAGTAGTCTCCTGAGGTATATGGTGGTATATGTAACATTACATTCATAGCTTTTTAGTCTCCGTGGGCTTACATGTAAACCTTCTGCTCAGACATAAAGTTTCTTTTTTATAAGTATTATTAAACATGTTTCTTCCATGTCTCTTTCTGGTGCAAACACTTCATTGGGGAGGGAGAACTTCTAGAATAAGGATAGGTATGTATGTGTCGGGGAGCGGTGCTGTTTGGTTTTGGCAGTGGCTATGGTGGTTAGCGCACATTTGGATCAGACTAGCAAAATGCTGAGAGCAACGGATAGGGGCTTTGTGCTTCAGCTGCTCCCAAAGCAATCCTGGACCACAGCAGCCTTGGAAGGGAAGCAATACTCCATCCAGCTGCAGAAAAGGCAAGCGCTCTGGCTTTTCATGTTCCACAGTGTTTGTTTTGTTTTTATTTCTGTTTTGTTACTTGAGAGACTCTTGGAAACGGCCTGCATCTGAGCCGGCAGCAGTTCCCAGGGGCTGGCCTCCCCCCTCGCCAGCGGAGCAGTGCCCTCTGGTGCACGAGCACAGCGGTGGCCTGGTCCTCAGCTGAACCGAGAGATTAATAGAGGAGAAAAATTAAAAGTTCACATCTGACACGCTACCTCATTCCCACGAACTTTCTGCCACGTTGTACAGTTCTGATGCAAGTGTTGCCTGAGGGGAACTGAAAAGTCAGCTGTCTGGATCCAACCCAAAGGACAGATTTTTTTTTTGTTTGTTTTCTCTTTATGTCATTTCCAGAGTTAAGCTTCTGGTTAATAACAACTAATAGAGGCACAGTCCACCCTTGTTACTTAGGGCTAAATCCACAAAGGATTAACTTCTAGCTATGGTGCGCTGTTGCCGTGTGGATGTGCCAGCACTCTGTTAGGTAGCTAAGCATACCCATTAATTACACAGCAAACTTAACTAGACCAACAAATGGAACACACTAAGCAGGATGTTGCTCAAGTGAGCTAGAAGGAATGACAAGAGATATGTCCTAAGGCTCCTTTGCCCTATAACCTGGCCATTAGCATCTCATTACAGACTGCAGAGATTACCTGACTGCTCAGGAGTCACTGCTGCCCTCTCCAGAATGAGGTACCTTGCCAGTCCAGTGAAGCAGAAGCATTTTTCCAAAATGGAAAAGCTCCCGAGGGGGAGACCTGGGAGACCTCTCATACACATCTCCCTGAGCCCAGCAGCTGGACATTCATGGGATATATGAGACACAAATGTCTGGACAGTGATGATTCACATCCCAGGCAATCACATTTTGAAGGCTCCTTCTAGTCCTGGATTTTCAGGGCGTTTAATTTTCTATTATTTTTTTTTAACCTTTTTCTCCTGCCGCAGATGTGTTGAGAGTGCTTACGGGTGAGGAGCTACAGGCTTGGTAAACTTGGAGGGAGAGGGCCTGGGATTAAATAGCTGGATGCTGCTACCAGTAAAGAGAAGACATTAGCTGGATTAAAAACAACCAAAAAAAGAGAGACCAAGGAAATTTATTTACTTTTTATCTATGAACAGTATGACATATAATTATAGACAGGTTTTGATACACAGGAAAACCCTTTTGTCAACCATTTTTTCTGCTAAATGAAACAGCACAATAATCTTTACACATTCATACTTTGTTTTTTCTTTTTTCTTTTTCTTTACAATACACAGCTTTCTTGGGTTGAAGCAAACTGCAGGACATATTGAGTACTGGTATATTACAGCTACTTACATCATTTTAAGAACAGCAAATGGAGAAAAATAAGTTATTTAAATATTGATTTCATATACAGAAAGTGCAACTTTGTTAGTTGTTACATAACTTGCTTGACAGTTTTGATTCCCCAGAGGGTGTCAATTAAAGATAAAAGTATCTTGGACCAAAAGTATTATTTATTCTAAAAATAATACAGTACAACTGCACAGCTGTGACTTGGTGAATCGACCACTATTGCTGCTCTTAGAGATGATGACCTGTTTGAATAATGCAATGTTTAATGCTTCTGATCATGCTCCCAGTTTGCATTGAAAGCCAGGCTCGTAAGAGAGCACAAGGAACTACGGGCGTCCTTGCCACCTGGGTGGTAACAGAGGGTTATTGATCGAAGCTTATGGTTATGATGGCATTCAGTAATATTTTGGGCTTGCTGCTTCTATTCTTAAATAGCTGTTTGAATTACAATGGATAGGTACTTAGCATTGTTAGCCTGAGCAGAGCAGGTTAGGATTCCAGCAGCAGGTTTCTTCTGTGCTTCCCAAGAGTTAATGAGCAAACTTTTGTTTAGAGCACTGAACGGTTGCAAGAAGATGTAAGAGGTTATGGCTCCCATACTGCACCTCCTCACCTGCTCAGGGAATGCCACAGGTCACTGAAACCACAGCAGGGAAGCTCAAACACTGAGAAGCTTAAGGCTTTTTTAGATTAAAATATAAACTAAAATTGTAACTCAAGTAAGACCACAGAGCACAGTCTTGAAGAGAACAACAAAGCAACTATTAAAACACACAAATCTCAAACTGCTCACTCTAGTCCTGATGGGTGTGATTTGGCCTCCCTGGGCTACAGAATAATTTAAAAATTCTGGACTTACAAAGAGTGTTTGGCACACAGGTACAGCTTATTCCCATAATTCTCCTTCTGTTATTAAGAGAGAGGAAAGTAATTAATATGGGAGAACTTTATTATGTGACTTGCCTTCCCTGCAACATGAGGAAATTTTGTTTCCTTTTTTTGTTGCATATAGTCAGCTTGAACTTTTCCCTTGCTCCAATATAGCTGCTGTCTACTTACTTCTATTCAGTTCTAGCCTCTGCCAGCAATCCCAGGAAGTCTCAATACTCTTTCCGTCTCCTGCTTACTGATAGTCGCCATGTAAGCCTCAGAGAGGCTTACAAACAGAACAGACAAATCATCATTATTAAAAAGACACAAATTTTTTTTACAATTTTTTCTTTTTTTAGATTTTTACCAGCTGTGCAAAACACCTACGCTGTATATTTCCTGATGCTGTCACATAAGAACATGCTGATTATCCACACACCCAGGAGAACGTTACAGAAACAGATCCAGAAGAGCTTTGAGAACAATTTCAAGTTACATCAGTGAATTAGTTGCCTTCACATGATGGTGTGCAGTAGACAGTGGTGAAATATGAAATGAGGAAAGTAAACCTAACACCTATCAATTCTACCAGGAGCCAAATTAATTATCATCTGTAGTAAAATGCATAGTTAATCTGACTTAAAACATGATCATGAAAGGACCATATATAGTAAGGAATCACGGAGTAACCACAATTTTTCATTCATGAATGTGAGATCATCTTATCAGGAAAAGTGTCATTAGCTCAATATGAGGCTGTGATAACTGAGGCACCACACAGTGAAGTGCCTTGTCTGGTTTTTTTTACAGTAAGTTGATGTCAGAACTGATATTGGAAACAGCCACACATCCTGGCCTGTGCCCAGATTTCTTTACTCTCTCCCTTTACCTGCCAGAGTAAGCTTGCTCTGTCTTCCATGGAGTGTTTGCGCTACAAGAAGCTGAAGGACACACCATATATAGACCCCAAAGAAAAAGCTAGTTATGTGCTATTCATCGTAATCTGTATTTGGTATATAAAATGTGTACCCATATAGAAAAATAAGATCTGTCATTAGCCACATATGCGAATGGAGCGTTTTACATGGATTTAGGCAGGAAAATATTACATCATGGAAAAATGGTTCACCACATATGCCAGAACAATGCTCTCTCCCAGTGAGAGGTAATGTTAACACAGTCATGAGGGACATCAACTGTTGTAAAATCACAGTGTAATTCACAAAGTACTAGGATTTTTTTCCTCCGTGCAATGGAATTACAGGATCTGATGATTTCTATGGGACACAACTTGCTTTTTTGATGCATTTTATCTCCCACAAGTGAATTTTCATTTGCAGAAACCCACTGTTTGGAATTGATATGGTCAGGATACCAAGTCAAAGCTGCAGCATAATGATTGACAATATAACACAGTACACAGAATATGATTAAAATGAAAAGCAGTTACATATATACAAGGCAGTATATCTTGGAACAGTTTAGTGACAACAGTAAATGCAGACTGTAGTGAACAAGAAGTTAGCCTGACAACCAAAACCTAGCACAACCCTGCATTTGTAAAAGCATCTATACAACACAGAAGGTGTTATAATGAGGCATTTTATAGAAGCTACTTCAACTGGAAATCACCCTAAGTGCAGCTTAAGGGTGACAAGTTGAAACAAGACTTGGGAAACATGAATACAGGTAAGTGAACACTAGGTAACTGTTTAAAAGCTTATTTTAAGGCAAATCAAAAGCTGATTGCTAGGAAGCAGTTATAAAAATGACCTCAGCTCTGTACAAATAAAAAGAAGCTTTCTAACTCTCCGCGGGTTAGTTGCATTGGAGTGACAGAGATGGACCATACTGAAAACTAATTCCAGTCCATTAACTTTGGCCTAGCTAAAGGCTTTGTGGCATATTGGAACCTATACGAAGCAACAGCGAAGATGACTGGGAGGGGGGTTGTGTTTAGCTCTAGACTGCTAAAGTAAACTAAAAGCATCTGCCAAACAGCTTCTACTGGAATTTGCACCTTGGCTTATGCCTGGTCTTTAGGACTGTCTTCAGGTACCTGGAACTTAGATGTACATAAAACCCCCAACCTAAAGAGCTCTCCATAGAAACAGGGCTTATAGTAGTATTACTTTCACAACTTGAGGAAAATGTGCAAGGGTCCCTTAATTCTGTGAAGCTGTCTGATTCTCAGGCCAATCCCGTGCACTTTATGAAATAAGAATATTCTATGGGAGGGAGGGGGGAGGGAAGTACCACATCTGTGTTACCTGGTGGTTGCTTCTCTTCTTCAGTTGCCAAAAACAGCAATAGAAACATTTCATATCCTTTGAAGAAGATACCTGCCTGTCCTTGGGAGCCACTTCCTTGTTCCTTTTAGCTATGTGAAGTAATTAGAGCAATACTGGTGTAGGAAGAAGCAGTGGATTCTCGATCAGGCAATGCCACATTATGGAGCACATTAAATTGCCTCTGGATCAAGAGGTTTGAAAAGTCTTGCCGCTGCCAGGAGCTTGCTTATGTGCCTTTCCTCTGTGATGCCAGCTTCTTGAAGGCAAGTTTGTGACAGAGAAGGCACTTTGCTCAGTGTGTTGAATCCTGCTTCTGTGAGCAGGCT
Source organism: Ibycter americanus (assembly GCA_035590275.1). Taxonomy (NCBI): domain Eukaryota; kingdom Metazoa; phylum Chordata; class Aves; order Falconiformes; family Falconidae; genus Ibycter; species Ibycter americanus. The sequence continues at coordinate 45,125,774 of JAVJGI010000062.1, read as the reverse complement.
GGAATACATAGGTAGACCAATGGAAATCAGCCAGTCAGATACAGAAGTGATAAGTCCTGGGGATACAGGTTTTCGGCAAATTTCAGTGAGCCCTCCGCTTGGAATCTGTACAGTAAAGAAAAGAAAAAAAAAGGAAAAAGAACCCTCAATGTTAAATGTAACTGCTTGTTTTACAGCAAGTCTTCTTTTGTTTTTCCTTCCTAACTGGCAGAATTTCATAGCAGATATTTCAACTTCTCTCATGTCACATTTGTCAGTATGAGAGCAGTGTGGGTTGAAAGGCTAAGATCACTTGGCATAGGAGCAACAGCAACAATTTTGGCAATGCAGATGCAGTGGGCAGTATCCAGCTGCTTGGGCAACCATCATGGGCCATTCTGAGTTAGTTTGAGATCAGTAAAAAACACTCAGTGACAAGACTGTCCAGGGTGTTCCATTTAATTTCTCAGTAAGGCAAGAACATACCAATTTTGCCTATTACCTCCTCAGACAGACCAAGTTATTTTACAAAAAGCCATGAAAGCTTTTGACTGTTTCCCCCTCCTGCTTTTGCTAAGAAGGAGTGGATAACAGTACAGTCTAAGAAATGAAAAAGGAGTGTGAAACCTTTCAGATTTCAATACAGAAGCGTTTAATACATGCCACTCTTAGTGAGCAAGTCTCTGTTACCACTGCTTGCAGTCTACTCAGACTTTTAAGGCTATTATTCAGTCACGAGGGAGGGTTATCTGCTCTCTGTTCAACTAATAACTGTCCTCCTTTGGGACAGGGGAAGGTACCTCCTGCTTCTGTAGTACCCCCACATACACTGTACCTGCTGGGTGAACACAAGGAGCACATTTGTACCAGGACTTTGCAGGTATCTGCCTCTACCAGTAGTCAGTCTTTTTAAAAGTCTGCTCATAAATAAGAAAATTTGCTTTATGGAAATACTCACTGCCATGCGATGCTGCTTCCTCAGCTGCTTTACCCGGATTTGGTCCATGTTTGTGGCAACATCCTTTTCAGGCTGGTCCAAGTCTTCGGAGTACCTCTGTACCAAAGCCTCAGGAATGCCACAGCGACCATGCTGAATGTTCCCAGCCAGACACAAAGGACAGAGAACAGATGAAAGAAGTGTATCAATACAGACCAATCAATGCAAACATAAAAGAGAAATGCAGGATGGGAGTAATAAGGAGCTTTCCTCAAGATTCCACAAAAATGGAAAAAGCAGTCCCTAAAGGAAGGACTGAACCTTAGCACTCCTTCCTTCCCAAAAAGATTTCCTAATTACTATGCTATCAATTCAGTTTTTCTTGGAAGCACAAAATCTAATCCTGACTTCCTTTTTCAGCAATACTTCCCCACACCAGCAGAGAAAGAGACATTTCCACGCCCAGTGCCACCAAGGTAGCAGTGGCCTGAAAAGATGAAGGTTCAGAGTAAGTCCGAGATTTCCCAGTCCGTCCATCCGAGTCCCCCCAAGAGTTACTTTAGGCATAAGGTGTAATAGCAAAGACAAACATAGTTATAGGATGTCTAACATCCCAATGATTTATGGTTTATCTAGGTGGTTAATCACAAAAATAAAACAGATCCAGTAAATGAAACACTATCCCTTGGAATGCTAGAATAAAAACGCTTATGTCCTCCACTTACCTTGTCAGAGTATGGTTCTTCAGTAAGATCAATGTCTTCAGACTGTAACTTGTTTTCTATTACCATTTCCAGATCCATTCCTCTGCTACAAGAGACTTTCCTTGCTGAAGCAGGACCTAGCTTTATCACATGCTGCTGAACACTAGCAGTCTCTGGGAGCTCTGACAGCCAGGGCGGCAGTGGGCTAGGAGGCGTACTGGGCTCCTGTTCAGAAGATGTCCTGTGAGCAGGTACTCCATGACAATCAATGGGAGTGGATGAACTGGCCTTTTTTACTGGCAAACATGGTGCTTCTAGACTTGAGTAGTTCCCACTTGTGGTCGTGGGAGGATGATACAACCCATTAGAAAGGCGTTCTCGGCATTTTTTGGCAGGGACAGGTGGTGGCTGAGAAGGATTTTTTGGTTGCATTCTTGCCTCATTTGTGCCTTTTTGCTCAGCTTCTAGACCTCCCTTGAGGACTGGAGCATAATCAGCCCGTGCAAGGTCATGAAAACCTTTACTTTGTATTTCCAGAGGCGTCCTTGTTGCAGGATGTGTCACTAAGGCAGGCTGAGCTTCACAGTATTTCAGGGGGAACGGAGCAGGCTTTCCACCTGCAGTCTCCCTTACAGAGGAGTCCAATTCCTTAGCTCTTCCCTTCTGAGAAGTAGCAGCTCCTTTACCCTGCTTAGCCATCAAGTCATCTACCATACAGCTGCCTCCATGAGACTGAGGCAGCAGTGCAGAGCCAGGTGCCTTTTTTGCTATATCCAGTGAATCCTGAGGAAAAGAACCTACTTCCTTGCTAACGTCCTGTAGGTTAGTATTGGATTCTCCCTGGAGATCATCCAGCGAGTGAGATCTTGGCCACGTATCTACACCCTGGGGGCCATCCAGAGTTTCATAGCTCCGACAGACGGCAACCGGTAAACTTCTACGGTTCTTCTTCAGACCTGTAACAGCTGGAGGTTGGACAGAGCTCTTCAGAGCACGATGTGCGCAGCTGAACCGGCTTTCTTTTTCCCCTTGCTGTAGAGTTTCTATTGGCTTGGTCAGTGGAAGTGTAGGATAATTTGATAGCTGGTTTCTGCTGAAGTCCTTAAAGCTATGCTCACTGGCTGATTTTGAGGGCAGAAGACAGGTCCTTCGAGTTTTACCTAGAAGCAAATAAATCACAATCCACCATTAAAAATCAATCGATCAATCAATCTACAGTGTACATAATGGGTCACTTATAAATGCTTTTGAAACAAAATGATTTATTCTTGTTTTGTTAATGCTAAACGTACAACAACTCAGTGCCACTTTAAGCATACGAATTTGTGAGCTTCAATGAAGAACTGGTAGATGTGACCAGGTAAGGAAAATACATTTCAAATACTTAATATCCTTCCTTCTCTCTGATTTGCAGAGATATGAGGTTTATCTCATGTAAACCTTTTTCAGTGTAGAAATACCCTACAGTTAGAACTGATACCCTATACACATTGTAAGAACTGGGTTGACAGAAATAACTCAAAAGATCTACTGTTTTTTCTACTTTTCTAATTTGTTTAGGATATCAATAATTATGTTCACCTTCTAATGAAGTTTACGAGATTGCTCAGGAAAGCTTTTTTTTTTTTTTAAAAAAAAGATCCTGTTTATTCATTTTCATTACAAAGTGTGCCGATAGTCTTATTTCATCTCTTAAATGACAGCAAACTATTTGTAATGGCAAACCAGAGTGCAAAAAAGTGTTGTAAGATGGTTTTGCACCAGTCCTTTTATAGTTACTCTTAGGGACAGACAGCAGAGTTTCATGGAGAAAGGTCTTATACTATGAGATGGAGAAGTGTTTCAAAAGGCCTTTTCAAGTGTGACTAATCTGAGTGTTATTCTCATGTCATGGTGTTCTATCAAACTGGAAGGTCTTACAGATGTGGTCTTTTATTATAATCACTTAAGACGAGATGATATGAATCAATATGAACTACATGTTCTTTGTAAGCTTTACTTTGTATTTTTATGAGATATGCACCACTGATTTTAAACAGTGAAGTCCATCAAATCTGCTTGACAGATAAATTCTGATCAAAGGGACTGAACTCGTTAGAGTATTCATTAGTATGAAATACAAGGTCATTTCTCAAGTACTGCATAGATTTTTAAAAATTATCTTTTTAACAAGACAGAAGTAAATCTGTCTCAAAGCAGACGACCTCCCAGAATGACAGCATATCCTGAACAGTTATTGTTTTCAGGGTGACAGGGATACTTTCCCCCATGTACAGTAAGCTTTCTAAAATTGTAATAGATGGATAAAGCCTGAAATTTTATTTTTCCAATGGAAAAAAAAACCCCAAACCCAACAAAAATCCCAAACCAACAGATTTGGTATCAAAGTCTGTAATAATAGGCTATCAATAGCTGCCAATTAAAGGACCAGTAACTTTCAGAGTCTGAGAAGTTTTGCTAACTTCATTGCAACTAAATTAATCTGGTGTACTTTTAAGCTATAGGTACTTTCTTCTCATACAGCTTGCCTTCAAAGTATTATCCTGAAAGAAGCTCAATGCTCAGCTTTTAAATAATATACACTGCTTGCTTTGAGTATGAATGAAAGAATCTGTTTAACCTAAAAAAAGAAATAGCTTGCTTTCTCTCTTTCTCTTGCCTCTTTGTCTGTATAAGGAGTTTAAAAACCAAAGTATTCAGAAAACTAGCAAAGAAAATGAAGGTTACATATAAAGAGAAATAAGGAAAACATTCACCTCAACAAAGTTGGTTGCATTTACTGATATGCCAGCAAGGTTATTCTATCTAAAATCAAGGTGTGCCTACAAGGATGAATGCAAGCACACAGGAACTCCTTTTGCAGAAGCTGTATGGTTCACAGTTCAACTCAACCTAAATATTACCATTTCCCCAAAACGCTAATAAAGACACATCACACATGAAGTTGGCTCCCTTGCTACTACCTTGAGTGCAGGTAGCTCACAGAAGTAGCAGAAAGACTTCTCTGTCTGCACCTTTCCATGGAGCTAGGCCACTGCCTTCTGAAAATAACTTACAACCACATAAAAAAGACATGTGTAAGAAATGTTACATTCATTTTTTAGTGCCTTCAGGCACTAATGTTAATATGCAATGAGTATGGAAAGGAGTGTTCTCTTTTCATTATTCATATTTTTGCTAGTACATGTCTGACTTGTGCAATAATTCACCCATATTGTCTGGGGCTTGCTGTCACAGCTCACATAACAAAATCCATGTACCTTCTTTTCAATCTGAAATATTGATCAGGGGATATACTGGTTTTAGGAAAGCACACTCAGGAACCTCAGCACTGAAAGAAAAGTTGTTCGAAATGCCACTACTGTGCAACATAAGCTCTTACCCTCATGGCTTCAGTATCTAGTAAACAACATTTCATTTCTTTAGAAATGGGATAGGCCTATGTAAAGCCAGTAGCCTGGGACTGGAAAGAAGAAGAAATGGGGACTAGGAAAAGGAGGAAGAAAAAACCAAGAAAAACAAGAAAAGAAAAATTTGGGGAAAGTACAATCAAATCTTCAGTTCATTCCAGCCCTGTTTTGCATAAAAATGCAAATGTGGAGAGAATGGAAGTTGAAAACATTTAGTTTATATAATATATAACTGAACATGCAATCTTTAAGTTGTCTGCTTCAAAATGCTTTTTAAAAAGTACTGGGTTCAATGCCATTGTTTTGTATAAAGGACAGGTTCAGAATGTAATTTCTCTTACACAGATTTAATTCAAGAGCAATACCAGGAAGGCAGCTGTGATTTCTCTTTTTCTAGCTGTTCCTTCCCTCCTCCTGACTGCCACATGTAACTTCATTATGCTTCTGAGACAGTAAGAAAGGAAGGTAGTATTTCCTGAAAACAGACTTTTAAATACATGTTTAAGTTGTTTTGATAAAGTGGAGAGCCATATAAACAATGTCCACAACTGTAACATCCCCTCCCTATCTCAGAAAAAAAAAAGAGAAAAAACCTACAAGGGTAAAAGTGTAGAGCTAGTAAGGTTTAAAACACATTTTTAATGTTAGCATTTTTGATAATAATTCATTCTTATGAATCTCTGGTACAGTTAAGCAGTCTAATGCCTTTCATAGTGCTGTCAACTGCAGTAGCATCTCTGCTTTAAATGTGTGCAGAGGGACACAGGTGTCTGGGTGAAAACTAAGATAACAAAGGTGGTCCTTACACAAAACAAATGGACAGTTTATACTGTTTCCAGGTTCAGGTCAAGCTACAGGCATACTTCAACTCCTTTGTTTAATGTTATGACGCAGTTTCTGTTAAACAAAGCCCTGCTCACCTCTCCTGATATTTCTTGTTATTAGAATACAGAGAAGGAACTTCTCACTTCCCTGTCATCATCTGGCTCAGAAGAAAGGAATTATCTGGGGGAATATTTCCAGAGGCACCCGAGCTACAACAACAAATTTTCAGTGTTTCTCTTGGTACTTTTTTCTGTATGGAAGATCATCCTCAGAAATTTAAGTACTCAAAATCAGACGGAACACATTCAGTGTCCTGTCCAGATCCCAGGTTGTGTTAACTCCATTTTGGTATTGCTTTCTGTGGCTATATTTTGTGTGCATTTCAAACAGCTCTGCTGACACAACAAAGATGATGGTGTGGTAGACAATTCTAGCCTCATTGCTCTTTTTACTGATCACAAACTAGTAGAAATGCATAATACATTAGGCAATGAGGCCACCTGTCCTGTTGCTTCCTTTTATGTGCTTAGGATGCCTACTTGGCACTAAAGAAATCTGGGCTCCAGTTTCCGAACAGATCAGATCACATCCTTATCCCACCTGATAAAGCCATGGTTTGTCTGCTTCTTCAGCAATATGCACTGCATGTGCAATGTGCACCCCCTCTCTCCTCAAAAAAGCTATAAAGCACAACAAGAAAAGGTTCAAAGAAACCAGGCATGATCAGGGACACAAATGACCTATAAGGAATAATTAATGAGCCTTCTCAGACTAGAAAAGAGATGACTTGGGAAGGAGTATGACAGAGATCTATACACACTGTTAGGTATGGAGGTTCTAAGGAAGACCAGGGATGTTCATAAAGAGAAACACTTTCAGGAAAATGGATGAATGCCAGGAAACAGTATGCAGTTTTTGAATTCCTTAAGTCCTTAAATGATTCATTCCCCATAGTACCCCTGGAAGCACCAAACATACTTGCTCTGTTCCTATACTGTTCTCTAGCTATGTGCTTTTGCCAGTCCTGTGAGAACTAGATTTCCGATACCGTTTCCAAATGTGTCTCAGACAGGCAATGCTTGCACACAAAACAAGACCAATAACTGCACCATTGTCAGAAGTCTGAAGGAGAGCTTGCCCTCCTCTGCCTTGTTTCAGACTGAGAGGATTGGACTACATGGACTAACGGTCTGATCATGGATAGTTGCTTTCTGCTCTTACGTTCTTCCTGTCTAACACTGAATAGGTCACAAACTGTATGTTCCTTGCTTTCTGTAAATTAGAATAAAATCACAATGCTGCTGTAAGTACATTGTGGATACCTAAGAGAATACCCAAATATTTCTGCAGTGGGACCCTAAGAAGTACCTATAAAAGACACATCTGTACCACTGCCCGAGTTCATAGCAAACCATGTTCTAACCAAAATGTAAGAGTGGCTCTGAAATCCTGAACTGATGCCAAAAGGTCCAATATTAGCCCAAAACAGGATACTATACTAGTCATCAAAATATTATGTATCACCATTCCCCATAAAATCTGAAGACCAAGATCTTCTCAGTATGCATTTCCCCTTTATGAAGTGCAGTTTATTATTGCTGATCTGCACATTAAGATGTTTATACTAGACAAATTATTATCCTTATTTTAACAGATAATCCAATGTATTTTGAAAACAATATGCATATAAACAACTATGGTCCATGAACTTTGCAAAGAAGGTGGAGCACATTTCAGATTAACCAGCCTTGACAAAATCTCTGAATGAATCCCATACCAAATGTTCTTTTCATAATGGCTTTCAAAACAAGCACTAAATGCATTTGTGAGCAAAAATGATGCAAAATGCAGCAAGCCATACATAAAAAGCAATATAGAAATCATCAGTGGTACTTCACATTCTGCAAAACTCAGATAGAAATATTGGTTTAAATGTAATAGTAAGTATCTAAGCAGATAGGCAATGACAATTGCTTTCTAAAGATTTTATTATATTGTTAAAATAAGGAAAACATACAGGCAGCAATTTAACCTCAGTGTTACAGCTATCATTATGATGGCACATAGAGATAAAAAGGAAAGAAAGTTACTGTATTGTCACATATGCCATATATTTAGCTATGATTATATTCCAGCATGCCTACTGTATAGGGATTCATATTCGAGAAAAAAATTCTCTCCATTTTCAGGAATCTAGTATATTGCTGATTTCAGGCATTCAGCTTCAAAGCAAATTGCAATTTTCTTCAATAAATGGTTATTTCTGAGTGGCAAACTGACGAAAAATGCACATACTAAAAGAACAATCTTTAGCTTATATTTTAAATTGAAAACAGCCACTACAAGGGACGTACGGTATCTCTATTTATTCTGTTCTTGGCTTCCTCTTTATGCTGGATGTGATGAAACCAGGCAGTCTGAGGCTAAGCCATGGCTCACATTCTTGGAGTGATAATGCCAAACTCAAACCAATTTCATCCATTTTAATATTTCATCCCTAATGACAAGTTTACACCACCCCTCAGGTAAAGCATGCTCAGTCAGCACAACCACCAGATTTCTTCAGAACAGGGAGAGCAATCTCTATTATCATCTGCCTTGGTAATTTTTCAGTGCATCACCTTTCACTGATTCAAGATAAGGTAATGGAATTGGTATCTTAAGCATTTTTTTCATAGTTTATTTCCTTGCCAACTTCTCCATTAATTTAACTTGCTAGTGTTCATACACTAAAATGTCCTAAATCTCTGCAGTTGGCATCTGATCAGAGGAGAATGCAGCATGCAACCTAAACAAACACTAAAATATAGCCTAAAACAGAGAACATTTTTTCTAAACAGTTTTTTTTATGGGTTTAGAAGAAATCCTCCTAATCTCAATGGAGTTCAGCGACTTCTCCATTGCCAATGGTCCCTTAGACATGGGCTGTCAGATGTAAGTCGTGCAAACCTCATGAGGCACAGTTGCACAAGAATACGATAGGGAGTGGAGAAGGAAGGCAATGGCAGTGAGGGTGCCTGTTGCCTTAGGATAACAAAAGAAAGATGATTTGTGAAATGTGATCTGTTTCCTAGCAATGCAAATAAATAAATAGTAACAGTAGCAATGAAAACCAACAGCTCAAGCGAAGAGGGAAAGAGGCATTCAGAGCAAAGGAGAAAATCAGGTGTGAAGTAGCTTGTGTTAGCTAGAAATAGAAGCAGAAAGTATATGAAGCTATCTACTGAAAAAAGGCTGCAGGGATTATAGGGGTCATTGCTGTCACCATTACCATTCTCCAGGTTTTCGCTGCTTTCGTAGCAGCCAGAATCCCGAGGAGAGCATCCGGTTAGGCCTTGGCCTTCAATGAGAAGTTTCTCCTGAGATCCTGACTGGTCGCTGTTACCTAGAGGATGCGAGAATACAGTGAAAAACAGGCAAACAGAAAATCTGGCTGAACTTCTCAACCTTCCATTTCCAACACCACTATCTTGTGTGTCCAGAGAAGGGCAACTGAGCTGGTGAAAGGTCTGGAGCACAAGTCTTACAAGGAGCAGCTGAGGGAACTGGGGTTGTTTAGCCTGGAGAAAAGGAGGCTCAGAGGAGACCTTATCGATCTCTACAACTACCTGACAGGAGGTTGTAGCACAGCAGGGGTCAGTCTCTTCTCTCAAGTAACAAGTGACAGGACAAGAGGAAATGGCCTCAAGATGCACCAGGGGAAGTTTACATTGGATATTAGGAAAAATTTCTTCACTGAAAGGGTGGTCAAGTACTGGAACAGGCTGCCCAGGGAAGTGGTTGAGTCACCATCCCTGGAGGCATTTCAAAGACATGTAGATGTGGCACTTAGGGACATGGTTTAGTGGTGGACTTGGCAGTGCTAGGTTAATGGTTGGACTTGATGATCTTAAAGGTCTTTTCCAATCTAAACAATTCCATGATTCTATGATCTTTTCTGTTGTATTAATTGTACCAGATCACTGTTTTAGAAAAGAGTGAGCATTAGGAACAGCCATCACAAATTTTGGAAATATTCATCCTGTTTGGTAAAGGATTAAGCAACAGCTTCAGCACGAGTGTGAGGGAGCAGCGTGGTACATAATGAAAGTAGAACAGACTGCATGTGTGCCTTAGCTGCCTTGGGGCCAAGTCCTGCAACTTAATACCATGGAAATGTATTTAAAATTATGGTGTCAAAGTTCTTTCTAAGACTAAAAAAAAACCCAACACCCAAAACAAAAAGCACTGAAGAGAACCAAATCAAGTAAATCAGAATAAAATCCTAACCCTGACCTACTTTCCAGAAAGGACCAAGAAGAAGGATCAGGAGTGGGTCTGGCAAAGTTAGATACTGTCCCCTAAGAAAGGGGAAGCGACAAGGGAGAGACTAGTGGTAAAAATTCCTTCCTTCCTTGGTCTGTGCAAAGAGCCAACACTCAAGTGTGGTCCACCCAGGCAATATAGGCTGGATTCCATGAATTTAGCCAGAATGTTCGGTCAGAAATCGTATTTTGCAAAGAAACTAAATGTGGAGCTGAAGATACAGAAAACTAACTTAATGATGTAAGGATACTGTTTATGCTGTGTTTTTTTGCCCCTGCAATAAAATGTCAGAAATAGCTATTCCAATTCCTATTCTCAGCACATGAAAGGTAATTATGGGGTGGAACTAACTGCTGTTGCCCCTCCCAGTTTCCAGCTGTCTGGTCCCCACTTCTCTTTCTCCTCATCACCCTGACTTGGAGCTGGAATTTATACTTTCCAACCACCACATCACAGAGTTCTTCAAGTCTTCAAACTAAAATTGAAGGGCCCTAAAAAAAAATTATTACTTCAGGGAAGTAAGCATTCTAAATAGGTCTGCAAATAATGAAGAGAAGCTCATATTAGGTGATGAAAAGCTACTCTGATGTAAGTGCAACTGCAGTTTTACTGTGGGGTAGAGGAGGGTGGAGAAAGAGTGGATGCCTCTTTGGGAAACGCAACGAACAAGAAAGCTATGTGTCAGTGAAAGCTCAGGCCACGCAGTACTGTCTAGAGATACTAACCACACATCTCCCTGTAACAGAATTAAGCATTGCCCACTTAATAAGCAGCTGTTCAAATTGCTGCTACGGCAGTTTAAGCTAAAACATTTTGCAGAGAAGCAGCTGAGAAAGCCCTCACACAATCCATTCCGCTGATTCTGCTCAGTGGGACACTAAACTTCTGCTGACACTTAGGGATGAGGGGAAATTCAGTACTGTCTTATGTTGCCACAGCTGGGTATTGAGCACATCTAAATTCCTGTCTCAAGCTACACTTGCTATTCAAATGATTCTACTCTACCATGGCTCTATCATGACCACTGTGGGGATGGTGCAGTCCCGCTTCCTCCTGTGTGGCAAAAACACGAGTTTGACTGCCATGGCTTACTTTGCTTTCCCTCATCTTTGCAACCCCTTGCCTAGGACCATCTGTACAATGGGCAGAATTGCACTGCTGCACCTTATTCAGTCACTGTCTTTCACTCTTCGCACTTGACTGACATATCTTCTCCCTTTACAAATCACTGTGTTGTCATTTGTACAACCTGAAGCTACCGGTACAATCCTGCAATTCACAGTCCAAGAATCATATACATGTGCAGGTACAATAAGAGAAAATTTAATTCACATTACACTTCTTCACAGCCCTCTGGGCTTTGATCTTTATCTTACCCTTGATAACCTCAATCTCTTCTCTGTAGTCTAGAAGTTTCTTCTGTCCTGTTCTCCATGCCTCAACTTCTTATTTTGAGTAGGTTATCTCAGGATTTATTCCCAAACATCAGTATTCTAAAGGGGGTGTGTTGTACATTTGACATCGCTTGAATAAGTTGGGTAGCAGGGCTTACATGAACAAAAGAATTCTGGCAGAACAAACGCAAGTCTTAAGTCACTCCTCAAAAATCTACGTTTTGTTATACAGGATTACCCTGGAAATAACTAGATTAGGAAAAAAAAAGATAAAAATCCTGGAACCAGTTTTCTGATTTAAGGGGTTCACAAGGTTCTTGGCAGAGCTCTAGTAAAACTGAAAACCTCAAACATCCCACATACTGTCATACTCCTGCAGAAGTTCCACTGCTGTGAGGAGAACAGCTCTGTGTTCAGGATCTCGGATGTTCAGTTCATCTAAATCTTCTTCTTCTAGAAGCTTAAAGGTATCCAGATCTTCATAACCATTGAACAGAAAAGTGGGCATGTGCTCCTGCATAAAAGGGAGGGAAAAAAAGAAGAAAAAAAAGAAAAAAAGAGCTGTAAGACAAAATATTTATTCAACTTATTTTGTTAATAAAGATATTAGAAGAGATTTTCACAACCTTCAAAAAAAGCAGTAGTTTAACAAATGCAAACCAGTGTAAACCAGCAAAATTATAGGATTATAGCTTGCATAAACACTGCTCAGAGTTTAGGAAGGTAGCTGTGCCAGAGCTAGAATGCTGCATATATTGCTGTATTTGGAATGCACTGTATTAAATGGTCTGGCTAGCACGCTACCTGGATACACAATATGGCATGGCTCTGTATGAAGCCAGAAGTACAAAGGGTGAACGACAGCCTCACCAGTCTACCCCTAGCTCTTCTGAACAGAAATGTGGAAATAACCTTCCTCTTTTAAGTCAAGGTAACTACTGTTATTTTACACTTTTTCCTTGCTTTTGCAGTGTGCTAGCTAGTAGCCATACTATGCAACAATTTACAGTCTCAGAGTGCATACAACTTGCAGCCCACAGCTCTTCATCAAGCCTGACAGGCAGTTCTGCCTGGCCTCAGCCATTTTCACTCTGCAGCTAAGACCTGATTCTGCTAAGTAATGTCATGATCCTTAGCATTACGAATCTGGTGTGCAGCTTTCAAAACGAACAACTCCAAAGGTGTGGCGCCCTTCCCACAAGCAAAACTGAAGGGTAAAGAGAAAAAGAAAATTTGGACCTTTAAGTTGATGCGATCTAAGAGATCCTCAACTGACTTGGGCTGGGGTGGTCTGCTTTTCCGGCGTCTCCTGGTAGGCCGCTTCGGCTTCTCTTCCTCTTCATTTAACACATCCACATAGATAAATTTGAAAGTGCCAACTTTGTTGTTCAACAGGCCCATCCAAGTGCCCATGGGGGGTTTGCTGATTATATCAATGATGTCACCTTTCTGCAGACCAAAGAAGCAACAAAGCCATTTAGGCATGTTTTCTGACGGATATTCAAGCAGACATACCCACTTTCCCTTTGATTTTCATTTACACAGAATGGACAACACTCTTTAGTTTTCAAAAGGTTAACTACAGCTCTTTCAAAAACGTCTGATGATACTTGTTTTACAAATGGAAGAAAAGTAAATTAAGTGACATGCCTAAGACCACAGAGCAAGTCAACAAAAGAACCTGAGATGGACCCCAACTGCCCAGATTCACAAACTTGCTTACACCCCAGTAGAGCAGCACTGCTGTTTTGTACAAACATCTCTAAGCTGTGCAGCTATCTGAAACTGGTGCAAATAAGAACATGCCCAGTGTATACGGGCACAATCTCACATCACATCTCCTGAGGAAAGGAGTCATACGCAGAAGAAACTGTGCAGCACTATTGCTCTTCCTAATGTGCTCCCAACCACAACTAAGAAATGGATGCACAACTGTTTTTGTATCCTTAAAGAGATTACCTTATGTACATTTGCTTTAATAGGAATTAGCTGCCGTCGGAATTTCAGGTAATGAATCTAAGGAGTCAGATAGTCTGAATCAAATACAGCACAACTAAAAATAATAAAAGCTGATACCCAGAAAAATTAAAGGGGGGTGACAACGCACAGTCAGCAAAGCAATTCAATATTAACTCAAAACAAGTTGTATTAACTGAAATGCCTTTAAGAGACACTATGTGCAGGCGCATCCACATTTTTTCCAAGGATTTTGAAAATTTTTCCATTGATGGACTATTTCGCTGTGGCAGACAAAGTATTTTTCCAATCTTTACAACAAAATCCTTGCAAAATGGAAAGGAATTTGTGGCACATTTTTATTTTTCCAGAAACTAAAGATGCAAGCATCTTTCCTTGGATGTGAAGAAATACTAATGCTTACTTATGTTCTACAACATTTTGCTCTACAATGTTGTTCTACAACATTCAAGCAAATCTTAAATGCACCAGAATAAGACAGGTTAAAGGGCTTCAAAAACCAAATGTACACTCATTAAAAGACTAAGAATCGTATAGCTCTTGCAAAGAGTTCTCAAATAAGAATTTTGCCAAAATAAATGTTTAATCCCTTAAAAACAGATAAAACTGGTACCTTGAGCTTCAGAGAGTCCGTATCATAGGGACTTGGAGTAAAATCAGTGTGAACCCTGGCTCTTCCACAAAAAGGTCCTCTGTAAGGAGGCTCTTCATCATCACCATCTTCTGATTTCACACTCTCCCTGTTGCTGGTTGAGGAATCTGTTGTGCTTACCGTCTGACCACCTGTACGAGAGACATAGTATCAGTCCACAAAAAAGAAGCTCTTTGTGAAGAAAGTTCAGAAACAGAGGCAAGACAGAAAATGGGTCTTCTTTCTACAAACCATGGTAATCAAAGTTAAAAGTCCTTAAATGCTGCTATTTCTTAATACACATGTGACAGGACAATTAGTTAATCTACTTGGCACTCCTGTTTTCCCCAATTCAGCTCCTCAATATTTAACTGAGAAGCTGTTTAACTAGCGTCTCATCTATGGTACATCACAGGAGATGTCATCTTTCTGGGAAGTTTTGCCCACAAAAAAGCATATTCCTGTGAGGAAAATGAGCTCTGAATCCTGAATGAGGGTTCTAGAACCTCCCTCATGTCTAGAAATTTGGTTTTATGGCAACACTTTGTATTGATATTGGGGGGGGATAAAGCAAAAAAGCAGGTGATTTTCAGAACACACTTTCAGTTACTTAAAAATGGAACTTTCTCTTCAGTTTGTTTCCCCAAAAAGTTCTTGGTTTCTGTTGCTCAGTAATTCATAGTGAAGCAAGTTCACACGATCTGTGTCCTACTTAAGCTCTGCTTTGTGTAGAGACAATCTTAACCAGAGAGGTTTTAAATAATACTGCTCTAACTAGTTAATAAGAAAACCACAAGGTGTCTCTGGAGGGAGGGTGGGAAGCTTATCAGGAGTGCCCAGGAGAAATCTAATGTAAAGATGAGCCTGTGTACTACTGGCCAAGGATTGTAATTCTCACTCCAATCATTTATATTATAGTAGCAGGACGCAGCAAACCCAGCCAGAAAGCAGGATTTCACTTTTTCAGGGTGCTCTATAAACACAAAGCAAAAAAGATCCGTCTCTGCACCAAAGACCTTACAGCTCTTTGTAAACCCTTAATGACTAACCCATCAGCCTTTCTACTTTTTAACCACTGCTTCTGCTTTGACTTTCTCTGATTCTGCTTACTGTGGAGGTCTCTGCTCCCTGAAGCCACAGAAATGGAGTATCGCAATTACAACTGAACTTACTCATTGAGCTCTGACCACTTAAGGAACTCCTCAGGCTCTCTACTGAGCCACCAGCTTTCAGCTTGGGTTTGTCCAGGGAGTCAGTGTCTGGTGGCGGTGACTGTGGAGAACCCGGCATGACCCCAGGGCTGGACTCCTGAAAGGGATTGAACCATTTGAGTTTGGTAAACAAACATAGGCACTGATAGGACCTGCTCGTTCATCTCCAAGGAAAGAGATTCTGTTTTCCTGCTCTTTACCAGACAGGATGAAACCTTCTATGTTTATCTACTTATTTAGTGGTACTCAGCTGTGGCAGAAACCCCACTTTATTAGGCATGGTAGCAGGGACAGGAGCAAATAGTCCAGTCTGAAAAAGCTAACGTTGTAAGTACAAAGAAACATTACATAAAACTCCCAATTCAAGGTTTTAATAACACATGATATTTTTGCCAGCAGTATTTGCAAACCAGCAAATGCCAAATTCAGCTTTCTGAGTCACGATTTTGTACAGAGATGAATACAAACAAATCAGACAATTCAAGTAAGACACACAGCAATGTACTTTTTTTTTTTGCAGTGAATTGTTGATATTTTTGCTTATTTACCTTGAACAACAACAAAAAAGAATTAACCAGAAAACACAGCCTGCATAGTATAAATACTCATAAACATAAATGCATAAATATAAAAAGATTTTGCTACTCATGCAATAGGTGAGCCAATTTCTCTTTTCATTCAGACTAGCATTACAGGAAATCAAAGAGGGTCTTTCCTAAATTGAAATTCTGTCAGCCTCTGTGAATCACAGTTAAAGCAAAGCAGCAGATACTTATGGCCAGAATAGCTTTTCCTTGGTTTTTTTTCAATGAAGAAAGAGATACTGGCATGTAGTTTGAGTCATGATGGCAGAAAGGTACAAATATTCTAAAATGACTGTGCCAGAAAGTTTGAAAACCAAAGAACTGTAGCTTGCATACAAGAAGAGTTTTTGTGGAGATGTGTGGTCATAAAACTTTCAGATGAAAGCTATTATTTTGCATGCTGCAGAATCATCAGAAAAAAAAGTCATCCCAGCATATGACTTCAGAGGTCAAGTCAATCTTGGAGAGAGCTAGAGAGCAGAAGTACTGCTAACACACTGTAAACCAATTTCTCAAAGTGTCCCTTTCCTAGGCAGATTTTGCAGAGGGGCACTTTTGGCCAGTCACACACCAAAGAATCTTACCAATATTAAATCACGTTAGACCTTAAAATGTTTTAATTGTAAATTAAAATTAAATAACTGTAACTGTAGCACTGCCCCTGGTTATGAATAAGTATGGCTAGCAGCCTTACTGGAAAGGGGTTCTAATGTTGTAAAGCACTGCATAAAACTAGTCACCTCTCTTCCTCTCTGCCGTCTCCAGATTCTGCAGTTTGGGGTTGTTATTTTGAATGTTATGAACTGCTCGTTTTACAGGCAGTACGCTCTGCATTAATACCCAAAGGCTTCCCATGCCCGTTTCTCTGGCTGGAATCGCCCCAGCGAGCCGGCGGCCGGCCCCAGGCCACCTGAGGGCGATGTGAGCCAGGGAGAGCTCGGCTCTCCCACCAGCTCTCTCAGCTCTTGCTTACGCATTCCAAGTGGCAAGATTGGTTTTAAACAAACACCAAAGAATTTCTGACACTCCACCACAGCAAGGAGCCCAAAGTACACCACAAGGGAAAAAGACAGCAATTGTTCCTAGGCCACTGAAATTCAAAGCCTAATTTACAACTAATGTACTTCAGGTTTGCCTTTAAGAAAAAGCTATAAAAAATCTGTAATGAAAGAATAATAGGGAAATCTTCTGTGGGATGCCCTTTTCTGACTACATTATGCATCTGTTTTAATGGGCTGCTGCAGAGGGCACGCTATGATAGAGAAAAGATCTATAATAGCTGAGAGGAACCGTGTATGTGAAGTTATACTGGGAATTTAAACTAAGGTGTAAACTGCAGATTAAATATATTACTGTGACCCTGTGTCACAGACCAGTTCCCTTAATAAATAATGATGATAGATAAAGAAATGGAAATATAGAGCGAGATGTGTAATGCCATCAGCCACAGGCTTCTGCTGATGAGCTACTTGAATGAAAATCTGAAAATGCATTTTCATGGTCTGGCATCTATGGGAAGCCATTTCACAGTGAGGGACTTTATAAGAACACAGGAATAAGCTACATCACACCACAGTCTTGTCAGAAATTTCTTCAGATATGCCTTGAAGCATGGGAATCTGTATTACCACTCCTACACTATTAAGTGGATTCCACTGCAGACTTCACATACCTGCTCAGACAGAGAGCTGCTGTATTTTTTAGACATCCTTTTCTTCATGGTTTCTTTTACAGACTTCACCTTTTTGCCCAGAGATATACGGGAGGCAGAGGGCGATTTGATCACTTCTTTATAAACAAAGTCTCCTTCTTTGCCCTGCAAAGTAAAACACCGTTTAAGCCTATAAAATACAAGGGCCATTTTTTCCTCAAGTCAGCAGTCATTGCAGAGGTATCCAGGCAGACACAGGATGGCAGCATGGTGTCCTGTTTACAGCTCTAAATTCACTGTTGAGACCTTGTGCAAACCACTGTAGCAGTCCACTGTAGCTTTACTCCCAAGGCCTGATTTGTAACCTTTTCTGCAGGTACCGTGTGTAGTTGTGTTGGGGTCTGTTAGGATGCCTTTATCCCTTTGAGTTTCAGGTAAGTATTTGACCTGATAGAAAACTTCATGGTTTCAGGGTAAGCCCTCCTGACATCCATACAACAATAATTGTGGCTCATGCTAACAGGAGTAAAGATACCTCTGAGAACCTAGCCAAATATCTCTCTGTGTATGTGTGTATATATATATATGGATAGCTACATTTGGCTACCCAAATTTACTTTTTATTTTCAGACAGGCAGTTACCTCTCTTGATGACCATCTCTGTGGTTTTACTGTGGATTGTTTATAAAAAAAAACCCCACAAAAAGCTACTAAATCCATCAACCATGGTAGAAGGTTACACTTGCACAGCTATTCTTAAGACACACAACAGGGCACTGCAGAACTAAATTAGCTGGTTCGTATATAGTAGATGACAAAGGCCAGCTGCTTTGAATGCATTTAACCTTTTCTAAATCAGCTTAAGATACCTAGCACTTATGCCACAAGCACATACAAAGAACAAACATGGATCAGTTGACATTTTGCCAAAGTTACTTCTATGACTCAGCCCTTATTTGACCGTCCAGGCAGCATGTTGAATGTGTTAAACGTGGTCTTTTGTTCCACACCCTGTCAGGCACCACAGCAAGGCAGCTCTGTTAGAGCTACTACCAGCAGCCTTCACTGGCCAATCGCAATGCAAAAAGGACCAAAACCTGTTTGGCCAGACAGACTGACTACTGAATTTAGTCTCTGATTTGGTTCATTAATCCTTCTGAGGACAATGTAGGTACATAAGATAACAAACCCTGAAATAAGTGTACACTATATTCTACATAATTTTTTTTCCTAAATTTATGTATGTTTGCTACTTTACTAATGTTCTCCCAAAAAGTTTATCTGAAATTCATCTGATACTTAATTTCTGATAAATCTATGTTTTTTCCTTTACAAGTTGTCTGTGATTACTTCTCTTTGGTAACTTTTGGTCTTTCAGCAGAAATTAAGGATAGCTCTTTGCCTTATCTTTTTGGAAAAAACCTTCCACTTAATGGACTTAAATGTCTTCAAGAAAAAAAATCTGATCTGCATACATTATTCTGGTGTACTGCATCTCTCCCACTACCGATGCTAGTAGGGAAAAATGTAGTATCTATATTTCAGACTTTCTTATATCAAAACCAATCTGAACAAAAGATGTCGAAGTATCTATGTTTAAAGATAAACACTGTAAGTTTGGAAGTTAACTTTTTTACTGAGTTAAAAATTGATGAATAAAATAACAACCCACAGTTCTGGCCAATTTAGGGGTAATTTATGATGTTAAAAAAAAAGTAATCAGAAAAACAAAAACAACTCCCAAAACCCCAGCCAACAGAAAAAAAAAAAAAATTCTATAATGCTGGCATATTACATGTTTCACAATTTATACTTGATTTAAGTGAACAGAAAAGTTATCAGATCCAATGTTGATACAGAAAAGAAAAACATATATGGGCAAAAGGAAAAAATATGTTGGTAATTTCATTTGATATAATGTTCTAGCTCATTTATCTTCTGCTATTTTTGGCCGCAGGCTGACCAACAGTAACACTGGGATCAACATGAGTAACATAAAATGGAATTAATTCTCAGGGGAGATGTTTTTTAGTTTGTTTGTTGTTTTTTTTTTTTTAACACAAAAAGCTCTGAGATCAATTGCACAGCACCCAGCACAATGGGATTCTGGTCTACTCCAGAGCTCTTAGATACAGTGAGAAAACAAATAATAAATTTCTTACATAATGGCTTCCACCCAAACAACTTACAGATCTTCAGCAAATGAAATTTTGCCTCATCATTCCAAACAGTAAATATTTTTACCAAGAAAGTATAGTAATCACATGTTTTGCCTGGGGTGATGCTCTGAGGAAGTCAGACATAAGAAAAGCCCATAGAAGTGCCCCCAGATCTGTGCTTTGATCACTTGTTCCTGCCCCATTACACATATGGTATATAAATACTTACACACACATGGATATGGGTGGGCATGTTATTCTCAAAGCTAAGGAAGTTTGTGGTTAACAAAGACACTCTGCTTTCTTGGATTTCCAGACTGTCATTACAGACCTAAATTACACTTCAGTCTATTATAACTCTATTGCGCATTTCATTTTATGCTATTTAAAGTCTGTGACTTTTTGTCTTAAACTCACCATTTGGTCAGAACTGTTTCCAATATGAAGGGAACGATTTGTCAAGTCAAATCCTCCAAAGCTACAGGTTCTCTGCAAAAAAAAAAAAAAAGAATGCATACAGTTCTATCACAGTGAGTAGCTCACTCAAAGCATCTGTGATTTGGAGAACACCAGTGAAAACATAAACGTCTGCAAAAATGGAAACAAACAAATAAAAGGATAGGAGATTATAAATCAAGATATCTGTTATACAGCAATTTGAGACATTTGTCTTTTCCAGAGACAACTCCTTGGCCCAAGATCTGCTGCTGTTGAGTCATCTATTGCCTACTCTTTATAATAAAAAAAGACTTTTTGGTCTGAGGACACTGTTGATCTTATGCATCAAGCTTTCCAGAGTGCTGGCAACTCCACCTCAGCACTCCCGTCTGCCTTCATAAACAAGTCCACAGTAGCACTGAAACAGAGAACCACCAGTCTTCTACAGCATTGAATAACCTACCTTCTGGGAATAGCTGCATGGACTCCATTTCCACTGAAACACAGGGAAATGCTACAGGCCTTGTAGGGCAAGCCCTTGGTAAGAGGAGGGAACAACCAGCCCAGCTATCCATAAGCATTGTGTCCCCAGAGACTCAGCAAGCCCCGATTCCAGATTAGGTATTTACCATCACACCTGTGGTGATACGTGGCAGCTCTGCTACTTCTGGGAGAAAGTACCATCACCTAGTGAAGTGACTTAGTTTTGTCTTAATGCACAGATGCAGTTTATCATAATCATCCTGAATAAAAAAAGGAAATCAGCACTATGACACTGCTTCCCTGCCAAGAGCAGAGGGCAACCAAACTCAGTACAGTTGCATTTCCACAGCCAAGCATTTAACTCTGGCAGATGAATCTCTGCTAAAGCTTCAGTATCACTTGAAAAAAGACCAGACACTTAGGTGGCTCAGAGAGAATCCAGCTTTAGCTTTGCAATCCAAAAGGTAAAACCTTTGACTTTATATTTGGCCACTGACCAACCATCTGCACACTACTCAAGTACCTGGCCCTGCCAGAAGTCTCACAGGGCAATCCAAGGAAACCAAGGTATGGCAGTTACGATTTACTTGCACAACTTCAACTCTGGGCTCTGAGTGTGGGTTGTAAGACAGGCAGATGTCTATATAAGTATTCTCTTCAGAGTTAGAGTTGAATTAAACAGGACGCAGAAGATCAGCCACTTGCAAACCATAAATTCTTAGGGCCTGAACTACCCCAAGACACCTTCAGACTCAGCCAAGCATCAGATCAGACCTACGAAGGATTGCCCACTTAGTACCCAGAGTGTGTGCTTGGGAGGAAGTGAAGACCTACCACCTGAGAACTACCAGCCTCAGTCTGATTCAACACTCCATTAGGGAGAAGCAAGCTCTACAAACTGTGCCACTTCATAAACCATTGTATCAGTTAGTTCTATCAGAGTAAACATTCTTCCTGCCCTGTTCACCACTGATCAGCATACATATTAATAGCCTTTTAAAAGTTATCTTTTCTAGTTTCTATGTTGGGTGCTGTGTACCTATAGTGCTTGGACGACAGGTTTTGTACCCACAACTCTAGTAGAACTCAAAGCCAGCTTTGTCTAGGCCTCACACACATTAAGAAGAGTGCTGTGATGTAGAATATTTTTAAGGTTTTTTTTCCAGAAGGCAATGTGACTATGGCACAGCTTTTAAAAATTGTTTTTGGAAAGCATTTGAGACCAACCACAAGTAATCAGATCAGTTTTTAAAGCACAGCACGTTTAGCTATGAGTAATATCATCCTTCTGTGAAGAGTCCATTTAATTAATCCTACAGTGTATGGTAAGCCCAGCAACTAAGAGAGGACATCTGGAACTGCTCTGAGCAAACTTGCCTGTCAAACCAGCCAGAGCTCCGCCTAAAGCAGTCTTCTCAGAGTGCAAAATGTCTGTTGGTTAAAAGCTTCTGAATAAATGCACCATATTAAGGATGCTTATTGTTTCATTATGGACCTCCCCTTACATTTAACATTTAATTTCCACTTTCAGATTTCAGTAGCGACCCTGTTAATACTGTACCAAACAAAAGGTCTGTGGATGAGGAGAGGGATATTCAATGGAATGGTCATGCAATCAAAAGTACTGGTTTTTTGGGAGAAAAGAAAAACTGATGCGATTTGAAAATTTCATGCATGTCCAGGTCACTGAAACAAATATAAATGACAAAAATGAATGGCAAGGCAAGACAGAGTGACCAATTCCACTGAATACACAGGCATTGCAATTTCCCTGAGGTTGCAGCAAACAAACATTAAGTGTTTCTAAGAAGTAATAGCATTAGTTGAAGTTTGCCAGCTTTTTGCAGTTTCAGGAAGATGTTGAAAAAGCTAGTAAGAGCAGCATGCCTCCACTATTTATCCCATTCAAATGAGGCTGGAGGAGCAGTTGACTGAGGAGTTCCTCAACAACAAAACACTATCCATTTCTTCTCCGACTGTACCTCTGTTAATAAGCAATAGTCAGTCCAGATGGTTTTCATAATGAAATTACTATAGTGAGACTGCTGATTAGAAGAACTGAAAGGCTTGTTTCTGTCATCTGCATTTACAAAGACAGTTTTAGAGGGTATTTTTAATTATGGGGCATCTCTAGCACATACAAGCATCTCTTTTGCTTGAGATACCCCTATTGTTCAACCCACAGAAGGATGAGTAAGGTTTGCCTTATCATTGTAATATCCTTATGGGAAAACAATGACTCCTGAGTACATTGTGAAAATAAACAGTACCCTGTGAGTGGCAGGGCAATCAGTCAATGCAGAAGAAATACTGAAGCTGCCAAGAGAGAATGTTCATGATATTGGGTAGAAAAACACCCATCTATTCTGTGGCTGAAGAGCAAAAAGTGAACAAGGAAGGCTTTGTCACCTCCCACAGTCCACAGGTTATTCAAGGAGACCAAGGCTGTGACTCTTATATCGAGAATACCTCACACCTGAAGAAATGCAGCAGAGACCTCTCAAAATCAAATCTGCAGTTTAAGAGGAAAAGCTGTTTCTTCTGTCATTGTTCACTGGAATATCCTGCTTAACGTTATGGGTGCACTGCTGTTTCCACCCACTGAAGTAGGGAACGTATCTACATTGTCAACTAGACAACAGACTAACTGGCTCAGCTTTGGAGATCTGGCTGGCCCCAAAAGCAAATTCCTAGGAAACTCAGCATCATCGTTAAGGGAACTGTCAAAACTGGGCTGTGTATAATCAGGAAGCAGCTTTGGATCTCTCTGGATTGCTCAAATCACTTAATTTCCCATTGCACAGCACAATTTCCTTTATTGGGCACCCCTTGTTCCCTTTCCACAATGTTCTGAGAGAAGATGCTACCTTCACTCCATGCTAGAAAGAAGGAGCAGTGGCCAGGGAGAGAACAGAAGGGGCAGTTCTGGTGGTGGTGTGCAGCAAGCAGCTGGGCAGTGTCTGGATAATGTAAGATTCCCTGTCTTTCTGCAGCTGTGTGTGTAATGGAGAATAAAGAGCTGGTGGGTGAATTGATGAGATGCAAACTGAAGGGGAGGGCCAATATGTGGCAATGACAGCAGGAAAGAGCACAGTTGACTAAGGATGCTCTAATCCTCTGAGAATTTTGTTCTTCTCTCAGGTCCCTTTAAGAGAATACCAACTCCCAAAGCATCACAAAGAACATGTTTATAGCATCTCAAAGCTCTTCTGTTCACCAATGATCTCAATTTCTGCACCAGGTGAATTTAAAAAGCAGCATCTTGTCATATTTGCCCTCTCTCATCGAGTTATTCTGTACACATAGAAACAGCAGACTCAATAAAACCCTCCTCTGATGGGATTATATCAGACTCTTCCCTCATAGCTGAATTGCAGTGCTTAAGACTTTCTAATGGAAAGGAAAGCAGAAGCCCTGAATTTTAGTTAAAAGTATAAAGCAGGAAGTGTTGACTGCAACCTCACAGAAACTGGAAGACCACCTTCATGGCAACTCTTTGACTCACAGACTTTTGGTGGATTCTCAAGAGAACCCTTTTAGTACAGCGATCCACTGTGGCAGCCCACTTCCTCTTGGCCTCCTCATCCTCCTCCAGCAGGCATCTCCTCAGGTCCTGCTTGTCGGCTTTGCTCAGGGTCCTGTCAGTAACGGGAC
Organism: Ibycter americanus; assembly: GCA_035590275.1. Taxonomy (NCBI): domain Eukaryota; kingdom Metazoa; phylum Chordata; class Aves; order Falconiformes; family Falconidae; genus Ibycter; species Ibycter americanus. The sequence goes on along the minus strand of JAVJGI010000062.1, from coordinate 45,101,432 downwards.
GCACCAGCTGGGAGAAGTTGAGGTGACTGTACAGGCTTCTCTCCACCACATAGGTAATATTGAACTCGCTGACAGAAGTGCGCCCTCGTAGCCTTCTGTTTGGGAAGCCACAACCTCCACCCCCTTTCGTTTTGTGTCGCAGTAATTGTAGGTCGCAAGTTGCAGGAGATGCTCCTTTCCTAGCAGGGCGCTGGCAAAGAAAAGCTCTGGAACAGGAATAGTTAGTATCCATTTTCTTCAATCGGATCTGCTTCCTTACACTCTGAATCTCCTCCAGGGACACCAGAAGATGGTGCTTGTGCCTGTTGCTGTCATAAAAGCAAATGCTTTCTGTACTTACCCCATGGCTCAGCGAGCCGAGGCTCTTCTTCATTTCCCCATCTGTCAAGGAGCGGCAAACTTTCTGAGTCTTCTCCTCTTCTGGGTAAGAGAAAAATGTCCCAAGTTTCTTGGGAGGCTTGATAAGGCCACGGCTATCAGTTTTGCTGAAGGTCTTCACCAGCTTCCGGTTAGCTCCCCATGTATCAAGACTGCTGGATGAGGGGGAAGTAGTAAGTGAGTCCAAGTCGTCCTCTGGCTGCTTTTCGCAGGAGCTGTCGAAGTAGAATTGCTTCTTGTGAACTCCAGAGTAAAGTGCCGATCTGTCATCCAGTATAGGAGAGTTGTCAAGTGAGTGCTCTTCCACACCTACAGGGGACAAAAGTAGCACAGCACATGTCACCATTCATAATTCTCTAAGAAGTTTCCCTGTAGAGCCTTATTGTATTTAGTTAACATATCACCCACTTAAAATGGAAGAAAACTCTTTGTGATATAAGCAGCCCAGAAGATATTTGTGAGTGGATAAATCTGAAGCAGTTACTTCCATTTGTGAAGTGAGAGTTCTGGGATGAGTTAACAATAGACAGAGGACAGCATCCTGTAAGTTCATTGTTATTAAAATAACTCATTGTTATTTTAAGTCTCTCTTTCATCTGCAGCTAAGTAAGACCACAGATGCTCTCACTAAGAACCCCTTAAAAGCTGGAACTGGGATTTGTTTCTCATGTTTTTCTTCCAATACTTGCACACATGATGCTCAGCTCTAGTGAGATTACAACAGATCAGAAGTATGCTCAGGTATTAAAAACCAGAAAGTTTCTCTCAGGTTCAGTTTTCCAATACTCAGTACTGCTGCTGCTGCAGAAAGCAGTATTTTTTCCAGAAAGTTATGGAGCTGAGCTCCAGGATGAAATTTACAGTTCTAGGTTTTTGATGGGGTAAGAAGCACCAATTTTAATGACACAGATATTACATCAACAGATGCAAAGAAAAAAAGTAGGTCAAATTGCGGGTGTGCCAATTTCAACAGTGTGCTGGTAATGACAGGAACACTTGGTTTTCACCAAATACATATTTCACAGACAGGGAAGAAGACTTTTTGCAACAAAAGTACTGGGTAAACAGATGGGCAAACAGCCAGGTCTCCTTTTTGGAGTGGAGAGAAGAGAATAAAGGACCTGAAATGGCAATTACTTTTTGCATTTATCATTTAAGAAACTCTTCTCTGGTGTTCTCTTCCAAGAAAAGTATAGGCTCGGGTACTAGATGCAGTAACAAGGAAAGAGTTAAACAAGAGTACACATGCTTCTAAATCCTGTCTGATAAATTTCACAGCATTCATAGGTATCTATCAGAAACACACACAGAAACGTATTTATTTCTTGCCAAAATAAATTTCTTGCCTGACCCACCTTTGCCTTCATCTTTGATTGCATCCACGGTCTTACAGCAGAGCTAAATTTGAACCATTACCAAAATACCTATGATTTACTAAACTTGTTCATTCAATAACAGAGGACACATTTCAAGGTGAAAGAAGATTAGCTGCCCTGTACAGGCTTCCTGTCTCACCTTCAGTTCGCTCTGCTGGCAAAATGTATTTGACATATATTGGCTGAAACCTAAGATGTTATTTTACCAAGATAAAACTTGCTGCGATAGTGAAGGGATAGTGGATTGCACCTGACACGCAACTTTGACTCTTGAGACATTTTCTGGGGTAGGTCTGTAGATTGGTCTGATTTTGACACCACTTTCACTGGACTGTCCAACTTGCTCTATTTCCCCTCTACTTCTCAATTTGAACAGAAAATAGACATTCTCCTGGGACTGAATATGTGCTGATAAACAATTTTAGTCCACTGAGTAAATATGTATTTAAACAGCTTGTAAAATACGTATTGTGTGTCAACACCGTAACAGATGTTATTTGGACTGAGTCCATGATGCAAAGCCATAATGACACAGATGTAGATGTGATTTGTTTTTAAATGCTATGTAAGAATGGTGCCCAGGAATTAGGAAGCTTCACTTATTTAGCTCACTAGGAGCAGACTAACACAAAATACACATGGATTCAGATATTGGCACATTCTATTGAGTATCAGATTATCCAGATGTATATTTAGTGTGGTAACAGAGTCAACAGTAGAAATGTGGGAGAAGGATCTGGGACTAGAGTACTTTCCTTTAAAATCCAGAGGAACATATAATGGAAATTTGGCAAAGCTGTTCTTTGCGAAGAAATTTTTGAGGAGGATTGTGGGGTATCTTTCTTGTGGGAACTGCCTGTCAGTTTTCAAACCAAGTCTACTTTCACACTTTGTTAAAGGCTGTTGAACACTGATGAATTTATTGAAATTTTACTGATGTCACTCAATCAAATTTTATAGTTAACTCCCCAAAACCTTGCCATCTAGGATTTCACATTACTTCACACTCATAACACAGATTCAAATAACAGCAGCAAACAGCTCAAGAGCTGATCCAGTCAACCACAGGTAATTTGCAAGGCCACACAGCAATCCCCAAATCTGACCACAGTATTTTTTGTGATCTTGCAGGGTCCTCTGACATAACCAAATGGGAATACAGACCTACATTATGAGAGATGGGGATGGACAGCATTTATGAATGAACTTCCAATCTGCAACATGAAAACCTGGATGAGGAAAGAATTTCCTGAAAGAAAAGTCATAGATATCTACTCCTAATGTAGACTTGTAGGCTACTTAAGGGGCCTTCTAGTTATATAGAAGTCATGCAGAAGTTAATCCATGTTGTTATTTAGCAGTAATTGGTTTTGCTACAGAGTTTCCCAAAAGCCAATCTACAAAGAAATTCCAGAGTGCTAGGTAAAGTACAAACTCAGTGTTACAGATCATTTATTCAGAAAAGCCTGGAGTTAAAACAGAGAAGACAGGCAGGAGATGGTGAAAGAAGGAAGCAGAACAATGATATTTTTTTAACAGATAATTGTTAATTCAGTGATTTTTCTGCAGGAGTGGAAAAAGTCAGTGGAAAAAAATACCTGAAAGGAACTGTGACACTTAAGCGAAAGACTGAAGGAGAACAGGAAGGGAGGAGGTGAAGCGCTGTAAGAGAGGGTATAGAGAGCAAACCAGACAGTTAATGTGCTGAAGAGAAAGTCTGGTCAAACTGCAGGAAGGCGTCTGCATGCCCAGCAGCTCCTGGGCTGCCTGCTCCTGCAGCTGCTCCCAAGCCCTGGGGCCTCCAGCTGATTGCTCCCTGCAGCTTTCCTCCGACCTCCAGGGGGGTAGGACAGGACTCTCTGGGGTCCTTCTTTCCCCAGAGCAGGGGAAAAATAGCCCTTTTTTTTGCCGCATCTCAAAAACTATGTTTTGCCTTCCAAGGTAACCCAGCTTTATGTTTACCCTATGAGGTGACAAAATCTTCTCAGACCAAGACAACTGCCTGGTCCAGAGCTCTAGACTGGCTATGCCTTTTCACACCAACCAGTAACACCATCAACACACAGGAAAGAGGCAGGCTAGATCATAAATCTGCCAACAGCTTCCTGCCACATACCCAAGAAGATGCACATGTTCTCCTTAAATGCACTAGAAGGGACTCATAATATGGCTCAGCTCACTGCAAAGCTGAGGGGAATGAGCATATGATCCTGGGAAGGCCACCAGCGTAGAGGGGTGCCCACAATTCCAGTAAAGACTGAAGCAGGGCTGCGCAGAGGGGCTCCTGAGGCTCAGGCTCTGTTAATCTTGAGTGCTCACACATGGATACAGGTCATCCAGAGTTAATTCTGCAGCACGGTGTTCCCAGGGGCCGAACTCTGCTTCCCGTTTCCCCACCCTTCTCCTCCCTTCTCTCCCCCTCTCTGTTGGCAACAAGGCTCATTCAGGAGCCAAACTGCAAGCAGCCTCCCCCAGAAGTAGGAGTTAATATTACAGGAGGCAGTTGCTATCCCGCAAGAATGTCTGATAGAGTTTCTGTACTTTTGCCACAGGATGATGCCATGTGGCACAACTGCACCACCAGCCAGCTACTACCCTCTCAAAACTAGCAAGAGCTTCACCTGTGTGCCATCCCAGGCCTCAGAGGAGGGAGCAATGTGGTGGTGGCTCTGTTTACCTCCTTGCTGAGCCTGTGGGACAGCGGGCTGAGATTGCTCCCAGTCTTATTCCCTCCCCAGCACAAGGCATAAAACATAAACCAAGTTCTAATCTCTTAATGAGGGGCTCTCCAGTGCTGCTCTGGGAATACCAGATCAGCAGTAACCACATCCTAGGCTGTCACTTTTCTCCTTCCACAGTCTCAAAATGCAGTTACTTGGGTAAGGCATGCACCATAGATAAGGCAGTCTTTCCTACTGCCCCTTAAGAACACTCCCTCCCTCCCTCCCTCCCTCCCCCAGTCCTCCACTTTCCGTCCACTCTCAATAGAAAAATGTATTCACACATGCAGTTTTAACCATATGCACGTTGTGTTTTACCTTCTGTGCTGGGTTTTTTCATTTCTTCCACTCTTATGAGTTTCTTCCTGACTCTGCGAGTAGAATTCACCAGCTTGTGCAATCTCTTAAACTTCACCGACTCTTCTGTTTCATCATCGGATTGTTCTCTTGACTGGCAAAGAAACAAAGGGAATATTAATAAAGTAGTAGTTCCACGGCTTGCTCCTTCAAGTCAAGTTAACCCGGCTCATCTGCTGCGCTGTGTCAATGCAGCTCTGTGACTGGTGTTATATTTTCAGCCCAGGTCAGACAGAAACATTTAAATTAGCGAGGGTTTTCTTTTTTTCTTTTTCTTTTTCTGAAAGCGTGACATACCATTTTGATTTCTAAATCTGTGCAACGTAAGATCCTAGGCATTGAAATGCATTCCTGCCCTTGTCTTTCTTCCCGTGCATTGTGTAATAACTACTTCCACGTCCTCTCTCAGTACGTTTCAGGCAGGGCTCTTTCCCAGGGCTCTTCTTACCATACCAGTTATGCTCCTGTGGTTTGGGTCAGTCACTGGTCTGTCTGGCATCTCAGAACTTGCTGTTTAAACCTGGTTATAAACAGCTTCTCCAAACTGAAACTCTGTCATTGACGACTTCTCTTTTTTTTCACCCCAGTCTTCCCAGAAAATCAAAAACAGCAGCACAAGAAAGGGACGGGAAGGAAAAGGAAGGAGGAGACCTCATCTGCCTCACTCACGAACTGCCACTGCTACAAAATATTCTTTTCCTCCTCCCTGCTCCCTACACTCCTCCTGAAGGCTCTCGAGGCTGGAATTAAGATAGACACAGCATTCCTCCAGCACTGACCAAGGGAAAACTCTGACCTTTTCAGATATACAGTGCAGTCCATATTCCCCAGCATCCCGTTTCGTTTTGCATCTGATCCAGTATGCTCAGTTCCAGCTGTTTTCCCTCAAGTCTCAAACATTACAGAGGCAAAAAAAAATTCCCCTCTCTCCAGCAGCAGTGACACAACAAGCTGAAACAATCCATTCCTTGTGAACGAGAAGACGACTTCGATTTTCGAGCCAGATCCAACGTTCAATGTGCTACTTCCTCTGTTTTAATCAGTTCAGAATGTGGAAGGCAGCGGGGGGAAGGGAAGGGGAGAGGAGAGGAGGCCGGCAGAGCTCTCTGGCTTGGCCAGGACAGACCTGGCACCGTGTGCTGCTGCACATTCCTGCGTGCAACACGGGCTCCAGCTGGAGCATGGTATGGATTGTATACCTTACTTTGTTTTCACTCACGGTCCCAGCCAATTCGCTGCATTCCTAATGGTCGGCTCTAAAACCCCTCATGCAACTTCCTGTCGGCGCAGATATTTGGGTTTCCACAATGTGCTCATCCTTTTTTCTCCTTCTCCTTAATTACACTTTTAAAAAAAGAAAAATCCCCAACAAACTCAAGCAAAAAAAAACCAAAACAAAACGCTTTCTGCTTTTCTAATACACTTAAATATCAGGATGTGGTAATAACAGTAGATGTCATGGGGCCGGACACCACTTAGCAGTTGCATGGGTACACTTTCAAAGGCACAACCAGTGCCTGAAGGAGCCAGGGCAGCTCTGAAAGCCTACCTTGCAGGCATGCACTTCACAGGGCCAGCAGAACCACACCAGAGCAAACTTCAGCCACTTTCTGCAAGGGCACTGTCAATTACCGATTTCCCACAAACTTCATGTTACTCCAAAAAAAGAAGGAATACCAAATGGACCACATAGGGCAGTAGGAATTGCCATTCTGCCATCCAAGAGCCACAGGAATGCATTTATTATGGTTATAGGCTGGCTAGGTAATTAATAATCTTTGTTCGGGAAAAACAGGGCTGTAAAGAGGAGTACCAGACTTGTTTATATCAAGATAAATCAAGCAGCAAGATGAGCATTAATTCAGATATTATGGCTGGGACCACTTAATGACATGTCAAACAGTAAGACAGACATATTTAGATAAGATGACAAATGGATTATTGACAGTAATCAAGAAGTTCAGTCAAGACTTCTTAGGCCATTAAGCACAACCTGGCAAGTAACCATCATGCATAATCTGCACTTGAGATATGTTTATCTTAAATGCAATTACTCTAAGCCATTGCTTTCCTTCATCACTTTTCGTACACCCTTGGTCTGCAAGACTGCAAGACTGTAAAACTGTCAACTCTGTAAGACTTCAGAGAACAGCTCATACCTGGTCCTCCTGTCCAAGATTTCATCAAAGAATAAAGAACTAGTCTTATTTTTGCACCAGTGGTCTTGGACAAAGAACTGTCCCCCCCAGGGTTATGAAGACTCAATAATGACAACAAAAGTTTTTACAGTGTCCGACATTTGTATTCATGACTACCAGCACAAAAGTGAGCACCAAAATAGCCTCAGCGCAAGGTCCTGACCTCAGACCTGAGTGGGTGGTACAGGGAGTCCCCACCACACTTGAAAATAAATGAAGTCCCATCCTAACCAGGTGCCAGCTGGTTTTCCCCGCCACTTCAGGACTCCCAGCACCCTCTGAGCCAGGGTCCTCTGCAGGCAGGGACAGATCCTTCCCAGCGCCGGTGCTTGGCCGAGAGATGCGGGAACAGCTCATTTTTAACAGGAGCCACCGGGTAAGAGGCTGACTACAAACAGTCAGTCTCTCTCCAGCAGCCTATTTCCAATCATATCAGGTAGCACGTGGCACGGAAAATCTTCTGTAAAGGAAAGGATGGCTAATAAGTTTACGCCAGAAGGCCTAAAAATGTGGGTGACTATGCCAGTGGTGCCCCTCAGGAAACTTTCTTGTCAAATAATGCTGATTCCTTGAAAAAGAAACTGTTTTGAAAAGTGGTTATTTTTGATTCACTTCCTGGTTTTGAAACAATTTTTTTAAAAAAGACCTTGAAATTATCAGAAGTTTCCATTTTGGCATATGGGAAACAGAGCTTGATTTTCCAGCTCAAGCAATGCGTTCTTTTACAGCTAAGATTAAGCAGAAAGCAGACATGTAAAGCTCTCAGGCCGTAAGCGACATCTTTGGAAATCACTGAACTTCGATGCTTTGACTTCCCCGACCCGCTCTACCCACCCCCACTTCCACAGTGACCAAATTTCTTTTGTTGGTGGCTGTCCCTGACTTCAGATGGGACAGTCGCCCCTATCTCCCCAAGGCGTGGCAGGCCCGGCAAATGGCTTCCCGGATAGCCCCAGCAGCCAGGCCTCGGCATGGGGCTTCCCAGCAGCCGGCTGCCAGCCCCCGCCTGTTGCAGGCACGGGCAGGTTAGTAGGCGATATCCAGCCCTCACTGTCCGAACTGCAACACCTGCCTCGCCCTCACCCCTCTTAACACGCACTTCAGTGCGCTGCAGCCCTGCAACGGGGTAGACGTGGCCTGTTAATGGGGAATGATGTGTCTGCAAGAGGCTAGGCCGGAGGCTCTCCGGCATGGGAGGAGGCTGTGCCGCACTCCCTGCCGCCGACGCCTCCCAGCCCCTAGCACAGGGCCGTCCCGTTGGGCCAAGCCTCGGCGTCGTTAACGCGCCAGTAAAACAGCCGGAGCCCCTCCATCTCCCCGTCCCCCCGCACACCGCTGGAGCAGGCCTCTCCCCACGCTCCAAGGGGAAAACAAACGGATTTGCAGTACTGCAAATAGGAACAACTTAACTTCCATCTCCTCCACTCCAAATTTTTCCATCCGAAAGCCCATATGGCTCAACTTTTAATTATTTTGGCTAATGCTGTATGTAGTAATTCTGTGGTGAATGCTTAAGTGTTTCATTTCTGGTTTCCAGGGCAACACTACATCAGATTGCAGACAGCTGGCTCCACAGCCTTAAACCATAACAAATTGGCCAAAGCCAACACACAAAAATCGCGCTGGCTTTATAGAGAGTGCAGGGCTCGGCCGGGCTGCCGGGGACCCGGTGAAGCCCGTGGGGCCCCTTGGCGGGGCTGGCCGGGTGGAGCCGCCTTTCCCCACGCCGCTTGGAGCAAGTGCATCCCCGACACATCTGCAATGCTCTCACGGTGCGGAAACCCGCCAGCTTGGAAAGGTCGGCTGCACAAACGCGCGGAGGACTTCAGGGAAACAGGGACTAAATTAAGAGCATCTGGAAATACCAAGGACTGCATGCAGAGGACTGCAGCCACCACATACCACACGGCTGGAACACTGTGGAGAGGCCAAGGCCCATCCTCACCACCCAGCTCTTCGCTGCTAACAAACATGGCCACAAACCTATGAAGATGCTCTCAAATCCAGGAGAGACCAGTTCCCTCTGCCACCACATCTCTTCTGCTTGGAAAACTTTTCCTACTTGTGCACCGCTAAAGGCCACAGTTTGCATCATCTCGTATGCAAGATCAAAGAAAAAAGCCTTATGTTCAGGAACAAATAGGAAATTAGCACATGTACTTCGATACTCAGGGAGCTTTCTACAGTTCTGCTCCCAGCGCCCTCTTTGCTTTCTCTCCTACTTTTCTCATGCAGGCTCTTTGCTGCTGCCTGCTCTGGAGGCAGGGCACATGCCTTGCTCTGCTGCTCTCTAACATCCAGCCCATTTCACACGCCATAGAAATAACAACCCTAACCTCCCCTTTTGAATTAGCGCTTCAGGCATGCGCGCGCGCACACACACACACACACAGAGAAAACCAGCATTTATTAGGGTACTTGGAATTAACTGACAAACCGTAAACCAGAACTAAGGAGCTAGCTTTCGGCAGACTATGTTTGGAAACACTTCAGGATTATAGCAGCAGCCCTAAAAAACCACAAGACAGGCAAAGTCCGCTAGCCAGGTCCTAATAAAGATGTTTAAGAAACACTAGGACAATGTCCAGTTAAAGCTATCATAACTGATTAATCTGTTTCAGCTCCATCAACAAAAGCATACGTGACTTTTACATGAGCTGTGTGAAGACGTTTAGAGAGACATTAAAATTTTACAGTTTGCTTTATGCCCTGTAATAGTTCAGCCCCAAACTGAAATCTATAGGAAACCTCCCATTTAAGAAACAAGGAAATCTCTTAGTATCTGATTAAGCCCAAGCTGCAATTATTTTTGGCTATCAGACAATTCTTGTTCAGCAAAGTGGGGCAAAAAAACACATTCAGAATTGTGGGCATATCACATCACATCCCCCAGCTCCGGCTAGCTCACTTCAGAACTACAGGCTCTATAGTAAATGGAAAGAGATTTTGCTGTTCACTTTAGGAGACGTGGCTACACGTGTCCTTTCTTCTTTCTCTCTAACAGGCTTTACATCTGCCAAAAAAAACAACCATTCTAACTTTAAAAAAAATTTTATTAAAGATGCCTGGATAACGTCAGAGACAGGAAAACAGAACAGAAAAGAACATAAAAGCCCAAGGAAAGGAAGAGGAGAACTGAGAAAAGCTATGCATGCTGTGCTGTGCCTAAGAATAACCACAAAAGCCTTTTCTCTTTCTCCCTTTCTGAAACAGGAGACACATCCTCTCCACATCATGCTACATGCTCAGTGACTTACCAGCTTCGGCATTTATAGGCCTAAAGCTCAGTTTCGAGTAATTCCCCCTGAGTCCTCAACCGCTGTCAGCTTCGTAACCCTAAAATTTAGGAGCAGACCCTTCTTCTTAAGTATTGTATTCACTCCGAATCCTGTGCACAAAATGCTCTTCTCTGGAGTTACATTATCAGACACCAAACTGGCTCCGATTCCAGTGCTGAATATGTAAAGAAGAAAAAAGCGTGATGCTGGGCTCAGTTAGCTGTTTTCTGCTCACTGATTGATTCCCCCAGTTACTCACTAGCTGCATAACTTGCAAGAAAGGCGTAAGTCATCAGCTCTAAGCAAATCTTCTATTCACCACAAGGAAAAAAGGGAGTGTTGTACATGGCAAACAATCCCTGTTTTCACTGACGAAGGCTTGCTGACCTCTTGCTGGCCTCCAGTTCCTTAATTACTGTCTATGGAATTTCAGTGAAAGAAAAAAAATACAGAGAATCTCTGCAAAGCCAGGACGAAGACTGACCCTCAGACACGACTGCTAGAGTGGAGGCTGTGTCTATAGGAAATATAACTTAAGCCCTTTACCAGGCTTTCTTTATTTTCATTTTTTAACTCTTCTGACAAAAAGCCCCCCTGAGAATTTCCCTTTATAAAGGGCTAATTTGACAGAAAAATAAACTTTGCTTAAGTGTTTTTTAAATTAGTGAACTCAGATAAATTTTTTTCATACCCCTTGGTTTCAGTGCTATAAAAAAGAACATCACTAAGAACTGGAAAGGCAAATAAATTTAATTCAGAAATCTCAGACTGGTCTAGAATTAGCCACATTGTATCTTTAAGAAGCATTGTAGTGTGACTTCCAATTCTTCTCCTAGGCTGGACTCAGTGCTCCCTTCCTAAGAAACAGACTCTAAAATGCTCAAGTAAATCAGCTCTCCTCTTACAGTCAACCATACCTAATCCCAAACCTTGGGATAAATCCAGAATTTGGACATTTCTTCTCATAGCACAAGAAAATATGGATCAAAACGTCTACTAATCAGGGGCACTGCTATCCAGTGGTGGGAAGCAGTAGCAAAGGCATACCACAACAGCACCCTCTTTAAGCCAAGAAAAAATCTCCCTTACTCAGGACCGTACCATCAATGGCCAGTTTATCTGGATTCGCTGCAGATCAACCACACAGCGAAATCACAGTGGGCCAAAACATCTACTTCTTTGACGACTAGCTCATTTTAATGAGCTACCTAGCCAAATATCCTTTTATAATTTCTCCATCTTTGTACTAGTGACCGTACATGGCATTTTTATTCCCTAGCGGTCATGTAAACTAGATTTACTGGTGTGCTGTAGCTGGGTTCTTACCCTTGAATTACTTCAGCCCCAAAACTCTGATGTAAAACCCTATGGAAAATTCTAAGCTTCAGATAAAACCAGCTAGTGTTCTCCAATTTCAATAACATACCAGCCCACATCAAGTGAAACATGACAGCAACTTCCTTGAAATGTATCCCAGATTCCCTTAAAAGTTCATGGTTGTGAGTGAAACTGATCTAAGTTTGGGCTTTGCAACTTGAGTTTTGAAGGTTTTGGGTCTCATTAAGAAAGTTTCATGAATATCTAATCCTTGCAGAGGCTGTTTATAGAAAACTGTTTGAAGCTCAGACGTGATAATCTGCATCGTATCCTGAGGTTACAAATAAAGGCCTCCAAAATTTTAAAGAAAATTAACAAAGCTCATAGATGTTTTTGCCATTTCACATAATTAACTGTAAGAGCATGAACTGCAAGGGCTGTATAAGTCTAAAATGTGTAGCCCCCCCGGTAGGTAACTATGCCTGGATTTGGTCTGTGATTACTTACAAGGAAATCAAAGGAGCATCCAGCAGCTAACTTTGGTGAAAGATACATTACACATCAGCTTATGACGACACTGCTTGCTGAAATTAGTGGGAAATATTTGTCATAAGTAACGAGAGCACAAAAATTTAATTCTCTCAGGAGGTCTGTCTTGATATTTGAATAACTGCTTAGGCAAATTCCTAGATGTTAACTGTTTCCAGGTTTTAGTTTAATAATTTTGAGAAGCACATTGCTGACGTTTGCATCTGCAAGCCAGACACATTTCCTCATGGTGAAGTGTTTCTCTCACTAATTAGCATAATTAATTTTAGTGACATTACAACTGTACTCATGTACCACTTGTCATAGGTATACGTGGCAGAATGAAGCTCTGCATTACATTATTCTGTATCTGTTACAGTACCGCATTCCCTTCCAATTCTCCTGTAGACTCCCCTACATATGCAAAAGAGAGTCTCTAACAAGGCTCTCTCACTGCATCTATTGTTTTGACACAGCTAAGAAGGCCTGGGGAGAATTCCTGTTCTTTGGTGTAGGCTGTACTATTAATGAATGGAGTACACCGCTGGAGCTGGAAACCAACCTCCATGCATTTCAGAAAACCAAAGGTGGGACAGCAATACATGAAATACAGTTAAATTCATATCAGAGAAAAAAGAAGAAAAAAAACCAGAAGAGAATGAGAGCCCTTTAGTGAAGGGTGTAGTAAAGTATTTTTTAACAATCAAATTATTAATGCTTCCATCCTAAGTGTGAGGAAGGAAACACCAATGGCAAGGGAAAGGGGGCAAGTCGTAACTGCCAGGACCGTAATTAAAATTTTCTATTATAGCACAAGTAAAAATTATTCAGCCTGGGTCTGCCAAATAGGGCAGTGAAACACATGGCTTTTGAGATTCCTAATTCTTGAACTGAGCAAGGCTTTGTTCCAATTTAATAGGCTTGGTCTCAGAAAAGATGGGGGCAGGGAAACCACATTATGGATTACAGCATCTCCTGCTGGCTGATGCTTGCAGGGAGAATAGGAAAAAGCTATTACCACTGTCCCCCACCCTCTAGGTAATTAGCACAGAAATCTGGCAGCTGCCCAAGGGCAAAAAGGTATAAAAAAGCCAAGTAATGTGTTAGAATGAATATTAAATTAATTGCCTTCCCACCTTCAACCCTCCCCAAATAGATGGCCAAACATTTTGCGGTAAAATCAGTCAATATGGCTTGCCTGAATGCAGTCAAAACAGAAGTGGTTATGAACACGCTTAATTACAGTCACTGCCTGTACGTTACTGTAAGCTCTCTTCTCTGAGTCATGATAGCAGGAAGATTTTTCTCAGAGACCTTACAACAGACTAACTACATCCAGTTTTCACATCTGTAGGAGCAACTCCTACTGGCAGTAAGCAGGAGGTTTACTTGGGCTGCATTACTGACAACTGCTCAGTACAGTCCTGTAGTGACAATGTTTACTCCCACTAGGAACACGTATCTAGCCAAGTTCCGTCTGATACCATGTCTGCATGGTAAATAATACTTAAAGAAGTAATATAGTTTTATTCCTAAATAAATGCATTTCTTCTGTAAATTCTAAAGTGTTCTGGAAAATTTCAGACCAAATAGGTAAAAACCTCCTTACAGTGTTCTACAAAACCAAATAAACACGTTGACGGTCTCTTTCTCTGCTATCATCACTCCACAGCACTGACCTTACTTAAAACTTTGTGTTGTGTCCTGGGAACTGTAATGACGATTTCATTTCTATCATGAAAGTATTTGTATTACTTAACGCATGGGAAATCCTGCTCTTATATATGGATAGAGAGCGGGGAAAGATCATTAACAAAACATGCTGTAATTCTTCTGCTACTAACTTTCACCGAGAGGTGCTGGACACGATCCCTGAGATCAGTGGAAAAGGATGGTAGCCAGCACCTCCCAAGACAGGTTCCTGTGGTAGGCACATAGCGTGGGAGTGTAGCACTACCATTTTGAAGCCATGTCTTATTATAGGCTCTTTCTTCATCACAGTTTTTACTAAGCACCAGACATTATTATAGGAACTTGGACAGTAGTAATAAATATACCATCCAATGTAACACGGCACATCAGTAGCTTTCAGGAAATCTTAACAGAAATTGAGTCACTAGAGCATGCAGGTCCTGGAGCAGGGCAACAAGCTCTCCAAGAACTGAAACACAGAAACATCCTCTTCCACCTTTTAGCCTTCCATGTCAAAAAAACCCTTACAAGAAACGCTAAATTCTGTGATAACAGCAAAAACAGGGCTAACATAGTACATAGCTTCAAAATGCTCGAAGTATCCATGTTGCTTCAGTTTAAACACTACTGTTCAAACTAAAAAAACTCATCGTATCCTAATCTCCACTGATATCCAATGCTGATTCCCAACATGCATCGACTTTGAGCTTAGTTCTAAGAAGTTAAATTCACTATAGCAAAAGAAGGGCTTTCTCCTCTGTACTGTAACAGTCCTGTAGTACGAGCAATAATAATGTTAACAAATGGTTAAACATTTTAAGAATATATCACTAATATGAATAAAAATTGATTTAAAAATTGCTGTATTTAGAAAACATCCACAATCTGAACCACTGTAATACAGTATAACCCTGAATAATGTTGATTTGTTGTAGTCACACTTAGATTTACTCTAGCGGTAATCGGTGCTACAGAAGTTATAACATAATTATTTCTTTTCTTCCCACTCTCCACACTTACCAAACACCACAGTAATGACTGTTGTTAAGTCAGAAGTAACTCTATCAGACTTCATCTTTTGTTAAAGTCAGCTTTGTACCATAGGTAATACAACCCTGATTCAACAGCTTCAGCATCTCTCAGATTAAAACTAAATACAACCCTAAGTCCATTCTCATCTGTTATTCTGCTTTTGACACTAGTAGTAGACACAACCCAACACCAGACACCCTTTCAACTTTTAGCCCCATTTAATGACTTGTTAAATGAAAACATTCTCTGGAAATAATATGAGGAACAGGAACAACAGAAGATTATCTCACTCCAGCTAGAGCTGTTGCTGCATGGACTTGATTTGCTGCTGTCTATTACAAAGCAGATCGACAGAAGATGGAAAAGAGAGGCAATGCAAGGGGGAGTTTTCCCTAGCGTCAGCCTCATGACAGATGCAGATGTGCACAGCACATCTCCAGGTCTGCACAACTGCTGCTACTGTCCTCAGTGAAAACAAACTGGGTCTCAGTTTCCTACTGGCAATGGTGCCATGCTGACAGTCCTGGGTAAAGAAGTGTTGGAAGGGCAGGGAGGTAAAACAGCACTGTGGGCTTCCCACTGCCCACCTGCAGGCCATACTGTTGGAGGGAGATGCTGCTTTTGTTCTCCCTGCTCATAAAATTTATGGCCTCTCCCCTGAGGCTGCTAAGGCCACATGTGGTAGGTGGGGAGGTCTCAGGCGAGTGCAGTACAGCTCACTGCAGCACCCTTCAAACAAAAGCTGGCTACACTACCTGAAAGCTCTCTTTAATGAGCTCTGGATGGCTGACCATTATCCGCTGATCAAAACTGAAACACAGGTGCCTGACAAGACAAACAAAACAGTTCAGACCAGAGAAAATTACAACTTCCTTTAACTTGTATCTACAGAAACTGTCAGCGAAGTTAATTAGTGGTTTGTTTCAGTGGCAGCACATATATGATACACAGTTCTGTCAAAACCTCCCTTCTGCTTCTCTGTTCCCCCACTCCCACAGCAAACATGGCAACTGGTACCAATTAGCAGTCTTTCGGCAGAGGGCACAGGAAAGGATTCATACTGGTTTCTCTTAATGCTGGTCCTCCAAGCTGGGCTGGAGCTGTACCAGTGGGGCTCTGGGGACGAAGCAGCCCTGTTTCAGTTGAACTGAGAATTTCATCCCCCAGAAGTTATCAAGCGAGCTTCTATCTTTAAGAAGTATAAAAGGCACCTCAGTGTAAAGCAAGAATGTGACACCATTTTGAAGTCCTCTCTTTCCCTGGACTTTCTGACTCCTGAGGACAAACAGGCCCTTATCTAAAATCCAGAAAGGGATCCATTTGTAATCTGCACCTGCTTTACATCCCAACACTTGGCACAAGGCAATGAAAGCTTGTCTAGTGTTACTGTGCAGCCTTCATTCCAACAGAGATGAAACATAAATATTCAGAAATAAATTTGTAAAAAATGATGAAGCCTTTTAGACTTTTGATACATCTGACTAGAAAGAAAAACAGTTTCAACTGCATTCCCACTTTAGCAAATAAATAACATGTATACTTTGTTGTGAAACAAAGGGACCACAGTAGTGAGGCTGAAAGCTACAAACTGCTCTAAAGTGGCACAGAACCAAGTCACCTACTGACTTGGCAAGGCCTTTGTTTGTTTCTTTCTTAAGAGCAAACAAACAAGACATACAATTAATAGCACAGCAATAACATTGGGCTGCTTCTGTTCGGATACTGAAATGATGATCTGTCAAACCTTCAATCCTTTGTAGTTCATCTTTAGGGTTTAGTTTTGTAAGGGTATGAAATGCAAGTTTCCATTTCCTGCTACAGTAATTTAAAAGAGGACGAGCTGGAAAAAAGAATCGTTAAATCAATCTTTAAAATGAGTTAAGGATCAACACCAGGGATGTTAGTCATAAACACATGACAGCTATACAAATAAAAAAAAAAAAAAAAAAGGGGGCCTTTTTTTTTCCTGAAAATGAAAACAACAACAACCACCAATGATATTTGCCCTTCAGATGTTATTTTGCAGGTGGCTGTTCTTATTATGTGGGCAAAGCTGACTTGAAAGCAATGGAGTACTTAAAACCTTTGAACTCTCCAGACATTCTGCCTTCATTTTTAGATTCTCTGATTGCAGATTCTACCTTTTTTTTTTTTTTTTTTTTCCTTCCTGAAATGTAGTCATTGGGCAAAGCTAGATTCCACAAAAACCTAGTGACGCATTCTCCCAAGTCCTCCTAGCTACCAGCAGGTCTCTCTGCCTGCGAAGACAAAATGAGAAGGGGAAAAAAAAAAAAAAGAAAAAGCCATTATACTAGTGTCCTGATATCTCTTAAATCCCCAACGTTACCAAAGAAATGTACAGGAAGTAAATAAAAAATTAGTCTTTTCCTAAATTCCCTCAATCTGCAATTTTCTTGCAATTCGCTTTCATCATTTTTGTGTACAAAATGTTTACAAAATGATCAAGTATGATCACAATGTTACATTAAAAACAACCTAGTAACAATTTGGCCATGAGACTGAAAGAAAGAGAAATCACTAAAAAAAACAAGAGACCAGAACAAGAAGAGCCATTGCCCAAGGAGTTTTAATTCAAACCAGAATCTTCACTTTCAGTGACTCATATTTTCAATTACTTTCTGAGGTTAGAAGGCAGTAGGCTACCTAACAGAACGTTTTTAATATATGGAAAAATATCTTTGCTTCATGACTTCTATAAAACGAGTAGGGTAGTTTTAAGCTGAGATTCCAAATTCACAGAACACAAATCACACAAATGGCACTGAAAGTCAAGCCGTTTGGCAAAGAAAGGGCTTGAAAACTGGATCATCTTTACACATCTCAAAAGCCGGTCATTTTAGATTAATAGAGATGTTATTTGGCAAAACCGTCTGGGTGAACACACACCCTATCTCTAGACATATCTGATACTTTGCACTATTTGGTTTTCCCTCTTGCATGTCAATTATTGCCCAAAGTCTTTCACCCCAGTTAACCCTAGTTCCTTTCTTGTCCACAAGAAAAGCCAAGCTGACTTTTGTTCTAACATGAAGTTTTGTTTCTGCAGATGATCTACTCTTCCCTTGAAGGCAAGCAGTTTCACAGCTTCTGTTAAATGTAACCAGGATAAAAATTAGGAGCAAGGGCAAAAATCTTGAGAGGTATCTACAACAATGGAACACAGATCCTCCACTGAAGTTAACAGGAAGATGGTTCAAATTCTACCAAAACAGCACAGAGAGGCAACAGAGCTCTTGGCTCAAAGTGTAAAGATGGCTTAGGAAAATAATTTCAGAGAAAAGGTGCCAAGTCATTCCATTAGGGAGGAAATACTGAGTCATGTTTGGTCCTCAGAGGTATACACAGCTTTCAGTAACTTCAACACAAGAGTAAACCGCTGTCAGAAGATTTAAGAGAAATTCGGTATCCTCCTGAGATTTGGTCACAGTACATGAGAGTTTTGAGGCTTTTATGCTACAGGTACCTTAGCCAAAGGCTTTAAGAAGGGCAAGTTCAAGCTATAAATACTAATGAGGAAAAGATCAAGACATCTTTCAGCTGGCTAAACAATCACTGCAGAAGAGCCAGGATCTTTCCTTCTCCATTCTTTGCACATTTCTGGTATATCGAAACAGAGTATAAGGCAACATCAGTCCCCTCTGCTCTCATCTAACTAAAGATGGGCATATTTTTTTTAACACAAACAAGAAAATCTTTCTCCACCACAAAGTATTTCAAACATCTCATAAAATGACATAGAATTCCTCTTTTCATTCAGGGAGAAGAAGCTATCTGCTGCAGTTAGCAGGAAATTCCACTGACAATAAAATAAATAAATCAATCAATGGTCTCAAAAGCCTATGATTCAATTATATGGGTTACAAAGAGCTTGGATTTGACAGCCGAATGTGTTCTTCTCTAAGATTTATCTGTGAACTTTCAATTAGAGAAATGAAATGGAATAAACCACTCAGTGAAAATAAAGATATTTGGAAGGCAAAATTAATTAATTCAGTATGGCACGACAAAAAGACTATCTGGTGCCCATAAAAACAACAGAAGCTACACAGCTCAGAAGTAAAAATGAGGGAGGAAAGCTGCCTTACTGCTTATGGGTCTGGCAAAAGCTGCAAGCTCTCTGGGCTGAGAGTTAGCAAATCCAGAGACAGAACTTTGTTTGAAAGCAGTAGGCAGCTATGGCTTAGCCAGACCCTCATCTAGAATGTATCAACAAGGGTTAGGAAGGCCTGAGAAACTCTGCTACTCAGTTACTGTGAATCAGCAAAGTAAAACAGTTCTCTCTGAACAACCTAAAAAACCTCTTCTGTGCATTTTGGAACGCGGGCATTTTTGCCCTGGATCACTTGTGCTTCTAAATCTCAGTGACAAAGGGCCAGATTAAAAAAAAAAACCAGAAAAAAAAGAAAAAAGAGAGATTATGCAATAAGACCACTAAAAGTCTATGACAACAGACCTTGAAGATTTAAAATCCATGTTAAAAGACTTTCTGCAGACAGAACATAGCATCACAAGGTCAAATGATACATTTGCTATTCAGGAAATCACCAGGTAAATCAGGATATTTCTGTACTGCAGTAAAAGGATTTAAATATTAAATGATACTGCAGAGCTATATCAGAATGACAGGTACTTACATTACAATTGGAAGACCCGTCAAATGTTGAGTAAGAACCATCAGGCCATTCTGTAGCATCTACAGTGCTTGACTGCCTGTGCTGGGCTTCATATTCCTTCAGCTGAAATTTGAAAAGAGAGAGAACATTTTCCAGTGAGAAGCAGCTATCAATCTTCATTAAAATAGCAAGAGTTAATGTCCTTTCAGGATTTCCCCCCCTCCCATATCATTGTGGAACTGGGAAAATCAGAACTTTTGCACTGCATGTCTCACTTGTAATTTGTTTTAGAATCAGAAGTTTTAATGGTGAGTTTGGTTTTTTTTTTTTTCTTAAAAGGAAGTGATCTGTAAATACTGAATTTTGATGAACAGTCATTGGTAAAATATAAATTACATATCCCCATCTCAGAGGCAGAGTTTACAGTGGACAGACTAAATCACAATAGCATGCCAATTTCCTTAAAGACTAGGAACCATCTTTTATTATTTTAAAACAAACTAGCATCTTTCGTGTTTTCCAACAGAAGGCTTAAGATGTAAAGCCAGTCCTCCTAGAGTCAAACTGTTGAGGGGAATTATCAAGAACTGATATAGAAAAAATAAAAAATTGCTGCTAGTAGATTAGACCACTAGAGGGACTGGAGGGAAACAGTACCAGTACATATATGAACCATACAGACTAGGTACAACCCTCCTCCCACAAGATTTTTAACAGCAGAAAAGTAAAAGAATTCCTAATTTTACCACCAAGCAATGTTAAAATTTTGCATTTTTTTCGTTATATGATTCCCAGCAAAGCAGTATTTTCTTCAGACAATAATCTTCTATTTTACACTAATTATTTCAAGATGTAGTGTGCCGGTATAGAAATCTGGGTGCCAACTCGTGATCCAAATCATATTTTCTGCACCTCTAATGACGCCCATACAGATTACCCTGTGCTCTATCACAGTATTTTGCATAAGAGTACAAAATCAGAAGTGGTGTGGAAACATCAGCACTGACCTTTTGGCTCTTGAGCAATCAAAATCTTAGCAATATTGCTGCACAAATACAATAGCTTACATTTATTTTTCTTGTGGTTTATTAACATTTAGATTTTGTAAAGAAACACTTGTGACAGCCACTGTACTTATGAAAAAATACATCTGTGTTGATTTTAATGTCAAATGCCAAAAACAGCTGAATATGTTTTCTTGAAGGGTATTAAAACAAAACATCACCTTTTTGGCCAAGAAACAAGCAAAAGAAATTTTAGCTTAAATGTTAGTATTTTTTAAAGTTTTAATGGATGAAAATGGGAGTCTTCTTCAATCGAACTGCCCTTCAGCCATTAGCAGCAGGAAAATAATAAGAAACTAATCAGGCAAGCTCAGCAAACCTTGGAGCATTCCTTTCAGCACTTGAACAAACCTATGAACATACATGATAAATAAAAGCTAGTACAGGTGAGATTCCTCTCCCTTACTTTAGATAGCTGCAATGAAAATGTCTGCACTTGAGCTTTTCTCTGATTAGCACCATTTATTGCCAATGAAGAGAAGCAAATGCTTTTAGGACTCCATTAATTTACCAGGTACTGGACATCTACTTTTGGTTGAGCTAAATCTCACTTTTCCCCATAAACTAAGGAACTGCTGTCTAATTTATGCTACCTAGTGTGATGGGACAAACAGGCAGGCTTTCTCCCCCTTCTTCTATGTTTTCTGAGCAAATGAAGACTCCAAATTGGTATATCCTACAACCTAAAACATGTTTGCAAGGAATCTGGAGTATGTACATATCATACCCTAGCAAGTGCTTCCTCAATGGTGATCATCTTCTCTTTGACCATCATCATCAGCTGGATCCGCTCCTCATCACTCATCGTGATCTCACTGGCCACATACCCTACATCCTCTCCTGCTGGAAAAAGCACAGAAATAACAAGCACGTGTAAGAGGTCATGCACAGAGCCGGGTACAC
Source organism: Ibycter americanus (assembly GCA_035590275.1). Lineage (NCBI taxonomy): Eukaryota > Metazoa > Chordata > Aves > Falconiformes > Falconidae > Ibycter > Ibycter americanus. Next base: position 45,079,955 of record JAVJGI010000062.1, on the reverse strand, counting down.
TGAAACTGGGTTCTACCCAGTGCTCTGAAATCTGGTTGCCATGTGGATCTGGCTGGCCAGAAACAGACTGTCCCCAGAGCAGACTCATAGTATGATTTTTAAAGGACTGAATGATTTGGAAGTAACTAAGCAAGAAAAGAAAGTAAATTAGGGCTAGAAAACTAACTCTACTTTGACTCTGAAAGCAAGAGAGCATGATCAGGAGAAATAAAAAGTGACTGTCATCACAATTACAGTTATTGACCCTGAAAGACAAGAATCAAAACAGAAAGAGCTAATGCCAGAAAAGTCCTGCACTCAGCCCTGAGAAATACCGTAGTCAGCTGCCAGAGCGGATAGGAAGCCTTTTCAGGAACAGCATGCTGGGCCCTTGCAGCTCTCTGCTATGGACTGGCCATGTCCCCCGAATCTATCCAGGCTATCTAATTGGTCACTGAGCTGGCACATGGTGCTGGATGTATTGGGGCTTTCAACTCCAGGACCTGTCCTTTTAGTATGTGCTTGGCATGTCAAGCATGGACAGTTACAAATTGCCTTGAGAGCCAGCAAGGACCCACGTGTCCATGTGAGAGTGTAAATGTGCCCCTTTTTGACCTCCTAAGTGGGCTCCTGTCATCTTTCACAATCCAACTGAACAGAGACGTTAACGTTATGGAGATGCATCTGTTTGCAACACAAGGATCTAACAGATACACATGGGGAAACAGAAATTTTCTGTATGAAGATAAATACTTAAAGCAATGCACAGCTGCATCTTTTGGAGAAGAACTAGGGAAAGACACCTGACAGTTTAAGTGGAATCAATCCTACATTTGCACTAGTCACCAGGTGCACTTTTACTACTTGTTCTTGTAGTGTCTTCTACAATGAGAGGCTGGATTCAAGCCTAAAGCAAACAGGTCAAAATAACCAAATGCCAAAGAAGAAACATCCTTCCAACTAAAACAGATCAGCATTTCTTTCATCAAGTCAGGATGTGAAAAACCCCCATCTTGTTCATTTACAGATACTACTTACAAATACATATTAACCACATAACTTTGCATATGTGCCGTCACTAACAGCCAGGACTGAAGGCACCCCAGCCTCACATCTGCGTGCCTGTGCTCTCACAGAATATGACTCATTTTTCTGAGCCTTTCCACAATGAACCAAACCTGTGACACTTCCAGATTCACAGACCCCCAACTGCCACACGGCTGCAAATGTATTTTACTCCTTTGTGATGCTGGCTCCTTCTATTTCGTACAGACAAGTTGTGTGTCCTTAAAAAAGGTTTACCTTTTGAAGTCTGCCTCATTAGACCTTTCTGGTTCTTTCGGAAATTCTGCCAAAAAAACTTATTTTTCTTTTTCCAGTCTGCTTTCCCTGAAAGAAAAGTGGGGAGGGAGGATGAGGGGAAAGGGAAAAAGAATTTCAGAAAGAAACATTAGTTAGTAAATGCGAGAAGCTTTCAAGCATTAAGTTGTACTTTCTAAGTCAAAAACAAGAATAAAAAAATCTCAATTTTTCTATTTTTCTTTATTTATTCTGTACTAGAACTATGCTGACGTAGCTATCTCAGGGAAACACACATTCTTTTATGATTGCCAATGCTATAGAGGACTGAGATAAGCCAGTAACTTACATATTCTGAATTATAAACAGAAAATACTTTACATTCATTTTGATATCTGTTCAGTTGTTAATGTCAAGTCTGGAAGTGTTTTTGAAGTATTTTGTTGGTTTATTCTCTTTAACTGAACCACAATTATGCAGCTTAAGCCTAGCTTAAGATAAGTAATTTTCTAGTATGTGTATGCATATCTATACAGAAAAGAAATACTTTATACATATATAAATGCACACACACATGCACACGCATACACACGCGCATTCTGCTACTTGGCATGAGCAATTTTATGAGACTGTCAGCTACATCTGACTCTTGGTCTCTGTATGCCTGGACTGTACAAGACTGGGTCTCCATGTCCATTAGTACCAGATCTGCACATGGCTTGATGACCCAGAAGTAAAGACTTTGTTCTAAAAAAGAAATGGGATCTGGCTCAAGGTAGGGCATGTAACTCTGTTCTGTTGAATTAATCAGGGCACATGCTATGAAGTTTATGCCACCTGCGAGAGAACACACTGTGCCTGATCTGGTAGAAATGCTACCGATAAAGAGTTACTTCATCCCTCTGCTTTTGAAAAATTGAAAGGAACACAGTTTACACTCTGCCACTGAGCTTCAGAATGTGACTACAGTATTTTGGATCTCACCCTAGAAGACCTAGAGCTGGATTTACTGACTCTCAGAAACACAGCTTAAGCTTAAGCTGTATCAAAATGTCTCTACACAAAACATTAAAAAAAAAACAACCCAAACCTCTCAGTTTTTCTTTTCCTCTCCAATGAGCAAAACAAAATTTGTCCAGAAATGTATCAGCTCAACTATTGTTAGGACAGCAATATGAACCAATTACAGTAAGTTTAAAAGAAAAAAAAAAGTGAAAGACAATGAAAAATACATATTTAAGAATGCAAAGTATTTCAGAAACAAAGGAAGACACTCTGGAGTGAGGAACAAAAATAACAAAAACCCCAGTTATTCACTGGTGGTGGTAATTTTCACAATACAAATTGATAGGCTAGCAGCAATCTAACATGCAGACATTTGAAATTCAATATAAGTCAAAAGATGCGTATTTATCACATGACAGTCTCAGTGATCACTGAGACACCCAGGATCTAACTTAAAGCTGCTAAGACTCGCTCTCCCCCCCCACACAAATGCTGCTGACTTCTGCCAGCATTGTGTTTACTCAGCTCTTCATATCCCAGAACAAGTAAAACTCAAAACCTGTTTAAGAATTCCATAGGAGCATCAAATAAACTGAAAGATACTGACCTACAGAGCCTTCTTCCGAACTGGATTTATGAATGGAGAGCCTAGGACAAAAAAGAGAAATGGACTTACTGATGCAGGCTTCTCACATTTCATGGGAGCTGTCTGATTACAGTAAATTACAGTTTCCAAACAATGTATCATGAGCTGTTTTCTCTTCCCTTTTCTTCCCAACACAGCAAGTTGGAAACAAAACCTGGACCCACTGGTCTGACCACAGTAACTGAGTTCCCCTCTTAAGTTCCTCCTCTCCTTAAAAAAGGAGAAAAATACATACTGACAGAAACCCATGGTTAAGGCAAAGCAGTCTAGGGATCCCTCAGAAAAACACTTTTTCACATACTTTCCTCCTTTCCATTTGTAAAACAGTAATTTGGCTACCTTAGAAACTGTAGCACTGGGATGCTGTATTTGTTTAGCTGTGTTAACAGTTTTCAGCCTATTTGTTTTTCATCTGAAAATGCTTTATAAATATGCACTCATTACACTTTCAGAAGCCACTGTGTGGAAGAGAGAAGTAGAGACAGAAAACCAAGGTGAAGAAAGCTTGTCCAGACCCTGTGAAGTGTGACCACAGATGACTGGAGACCACAGCTTTCTCCCGAGTCCCTTCTGTGTGCTTTCCCAGCAGTGCACGCTCCCTTCCTCAAAAGCTAGCTGGAGAGACTTATTTTAACAGAACACGGACTTTACAAACAACCCACTAAAATAGTAAGTAAATCTTTTGTTCTCGGTCTTTATGGTCATTGAACCAGTTTTCCATAATGGATTCCAACCCCGTGCCAACGGTTCTTTGTGGGATCTCTGATGAGACAACATCACCCCGCTTCATTGCCTTTTTTTTCCTGTTTGTATAAATGGAGCTAATAGAAATTACCAAATCTTGTGCTATTCTTTGAAGCCTTCCTATGGGAATCGCTATGTAACCACGCTGTGCCAAGCCAGTGAAATGACTTCTGTCAGCTTCAATGGCTTTGCTGGAGGCTCCAAGTGCAAAGCATTACTGCAGTGTCTTTGCTGAGAGCTCGGCCCCACGACATGACAATGCCCTATTGTGCGGTGACTGTACTGCAGCCATGCAGACTGCAAACATGCATACCCCAGCACACTGAGAAGACCTCAAGCCAAATCGTTCTTTGAATGAGGCCATATAATAATACATGTTAGCCATACTCTTGTTGCTGTCCACAGTGTATGCACAGGCTCCTTGCGTTTTCTTGGGTCCCCAGAAGAGGGCAATGAAGAGTTTTTGATCAATTCAGTAAACCACTTCAAAATTTTAGTTCAAGCCAGTTCAGAGTTCAGAAGATGTAAGCAATTACTGGCCAACGTTTCGTAAGCATGAAAACCATGCTCATCAATTTGCAAAGACATCATTGAGGGGGAAATGAGACAGTATGAAGTTTCAGTTTGATTTAGTAATTCATCTAGACAAGGAGAGCTTGGCACAGCAGAGCTCTGAAATGTAACCCCCTTCAGTTTCAGACTGATTAAAAATTTAATCCAGTACAAACTGAAAACTAATTGAAGCAACCAAATTTCAGATTTGCATTGCACGAGACAGAAGGAGACATTTAGCAGTGTTTTCCCTGCTGACAAAGTTTACTCTTGACGGGGAAAAGTTAATGATATAGGTGATATGCCACCAAACACTTAGTTTTTAAGAAGCCTGAATAACAAATGCAGGAGAAAAATACAAACCCCATACTTTCTGGGTAAAAACTCCAGAAAAGTCAGTGTCAAAATTTAAAGACTTTCAACAGGGCTAGGATTTCATCCAGACACTTAAAATTAAAGTTGTCAGCAAGTATTTTTCAAAATAAAGGTTAATCAGATAAAAAGTATGTGGACTTGTACATGGAGGCAACCAAGTAAAACCAAAGCCACATTCCATTGGAACTGACAGAATTAATCCATGACACATTTTGCACCCGAGCATAAACGTCACCCATCAAGCAGTTATTCTATTTATCTTAAATGAATTTAGTATCCATGAAATGCACCAAATAACCATCCTTAGAAAATGAAATCTGTTAACCGTCAGAACTCTGCCTCACTAGTGAAATCAGCCTCAAAGTGGAGAGGCAGTCTCTTGCGCTCTTCAGCTCCAAATCCATTTTAATCCTTTTCTTCTCTTGGCGCAGTTGCTAACAACGATGCAAGTACATAGCAGGTGTAGTGGCAATGTTTGTGATGTGGACATCTGTTCACCGGGAATCAGCCTGAGGCCACCAACTTGTCAGATGGTGGCCTCCAAAGAAGGGGAAGAGCAGTAGGAGCAAACTTTTGATGTGCCTGAGCTAGGGGGTGTGATGAGAAGAGTAGGATCCACAGCAAGCAGACCACCTTCTCACTTATAACTGATTTAAGAACTATTCTGAGTTTCATCAGAGGATGCAAATTCCAATTATCATTTCATGCATTCCCTAAAGAGGAAATCTTCCATGACTGGGCTGACCTTGAAAATGTTAACAGCTGGTCCGAAGAGATGGAAATGTTGACAAAACTTACCACACAGTGCCTCATAAGGCACCTGCTTTTTAGTTCCACCAGACAACTCTTGATGCTTAAAAATCCTCAGTGAAATCAATCAAGCGTTTTACTTCCTAGATGTCTGGTGAAAAATTCCAGAGTACCTCGGAGTCTCTGCATGTTTGATTTGCCAATTACATTCTCTTACTTTGTTAAATCTGCAGCTCCTCTGTGAACGTGCACTGAAAGTGATTTGTGTTCTTCCATTCACAGACTGATAACTTGTACTGAAAGTTAATGATGCAGTGACACTTGGCAGAAGTTTCAGCACTGTGTGTCTGAAAGGGAGCCAAATGCCATTACTCCACCATGGAGGCCTTCATTTTTGTTGTGGTCTGATGTACAACTTCATTAGCAGACTTTCACATGAAATGTACTCTGTCACAGCATATAGCAGAAATGTATGGCTATATGTTCAAACAAGAAGGAAGAAAAAAAGACTTATGGTCAGAGGGAAGGAGTAGTTTCTTATCAACCCATAATCTCTGGAAGCGGGCTGCAGAAGGGATCAAAACTTTAATTCATTAATCTCACAAATTCAAAACCAACTTTACGCCAATACTTGGGGCCTCTTGGAACCAAAGCGCTGAAATAAACAAATGAGGGGGGGAAGCACAATAGGTAACCTAAAAACGGAGCTATTTTTGGGAGTAACCAAATATTACTGCCTTAGATGATGGGTTTCAGCAGAGTTTAGTAAACTACATCAGACCAGTCAGTGATCAGTAACACAAAACTTAGTAGTAGCAACAGCCAGAGTGGAAAACCTGGACCAGGAACTAGCTGCTTAGAAAGACTGGCTTAACAGAAATGAGTTTACATTCAATGCTACAATGTGCAAGTACACAAAAAGGACTGACACAAAAGTCAGTCTTTCAAATGCTGGAGGTTTGCGAATGATAGCGTACCTGGGGATACCAGCTGAGAAAGGATGACTGAGAAAAAACCAACATGTTAATCCTAAAAGGCATAAGGATGGGAAATTCCAATGGCAGTACGAAGAATGAAAACATATGGGAATAGCTGTACAACTGTCATTACTCATGCTCAAGAAAGATAAATTCAAACCAGAAGCTGTAAAGAGAGAAGCCATTAGAATAGTCAGGGAATGGGACAGCTTATCTCATGACAGAAACCTAGAAAAGTTTTGCCTGTTCAGTCTGTCAAAATTGAAAGATGCAAGAAGATTAATTTACTGCCTATTAATAAATCAGGAACAGGAACAAGTAGACATAAGCTGGAAAAAATTCGAAAAGAGGAGTTAACATTTCCTAACTATTTGGACAAACTTCCAACAGTAGGTAGAGAAAGGGAGGGCAGCTTTAAAAACTAACTGCTTTTAAGGGGGTGCTTGAAAGACAGAGCCCAGACCTCTTTGACAACAAAGGTCTGGACATGAGGACTGCCTCTGGAGGGCACTTCTGGTTCTTCTTTTGCAGCCTGTGGGTTTTGAATGAACAATGGCAAAGCCAGACATCCAAACCCGTCTTTGAATCTATCTTTCCATAAAAGTGCTGCAGTGGGGACGACCTTGCTATACCTAAGCAATCCCTCCCTTTTATAAGTTAACACTTGAATCCTGGAGGTAGGCTCCAAAACTTGGAGCGCAGGAAAGAACCAATGCACATGTTTGTATCACAAGCCAACTGAGAATGCATTTTTATTTACATACATATATATGTGTGTGTGTATAAATATATATATAAAACCCATCTTATTATTAAGATGGGTTTTAACTAGGCTGCATTGAGCTACTAGGCTACAGCTCTTCCTGTTAACTCTGGACTGATTCTGATCTCAGACAGAAAAGCACCAGTGCTTATCTCACATACAGAGTGGTTGATTTTACAAGAGACACAGTCATACGTGCCCCGAGATGTGAATGTGCTGGTACACTGCAGAACTGGGAAAGGAAACAAGTGACACCATGTGCTGCTTTCATGAATGCGCCTGTTGATTTTTGAAAGCTCATCATTCTCAAAACAGAACAAACATGGGAACTGAGAATGACAGGATTTCTGATGGGTTTTTGTTTCAACACTAAGTATTTTAAATGCAGATGTGCTTTAACACATGGCCGCATCTCATTTATGGACCATAAAATCCACAGGTGCATAGCACCATCTGATAATGAAACCACTACTGTTATGATCTTCAATAAACTGATAGTGGCCCTCTTATTCCTTTCCAATGACTATTTATAGCCCATTGAGGAAAATGCTTTGGATGGGACTTTCAATCTACAAATATTATGCACATTCATAGCAGTGAATAAACTGATGCAAAAGCCCATGCTGGCTCTGCTGCAAAGCCATTTGGTTATCTGCGTGCATTAGAAATGGCCCAGTCACATAATTAGTATGAAAAACTGACAGACTTGTAACTGCTCCTGACTGAATACAGGATAATTTATCTAACCAGAGCTGGCACAGGGAAGAAAACGAGCCTTTAGTATTTTTATCAAATTTGCATGAACCTGAAGAGAAAGCAGGCCTGCAAGGTTCTGACCTTGCTGGCACCAGTGTGAGAAAGGGATCGAAAGCAAAGACGTTTCATTCAATTATCTTCTCATTAGGTTTCCATAGCAATGGCTCTTTAAGCAGGTCAAAACTTTCTCAGTGGAAACAAACACTGAGCTGCTTGTGGGCCATGTGTGTGTATGTGTATTTTCTACCATCACCAACACGGAAGCCACCACGTTTGGTCCCACGGGCTCGGTCTGGTGACCGGCAGCAGTCAGATGGGGCTACGTCACAAATTTAATAACTGACCGGTTGGTCCCAGCCAGGAGGCAGATAATTGCCAGCTAAAAACTCTTTGACGGCAAGATCAGGGCCCAACGTACTGCACGCAATGCATCCCTGTTCCGCATTCATTGCTCACTACGTGTCATGTCAACTAGCTGTGACAAGTTGGACTTTCTCGTGAAAGGCACCCTTCATGCTTCCTCGTACAAAATTACCAGGCTTGAAATCTTCTTCCAGCTGCTCAAAGGCGCACTGGTTTCACTCCTCACGTGTCCCAGGCGGCGTTTGGCTGGCCTCTCGCTCCCATTGTGCGGGTTATTGTGGGAGTTTCCTGCCCTACTTCTCTTGAGGAGGCTGTTTAAAGGCAGCATGAATAATTTGGCTTTGACTAAATCAGGCCTCAAACAAGGGAAAACAGGGCCATACACATTCACTGATTCTCTTCGATTCCTGCAAGCATGGGGTATTAAAAAACCCCATATCTTAAATGCAGACATCTCAAGTACAGCAAGCTCTTACTTCTTTTTCTCCCAATATTCCTTGCCATTTTTAAACTATGCAAAAGGAACAATTTATTCTGTTAGTAATTAAGCGCAGCCTTTAGCATCCTTGGTTTGGGGGATTTGTTTGTTTTTGGCTTTGTTGTTCTCGGTTTCTGCCCTCTCTGCCTCACATCCTCTGTCAGACCCGCAGTCCTGCTTCTGTGCAGATGAGCTTACAAATACCCGCCAAAGTTAATTTGGGCACCTTGAGAAGTTGCCAGAATCAAACATGATAGAATTTAAGCACCCCCCTCCATGACCTGGAGGGATGATTTAATAACCTCCTGCATTCAAAGCCTGACCTGCAGTTTGGATGCTGCAGGGGAAGAGGATTAGGAGATCTAGTGTTAAAAACTACTGGCAAAGGCCAGTAGATTACTCTACCAGATGGGGCAGAACTGAGCCTTGCATGAACCCTTTTGCAAAACCAAAACATTTTTAAAGAGACTGGTACTTTCACTGAAAATCACTGTGGAAGATGGGAACACTGAACTGCAGACACTCTCCCAGCCTTAGGCTGATTTAGAGTTCAAGTTTATACTACAGGACAGTGACTGGCTTTACTATAGCACATCCACTGCAGAAAATCCTTAAAAACAGGTTCAGTCAATAGTCTCTCCTGCAGAGACAATACTGTGCAGATAGCAGCTACTTGTGTTGTGGCCTCACTGGTTGCCTGCTAACAACCTCAGTGAAAGCCATAATGCCTGAGCAGCCTATAACTCCTCCTCTGACATTCCCAACAGAGATCTGGCTAAACTGTAATGTGTGAGGGACTTGGTTTAAGATGTACGACATCCTGCACACACAGAGAGGATGACAAAGACATTCACTCTCGGGAGCAGCTGAAACACGGAGTTGAGGACACAGCTGGCAAGAGGCACAGCAGCTCCCCCACGCCAGGGGAATGCAAAGCCCCCGAGCAATGCTGCCCTGTGCCGCCTACACCCCACATGTGCATGCTTTTCTCCAGCACCTTCCGCTCAACAAGTCTGTTTCTGCTCAGCTCCCTGCACTGGCAGAGTCTGGGATTTAGGAGTACAGGCTGAGGAGTACAGCAGGATGAATTGTGGCACTTAATATAAAGTATGACCATTTACTTGGTCAGGAGCGTGTTTGAGTGGTACAGTTCAAGAAACAGCAGGTGATTCATGTAGGAGGTGACAATTCGTAACACCCACAGCCATGTGAAGGTGGTGGGAATGCCTGTGAAACACCAGATACAGCCACAACTGTTACCTCATGCGCTGCTTTTTGTCCTTCCTTTCTCTAGCAGCTGCAAAGAAAACAACAAGTATATAGGAATGTCTGTACCTCATCCTATCTATATGAAGTGCTCTTGGGTCTCTCACCCATTTCCTTCTCTTTCCTGGCAGTTGTCTAATACACCACATTTGAAACTCGCCCAGAGGCTGCTGGAGCAAACTGACAGCAACCGGATCTATTTCCCAAGAGGAAAAACACACAACTTCCCCCCTGCAACATCCCCAGTTCTTCTAAAAACAGGATGAGAATCAGGATGCAGAAGCCTAAGTTCAGGGGACTGGATTTAACCTGGATTTCCTGGCAAACATGCAGAGCTCATCAGTCTGTCATGTAGACTTGAATGCTCAAAAATGGGAACAGGCTAAAAGTTGGATTACATTGTTTTAAATGCTCTGTTTACAATTATGAGAAAACCCTGCTCAGTACCCTGCCTGAGTAAACATCCTTGGGGTGTTGCCATCACTTCGAAATAATAAGGATTGTATATACAATACATCCCCAGATCAACATAGTATGGGGACAAAGAAGCAATAGTAACTGCAAAGAACATATTTACTGCGTATTTGTTACTTTGATGATGATTCTAGCAAAAGCAGAAGTCACTGTATCCATATAGGAGCACCTGCAGTTCTGGGGAGGTTTTTCTTTAAAATGAGTAGTATCCCTGTTGTCACTTTGCTGAAGGCACACTGAGAATCTGCAAAGTTATGCTAGCACCACAGCTGACAGCAAGAATGCAGTTTAAAAGATGGGAATCTTGGAACGGGCAGAGGGAAATGAAATTTATTATTAAGAGAAGAAAATTACAAGCATCTCCTTCCACACTTTGTGTTATTTGCTGAGTATACGACTCAAAAGCCTGACCAACTGTTTCACTTTACAGAAGGAACTCCAGTATGGCCAAAAAATCAGAGCAATTGTGAGGCAAAGTTTGAACAAACATGACTTTGTTTTATGCTGTTTACAGATAGCTTTTCAGGCCACATCAGTACCCTTTGCTGTTATTTACATAAATCTCAGAGGCCTTTGCTAGAGTGAAGATTTTTCTCTCTTCGTCAGGATCAATTAAACCAAAACCATCTTTGGTAGGGCGTTTATAATGCATAAAGCAGGTTCATATGTGCAGGTTTTTGCAGCTTCAACTAGAACAGGAACAGTGTTGTCAGTAGAGGAAGGCAGTATTACCTCAAATGCCTTTTGGAGGGACAACGACTTCAAGTGACAAGCAACTCTGCCTCCAAGCTCGCTTAACCCCTTTTGCCTCCCTTCAGGCACTACCACTGCTCTTCTGTGTTACAGCACGTCACCCACTTGACAGATACTTGTTGAGCAACTTGCTGGACTGAGGGCACCAGCTAATTTCACAGTGGCTTTGAACAGACTGGGCAGCAGGGTTAGTAAGATTCAAGGCAAGACTGAACATACACTGCTTGTCCGCAGAAACGGGATTTTTTCCTACCACAGAGCACCAAGGTTAATCTGTTTTCAGGGCAGTGTACAGTGGAGCTTGTCAGGCTCTCCCTTCAGCTGGGCACCACAGAAATGGAAAACCAAACCAGGTTAAAACAAACATAGCTTATTCCAGACTCCCTCAAAGCCTCTTTCTGTCTGGAATCTCTCAACTCTGGCAAATTAAACAACGATTCAGGTGTGTTATTTTAAAATTTTAGACCTCAGTAGCGTTAAGTTGCAGGGTGTGCAGGCTGCAGCACTGGGCAAGGGAGCTACCAAGAGCGACCACATTCCAGCTGACTGCTTGCGTTCTCCTCGCTATCCCAGCACAGATTTTTCCATGGACTGCTTTTAATTTCTGAAGCAACCTGCTCAGAACACCAGACCACAAAAACTCACCTCACCCTTGGAAAACGTTTATATTTTCAATATGTAGAAATATAAACTTTTCTCAGGCAAGCTTGTTCTTGAGCTTTGAAAAAGTACTCACAACAACAGAATTTTCAGCTCCTCAAAATCTGGATGGCTATTCTGGGACAAATTTTTTCTTTTGCCCCCCCAAATCTCTTTTTGAACATGAGAAACCAATGCACATCTGCATCAAGTTTCAGGTTTGGCAAACTGGAGTCTTCTCACAACAAAAGAACTTTTGTAAAAGGTTTACCCCAGATCTTTCACACAGTATGAGGGGGGCCACAAAAGCAGTGTCCCCAAAGGGACAAGCTTTCTTGTCTCTTAGCATGCCCACACAGCAAATTCAGATGAAAGCCATAAACTAAACACTGAACCGCAAAAAAACCCTCTCGAAGGCCAACATGCTATCCTCCCCTGAAAAATACCAAATTCAACATGTTAGTAGCAAGTACAGACATATCAGATGGACTTGAAGTGGTCATTTTCCTGCAGGTCAATTTTATAAACTCTGCCACCCTGGAAAATTCCAGTGATAATTCAGCCCTGCAAGCTAGAGGGATGAAACCAGCATTGATGTGGCAGGCTGTCACTAATAAGCACAGGCCTATATAACTTCAGTTCTGAATAATTTGTATGGTATTGAGTAGATATCATTTATCATTTTCAATACCTTGCCCAATTAGCATGCATCACATTGCCTTGCTTCTTACTGCACAAATATTTGACACAACCTGCTCTGTGCCTGTCTCATACGTCTGATCAAGTTCATCACGTACACCCTTCAACTGACAGAAAAATCCTCAAACAGGACACATTCTTGAAAAGTCCACAAAAATCACAGGTCCCCTTCATGTGAACTAACATAATGAAGTTAATTTCCTTTCAGTGAGGTAAATAGGCACTCCAGAATAAAGTCACTCAGAAGATGTTTTGCACTGTCTTCTCACTCAGTTATTTGTGGTACAGCACCTACACAGAGACACAATTTAGGAAGCTGGCTAGAACTTGTAAGAGGAGTTTATTCCCAGGTGTGTGCTGTCCTCCTGCAAGGCCTTTATCTTATTATTTACCTGGGGTAGGATGACGATATTTACCCGTGGGGAAAGTGCTTCGAGACTAAGAGAGAAGTATGATTACAGTATAACCTCGGAAGCTTACTTCCCAGGTTACGATCCCATCCACTTGGCACTTCTTGTTTCATTATAATGTTGGACAGGGAGGTATCCTTCAAAATACCTTTTCCATGTTTCGATATCTGAAGCACCACTTTCAAACTCTAAGCCTTCTAGGCTTTCTCCGTTAACAGCATGTAACATGGGGGCAGTGATGGTATCCAAGGTAAAAATGACCTTATCTGTCTTAAGCTGTTTTGAAAATGAGCAGCTACCTCAAGCAAAGCATCATTGCTTTCTCTCTGAGTGATGAAGAGAGACAAGGCACCTCTAAAAGATAATTTATCACTTCCCAAGACCTTTAGCATGAACCAGCTTCCAGACAATCTCACAGGAAGCCCCTAAGCAGCTGTTCCCTACTGTACAATGATTTCTACACAACCAGTACTCAGGCGAGTCCCATACCCTGCATCCACCAGAGCTCCCTCTGGGACTGACGCTCCTTCCACTGAACTAGCACGAGCAAGGGAGGCAGTTTCTTACAACCTTCCCATTACCGTCCAGCATTGCATCACTAGAAGATATTCAAATGAGAGACTGTTAAACCTTACAAAAGCACGTCACATCACAACTGGATTCCACGTACTCCCTCTGAACCAGTCCAGCTGGCACTACCCCACAAAGAGCAGGCAATTGGAAATACAGTGTCAGTTGCCTTCATGCACTGCTGCACGTTACACTTAGCAGTAGGGATCCAAGATCTTGGGATCAAAGGAAGGAGGCGCAGAAAACAAGCACACACATTGCAGCAGGAGGTGACAGTAAACAGAAACCCTCTCAATCCTCACAGAGAGGTTTTTATTAAGGACTGCTAAAATTAAAGCTCCTTTTAACTTGGTTTTAAATACTTCATTCCCTTGGCACCTTCTTCAAAAGCACAGTTACAAACCCAGGAGTGCACAGGAAAAGGAAAGTGATTTAAGTTTGTAACTCTCCCTTCCCCTCGCCTATCTCTTTTTGGCTGCATTTAGGTCTAGTCACAGAAAGTTATTTTTTAAGCAGGTTTAATTTGCGGAGAACGTGAAAACAGTGATGTTCCTAAAAAAATCACTAACAGTCATCTTGGTGTATGCACACCCCAAGCACTCACAGAAGGGAGAAAAGATAACCCTCACCTGTAAACCGCAAAATAATAAAAGGGCAAAAGAGAACAAGAGAAGGAGCAGGTTCCAAAACAGGTTTCATTAATAGTGGCTGGATCTGAAATCTTCAAACACCAATACAATCTAAAACAAATTTACTTTGAGGAAAAAGAAAACATACCAAATTCCCCCTCCCTTCTTTCTCACCTCCTGTGCCTTCACTTACTTTCTTTCAGTGTCGGGTGTTGATGTGGTGCTGCTGAGACCAAGTGACTCCTGCAAGAGAAGACACATAGCAGTGAGAGCAGACATTGAGAGCAACCGTCGCCCAGTTTACGCAGAGTATCAAATCAAAGAACAAACAAACATGAATGGATGATCAAAATCAAAGTACTTACCTCAATCTGGGATCGCAGCTGTAGAGACGTGGGGCTGGCATCAGGTTTCTCCTAAAACAGAACAAATGTCAGGTCAATGAAATATCCAAACACTAGAAAGAATAAATCTGAAGGGGAGAAAAAGGGAAGAAAAACAGAATGTAGGACTACATCAAAACCATTAAAATGGGAAACACTAACCTCACCAGAAGGAACCACTTTCAGGATAAATTCTGAAATACTCCAGTAAAACAGTTAATTCCATCCTTATCACTGGAGAATACAGAAGAAGGTAAAATTGCCAGACAGAAGTGATTCAAAACAAAATAGAAAGAGGAACGTTATATTTTCACTAGATCATCACACAATTTGTTAGTTAAGTTCAAGTGCCATTTCCCAAAATTTACCTTCAAGAAGAATATACAGGGAAAATCTGGCATTAAAAGAGCATTCCGAGCTAAAAATACTGAGAGGATTCAGATACATTTCAGCAAGGCCAGTTTCTTGCACAGAAATTTGTCAACAGGACGGAGTTCAAATCGCCTTCCTTCAAACATCTAGGACATAACCACTTACCCCAGGACTCGGTCATTCAGGCTCCCTTTGCAGCCAATGGAGAAAGACAGAACTCTTAGGGAACAACTTGCCTGACAGGTTTCAGCTGCCTCAAGTTGGATGAGGCAAGTCCCACTGGTGATATCTAATTTAAGATTGCAAGCCAGCTGTCTAAAAGGCATGTACTATTAACGAGTCTAGCTGAAGTCAGTGGGAAAACTCCAATTAGAATGGAGGAAGAAATTATAGTTGTCAGTACTGAGAACTACACTTTGCTGTGTGATCTGCATGTGAAACCGTGGGGGAACCTATTTACGGTTAGTTTATTCTCAGCCAGTCCTACCCCTGGTGAAGTTATTGCAAAGCGAGCACTGTAAGCAAAAGGCCATCATAGCTGAGTAAGCAACCACAGTAGTATACATGCTCCAAAAAAATTTTTAAAAAAAGGATGTGGATTATTTCTCAATACTGGAGGTCTTTTTGTTCACGCATTTCTCAGTCTACATGTAAATCTCTTATGTCTATGAAATTGTACTTCCTATGCTCTTTCTTCACATAAAGGATGACAAAATATTCATAAGATTTCATACAAAAAAAGAAAACCAGACACAATTTTCTGGAAATGTAGCCTTTTAATACTAAATAGGAAATTACTACTGACTGCCACAAAGCCGTGTTGGATTAACCTGTCCAGAAAGTTTGCAAGATGTAGACAGAAGCCTCCTCTGCCATCACACAGCTGAGCCAGCTCGCACTGCCGGCCGCCAGGAGGGCGCAGGACAGCTCACTGCTGTGTGCTTGCTAGTGAACACGGCTGACACAGGGTCAATGCCCTGCTGGGGGATTTTCACAGAATCAGAAAACGGTCAGGGTTGGAAGGGACCTCTGGAGATCATCCAGTCCAAACCCCTGCTAAGGCAGGTTTACCTACAGTCGGCTGCATAGAATCGTGTCCAGGCAGGTTTTGAATGTCTCCAGAGAGGGAGACTCCACAGCCTCTCTGGGCAGCCTGTCCCAGTGCTCTGTCACCCTCAAAGTAAAGAAGTTTTTCCTCAGGTTCAGATGGAAATTCCTGTGTTGCAGTTTGTGCCAATTGCCCTTGTCCTGTTGCTGGGCACCACAGAAAAGAGCCTGGCCCCATCCTCTTGACATCCACCCTTAAGATACCTGTATGCATTGATAAGATCCCCTCTCAGCCTTCTCTTCTCCAGGCTGAACAGGCCCAGCTCTCTCAGCCTTTCCTCACAAGGGAGAGGCTCCAGCCCCCTCATCACCCCTGTAGCCCTCTGCTGGACCCTCTCCAGTAGCTCCCTGTCTCTCTTGAACTGGGCAGCCCAGAACTGGACACAGCACTCCAGATTGGGCCTCACCAGGGCAGAGCAGAGGGGGAGGGTCACCTCCCTCGACCTGCTGGCCATGCTCCTCCTCACGTACCCCAGGATCCCATTGGCCTTGGCCACCAGGGCACACTGCTGGCTCGTGGGCAACCTGCTGTCCACCAGGGCTCCCAGGTCCTTCTCCACAGAGCTCCCTTCTGGCAGGTCAACCCCCAGCCTGTACTGGTGCAGGGGGTTGTTCCTCCCCAGCTGCAGGACCCTACACTTGCCCCTGTTGAACTTCATTAAGTTCCTCTCCACCCAGCTCTCCAGCCTCTCTTTTGCCTGACCACACGTGGTCTCCATATCTGCTTTTGCTGGTTTTATAGCACAAAAAGGGAAATTAAGTCCTTGAGTGGAAGTCACCATGAAAAGGCAACCACGTTCACTTAACTGACAGATTCAACAGGACTTTTCTAGTCAAGCAGAAGCTGGACCGAACCCAGGGAAATTCCACAGATGTTCACAGATCAGGAAAGCGAAATTAGCTATTTGGCACTAGACATCCCTTTCTTTCCCCTTTAGCTCTGTCAAAATGGAATCTGATTAAGTTTTGCATCTGGAAAAGACTGTAGGCATATCACTGTGAATCCTCCTTGGGCACTCTCCCACTCCCACCTAGCAGTCCACAAGGAGGGGAGGAAAGACAAGTCCCATGGTCAAAACACTTCCCATTCATGAGCGCCTTGTTTGTCCACACACTGCTGCACAGATCAACAACAACAACAACAACAACAACAAAAAAAAAAAAAAAAAGAGCATTTTATCAGCTATCCCATCTTAAAAGTTTCAGTATGCCAGTCAGGAGAATCCACTTTCTCCCCAACATGTTTTTAGATCCCAGCTTCCTGATGATTTATCTATTGCCTTAAAAAGCTGCTTGCTGTAAGTGTTTGTTTGTTGTTTTTTTTAAATACACTAGTTTTTGTAAACTATCATTTAAAAGATACTATCTGGGTTCCCAAGGCTTTACAGAAGACTTTTGCTTGAGCATGTGAAGTTGTGGCTTGAGATTGCAATTAAATAGAAAGTCACTACTTTCAGCCTAAAACTATTCAGCTGAATAGTCATCTGCATCCCATGTAACAAAATCCTAAAAAAGATGACTGTATTTGCTTTCTTTTTTCTCACTGACTGTCAAGTGCACCCTGTAAGAACAGGAGCAGTTTTATAGGATTAAGATGACTGTGGAGGACAGAAGCAAGGACAACTCTCCTCTCCCTCCTCTAAAGGTCTACTTTGTAATGCTGGAATGCAAAACACCTGATAGTCCTGTACTGTTGTGATTAATAGTCCTACCTGCCTTTCCAGCAAAATGGTATTCTTTTTGCTATTTAGACAAGAAAACAAAGGAAAATACTTAGGGAAATGCTACTCTTGACTGAACTTCTGGCATAGATCTATATAGAGAACACAGAAATTATATCAGCCTTGAGCAATTATATTCATGTAATTTCAAATCCATTAAACCTCACGTTAAAATCCACAGGTTGTGTTTACTTTAATTCAGCAAGATTAGGGCCTTTTTTATAACAAGGACTAATTCTAGAAAGTTGAGCAAATGTACCATTGACATGCTTGCAAGCACGTTGTAACATCTTTTCAAAAAATATTTTCAAAGATTAGTTTCATGAAAGTACATCTTTCACCCTTCTGAACCAAACCTTAAAAATGAAACAGAGGAGAGCTTGGGATGACAGAAAGAGTGGCTGCAGTAACAGACATCCCTCGCCTGCATTTCCAGCACTCTGGTCTAGACAAAGCAAGGGTCAGACAAAGCAGGCATCAGAGCGATAGGTATTTTCTGTCCCAGCAGCCTGCTGCCCCAGATAACTGCCCTCTGTGTGTGCCCACAAAGCTTGTCTGAGGTGTACCAGACATTCACACCACCTACACGCTATGCAGTGTTAGTGCAAGAACCCCAATGATCCGAGAAAGTACCTGATCAAGTGCAGATTCCTTAAACTTCATGATTAGATCCAGTGTTTCCCAAAAGGGTCTGATTTACTTCCATGGTTTCTGGATTTAAGGGGCCCTGCCTAAATCACCCATCCTGTACCTAGACACTGTCAGTGCATATTAGACATGTCAAATACACTGCTAAATCACAGCAACTACGATCTGAAGATTCTGGAAAAATGGAGATATTCACAAATTGCATACAACCCCTAGGGAAGACGTAAGAGGGAGGGCAAATGGTGGCTTAGAACCAGCTTGTCCAACTCCCCTGAAGGTCCAAAGTTAGCACAGCACAGAATCTCCAACACTGATAATAAAGCCAGAGGGAGCTGTTATAAATTAGTAATGCTAATATTCTGTAAAGCTCACTGAATTTAAAGTAGGGGTTCCTCCATCAAGTCAACTACAGCTGATTTAAAACAATCTCAACTTGCAGAAACATTTTGTTCTCCCAGCTTTAAAGCCATATTCTTAGCAGTCCTATCTCCTTCCTGTCTCCTCCTTCACCCAAAGCCGATGCCACCAAGAAGATGGCTGCAGGACCAGGCCCCGAGCTCCTGGCTAAAGCTGTGATCCAGCAGCTAAAGGAAGGGAAGGTCCACAGGCATCGCGCTGCCCAGCTACTGCCTGGTATCCCCAACTCCTCCGCACTGCAGGTGCTGCAGAAAGCAGCTGTGGAGCTGAACTGATAGGGCTTGGGAGCTCTGGTGCAGAAGTGCAAATCGGCGAAGTGTTTTATACAAATCTCTCATTTTGAATGAAAACGCGCATTGTAAGCTTAACAAGCAGGATTTGTGGCTTACGCTTCAAGCCTTAAGTTGTTTGCTTTGGGGCTCAAGAAAGAAGCTTCCTTGACAGGTAGCTTTTCTGCTTACTTTGTACACGGCGATTTATGTGATCATTTGGACACATTTTCTATTCAAATCATCGCAGGCTTCTAAATATTGTGATTTTAGTTTTATATACTACCTTCCTCATAAAAATCTTGAAAACAGTTTTACAATCATTTATGAGTTAAGCCTGAAAAACGCATATGGGAAGAAAGTACAAAGCACTAAATACCCAGGGAAGAAGCTGGAAATCCATTTCCTGACTGGAATGGCAGGTTTGGAATTCATGAGAGACTTCCTCCCATGGTAACTGCAGTTCAGTTGTTCTGTATATAACATAACAGATAAGGGACATCTCTGTCTATCTGAAAGTGTTGCTGTCCTGCTCCTGAAACACACAAGCATGGTAGACAGAAGCATCCAAAAGGAAACCTGGTTACCCAGGGTAAGGCTCACACATTCTAGTGGGAATACGCATATTTTAATTACCTAAACATTAAGCTTCATCTATGCTCCACACCACAACTTAGTTTAGGAAATTATATTCATTGAATGAATCCCTTCTAATTAGAAATTCATGAACCTCTTCACAGTTTCTGCCACAGGAGCTGTATCCATTTGAATTATAAATTTATACACTCCTCTGCAGATCCCAAGACAGGATTAATTTCACTGTGCAGACAGCAACTGTGCAAAGTGAGACCCAGATGACTGCTGGGAAAATTCAGTGACATAACCAGTGAAAAAGGAGATAGCTAAAACACTTATAAATTTATAAATAATTTTATGAAACCATTTCAGCAGGTGTAAATAAGTCAGCTACAGCAGAAAACTTCTGTGAGAAAATTTTGCCAGTCTCTTCCCCCAAACATTTTCCTTATTTGCTCCGAACACACGCTGCATGTTCTAGTCTGGCTTCTGAAACGATTCAACAAAGTTACATCTGAAAGACAGCCAGAGCACCGAAGGTCTCTAAGAGTATGTTCTACTTTGAAAGCAATCATTCTGCCCAGAGTCCTCTACCATGCACCATATTTCAGCCTCTGCAGCGGTTCTGGAGAAGGTGAAGGGAAGCCCCGGTGCAAAGACAGTGCAGCTATGCAAGTGTGTAATGGAAATTGCCTACAGGTCACTAGCTATGGGGTCACAGGTGAAAACAAAGAAGAAAAAAAAGAGCTATCCCTGTGGCAACCACCTCAGCAAGTGTTTGAGGGAATTAACCAGCTTAGTGAGTTTCCAGTGGTACAGGTTAGTTAAAGTCCCATTTTGAGTCTCAAACTGCAACCTCTGGACCATCCCGTTAGCAGTTTCAGCGAAGACTGAAGGCTTCCTGCTCCATTACTCTTGCATGTTAGATCCAGAGCTGACACATGCTAAATGATACCATCCTGCAGCAGCAGCAAAACTCTGGATCAAGGAAATGAGCTACGTGGGAGGAATGGTTAAAAAAAAAAAAGGGATTTCAAACAATAAATACATCTACACAATACAGAAATAACAGTCCAAGTATCTCAGTGCCTCCTCATACAGCTGTGCAGACATAGGTAAACACTTAGCTTAACTACTGATGAAATGCAGCTTCAGAGCGAACACACTGCTACAGCACTCACGTCTGCTTTTACTATTAGTTAGGGAAGAAAAATCAAGCCTCTCAGCTTGACACAAATGCTGGAATCTATTGAACGTAACACATCACGGGGGGAAGCGTTTGACACTCTCCCCTCTGCCAACAATAAAAACAGAAAGTTTTTGTCCATCTCAAATACATTGCATTCAACACTAAGCCACAGGGGCTGAGAAACATTCCACGATGATTTTGAAAAACATAATTCATTAGCAATTACAAAGAAACTGAAGCTTTTGTAAAGCCCTATAACAATGAAATGCAAGGCAGTGCTAACTCATAAACCCGCATGTAACAAATAGAGGCCGAATCCAGCAAAATTACAGCACAAAGACAAAACACCAACAGCAACAGGCTTCAGAGAAAGTCGATATGGGAACACAGCTTTCTGCAGCGGGGAAATCAAGTACCTTCTGATCAATTTTCCAATCCAAGATGAAGCAAGCCCAGAAATATGGTAGCTGTCTGTGCAAAAAACATATTAATATAAAGGCGTATATATGCAACTGGGACACAGCAGGTCTTTGATTGATTTATTTTACACCCACTACCCAAATGGTAAAATAGTAAAGAGCTCTTGTGCTGACATAACTGCATCCATACTAGAGCTCTTGCTGGTATAAACAGGATGAGTGAGACCTGCCATCTTTGCCTGAAATTCCTCAGGTCTGTCAGCACCAACTTTTATTGTACAGGTAAGGCCAAAAAGAACTTTAGGGAGAAGAAATAGTGATTGCAAACACAGCAAAAGACATGGGTTTCCAGGAACGACTTTAAGATAGTGAGGGTGTTTGTGGCATCAGGACGAGGTATAACATTTCAGAGGGATAAAAAAATCAAAGCCCAAACAAATCACATCAAGAACAGTTAAATGAGAAGCTGGAGAGGGCTCAGGATGTGATGCAGGCAAGTGGGGTGTGAGGCAAAGCCCAACTGGACGCTGCCCAAAGCAAGGGGCCGCTCTCATGCCGGAGCTGACAGGGCCCAGGGAAGAGTCGCTACTTCCCCCAGGGAGGGGGTTTTGGCCTTCGGGAAAATGACACAAGGAAGGGAGAATATAAATGAATAAACAAATAAACAACAGTTTGTTACAGTGTACTCTGGGGTAGGAGCAGTCTGGTCAGCCAAGTGCAGGCTCCTCACCCAGCTGCTGGCCCTCTGGTGAGGATGGCTATGGTAGTGCGTGGGTACCTCGGCCTCAGCAGAACCGATACCCTCAAATAATCAGGGAGTCAGCACCTCTGTGAACAACATACCCCCCCCACCACCCTGCGCCTTGCTTTCCTGTAACGGCAGGGCCAGGAACTGAGAGTCATTTTGAAGCAAAGCACTCACAGCATCACTGATAAGATTAAAATAATTCCAAGCAGCTCCTTGCCTTGAAAGCCATGGCAGAAGATGCCAAACTTCTTCCTGAATATTGATGGTCCTGATCTGTTTTGTGTGCTCTCCAAATTCAGGATCCCATTGCTCAGGGTCAGTGATGTTCTCCATTCCCTTCTGTGAAATGCTTTTCAGATCTTACCAGTTTTTCATTCTCATTAGACAAAGCTGTACTGTATTTGTACTAAGCTTCTTTGCCATTTTTCTCAATTTTCCTTCCGTACTTTCAAGAACAACAAAACATGTATTTTCTTTTCGAAAAGTGGCAAGGAAAGAGAAGGGGAAGCCCAGGCTAAGACTAACATCTCCAGGAAACTCCTACAGCCATGTTATAAATCCTTTCAGAGGTACCGTGGAAACATAGGCTAACACAAGTCCACTGTATGTCATATTTGTACTGATACAGTATTTGTGTACCTACACGCCAATGTCCGTGCCTCCAGCACGTGACATTGAAGATGATCTATACTGCAAATGAATGGAAGCTTTTGCGCTGAATCAATCAATACACTCAAGGCTCAGGGATTCTTGTGAAATGGGTTGTTAATGTAATACAGATTAATTTTTGCAAGTACACTCCTTTTCATATCATCATTTATTGTGCTGGCTAACATTTAAAAACTCTGCATTATTTTCACTTGATGTTGTGCCAAACAGTAAATTACCGATGAATTATTCAGAGTATCTGTAGCAGAAAGCACTACAGTTGACTTCTAGTTACTAAGGCCTTAAAAACCCTGGTGAAATTCAGGAGTAGGTAAATCAGAAGAAAGTACTACTCATTAAGAAACCCACAAAGGTCATTTTTTCCTAATATCACTGATGCATGGGGTACCAGCAATGAAGTCCCTCATTTCAGGGGGAAAAAATACTAATACTTTGCATTAATTTCATTCTGGGAAAGCAGTGATTTACTTTGTTAAAAAGGAGACAGATTAAGAAAAAGTTACAACAGTTATCTAGTGGAAAGCAAAGGATATTTCAGCTTAAAACTTCCCCCCTCTGCTTTTTTTTTATTATTAATAATTTATGTCAAGCTGATAACCTGCAATACATTTTGTGTCAGAAACTTCCATCGTTACAGTCACTGTTATGTGCAGATTGGTTACGGCAGCAAAATTAGACAGTTCTCTCCATTTCTTTTATTTGACACCTCACACTGCAGAGACTCAAACCAAAAACCAAATACATATGAAAGAGATAAGATTCTTTCTGTTGGATCCTTTAGCTGTGGTGGGCAAACCCAGAATTCAGAGCTTGACAGCACCATGGGCAGTGGAAGAAAAGCACCAGTTCATGAGAAACCTGGCACCACCCCTTATTTCTACAACTGCTACCCTTTGGGCTGCCTGTTGTTGCTATCAAGCCATGGTCTTCAGAGCTCGTGGCCTCCTCTGTGTTCATAAGCTTCTGGGAAAATCTGCACCTATATCCAAGTTTCCAATTTTAAAAAGTCTGCATGTATAGAGGCACATATACCTACTCTGTGTTTTCTTTTAAACGTGAAATTGAACTTTTCAGAACAGCCTTTATTTAATTCAAGAAAATATACCAGACTTAAGACTTTCTCACACCCAGCGCAGAATTTCTGAAAGTTTTAGTGCTGCTGCTCAGGAAATGGATATTTCTTTTAAAGTTTTATAGAAGGGAAAGAATACAGTAAAAAAAAAACAGGAACCAAAGGCAACAGAACCATGTAACAGAGTTGAGCTGAGCCAGGGCCTGAGCCACATTATCCCACATCCCTGGCAAGTAGTCTTACCGTGAGGCTGTGCCCACATGCACATTTACTTGCTCTCATCTTTCCATGAAGAAATTCAAACAGCCTCCTGTTGCATCCTTTCATGCAAAAATTATGTCAAAAATTTAAACACTGGGGCAAAATAGATTCTTGCTTTCCAACTGACAGAAAACTGTACCTCTTTTCTCCTCTTTCAGGTTAAACCTCTTTTTCAGGTTTTAACCTCTTTTTGAGGTTAAAAACATCAACAGCTGCAAGCTCAAAAATGCAGACATCCTGAACGACAGTCTTTGTCAGCAGAAGGCCTTGCAGCCCTAGCTTTCAATGCACCCATTCTCAGTGCTTTAGACTGATAGGCCTTTTCTGCTGATTTTCACTTTCAGTTTAAAGTTTTTAATCCAGTTTAGTTCCCCCTTAGTGACTCCTATGTTCATCATTTCATGAAAAATCCCTGGTCATGAGATGTCCTGTATATATCATGACTTATAAACATGGAGGGCTGGTAGAGTCTGACCCCCACTTCAGCCACTCTGACAGTGGAAACAGCAGGAATAGAGAGGAGAAAAGGTTTTGAAAAAACCTTATATCAGACAAACTTGTATCAGCTCATGGGGAACTAACTCTTCGCTAACATTTTCCACTACAATAAACTCATTCTGAAGAAGCAGTTTCTTTCAGGATCCTTTATAAGAAGGCAAGCTTGAAGCAGGAAAGAAGCTGCTCATACTGGGAAAACTTCTAATATATATTTTAAAATCTGCCTTTTATAACCATTTAAAAAGTAGAATCAATGTTTAACTTGAAATCAAACTGGTTTTGTTTACTATGTAGATATGTGAAACTGAACACCTGAAAATTAAGATGGATAATATGAATTCATTCCCTAGAGCTAGGCACTGAACTGCTCACTCTCAACCTGCATAAATGCACTCAAGGAATGTGAGGGGGTGAGGGAAGAGAGACAAAGGTTGACAGTTGAATGCGAACTTCAAAGTCTCCTAGAAAGTGAGGGAGAAATTAATTTTTTGAACAAGAGAACTGAAAACAAATTAACCATATTAATGCAAAAAAGGATTAGCCCACAAATTGCTAGTCTATATATACCCTCCATGCTATAAAAACTGCCTTTGATAAAAAGACTATTAAATTAGCCATTCTCTCTTTACCTTTGAAATTGTAGCCTATATCTGATAGATGCCTTGGGCCGGATCCTTACTTATTTAAGTCTTCATCACTGGTCATCACACGATGGTTACTAAACTGAATTTCAAATCACCTCTGATACATTGTATTGTATTTTTTAGGCCCAAAGACAACATGAAAGATTGTTCCCATTAGTGGGAAAAATGATTGTTGAAGGCCATTATACCATTTGGCACAATTCTGTGTATTTACAAAGAAGATACACCGCATCCTTGTTTTGATACCATTAAGAAGTAATTATTGCCTTCTACACACTCACGGTAGAAATCTGCATCTACACAACTATTGATAGAAATAATCATGATTTCTATTTACATTTAAAGTTAAGACTGGACTAGAAACTCTTATGCTGTAGATAGTTAATAGTAACAGCCCCAGGTGGTGGTGCAGCAAATAGAAGTCATGCTCTATAGGATTACTGCTGCAGCAAGTTTTGCTCTGAAGGGTAATGGTGCGACAGTGACATCTGATAGCTCCAATATTAATCAGCACAACTGCTGATAAGGGGTTAAATTAAAGGCATCAATCATGCCATTAACAGCTCCCACTGTTGGGCCAGGCTCCAGCCCAGCTGCAGAGCTCCAGCCAGTTCTTGCAAAGCTCAGCTGTTCTACTGAAAAGGCACAAGTGGGCTTCTGCCACGTAACCAACACTTGGGATAGGAGGTGTGTCTTGCCCTGGCACACTGGCCAGACAGCAGAAAAGTGCTTAATACAGGTTTCAGTGACTCCTAATTTAAAGCTGTAGAACACTCATCTTTTGTTCAAAGCAGGAGGCTAGACATCTTCCCCAGGAGAGGACAGTGAGGACCAGAAGCCTCTCCCCAGGGCCACAGCAGCCTCCTAGTGCAATCAGGCTTGTGCAGTCCCTGGGGCTGACTCCTGCTCCCTCCAGCCCAGGGGCATTGCACTGCTTTCAGGCTAGCGCAGGATGGCAATGCACAATCTTTGCCTCATGTTTTTAGGCAACACATGGTTATCCCATCACAGACTGAGTCTGGGTCTTTTCCAAACAAAAGACCAACTGCTGAATGATGAACAAACTTAGTACTAAGAATATCTGCAGAGAAAAAGCAATTATGACACTGCTATGTACTGCTTACAAAGCATTTGAACCTCAGCAAACAGCTGTCCTTCAGTAACCACATAAAACTCAGACCTGAGGAATCTGCAAAGAAAGCTGTCACCACTGCTCCAAGCAAATCATCTGCCATCATCATCCACAACTGTTCACCAGAGAATTGAGTGCTGCAGTAAAGTC
Organism: Ibycter americanus; assembly: GCA_035590275.1. Taxonomy (NCBI): domain Eukaryota; kingdom Metazoa; phylum Chordata; class Aves; order Falconiformes; family Falconidae; genus Ibycter; species Ibycter americanus. The sequence goes on along the minus strand of JAVJGI010000062.1, from coordinate 45,053,553 downwards.
TTACAAATTAGTTTCTAACTCAACATTTTCTCCCTGCACAGTTAGACTACATACTCACAATTAGCTGCTTAGACCATTTCATTCCTGAAGTGGTGACTTCAACAAGCTTCTTCCCAAGTTCCACTTGCAACTTCAGCCTTTCTCACCACCAGACTGTGGGTCACACTTGACTTTAAGGAGGACTCACAGAATTGGCAATGCAGAAACAAATGAAGCACAAGTGCAAAGCAGACTTGCAGTCCAAGAGCCACCCACAGTTTTTCAGTGATGCAGTGTGTACAAGTAACACATACACTTCATTCCAGAAAAGCCTGTACAGCTTTGCCCTCCCCTCATGCACCTTCTCATTCACCCTTTCTACTCAGCACCATATTTTGCTATTAAAGGAGTATTGCAGTCACAGGTGATCAAAGTATGGCATAAAAAATGCTGGTATGCATTGCTTTGAATTTTTATAACTTGTCTTTCAAATATGCACAAAGTGAAACAGAGCCCTCAGCAACCACTAACCACTACTGTTTAGAGGTCCACTCAAAAGCCAGCCACTTTGCTAACAGGGCTAAAGACTGTCCTTATGCAGGCTATCCAGCAGCACAAGAGTTGGCTGTAAGTTACAGGGATGTCCTGATGAACTAGGTAAAACCAGCAAATTATGAATATAACTCATCTGCACTGCTGCAGAGAAGGTTCAGCCCTCCACATGCCTAAGCAGAACTGTAAAATTAAATAATCGGAAGGAGGTCACTTACAACTGTAAATGCAAGAAATGCCTTTGCAACCCTGTGTGCTGCTTTTGGCTGGGGTAGAATTAATTTTCTTCATAGTAGCTAGTATAGGGCTATGGTTTAGATTTGTTCTGGAAACAGTGTTGATTATACAGGGATATTTTCATTATTGCTGAGCAGGGCTCACACAGAGCCAAGGCCTTTTCTGCCTCTCACCCCACCCCACCAGCAAGGAGGCTGGGGGTGCACAAGAAGTTGGGAGGGGACACAGCCAGGACAGCTCACCCCAGCTGACCAAAGGGTCATTCCATACTGTATGGCATCATGCTCAGCATATAGAGCTGGGGAAAGGAGGAGGAAGGGGGTGGACATTTGGAGTGATGGTGTTTGTCTTCCCAAGTAACCATTACGTGTGATGGAGCCCGGCTTTCCTGGGGATGGCTGAACACCTGCCTGCTGATGGGAAGTAGCAAATGAATTCCTTGTTTTCCTTTGGTTGCACGCTCAGCTTTTGCTTTACTTATTAAACTGTCTTTACCTCAACCCATTACTTTTTCTCACTTTTACTCTTCCAATTCTTTCCTCCATCCCACTGAGAAGGGGAGCAAGCAGCTGGGTAGTGCTTAGCTGCTGACTGGGGTTAAATCCTGCCACACCAGAGGCCAGTTAGAGCAAGCATGCTTCATGTTACATCCAGTTGATTTAAGGACAATGTAAAGGCCATCTTTTACCATCTTCCTGCAGAAACTTGGGGCTTTATCATGACTCCTACTGCATATAACTAAGCCTTCCCAATCATATTCTAAACAGGTGTGTACATAGAACAGAAATAGATCAAAACCAACCAAACAAAAATCTGGAAGAGAAATGAAATGTTATGGACAACGAAATAACAAAACACAAGACTAGAAGCAACAAAGAGAATGTTGACAGCTGGGATGCATGTGTAGTAAGAGCAAGAGCAAAGCAGACTCTACACTGCAATCCTCAAGGTAAGAAGTGTTGGTAACCAGATCTTATCCTGGAGACAGATAAAACACATGGAATAAAGAACCACCAGCAAAACCATTAAAAAAACCCAACCAATTCCACAAACCCCTGAAACAGAAAGACAGTAGCAAAGGTACAGAAGAAACATGAAACTCACAAACATCTAGTAAATCCAATCTACAAGTCCAGAGACCTTGGTGCCTCTTGACAACACTGCCGTATTGCTATGAGCGATAACTTTCAATTACAATCTAAACCAAGTGGTGGTCAAAAGCTTTAGACTGGGAAAAATCCATTGAAGTCAAATCATTTCAGTTAATAATTTGCTGCCAAGCACTTCCAGTGCTGCTTTGTCATGGCTGGCAAGCTGACGGAGCAAGCGCACTGCAAGCTGCTTGCCTGCAACAAGCAAAGGGTTTGCTGCGGGAAGGAAGCGAGCTGTGTCTTGTCTCCTTTTCCCTCCAGCAAATATAAATTACGCATGCAAAACCTGATGAACAAATGACCAAACACCCTGTCTTTGCAAATGTCTTTGTGTAAGCATTATGACTCAGTTTGCTGGTAGGCCCTCCTACCAGCTAAATTAATTTACCGTGGTAAGGAAAATCTGAGCAAAGTAAAATCTAAGCTGTACAAACACCTGCAAGAGTTTCTAAATGCCTGGATTTTTGCGGCCAAGACCTGCTTGTTTGGGCAGGTGCTGCCACTGTTACGGGAGTGTCCATGGTACAAATTCCTCTGCTCAACTGTCTTCAGAAGGGAAAGCTGCCCTAGCTTCTCAGAAACAAGTCTGCTCTAATCATGACAGCAATAAAACATCTTGACCAAAAGCTTCATCTTTTTCTTCTCAGACTCCCCTTAATACTTTTGGGTTTTTTCCAGGTTATGGCCCTAACAGGGTTTAGTTACAACAGCTTGAGGCTCTCATCAGTGCATACACCATTTCTTTAACAGTTTTTCTTGTTTCATATCCAGTTCTAACACAAACTGCTCCTCAATAATATTGTCTCTTAATCAAAGTTACGCGCACTCTGTGAATAAGTCCATGCCAGTGGATACAGAATGAATTTTCAATTACACAAGATTTTGTTAAAAACAAATGAAATAAAAATAGTACATTAATAAATGTAGCTGAAACTACAGAACTATCTCCCATGTGCTACACTAGGCTTTCACAGATACCAGCAGGTCTTGCTAAATGAACTAGATCAAGGTATTGCAATGTGCTCACCGTGCTACTTACTTCTATAAAGAAACTATGGTTTTATGTACTTTCACTGGCTTTCAAACCAGAAAGAGACACACATTGCAGTTAATCAGCATTGAGTTATCTGTTTAGAAGACAGTTACCTGTCTTTTAATCTGCTCTTCATTTAGCTTAATCTGGGATCATTCTTATATATTTTTTTAATATCAACTTTCAGAGAACTTGAGGGGTTAGAACAAAAAAGTATTTAAGCACATGCCTGGCAACTGTACTCATATGTTTAAACTTCAGCACGTTTTTGCATGCTTTACTGAATGGAGTCCTGATCTCACAGGACAGGGTACAAGCAGTAAGAGAAGTTAGTAAATAATACAGGATACCTTCATTTTTCATCATATGGGATTGCAGTTCCTGTAGAAACTGCAGCTTTCACATTTCACTATGCATTAGACGCAGTTTCCGCACAACTAACCAAGCCTTTAGAGGATAGGTATATCTTTTTAAACCTGGAAAAAGAGAGGAAATCACTCACTGTCCAAGAATATCCAGAGGCTGCTCTTCTTCAGTTCATGGGATCACATGAGTTGAGACGACAAGAGAGTGGGAACGGGTCAGTGCTAGGAAAGACTGGGGACTGTAGCAATGACAAGGAGACTACCTGAAGCCTGTTTCATTATTCGCCATTCCTCATAAATGCATGCAAATCCTCACATCTAGGTATAGTCCTCATGCACTGAAGTTCTGTGAGGGCTCCTATGACTGCTAAGTTGCAAAAGTGGATGTAACAGAATTCTTTAGACGTCAAAGACCTACTGGTACTCTGCACTTGTGAAAACAAGCTCCAAATCTTGATGAAATTGCAATGCCAATACCAGATTCACTTCTGATTTGAAGCAATGCTTCAAACTATGAAAAAAGCCCTGAAAAATCAATCCACCAACTGTTTGCTATTAACTTTTTTCCAAAGTACATGATGACACTAGACTAGGAGAGTTATACTTGTATTCATAAATGATTTCATTTATTTCTTGTGTTTCCCTATCCTTGACAAGTCCTCAATTCTAGCTCCTTGTTAAAAGTGCACAGTAAATCTATATACTGAAACAGAGGCCTGTTTTCAAATCACATGTAACTCATTAGAACTTTAAAATGCCAAAAATTAAACTTAAATATGGTGAGAGCATTGATTTGACATGATCTTTATCTTTACACTTTTTAAACAATAACTAAATTGCCTCCCAGCTGCCAGCTTGAATTAGACACTATTAATTACATAAACTCAATTATTAGCCTTTTATATTAAGAGTTGTGTTTGCTCACTCCTTCAGTACCCTTCAGATCCAATTAAGAAACAACTTTTCACACAACCTTGCACATTTCAGAAGGTGTGGACTGAATGGATTCTCATAACTCTTCTGCAGCTGCCCCCCTCAGCAAGGCCTTGAAGTGCCCGCAAAGATTCAAAACGCTGCTACTGTTGTTTAGGTACTGAAATGTGAGGTTATCTCAGCAGATCACTCCCACACCAGACCCTTTGCTGGCTATGCAACATATCTGCTGTAAAAACTGTTCTTCGTGGCCTTTGCCTATTTGCTACTAAATTAATCTGTTTTCTTTGCACGTCCTTGGCTTCTCTAGCACTGGCAAACGCTTGTCTTTTATACCATCCCTTTCTATCACTTCAAGTCTCCATGTTAGAGGACAAAAAGACATTTTGCAGTTTACTGAAAAAAGAAAAATGTTAACCAGTCAGAATGAAAAAATGAATGATCTGTTTGCTTTAACATTTTGAAAATCAGTTTCTTGGTAGTTATAAATGTGCTTGCAATTGTTATTTTCAACAAGCTTGAAAATAATGAACTGTTTTGATTAGCAGTCCATGTAAAATAGGAGAAGTTACAGGAAGAAGACCACTGCAGTTTCAGAGGCTGGCATGCAAGGCTAATTTGAGCCTGTTTCTCTCTCTTCAACTGCATCTCCCATCACTAATTCTGGGCATACTGCAAGCCGTAAATTTTGATGTCCTCCACACCAGGGAAAGGGGAAGTAAAAGTCTTCCAAAAGGAAAAAAGTCTCCTCCAGAGCTTTCTTCTGCATATTTTACACTTTGGACTGCCTCAAACAAAATACTTGCTTTTTAGAGCTGTTTTTACAATACACTGTCCTAGTCTCTGTGGGACCTGCTCCCAAGGGATTTTTTCACAGCTGAACACTTAGAGAAGTGATTTATGTGGTGACCATGAAACACACAATGCACTGATATTCCCAGGAAGAGAAAAACTAAACCAAAACCTACTCAGCCTTGAGACTATACCTCCCACCAGGACAGCCACTGGGTTCACATCTGTCATACTTCTTTGAACTCTTTCATTTGTACTGCTGAAGATCACATCAGCACCTCCGTAGGAAAAACTGGGAAGAGCATGGCATGATGGTCAGAATAAAACACAGTGCAAAGCCCAAACACATGGGAGACTACTTCAGAAGATGGTGCTCCTTTGGGGGCAAAACAGCTTGAGACAAAATCAGCAGTGCAGCACTGATATATCTGAAGATTATTGACATTACTCAGACTGCTGTGGTCTTCCAATAGACAGCAAGGCTCCTCACGCCTACTGCTCCTCCTGCAATAAATCAGCTCAATGCAGTGCTGAGTGACACTATGGTAGGTTCATCCAGCAAACCTACAAAGAAAAAAAATAATTCCTCTTCATTATTTTCATGTACTCTGGCTGCAAACACTCTGAACAAACCTCTCTAATATTTAGGAGCCTGAACTGGAATGACCCAGGCTATCACACCAAAAAAAGTAAAAGGTAGCTATTACTGGTGCCTGTTCTGCCTCAAATTGCCAAAAACATTCATAACATGCCTCCTACAATGCCCAAAGAAAACATGGAGAATCATTTGCTACAAAGATAAAAAGCATGTCCTCTGGGGGGTGGGAACTCTAACAAAAAACCCCAAACCCACCACAAACGTAGCACAGAAACTGTTTCCCTTCTCACCTTCTGTGAATGGCATTCCCAAAACAGTAAGAGAGAAATCTTGGCATTAAAAACACTCAGTCCCTCTTCCAATTCTGCTACTGGCTTTCTATATTACCTTAAGGGAGTTACTTAAACCCTTTGTGTCTCAATATATTTATCTGGAAACAAGAATTCTCACCTACCGTACTTCACAGCTTTGTCGAAGTTTTTGTGAAGCTGCCTGAACACCTCAGGAAAGACATACGGAGGTATAATAACCAGAATTACAGCATGCATCTCCTTTCCTCAGTGCCCTGCATTTGCAGCTGATGGCCATCAATGCGTTCAGTCTCATCTCAGACCATGGCGCACAGTTGGCTGCTCAAAGAGGACTCTGCTACTGCAACCACCCTGCTGCCAAGGCCAGTGTTGAAAACCATCAGTGAGATGATCGTCCGAGAAAGTAACCACAAAACACTCTGTGACTGTCTCCCACTCAGTCCCTGACAAACTGACAAACCTCTCTCTCCATATTCTTATAGGGATGTGTGTACGATGTTTCTGTGTATTTTTATTAGACAGACTAGATTTTAATTAGACTTGATCACATAGCAGGAGTAGCTATCTCTAGGGGTCCAAGAAAGCACAAAGAGACAACATGGACAGAGAGGAGCTATTTTACAAATAGCCATTGTGAAAGCAAAGTTGGAAAAGGCCCCCAGCAAACCGATAGTCTTGTTGAGTAGGTTAAATAGGTCACCCTACCTTATGTAACTGCATAGCTATTGTCAGGTCCCTATTTAGAGTAAATAACCATTCTGAAAAAATAAATGGGGGGTGGGGGGCACTAAAGAGTATAACTGCTTTTTTACAGCAATCCAATTCCCTGAAAAGTCATTCTTCTCAGTTTGCCCTGCTTTATTAAAAGTGTGCATGCCAAGTTGAGATAACATCTCTTTACTGTTTTAATTTTGATCTATGCAGCAATTCATGATTGGCTCTTTGTCAGCTCTGGCTCTGATTCTGGATAGACACACACACACAAGCAGCCCTGCAGACTTCATGGACTGTGACTATACTTCCACCATGCACACAAAAAATACCAACTGCATTATGCAACTTCATTTTCCTCCTCAAACTTCCCATTTTGAAAAAAACATTAATTCTGCTCTGAAAGCAGACTTTGAGGAAAATGTGTCAGCAGTTAGCACTGTGGCCCTAATTAAACCAACATATTTATGGTCTCCATAAATTCCCTCTGTAGCCATAATGTAATTGTTTCTATATGCCAATTTCACAGTGTATGCAACTGTTTTCATATTATCAGCACTGCCTTCCTGACTGCTTAAGATAAGGTCCTCATCTAGCAATGCAAAGGAGACTTAATCTGTCAGCCATCTATTAATGAGAAATGGGAACCATCCACAGAAAGTGTTCTGCTCCTCCAGAAAAATCTCTCCTGACTGCATACGAATATTACCTTTCCTAGATTATTTAACAGGACAGCACTATGAATATCCTTTTTTCCCCTCCTTCTTCTCCTGACCTAGCATGTCTTAAACAGAATGTCCTTAATTTTTGTTGCAACTTCTTCAAATGCTAATTTATGTTCCTTTGGTTGCTCTTGGAGAGTCTTTTACATATATCTAAATGAATGTCCTGAAATTTTCATCAAGTTCAGAGAATGAACATTGCTACATTCAACACTTGTAAGCTTAATATATTTTCTTGAAATTTTGAGAAAATTTATCTTGGCAAATGAAAATTCAGAAATGGCCCACAGCCAACTGTCAAGAAAATGTGGAAACCAAAGCAGTAAAACATCCTGTATGCCAAACACCAGGAACACCCGTTCACTGTGTTATTTCTCACTGTTGCTGAAGAGGCATCATTTGTCATTAGTCAAATCTGGTCACTGTCCCATCGCAGGCTTGATCCAATCAAGAGAACAGATTTTGTCAAGAAGCACTGGATCAAAACCAAATACTTCCAATAAATTAGTTAACTCCTGTATGCCTCTGTTTAACCATCTGTAAAACAGATATTTTAACAGCTACCTTTGTGCAAAGCGCAGATGCAAATCACATGTAACAATAATCTGTCTGCATACACAGCAGTACCATGGCAAAATGAAAGTAACTCCTTACAGCGCTGTAGACACAGTCTGTCCTCCTCAGGGCAGTCATAATCCACTACCTGAAAATGTGTTTTCAGAAAGAGATGTCATGGTGTTGGCAAAGGACAGAAGCTATTTTACATGATATGCCCTTACACTTCTAAAAAAGTGACTTTTTTACAGACAAATCAAGTGACCACTGCAGAAGTCTCCCTTCCTGCATGGTTTTAAACTTTTTTTTTAATGAAGAATGGTATTTTCTGCAGAAGCGGGTGGGTGGGTGGGTGGGTGGGGGTGGGTTTGTGTGCAGGGACAGGAACCTGGAAGTATTTTCAGCAGGAAAGTTTGTGAACAGGGTACTATTCACAGACAGTAATTTCATATTAATGAAAACCAGATCATAAAGTAGCCTGTGAAGTAAGAAAGTGGCAGACAAACACCTATATTAAAAACAATAGACTTTTCCCCACCATAAGACATATTCAGGATATTGTTTTTGAAACAATAAAAACTAAATCAGGATTTTTAAATACAATTACATAAAACAACAGAATGTCTGACAATGGGAAACAAGTTACACAAATAATTCTGTTTCACAAAGCTATTATATAATTGTAAATCTATGCAATACAGTTTATCATTTGATTTCCAAGTCATCAGGCACAGGAGGAATGCAATTGTGTTTTGTTCGCAAACCTCTCAGGAAAAGATTTTACAATATACAAAATAGAAGATATTAATATTACATAAAACTGAGAAAGAACCAATAAACACTTATTTTTACAGCTCAGTTCTATTGAAAGTTAGGTTGAAGAGCAGTTGTGATACAGCCTTAGTTGAACTCTTCCTTTTTCTTTACTGCAGCAAGCAATAAATAAGGCCTTCAGGGTTTAAGATCAAGTAATTAATTACTAAATTTATGGAAGGCTCTGCTACAGAAATCAATAAATAGTGACTAAAGAAGGCATTATGAATAAGACCACTTCATAATGCTGGTAATTCCACTTGAGAGGATGGTAAAATTTTTTACATAGTAAGTATACACCAATTCAATCCATGGAATATAATTTGCACTGAATAAACTATTTAACATTTTGCACATGACCTCAGGGTTCAGACAGGTTAATTTCTCTCCCATCTTCTTGCAAGGTCACATGTAAATACAGGGGGTCCTCTGGACCCTTCACTGTTGCTTTTGCTGAGAGACTGGCACTTTCCCACAAATATCCACAGTGGCATGTGCTTTTCAGGAGGAGTTGAAAAAATATCTACATCAATTAAGATGACTAAGAGAGCACAGAATGGGACTGCCCAATAAAAAGCTGCCATCCCAGAACCTTGCCTATCTTTTGCCAAAGCTAACATGATCTATATAAACATACACGTATGTATTTTTTTATATACATTTTAAGATCGATAAATACATTTTGATCTCTGCTGATAGAGCAAACAACAAAGGTACAAAGAGAGACTGTTGTCTACTTCTATTACCAAGGAGCAAAGGGCTGGAAGGTAGTGTCATTATCCATTAGACCGACAAAGGTTGTTTTCATATAAGGCTCCATTCTAGAAAAACAAATATGTCAATCCACCACCACTACGAGCAAAATAATTGATGAAAAAGCAAGTTATTCTGGCCTAATGTTTGGAAATAAGATGTTACTCAATACGGAGAACTGAAAGGTACTGCATTTAAACAGAATTACCCAAAGACATCCAGGGTGGGGAACATCTGGAGAGCTAACAGGTTGGCAGAAAAGGATGTAGAGATTACCCTGAATCATAAACTAAGGACGAGTCTTAGTATCACGCTATTGTGTAAAGGACCACCGTTGTATTTACAAATATAAACAAGTTAATGACGTGCTACCAACCCCTGTGCTCTAGTCAGTCCTACTAAGACCTCAAGTGCAATCACATGCTCAGGTTTTGGCAGTGTTCAAAAAAAGGCAGCAAAACTGATCAGAGTCCAGAAAAAGAAAGAGGGATATTTGTGAATGGTCTAAAAAAATAGGTGGTGTTAGGAGTTAGCAGTTTAATCTGTGGATAGGAAAAAAGGAAGGGAAAAAAAAAAAAAAGGGTGGGGTGGGGTGGGGGGGTGGAGCAGAACATAATGCCCTTAATACATAATTTTAAAAAAGCTGCTGTTAAGAACACTTTTGGCATCCATGGAAGACAGCTAGAGTTAAAGACAGATGTCTGTAAAACACCAGTAAAAACCACTCAGTGGTTAGGACTATGCACACTAGAACAGTTTACCTAGGGAGATAGTGGAATGAACATGCTGGGACAGTTTTAAGGACAGGTCACATCAAGATCTGTCAAGAATAATAAGCAGAGCTGAATCTGTCTTGGGGCAAAGGATGCACCAGGTGATTTCTCAAAATTATAAAATGAAGCTAAGGTAAATACCATGAAGTACAACAGTACTAAACAATACAGTATGTTTGGTAACCCATCTTCAACCACACACACATACACACACAAAAAAATAAATCAGATCCTGCTATAATTGTGTTTCACTGCTCATTTGTACATTTCACCCACAATTACAAAGACAATTTCCGCTCTTCCATTTGCAATAATGGGCAACTTAATCCCAGAGCAGGTGTTGCAATCTTAATCTAGTGTGGTTGAGATGCAGAGTGCTTATGGTGATGCCTAATCCAAAACTAGAAGAAGAGAAGCTAAATACACCAGCTTAAGTTTTCATTTATTTTGTGTTTTCAAGAAGCATTTTACATTCACACCATCCTCAATTCATGAGTCTTCAAGGGAATACTTTTGCACAAATTTCTGATCTTTTACGTTCTTTCTATTGCTATTCTGCAGAAGTAGCATAGCTGCTTTCACACAGCTCCTGCTCTGCGATACCAACATGCAGAGGTAACAACAACGAAGCTAAGTATGAGAAAGAATAAGGAATACAGAATGGTGGAAGAAAAGCAAGGTGCAAGAGGCACTCAAGGGAAAGAGAAAATCAAGCATGTGGGACAAAGGGAATGGTGAAAGAGTGCTGCAAGGACTCTTGTACTCTGAGTACTGAAGAGAGAAAAGATTGTGAATCTTTGAAAAGATGCTTGTGTGGAGTGAAATGAGGAAGACAGGAGGACATAGGCTGAGCTGCTAAGGGAAGGGATGGAAGATGACAGGGACTAGTAAGAACAGCTTTGCAAATAAAGATGGTGTCACTGAAGGAGAGTTATTACAGAGAAAAGATGGAGGCTCCTCCCATAGCTTTGAGCCTCTGGTGACAAAGCAGTACAGAGGCACTATGCGAATTATCACTGAGGGATAGATGTGATAATTCCAGACTAACGCAGCTTCCACATGTATTTTATCCTACATCAGCTCTGGGAAAGAGGCTGACAAATCCAGTGTTGGTAATCGAAACCTTTCACTTGCCACTTCACAGCTCTGTAAGTGGTGGAAATAAAAGTCTTACGCTCAAACCCAGAAATAAAAACCATTAGAACAGTATAAGCGCCTAACACGTGGTAATAGTCCATTACATTCTTCATTTTGAACATATCTTGCCACTTAACATAACTGCATCCAAATAGCTCTGAAGCTACTGGTAACAGAGGAGATACAAAGATTGACATGCTTATGTTTCAAGAAACTACTATTTTTTTTTTTTTTTTTTTGTGAGACCCCCTTCTGCAGGCTTGTAAGTTCTTACTCAAAAGGGTTTAGCCTGGTTCATTACTTTCAGAACATGGTAAGGAACAGGTCCAACTTCTGTAAGCCTTGCTCACCTACCCAGTCCTCAGCTGAGCAACAACAGCTACTGACACCAGGATAAGCAGTATGATTCATGCCAAGTGAAGTTAATTTTCTTAGTATGATATGTAAGATAAACTTTTGCACACACTTCTTATAGATACCAGACTCCACCAAAGCTGGAGACATAGGCAGTCAATAGGTTCCTTAAGAACTTCTAATAGCCCACTTTTTATTAAAAGAGCTGTTAAAATTACATTAGACACTCATGAGTCACAGTTGTTCACAAGAAGCCTCAAATTCATTTTCATTCTACTTCTCAAACAGCCAAAAGACCAACTTATGTAAGACACCCTTTTACACTTCCAAATATCCTGTTGTTTCTATTAGCTGTTAAATGAAATGTGCCATTTCCTTCCAGTTAAAGAGGTGAGACAAAACACAGCTTATCTTGGATAATTTCAGTTTGGGTGGGTTTAGGGTATGAATAATGCAAGATTCTACATGCTAAGGGGTCAGCATTTGTGTTACAAGTGTCACATTCCTAAAGCATTGCCACAATGGAATATGCGTTTATATAGAAAAGGAATTACATGAACGTTGCCACCAAAATTTTTAGATTTACTCATTGATAAAGTGTCTCTCCCTGCAAGTAAACGAAGGTGATAACTTTCAAGGCGTGCCTCAGGTAACAGAGATCAACCAGAGGAAATTGCATTAGCAGTAAGACCCAGAATGGCCCTGTCCTATGTATAAGATTAAATTCAGATTTTTTTTTTTAAAGAAGGAAATTGTTAAGCCTTAGGTCCTAGCAAACTGTTGTGATCTCATACAGAAAATACTATACTCCTGTTTTCAAGTCAGCTAGAGGGTGAGAAAGGAGTGTGTATAACGATAAAAGAAAATGGGTGTAAAGAAAAAAAAACCCCACACTCCAGAGATCATGAAAAAAATTTCAAGAACGCTAGCTTTTTAGGGGCGTCTGTAAGTTTATAGGTAGATTTGAAAAATGCTATAATAATTTCTAATGAAAGCTTTCATACTTGAAGCAGTTCAAGAGCTGCTACTGTGCAACTAGAAATAGCCTTTCAAAAGAATCACCTCAAACTATCTCAAAGATAACGATAAAACATACTTCAGTGCGAGAAGGACCCCAAGATTCAATAGAGAAGAATTAAAGAAGTAATTTATGTCAAAGGCTGAAAGGGAACAGAACAGGTAATTTCATATAAGCCAAATTATTTTGAGAGCCAATTGTGATGTCTTGCCCTAACTATACTCCTTCTACTGTCAACAAAAGCCACTACAGAATAATTCTTGTTTTCAAAATCTGCATAATTTCAATCAGAAGAATCTCAATGCATCACTACTAAGAAAAGACGATCAATTGTTTGCACCATTTAGAGAAAACAATGAGTATTTCCTGTTCCATGTAGCATGGACGTAGAAGAAAACAAAGAATGTTTCCTACCATACTTTGCTATGTTTCCCATGAAAGTGACTTTTGGCAAAAAGCCCATCTCAAACTTCATTATGAACCTTAGATTTTCAGTATCGCTCACTCAGCTGAAATGTCTTCCTGCTTTCTTCTGCATTCACTGCCTAACTATGGTTAGGATGACATTTCTGTTTTTGTAATTTTTAAGAGTAGAAGAAAATCATTAAAGATGCAAACCCTAGGGATATTCATGCCCTGCCATTGGTCCAAATAAGTTTATAATGCAATAAATACCTTTTGTATTCCAGGATCTTTTTAGGCTTTCACTGAACTTGTGGAGTTTATTCTTGAAGGTTAACAGCTTTAAGTCCTCCTGTCATTTTGTGAAGCTGGACTAAGATATGGCTAACTTCAATTTTGTTTGGTTTTTTTTTTAATTTTTCTTCCCCTAGGTGCTTTCAGGTGTATAAAACACTATGAAGAAACAGTTCAACCTTTCCATGATGCTCTTTTTCAATCCTTTAATTTCTCTTTTCTCGTTCATTTCATCTTGGAGCTTGCAGTTTCAGAGCAATCTATCATAGTGGGAATCAGAGCCTTAACTGTGGCTCACCACTTCTCCTGCAGTACCTATAATGACAAGGTGAAAACTGCTACTCAAAATTTCTTTCTTTGACCTCATGCCTTGTCAAATTGAGCCTGCATTATGGCCAGTGACCATGACAGATTCACAGAAAAAAACCCTAGAGTGCACCACCGAATGATGATGTTTCTGGTAAGCTGTGGCACCCATTCTTGGTCTAACTCTTAACAGAATCGAAACACTTTTTAAAAGTGCCTTAAAATAAGCAAAGTTGTGCTACATTACTGGTTTTGGGTTTTTTTTTTTTGGTTGTTACTTATTATCATACTTTAAAATATGTTCTGCTATTAGGGTATCCTGACCGACAAGATAGTCAGGACTCACATAAGCAAAAATAGCTCGCTGCTTTGTGACTTTTTTTGTTCCCTTGCAGCCAGAGTGCATCACCTGTTTTTCTTTACTTCAGCTTAGTTTTCTAGCGACCCACCCACTGAACCTTCTAGCATTTCACTCCTCACCCTTGTGAACAAACAATGATCAAATTCCCTTCTCTCCTCTTCTTCCGCCTGAAAAATGGCAGTGAGAGGTCCCAGCTCCTGGGGCACCTGCTCCAGACTCTCTTGGCTTCCTTATTCTTCCCTCACTGCCCCAAAGCTGAGCCTCCATCATCATCATCTGCATCCAAAAAGTTAAAGTATCCCAACAAAACTTACAAGAGTGGAAAAATGGAGCAGGAAGCTCCAAAAAGCATGTCCAATTGCCAAAATTTATGTTCATCTTTCTCTCCTCCTAACTTCCTTTACACCTTTTGGGCCACAAATTTAGTTTAAAAATACATGGCTACTTAGCTTCAGTAATAACTGTATACCTTATCCAAACTGCCAAATACTGAAAAGAATGTATCTAATTTGTTTTTTCTACTTGTTTTTAACATGTGTTCCATGTCTATCTACTCCTTGTCATTCAGTCATGGAAAGTTTCCTGAGATACTTCATATTTCCACGTTACCAAAGACAAGTCTAAGAGTTGTTGCAAATCATGGTGATTTTCCAGTTCCACTGTTTAAAGAAATTTTGAACATTAACATTTCTTAGCAAATTAGGCTAAAATGCTACAAGACATCTGTCTGTTTCAAGAAGAAACGTGCAAGTTTACAAATACCACCTGCAATTCTATAGCCACAACAAAACCAATCCACTAAGGCTAAGTGTAACTCAGTTCAAAGGAGGAAAAACAAATAAAGCTACCAAGTCCGCTGAAATGCTCATCCACCCTAGCTGTTAACTTGGGAGGCTATTCATAAACAAAGAGATCAAGGGAGATAATTTGCCTGCTGCTGTCTATCCTACAAACAAAAAGTTATCCAAACTAGTTATGGAGTCAAAAATCGCAACTGAGAAAAATAAACTTGAATTTTGCTAGAGGGTCAGCAGCTTGGCTCATTTTTAGAGTATCATTGTGATATAAAGTAATCACAACATGTGAAATAATAAAAAAGGAGCCAAAAACCATTAGACTGAGATTCATATTCCTACTCCATTCCTAATAAAGCCATTGAACCATGTTTAAAGTATATAAATAATCTAATTGCAAGTGAAGAAGAAAGGATTCACTAACGTTGTGGAGAAGATGCCTGCCTGGAAGATGAGACCCTGGTATTCCCATTGCTACACCAGGAACTGTTTATATATGTGAATAGGGCTGATCAACAGATAAGGTTAAGACAGCTCCGGAATATTAAATTGCAGAGCACTCTGCTTCAAGATAGGAGATAAGAGTTCAAGTTTCCTCAGGCAGAGGAGAGAACCAAACTTTGGTTTTCTACACCGCTGGATCAAACCACCATCTCCTACTACTTTGCATACCATGCCCTTCATTTCTCACACTTTCCCACAGGTGCTCAAAATTAAATACTTAGTTTGGGACTTAATGAAATGGCATTTTTTTTTCAGCTATCACCAACTGACACTACTCCAGTGAAACCAGCGCATTGTTGAAGAAATGAGAACCTGCTCCACAGCAAAGTAACGCAGCTCTCTGCCTCTGCATTTAGTTAATGTTATCCTTGCTATACATCAGACAATTATTTAAAGTAGAGGCAGGATAGGAAGAAGAGATGGCTGGCAGTGAGGTACTGACCAGTAGAGCTAGGCTCTTCACCAGACCTCCATACTCCAGAGGAAAACAGGGCAGTTCTCTGAAAGATGCTACATCAGGAACACTGTAATAGTCTGGGACAATTTTAAGATACATCTGACTTTTGGTTTTTTTAAGTATGGTCTAGTGGACTTGACTTCAGGCTTGATCTGCAGGTCATCTAGATTGCCTGTCGCTCACTGCCCACGCACTGCTTAATTAGCTCTTGCGGCCAGTATTTCTTTGCAGCCACACTGGGGTAGACCCAGACCAATGCCATTGTTATTAAGTTGTTCTGAACTTCCTACAAATTTCATGCTGCTCTGTTGCGAACTTAGTTACAGAGGGGGAATTAGGAACTTACACAGGTAAACCTTCAGCAGCAGCCAAATCTCACGGAGGTGAGGCCTAAATAGGGATAATGGTACTAAAATTACCAACCTCAAAGGATGCAACAAAGGCTAATTAATGTTTTTAAATGGTTTTGAGGGTGGAAAGTGCTACACAAAGGAGAAATAAAACTATTTTGTGAGCTTCTGTGTAGGCTAGCAACTGAAGGCTCCAATTACGTGGCTTTCAATACTTAACCACATGAACATAATAAAACAACTCTGATGACTGACTGACTTATTTGCATGGCTTTCAGCACCTCCCTCACGCTGCAAAACTTTAAAAGCTCTCTTCTGTCAAAATGGACTTGAACTATGGCTTAACCTTTGCTGGGATATCACGAGGAGAAACCTGAACAGGTCTGTGGTGTACCAAGACAGAAAGCTGACTGAAGCCTGAAGAACCCTGGAGGTGAAGGGTAGATGGACTTCTCTCACATACTGTTTATCAGCCTAGTTGGTCTTAAAGGAAGCTTCCAAATTCTGATTTTTCTTTTGCTAGCTTTTTTATCTTGCTAATTTATCTGGATGGGTTGTGAATAAAGCCTTATACGATGAAAAGATTGCCTATTTTTCCACAGCTATATCCATTCATTTAGTAAGACATTATTCCTGCAAACACTGCCTCCTTTACACCCTTAAATGACCCTGGGTATACAACCATACTGTCACTAGTTTCACATGGAGTCTAAACCAAATGATTGTAACTGTGGTCTTATCAGGAACTTCAACAGCAACAGGCAAAACACACACACAAACAAAAAATTACCAGTATGCGTTTTGTAAGGAACTTATGAAATCCAAATTTTGCTAATAATTTCAAGTCTTCCTTCTTTAATTAATTTCTGATCCATGACTCATCTTGTTCATCATTCCCATCAACACAAGAAATTCATCCCTCAGATAAGGTACTGAAATGGAATCCTTTTGCAAAGAATTACCCATTCATTTTCACATGTATGTTTTTACAGGATTATTGCATTTCCCAACTCAATTTGCTTCAACAGCCAAGACAGACTTGAGAGTCAGGGGGAATCTGGATGTAGTAATTCCAAATTACTTTGTGCCCTTATGTAAGATACAGCTACAACCTAAACTGCTGGGAAATACTTACAAATATAAATCAAGAGGGATATGACATATGGGAGTCAGGAAGAGGGGTTTCCAGCTGATAGCCATTCCTTTTCATTATTTTGTGGAATACAGATTGATCAATCACCAAAAAAATCACGTCTCTTCAAACTGCTTGAGTTCTCCTTCAAACACAAAATTCACAGACCATCTTGTTTGAAACAGAGCATTTCTCTGTGTGCTTCAGGCAACACTGCTAAAACAGGAAACCTACACAACACAGAGAAGATAAAGCATGGAGAGATCAAAGAAGAGTAGCTGTGCAGCATCAGAACCTACATCATGAAGAGCAGGGCCAGACTGGCAGAAAAAAAAAAACCCACAAAAAACCAATCCCTTTGAATTCACAGATGGAGGCCTGCCTTCCTCTGGGCATCTTTGTTGGAGCAACCTCCTTCTGCTGTGGAGAAACAGACATTCCAAAGCACATCCAGATGTGCACAAATACTCGTGATGTGCTTCTCGTTCTCATCACAACATGCTCTTGATTATTCTTGATTAAGACCTGTTTGTTTTCCCTGATATCCTGCAAGGCTGTTATGGTTCTTACAAGTGCAGTTTTTGAATACCTCACTAAAGTCAAGACTTCTGTCTTGAGCAATATCCTTACTATTCCTCGAGGACCCTTGGTGGTGTTCCTCTACCCAAGGACTTAGAAGAAGTGCAAGCTAGCACAACAATTAGTTGATATCTGAAGTTGCTGTCAGCTGTCTTCAGCACATGTAGATGGACTGGAGAGCAGTGGTTGGGGGATGGAAGGAGGGTACATACAAGCTGCCTGGGGAGTCAAGCTGAAGCTACACATAGGACAAAGAGGAGTAATCTAAATACAAGACATTATACCTTCTAGGTTCATTCTTCTGTCAGTTTAGCTGCTACCATGCTACAAAAGTCTGACATTCTTCCAACTCAGCCAATACACACTGCTGTCCTTCCCAAAGTAATGCCATTCAGCTGGGTATTTTGGAATTCTTCTAATAATATGTGAATGGCAAGCTGAGCTGTATGCCACAGAAACTGTTCATCACAGAATTTGGGTGTTCTGGGGGTGTTTTTTTGTTTGTTGGTTGGTTTTGGGTGGGGTTTTTTTGTTGTTTGGTTTTTTTTCCTCAGAGATGCACCTCCTTAGATGACAATGTCATTTGCTTTTTTTTTTTTAAGTCATATCCTTTGCAAAGAAATTTACCTAGCAGTCTAGATAGCATGACGCTGTACATTTCCATTTTGCTGTCATTTTTAAATTCAGAGGGGAGAAAGGAAAAAAAAAAATACACAAAGGGAGCTGAAGTTAGTCAACCAGTTCCCCCCTCCCCCCAAAGTCCTCAGGCTCTGATGAGATTAAATCACAGAGTTAATACAAATCTACTCTGTCAGTTTCAGCAGATAGGCACTGCACTGCTTCTAGGATAAAAGAACAGCACAGTAAGAACTGATCTTAGGTTCAAAGTAAAAGTCCTTCTGAACGTAAAGGGACAAGAAAATCACTACATAATGCTAAAAGATTAAGAATAGCTAGAAGAACATTTATAAACTAAGGAAAATTTCTCCTCTCCACGATTATGAGTCAGACTACCAGAAGTGAGCTATCTTTCCTATTTATAACATAAACATTATTTTATTTGTAACAGTATCCCCAGTTCAGAAAAAATAACAATTACCTTTGACAACCTATTCTTCCCATAACACTGACATTGACAAAAATACAGTTTCAGAAGACCAGAGGTGTTAAACCGAACATCCTGCTCCAAAAAGCAAGGACCCTTGGAAAGCACGAAAGAAAGATAAGGTCACCCAAGCCACCATAACTGCACAGTCTGCTGAGTCTCCAGCCTATAAACTCTGCCTATAAATAGACAGATTTTGCTTAAGGGGTTATTCATAAATGGGCTTCCAACAAAAACAGTGGTGAGACTGCAGGAGATCATTAACCTACAGAAAGTTGAGAGATTTTTTACTTAGTCTGCTAGTACTAAGTGGACTAAGAACGGGTTTAAGAATGGTATTCACTTTGCTGTGTATGGAACAAGCCTTGCTTTATTTTCATGCTTAATGCTAGCTCTGTATTTAAATGCCTTTGCTGCCTTGGTGTGTGATATATGAGACACTAAAAATAGCCTGTCTGTTCCAGAATTTCCATTGTGTCTACCTTTGAAAAGCTCCATTAACAATGAAAATATTACTATGAATTTTACTTATGAAGATAAAGCCTAAAATGTTGAGAGACTGAGACTGCACACATAGTAAATCTCTATTTTATATTCTGTGTGTAGATCTACTTTATGCACCCCATATTCAGGCAAAACTCTCTCTATTTCAAGCTGTACTGGAGGGGAAAAAAACCCACCAAAACCAACCACACTTGAAAGTCCATGCCTTTTACTGCTACTTTTTCTTTTGTGTGTCTGCCTGATAAGGCCTGGAAACTCTCCAAAATTTAGGAAGTCTTATCTGTGTGTTCTCCAGCTATTTTTTTGTGCTGTAGATACCTTTTTAATCCAACTCAGATGTTGTTTATACTTTGGAGGGCCTCTTGCACCCAGAAAGACAAAACAAAACAGTGGGATCCTGTTCCAGCAAGATAGAGGTGTCCTTTCAGGACAAAGGTAAAAGCAGCCAGTACTGCATTTGCAAAGCAGAGCTGATCCTTCCATGGCAGGGAATAAGCACTCTATTTTAGGATCCTGAGATTTTAATGGAAGATGCAAAGAATAGCGGATGTGGCTAAAGCCAGCTATAGAGCAGGCACAGGCAGACTCCACAAACACGTTCAGCATCCTAACTCCAAATTTGGTGGCTAACTCCCAAGGAGATTTCTTAAATACACATCATTCACTGACTGCAATAGTTCTGGGTGGTTTTATCTCATTCAGTGAAGGTTGGCTGGTTTCTCAAGTAGTCCTATGATACTGCCAACCACCAGTACTGTATCAGCCAAATACATCTCTAAAAGGTTAAAATCTAATTACTCTTATCACTCAAATTAGTGATTACTCTACTTTTGCCACTTTCCTTCCACTCTACCTTGCCGGACACATACCATTTACGTGTGATGACATTATCTAGATGGTCAACTCCATTTGTAATCAAACAACTGGTTACTGAGCATCTTTCAAAACCACGCACAGACAAGACTGATGAGGACTACATACATGTTGGGCAGCAAGGCAAGAAACTTATGTTCATTTTACATTCATTTCTATTTTCTGACTTTGCATGTGTACTTGTGCAAGTACTATAAAAACACATGGGATTAGGCAAGTCAATTCGTCCAACAAATGCACTATACTTTACCACCATGTATATAGAGAGATTCTGAACACTTCTGCTTTCATATATTGAAATGGATTAAATGGATGGGAAAAAAAGGTATACTTGTGTGCCTTACAGCTTTCCAGTGGCATGCATTTTAAACTTGATGTAATTCATGAGTAAAAGATTTGTGAAACTTCTTGGTGCCACAACCATAGCTGTCAGAGTCCATCAAAAAACCTTTGACTTCAAGATCATCAGCTACAATACAGACTTGGTGGCAGCAGCAGTTAGCTGGCTGCTGTCAGTGACGGAGGAGACAACAGAATGCAGTTTGCTCTTTCACAGCTCTATCAATGCCATCCTGCCTGGCTGACAGACAAGGCAAACCTGGTTTTGTCAGTAAGTGAGGCAGATATGATCCTGAAGACACAAAGGAAGCGATCATAGAATCACTGAATGGTTTGGTTGGAAGGGACGTTAAAGATCATCTACTTCCCACTCCCTGCCATGGGCAGGGACACCTCCCACTACACCAGGTTGCTCAAAGCTCCATCCAGCCTGGCCTCGAACACTTCCAGAAATGGGGCATCGACAGCTGCTCTGGGCAACCTGTTCCAGTGCCTTACCACCCTCACGGTAAAGAATTTCTTCCCAATATCCAGTCTAAATCTACCCTCTTTCAGTTTAAAGCCATGGCCCCTTGTCCTACCACTCCATGCCCTTGTAAAAAGTCCCTCCCCAGCTTTCTTGTAGGCCCCTCTTAGGTACTGGAAGGCTGCCGTAAGGTCTCCCTGGAGCCTTCTCTCCTCCAGGCTGAACAACACCACCTCTCTCAGCCCATCTTCATAAGGAGAGGTGCTCCAGCCCTCTGGTCATCTTTGTGGCCCTCTTGTGGACCCACTCCAACCCAGGTCCATGTCCTTTTTATGCTGGGGGCCCCAGAGCTGGACACAGTACTGCAGGTGGGGTCTCATGAGAATGGAGTAGAGGGGCAGAATCGCCTCCCTTGCCCTGCTGGCCACGCTTCTTTTGATACAGCCCAGGATATGATTGGCTTTCTGGGTTGCAAGTGCACATTTCTGGGTCATGTTGAGCTTCTCATCAACCAACACCCCCAAGACATTCTTCTTATGGCTGCTCTCAATCCATTCTCTGCCCAGCCTGTATTTGTGCTTGGGATTGCCCCGACCCAGCTGCAGGACCTTGCACCTGGCCTTGTTGAACTTCATGAGGTTAGCACAGTCCACCTCTCAAGCCCATCAAGGTCGCTCTGGATGGCATCCTTTCCCTTCAACATGTTGACTGCACCACACAGCTTGGTATCATCAGCAAACTTGTTGAGGATGCACTCAATCTCATTGTCCATGTCACCGACAAAGACATTAAACAGTGCCAGTCCCAATACTGACCCCTGAGGAAAGCCACTCATCACTGGTCACCACTTGGACATTGAGCCATTGACTGCAACTCTTTGAGTGTGTCCATCCAGCCAACTCCTTATCCACTGAGTGGTCCATCCATCAAACCCACATTTCTCCAGTTTAGAGACAAGGATTATCATACAAGCACTAGCAAAGTGCTATCCTCATAGAGTCACTTTTCTAGCAGTAACTGCATTTTAGCAGATGTCCAGCTCAATATTACCAGTGATATACCCATTACGGGCCTGAAAATCCACTACATCTACTCCAATCACAGCTTTTCCTCAGTCAAAAAAACCACATGTTGCACAGGAATAGGCCAAATGCTAGGAAATGTGGGCAACTCCCATGCTGTTCACAAACATTAATGTCCAAACCCAAGCATATTCTCCATTACAAAAACAGAGGCAAAATTCCAAATGCAAAAAGCAGTTATTGTGGTTAAGGACAACTAACAATCCTTAACAGCACTACCACTTGGAAAAATACTCTGTGTTCAGCTCCATCTGCAGCTACTGTTTTGTTACAAGATATGCTGCTTTCCCAAACAATTTTACTATGTGTTTTTTTTAAAAAATTCAACTCCAGAGCAGGATATCTAGACTGAAACGACCATGGTCTGATAGGGAAGGTTGGAGAGTTGATTAGAAAGTACAATATACAATCAAGATATCAACACTTGCTCCCAAACAACTTCAAATTATTTCAAAGTGTACCGAAGCAGCAATAAACAGTTCATATTTCTGTCCTTCCAGTGGACACGCTACAAAGGGCAATCTGGGTGAGCTGGCACCAAGTACATGTTCCTGGCAAAGTTCTGCCAGCTCAGGCACTTCTTTGTTATTACACTGTTCTTCCTGATGCAGCCTCTCTCCGCAGCTTTTAGAGGATGCTTCGACCCCTGGGGTGACCCGTTCTTTCTCTTTGAGCATTCGGTAAAAGCAGCTCCAAACCTAAGTTTAGCCTTTCACGTTTCTGCAACGTGCTATTTATCACTCATACTGCATTTCAGAGGAAGACATCAGAACTGCCAACCAAAAATCAAACTGCCATCTCCCAGCTACATTACAGCTGCCGATTGCCTAATCTTTCATGACTATAAAATCTGAGGATGTATGCCAATACCTTCTGCTTTATGAATTTTTTTCTGCACGTGGGATCTGTAGCTTTGAAATAGCTGTCAACAGAGACTCTCTCCCCACCCCCTTATTACTCATTTACACCTGATCTCAGTGCAGGAGTTGAATTTATCCTATGCTACCCCCTTCTCATGATTCAGTAACTCTCACTCCAGCACAACCCTGGAAATTTGCACTAGCACTACATGCATATCAGCTCTGCTCTATTCTAGGACTTTTCTGAAGACAGGGTGGGGAAGAGCATAAGTACTGCCCACCTACAGCTCTGACACAATCCCAGTGATGGGAAGAGAGGGTATATAGAAAGCACTGTCCCTCCTAAGCCCTGGCTAGCAGAGCCATATATGACACAATAAAGCCAGGCTAGACTAACAGCCCAATAATATCAATGCATAATAATTTGGGGGCTTCATATATTTGCTATCTGGTGCATGTATTTTGCCATTATAGCACATCTAGGATATGCTATGAAGCTGGCGTTTTCCCCAGCATTACTCCTCATTTACTACTCCAAAACCTCTGCAAATGTACTAACTACCTTTCCCCAAGCTTTACAGAGAGGAAAAACATCACAACAAATGAGTCACTCTTCTGTTCTGTCTTTCACATTACTACTTTTGCAGTCACTTTGGCAGCTCTGCTGTTTAAACCAATTCCTGTTTCTACAGCAGATTACAGAGAGGCACACTATATCACATTGAAAATGCATTCTAGTCAACATGGCCATTTCTCACTCCCCGTGTACCTAGGTCAAGCCTGCGTACTTACTGATGAGAGCAAGTTTCAGCTGCAGTCAGCGCTGTTTGGATGCTGTTGTTGTGGAACTGAGCTAATACCTATAGTCTCATATATTGTCAGAAGAATGGCTATCTAATGTCCAGAAACTGTATCATAGTGGTGACGGATATAGCAAAAAATTGAACACATTTAATTTTCAATTGCAATATTTTCTCTCTGACCTGACAGTTGAAGAAGTCATCACTGGACTACTAGAGCAAGCAAACTCAATATGAGAGCCACCGAAGAGGAATCTCCAGGATGTCTTTTCACACAGCCACTTTCTCTGACTTTCTCTCAAGCAGAATGAGCTAGTGAATCACTCACTGGTCTGTCTTGGGTTAGCTCACATGTATTTAAACCAGCGTGAAGCTCTGCACCTTTGATGTGAGTTAATTAAGCTCACATGGCTTTCCCCAGCCTGGCTTCTGCAGCTTCAGAAGTGAAGGCAGCCAAATTAGGCCCATCTGTCCTAATGGAAAGGAGTCCTCTCCCATCATAAGGCACACTTCATTACCCAGCACAGGAGCTGCCTTCCAAGAGCACCAGGAAAGGGGGTTTCATTGCTGCCAACAGCTACCCAGAATGTGAGGCATGCCGGGTGTGGAGGTTTTCATGAGAACCATGATTCTGTGCCATCAGCTTCTTTGCACAGAAGCCTCAAGGGTCTGTCTATAGAGGGATTTCCTGCAACAATCTTTTGTTTAACACTTTGAACTTCTTGGCAGCAACAGCTCTGCAAAATATATTTGACTTTTTTTTATTTTATTTTAAAAATAAAGAAGGAACTAGCAAACATCAGTGGGGCAAAGGAGATGACTCTCTGCCTTGATCCTGCAGCCACTCATTGTACAACTGAAGTTCATAGTCTGTACAAACTCTGGAAGTCTCTCAGTTGCTATATTGGAATCCCAAGAAGAAAGAAAGTAGCCTTAAGTAATCCATGTCATCAAGTACAGCTGCTAGAGAAAGGATGCAAACTACTCCCTGTTGATAATCAGTGCTAGGATCTGGGGAAGCAAAGGTAGAAGACACAATTACACAACTTCAGCTCTGAAATTTGTGTTACCGGATTTGATCTTGCAGAGGAACTGCAGAACTGTGATCCGATCCCACGCTGGCTCTGCCACAGTGCTGTGCTGAGGCACAATAGAGGCATTAGCCACACTTTGGTTTTGAGTTTCTGTATGTATTATACAAAAGTTACCACCACAGCAAAACTGTAGGTGACAAAAAAATAATTCCTTCAGTAATCTGTTTTCTGTGAGACAAGACTTGAAGTCTGTATGTAAGAAGATACAACACTGTTGGGAAACACAAATTTAACACTGAAGACCTAACAAAGCAGACCTAGAAGATTTTTTTCTCTGTTGCTGATGATCTTTATGAAATGTTATGAAAACTAACATAGAAGTTTACAATGAAAAAAACACAGCAATCAGAATGCATACCTTAAGTAGTGACAAACATTTACTAATGTAACAGGACAGTAAGGAAATTGTCCAACAAGTGAAAACTTGTGATGTTTTTGTGATAGGCCTCCTAAGAGGTTCCTTCTTAAACCTAACAAAAATGAGGTATGGTGATAACTTGCACGTAGATTAGTCTTGGCTAAAGTGGGACTCCCCAGGGAATCTATGCAACTGTATGGGTGAAAACCTGGCTAGCTGGCCTTTAAGAGTAGTGTTTAATGTGCCATACTTGGAGACCAGTTACAAGCAGAGCAGTGCAGAGACCTATCCTGTTAGATACCTGAGGAGGAAATAAAGGGCACCCTCATCAAGGTATTGGATGATATGCTTGAGGGCAGGGATGCCATTCAGAGTGGCCTGGCAGAACTTAATGAAATTCAACTCAGACGAATGCAAAGTCCTGCTCCTGAGGAGGAGCAAGCCTGTGTACGAGGCACAGGCTGGGGACTGACCACCTGGGCCAGCCTGCTGTGAAGAAAAGGCCTGGGGGACAGTAGGCTTAGCATGAGCCAGCAGTGTGCCCAGGCAGCAATGACAGCCAGCAGCAGCCCACACCCTGTCAACAGCGGTGTAGCCAGGAGATCAAGGGAAGTGACTCTTTCCCTTTCCCTGGCACCTGTCAGGCCATTCTTGCACCACCATCTCTGGCCCTGCAGACCTGTGTGCTAGGTAGGCATTGATAAACTTGAGTAAGTCCAGCGGAGGGCCACCAAGAGGCTCAAGGACTTGAGCCCTTGGCTCTGCAAGAAGAGCTGGGAGATTCAGCTTGGAGAAAAGACAGCTTCAAGAAGAGCTAGTGGCAGCCTGCTGGTACCTGTGGCAAGGTTATGATAAAGATGGAGCCTGGTTCTTCACAGTGGTGCATGGCATGAGAATGACAGACAAGAAGTACAAATTGCCATGGGGGGTATCGCATACAGTATCAGGAAAAAAGTTCACTAAGATGACAGTGAAGCAGTACAACAGGTTGCTCAGAGAGGCTGCAAAGCCTCCATCCTTGGAGGTCTTCAAACCTGATCACATAAAGCTCAGAGCAACCTGGTTTGAGTTCAGTGTTGACACTGCTTTGAGCCAAAGGTTGAATTAGAGACCTCCTGAGGTCCCTTCAAGCCTCAAGGACTCAGTGACTCAATGTCCCCTGCTACAGGTTCTGTAATGTGTAATAATGGAAAAGGGTTCTGAAATTGAAGATTGCTTACATGCAGAGGCCTGGAACCAGTATTTGCACCTTCAACTTCTAAGAAGCAGTATTTTAATAGTTTGTACAGTGCAACTGAAAAACAGCACACAGTTCCATTGCGTTCATGCTGGGAGCACCTCGGAGCAAGAAAACGATGCTTTCATCAGACACTATCTTGCCTCCAAGAATTGAGGTTTGCAAGCAAATGTGCACAAGCAAAAAGTACTCTAATTAAAGAACTAAGAAATGCAGACTCCAAGGCTTAATGAATCATAACAAATACCTAGAAAAAAACTAACCCTGCCAATTTCCAAGTGTTTAATTGAGTTGGCTGAAATGTTTGTGTGCGTGAACACAATCACATATAGTTATTTCTCTGGGTAGAACTCTTAAAGCTGAAATACCAATTCTTCATCTGGGGCATGAGTGGCAGTTATTTGTTAATAAAGTCATAATTTCTCTACATACCATATCAAGATCTTGGGAAACCCTCCGTTTGCGCAGCTCTTCCATCCTCTCGCACACATCCGTGAAGCAGGTGTTATAGTAGTCTGCATACTGCTGTGCCAGGTCATCAATATTTCCCAATGACCCATCCTATGGTGAAGACAAAGAAAAAGAAGAAGAGGTTAATCACATTTAAAATTAAAATTTAAAGCTAACGCCACAACTCTGAGGGAGGCAACTTCCCTGCAGCATATCCAGTGAACAGCTCTTGGGTCACCCTCTCAATCCCCAGCCCCAAGTGCACTAACACACAAGAACAGTTGGGAACTGTAGTACCACAGTAGCTCATTAGAAACAGGTGGGACCCTGCTAATTCCTACAGAGAGAGAAGGTAGGGACAGCAACGCACAGCAGTGGAACAACATATCCCCAGGCACTATCTGCTTCAATTCCCTCCCACCCACATATATTCATATTCCATCTGGTTCTCCCAAGCAGCTGCCCACTCATTCAATAACCAGTCATTATGTACGTTTCACTAACCTTATTTACTTGGGAGTAGCCCTGCTTTCCTTGACAATGACTAACAGCAATTTAAAACATTAAACTTCTTATTTATAAGCACAATCAGCCAGACTGCAAACAATTCCAGCCAAATGACTTTAACAGGCAAGTTTATGCCACCCACAAAGACATTCTGCCAGTTGGTCTTTCAAGACATACTGGAGGCAGAAACATGGCTTGCTCAGTCCCAAATGTCTGCTTTGCTAGGCAGGATTGCTACCCTGTTAATAAAATGGCTATAGCCAGGAATCTAATTGTAATAATCTGTTAATTACAGTCAAAATTTATACTTTTTAAATTATAGATAAATAAGGAAAAAGAACTCAAACCAAAACCAGGCTGGATGTTAAGTGGCATGAGATATCCTTCTAAACTTCAGATATGTATGCCATAGAGGGCTGGGCAAGGGGGTGGGCAAGGTGAATTATTAATTTTTTTGGTATAACATGCACATACTTAAAATAGGTCCAAAAGATTGGATGGAGTCACTTTGTTTCTCTATTTGTCTGATTTATTAAAGAACATATATGTTATTGTATACATTCTTTAAAAGGTAACAATGTACACTTTGTGCATATTCTGAGAGAAGAACAAGAATACACTGCAGAGTGTTGTTTCATTGTTGCTTTTAATAGACATAACACAAATATAAAATTGTATCTTGAATATCAAGAAAAAAAAAGCAATTGAGAAACCATTTTAAAATAATTATGCTAATAATATACATAAGTTACAGTGTGAAGTTTTAGCATATGAGCTAGAAGGAAATCTTTTAATTAAAAACCGCACCTTACTGAAGCTGTCGCCATTTGGAAATAAGTATTTGGTCCTGCTCTCAGGGTTCTTGACTATTTGGAAGAGGCAGATCTGTTCTAATGAAGTATCATTTCCAGAGAATTGGAAAAAAATCCCAGTTTAAATCAAAATGAAAGCCTATTAAACCTCAGACTCTGTGAAACACACTGTCTACTTATTAAAAGTGCAAATCTACATGCACAACAGGTACCTCAAATTCCCCAGAAAGTTTTGTAGAGCTCACGTTCCCAGAATTCAGAACAGCTTGCAGTTTCTTAAAACTACTGTGTACACTACAGGTGGAAAACAACTTACATGTCGCTTGTTGGAGCAGCAGAAGCCAAACAACTACACTAAATAGATATCTATACACACACGCTCCTTTATACGTACCTATGTATTTTATACTGTATTTCCTATCTCTCAACCTGCCAAAGATCTCAAACAGGAGATACTTCAAATGTTAGAAGACCAGGTTCCTTAGTGCAAATACACTTCTCTGAAGTTCAGACTTTCCAGAGCTTTGGACAAATTACTTTCCACACTGCTAAGTGTACAGTTTAGAAGGACAAAACAGTGGCATCTTTGAGAGCACAACAGTGCTACCCTGCCTTTCTACCGGAGCAGCAGCACTACCAGTTCAGCAGGCAGCAAGCATACGTATTCCTCCAGCCACCTCCTTGCCATCCATCACTTTCCAACAAGCTGGGGAAGAAACTTTGACTCTGTGCTACAAGCTCCACACATCTGCCCGTGCAACTGGACACTCCTCTGGTGTCTAAGGGCACGCTGCTGATCCCATGCACACAACAAGCTGCTTTCACAAGGTTTGTGCACTCAGTAGGGATAATTAGTGCTGCACTGCTGGGGAGAAAAATGAACACCAAACAGAAAAAACAACCCCAAAACCTAATCTTCATTTGCTTGCAATAAGAAAACCTGTATGAGATGACATGACATCTGAATCCCAGCCTCTCCATCATAACAAACATCTGTCTTTAAGGGTTTCAAAAATTTCCACTTTGGAATATCTTCCCCAGCTGGAGTCTATTTATTCCTTGATAAGCTTTGCCAGTTAAGAATACAGAAGCTGGAAACAATAATGATAAGAAGGGCAAGATAGGAAATCATCATTTTATTAGAACAATATGAAATCTGCGTATTTACTTTATCAGTCCATCTCCTCTCTCAATATCAGAAACCATTAAATTTCATATATTAAACCTGCTCGGAAATGGGTATAACTTGTGAAGGTAAAGTCATGACTGAAACTGAGTGATATACTCCAAATCCAAATATATCACATGAACTTCAGCTTAGCTGAGAGCCAGGTGGAGCTGAGGTGAGGATCGCAGCACACTCCAGCATTCCTCCACACACCTCCACCTCCTCAGGTCCATGGTCACAGACTGCTCACAGGATAGCAATGGCGCTGCACAATGGATCAAACAAAGCTGAACACACGCCCATTTTTCACTTACGTTGGCATGCAGTTCACTGTGCTTTTTTAAAAGGTGATCTCTACAAGGCTGAAGGCTGGTGACTGCCCCTCGAGCAAAATTAGCTCAGTTGCAGCACCCCAATTAAAGCCCACAGAACACGGGTGGCCCCACCACCAGTGAGCACATGGCTGCCAAGAAAGGCCTATTCACCAGCGACCCAGTCCGCCAGTGCTGCTGTGGCCAGGGAGGCTGAGCTGCAGGCACCAGCCTGCCTGCCTGCCGAGTGATTGTTGTCAGTGCTCAGGACTCACATTAGGGGCTATGCTCCACATACACCTCACACCAGCTCTCCGGGTAAGACCAGTCCTGCATGAAAGCAAGCTTAATGTCAAAAACACAGATGAAGGAACAGCGAAACTACAAGATATCTGAAATGAGAACTGAAAACTGAAGTATATAGTCATTGCAACCCTGCCGTACACTTTTGCTGGGTTACCAGACCGAGGGTGGCTCGCTTTATGAGTTAGCCACTCCACAAAAGCAGTACGCAACCTCCTAAACTAGGTGCGGGCAAGCTTTGGGGTTTGAAGCCTCTAGCTTTGAAAAATGAGAACAAAAATACAAACATTTGCATTTACATCTCAGCTTGTCAGGAAGTTGTCGTGGAAGATGCCAGTTGAATCATTTGTCTCTGTGGCAGAGAGCTGCTTTTATGAGTTTATGTATGTGGGTATCCAGAAAGCATTGCTTTTGTAGAAATACACACAAACTAACCCAAGCCAAAGACAGCAAGTATTTCACGTTCTGCAGCATCCACTCATGTTACATGTAAGGAAATAATGACATAACTTAACAAAGGACTGTATATCCTCTATTACCTCAAATTTTAACCCTACTTAGTTATTTCCATACTCCTTTATTCTTCAAGTACATTAAGAACATGGCAAAACAAAAAAAAAAACCAAAAAAAAAAAAAGTGAAGATGCTTCATCTTCTACTGCACTGATAATGGCTGAGTGGACGTACTTTAGATCTCATCAAACCACAAGTACAACTAACTAGAAGATAAATTTTGAATTATGGCATTTGTTTATTCATTAAATTGACCCCCCCAGCTTCTCCAAACAGTTCTAAACTGTCTCACAGAAAATCACCACCAGTGTGCTTTGTATTTCTACTTTGTTTTCAAGTTAATTGAGTATTTTTAAAATATTCATATGCAAAACATCAGCTCCAGCTTGAGAAGTCATTCATTGCCCTAAAAGACAGTCAAAGGAATTCTCCAAAATGTTTTTAAAAAATCTCTAGCATTATTAAATAGAACAATAAAAGCATTCATAACTAATAATATTTTTAAAATATTTCACTCTGATACTTAAAGAATAAGAGCCAATGTCAGTTTTCATAAGTTTCTTTTACCTTCTTGCTTTCATATGCAAACCAAAACCTATGGGATTTTTAAGGTAATGGAAATTGAAGTCTAGATCCATCAGTTTGTTCATTCTTCTTCTTCTTTATTAATAGCCCTACACTGTGGGTTTGATTCCAATACTAGTACAACAGGTTCCAAAGAAACGTGAACTGCCATTTTAGTGTAACAGGTAGGGAAAAGCATACAGTTATTGGATACCAAAAATAGTAAGCCAATGCAATTTATAATAAACTTTTGATTATGTGCCACTGTGTCCCATTTTGATATAGACTGGTCCCATATTTGAAACAGGTTATGTGAGTAATGAAAAAAGACACAGCTTTCAAATTTATTCTTACTGATATATCTGTAATTCAGTAGCCACTAATGTGCTCTTAACTGCTTTAGGTCAGCAATATTTTTAAAACCAATACCTTATAATAAACTCTTTCTCATTTTGTTACAAATTTAAGTTAAGCAAAGTCCTACCATGAAGACTGCTTTGCACCAGTTGTGTTTATTGCCATACAAACTGCAATGTTCCAGCTATATAATTCCACAGATCTTCTGTGCTGGAAAAAATTTGTAAGCAACACAAATACTGAACAGAAATACCATTCCTGAAATGCTTTAATTTATTCATTAAAAGTTACAACATGTTTCTCCAAAGACTTCACTACTGCCTGAGACTTTCCATAAAATAGTCTGATAGCCAGGAAAATAAAGAACCCACTAGTTTTAAAGGGTTAAACATAAAATGAAGATTTAATAAAATATTGTAATGAAAACAGAAGTTATCTCAGATTTCTATTTTCAGTTGTCAAATATGTTCCTAAATTTCCATCTTATAATGTATGCATGCAACATTTTTTGGCATCATAAAACACAGGGTAAATGATGAATTGCCCTGGAATTCCCAGAGAATTAGTTCTGATATGCATGTGAAAACCAAAGGAATCCATTGGGATTCCTGTTAATGGAGTGACTACAAAGAAAAGTTGGAACGATTTGACACTTATTATAAGGTTCGGATTTATCGGTCACTGCACATCAGTTAGTTTAATGTGCTGGCAGAATCCTTTGTATCATCTGAAAGTGTAAAGGAAAAAAATGTTTTGTCAGACAGCTCTGCTGGCAATAAAATTAAGTAAAAATACATTCATAGTTTACTAATAGTAATAAAATATAAACACTATTAGCTAAGGAGGAATAATGGACTTTGCTACATAATGAATACATCTCATGAACCTGCATACGAACCTCAATAGTAGGCACTGGCACAGCATACATACTTTCTGCATAAGTTTCCATGCAGAATAAGAGTTTTAGAAAAAGCTACCAAAAATACAAGTATTTGAGGTTCTAATTTTCCATCTCAGTTTCCAAAAAATGTATTACAAAGCTGCACATGCCAGCATATCCTCCTCCTATTCCAGCAGATGTTAGGAATGTCAGAAAAGAGGTCTTGATTATCAGGTACGTGTGTTCACTCTCCAAGCCACTGGGTGAAATTCATGTAACTGCATGAATCTCAAGAATGTAAAAAAGATGTGCATGCTACAAGCCTGTTTGGTCAGCAAGACAGATGGGCCTCCATCTGCACATGGCAATGCAAATTACAGCACACAACGGAACTATACAAGTTCTTAACTCAAAACCACCCCAGCTATGGCCACGGCATGTGCATAAACCAGGAGGAAAAAAAAAATAATCTGATCTTTTCCTATTAAAGTATAAATATATGTGGAAAGGACATAGCCAAAGGCAAGATGCTCTTCCACAACACTTTGCAATCATGCCCTGGCAAAGGCGTGTTTTTGACCTTTGTAGCCCAAGATGAGAAAAATCCATTTCCGTGCCTGAAACACAGGACTACTGTGTGGAGAGTCACTGTAAACATTAGCAGCTTATTTCTGGCAGCTGGATCTTAACAGGGACGCCTACCAAAAATCTGTGGAACACGACCCTGCATTTCAATAATACCTTTGGTTTGGATAGCTGTAAGAAGTACATAAATGAAAGCCAGAACCTGGGCCAGAGCAAACAGGCTTGTTTGGGGAGGGGAGGGGAATAAGAGGGAGGAGGGACCAAAAAAGTGGTGAAATGAGAACATCTGCTGAAGGGAAAGATGTTTGTGCCTAATAAACACACTGTTTAAACATCCTACAAGATGTCTAAAGTTAACCAGAACTAGCTTACCTAGAAAGCAAGGGATGCTCAGATTTTCATGGGACAACTTTGACTAAGATGCAAGTCCTTTTTAGATTATTCTTCCTAATGCAGGCTCATAGAACCTCGAGAAACTTGCACGTGCTTCCCTAGGCAACCTTGGACTGGCAGTGTACCTCCCCATACTGCAAAATATACCAATATATGAATTCAGGCTACAGGTAATTAATCTGAGACAGACACTGTATTTCATGTTCCTCCACAGTTCTTTCTAAGGAGGCAGATTTAAATCAGACCCAAAAACCTTTACAACACAGAGGAGTTAAACCTGCGTGCACCTCTCTAGCTAGGGCTTGCATCTCAGTTTGCTACAGTAATACAGACTCACGTGATGAGGACAGGCATCTGTAGGAAAACCTGCAGAGCTTCACGATAATTGGATCTGTTACACATTTCTGACCCTCTTACCTGTCCCTTGCTAGCAATGTATTTCTGCCAATAAGGCTGATGTTTTGCCTTCTGGCTTAGCTCCAAAATGGTTGCCATTAAAACCGAACCCAACAAGCTGCTAGAGAAACCCTCCCTTCTCTTCCTAGGGCTTGGAAAGAACAATCTTCCATTCAGCAGAACTAACAATTCCACTATCCATGAAGTGACAGGTTCAAAGTCTGTCTTGACAGTCAGCGGGGTCAGAAATGTGAATGAGACAGAAGCGCAAGGCCAGGCAGTCCAGCACTTGCCTTGATATTCAGGGGAAGGCATAAAATACTCAGTGTAGAAGTCATGACATTTTTATATTAGGAACAGCTATTTTAGAGGATGCTGAAGGGTTGTCATGGTTCCCTTGACCTCTCTCTAGCTGGACACTGCGAGAACAAAGAGAACATACAGATCAGACCGATTCAATAGAAGACTTTCCATTAATTTTTATGGCATCTGAGGATTGAGTCATTAAGCTATGTGGCTTTGTAGACAGAGTTACAAAAATAGATCTAATAAAACTGTGTCAAGCTCTCTGCAGCGTGGTTAAAACAGTTCTAGATTCTGTACAATAAGCAGAATGCACAATGGTACCGTTTGATATAACAGTTTCTGCAGCAGTTATGTGAAATAACTGATACAGCCCACTGAGTTCAGACCACAGTCACTCTAGACCCAGAAATTTTACATTAAACCACAGAGCTATGTAAGCTTTTCCTAACATATATGAAACCTTGCCCTACCTTTACATCAACACTAACCCTTCCCCTTTTCAAAATTCTGCAAATAGTGTTTCCTTCACCACCAGCACAACAATCTTTTCCCTTCACTTTTCACTGCAAAGCCCCAAAGTCTTTGTCAAGAAGGTGTAACAAAGCACCTCAAGAAAAGCATTCTGATTTACATTTTTCCCTTTGTAAATTAAAATCAATTTGAAAGCACACTACTGGGATCCCTTTCTCTGGCATGCAACCAAGGAAGTCCTCTATGTAAAAGTGAAAATATGTATGAGTGTGTATATGTATAAGCATGCTAACAAAAACATTTTATCTATGCAAATGTACATTCCAACACTTAAAAAGTAGGTATTTATCACAAGTAGAACCAGCTCTTTCACATGTTCATTATCTTGACAGACAAGATTACATGCAAATGTTACTCATGAAAAGTTAATTCAAAGCACACTTAATGTCCAGCTTCCCTAATAACAGTATATTATCTTCTATCCTCTTTTCCCCGAGGTGATCAGCACTACACTCATTAAAATGTAACTCAGAATTCTTTGCCCTGATACCTGCCAGGCCACCACTACCCACCAGGCTGGTCAGCAGTCAGGCACAGGTTATCACATTGCCAGCTTGTAAAGCAGAGTAAGTTAACAACTCCTGAAGCCATTAATAGCTGCACCTGACATCACCTCTCATTAGATTTGTTTCCCTTGCTCTTGCTGCATCCTCCTTCTGCAGTATTTGCTGAGACTTCTCAAACTGAGTGGAAATTGAGTCTCTTCATGTACACCAGCTGCAGTGGGCTTCTATCCTGACACTTGGAGCAGAAACAAATGGTAAACAGAAGAATGATGAGAATTAAGAAATGAACATATATATGATTAAAGCACCACTAAGGAGACAGAGATTAATTTTCTTTTTCTGAATTGGGAAGTTTAGCATGTATTATGGGGTGGGTTCATGTTTAGGATAAGAGTCTAATGAAATAGATAGGCAAAAGCCAGACATCTTAAGTACATGATGAAGTAAATCGTTATCTCAGTCAGCTGGCAATATCAACTGCAATAGTGAAGGAGATCTCATTAAAATTTGTATCTTTTCCTTATATTAGTAGTAAAACTTTAGTAGTAACACAGTATGACAAAAACAAATCTTCTGTGACATTTGGGTCTACATAACTGAGATGTAAGTAAATTACTAAAATCATAGCCTGAAACAAACAAACAGAAAACATGTAAAGAAAAAAACCAAACAAACAACAATTTGGGTATTTAAGGACAAAAACTGAGAAGACAACAGTATCTCAGGACAACTATGTAAGCTCAGCAAGTCTGGTTTACAGTATTTTCCAAGGTGTTAAAGTTGCATGGCAGATGCAGAGAAAGCAAACTTTGGTCATGTTTATGTCCAAGTTTTACTATAAAAAGCATTCTTTTTGTCAATTAAAAAAAAAAAAAAGATTTCTACTTTATACCAGCAATCATTAAGGGGCATTCCCTTATAGATGGACATACTGGTGAAACACAATAAAACAACAAAATGCACTAATCAAGTCGATGAACCAAAAGACACCAAGATCCTATCTAACAATGATTCCACTGCCTGAAATTCTGGTTTCATTCTCAACTGGGGGGGGGTGGGAAATAATATCAGAAACTACTGTAAAATAAGGATTTCACTATGAACACACTCGTAGGAGTATGCTGAGAAATATTCAAAGGCTGATTTTATTTTAGGAATAGGCAATTATTTTTCTACTGGTTTTGCAACTCTGTCTGTAAGTCAGTCTCCATATATGAACAAATTCAGAATATTAATACCATCTACTAGTACACTAATATTCTGCTTCTACATGGGATTTTATTCTAACCTAATCCTTTTATCCTCTAAATCAAGTATCTTATCAACATCATAAAACAGTGAGGAAAGCACTTACTGAACTTTGGATTTGTGAATCTCTATTGCATCAACACATGGCAGTACAACCTTTATAGCACCCTCTACCCTACAGATTTCCTACTCCAGTTAATTCTTGCCTGAGACAATATACACAGGTTCCTAACAGGTATATGCATAAGGGACATAAAAATAATATTAAATATAATGTCACCATGCTACCCAAGGTAAAAAAATTGCTTGTTTAGTAAAATAGTTCTTTATCCAATTCGGTGGTCCTTAAATAGTTTCTCCAAATAAAATTCAGTAAGTTTGCTTTGGCCTATGAAATGTTTATTTTTTCTTTTTTCCCTGACACTAAGAAGCACATAAAGCTTTTATTTCTTTGTGGAAAAAAATGCTATTTCATTCTGCCTTGTGCCAGGTGCTGTCTAAAAACCCCAGGGACAGTGACAAGTACCTACTCTGACCTTTGCTCCTCTCTACTCGTATTTTTCCAAGCATCGCAGTAGTAGAGACTAACCATCTTTATCTTAAACTTTGCTATGCTTTTCACCGGGACAGTTTGGCACAAGCAAGACATACCTTGCCCAGAAAAAGGAAAGTTCACTCAAAAAACCCCCACCTCATCCTTCTCTGTTCCCCCTAACCCTTTCCCTTGCTTCTTCTGTGTACCATTGTACACTCCTCACCCCTTTATTTGTAATTCACTAGGTTTGGGGGGGGGTTCTCCCCACTCTTTTCAAGAGCCAGGCCTGAGATGCTGAACAGGTCTCCTGCCTGGCCCTCCCTAAGGACCACAGCTTCCCCTGGCCCACTGAAACCCAGCAGTGCTCGTTTCGGGGATGCACCAATACAGGAGGACAGCCCTCCACGTCTTCCCTAATTTCTCAATGCCTCGGCAGCCAAATCCTGTACCAGACCTTCCCCCCAGCTACAATGACCGGAAAGCAGAGGAGAGAGCACAGCCCTCTCCCACTCTGCAGGGAAGCCAGCGCCTGGGGAAGCCCAGCAGAGATGCAGTCACCCCAGGTTTCTTCTGGCTGGACGAGCCTATCACCTCACCTGCACTTTCACAACAAGAGCTACGGGGCAGCACTGCACCTTTATTCATGCAGCACCAAACTCAGCGATGAGCATTTCAACATTTAGAAATGTTACTACGCTATTACGAAGTTGAGTGTGACAGTAAGCACAATTAGTTATTCCTTCATGTGCCATTCAAAAGGCTTACTTCCAAAAGACAGGCACTCTCCTGCTATGTGAAGGTTTTGGAAAGGGGGAAAGAAAGTCTTAAGAGTATCTGCCTTCATCCCAAAATCCAGTTTTACAAAGCATGAAAAAATACTGTTCTGCACACCAAGGCACAATAGGGTCTCTCCTCTGTTGTTTTTTTCACTACACTCTGGAGTAGATATGGAAATCGGTTACCCTAGTTGCTGTGCCCAGTGGTACAGGGTACTGTGCGCCTCAGAGAAGCAGCCCTTGATTCACCGCTGCAAGTGCAGAGGGCAGCCCAGCTGGCAGCTGTGGAAAACCAGAATGCCGACATTTAAACTGCTTTCTCAAACTACTATTTTTCTATTTTTTCCTGCGAGAAATTCAGCAGCTTGCAGTCTGGAGGATACACCCAACACTTCTGCACACCCAGAGACTAACCTCGCCTTCACTCCTACCGCTTCCTGATGGGCCATCTTTTACCGGGAAAGGAAACAACCGTAATTGAGCATGGCAGCAATCCATGTTTTCCCATGTAATCTTAGCAGCAGAAGAAATGGTTTCCTGCAGCTGCTGTAAGCAAGCTGCACCCTTGGTCCCCCCTCACAGATGCCCCCCATCCCGCCTGCCAGTGCTCTCCCTGCAAACCCTCACTTCCGTGGGGACCGGGTGCCCACCGCTGGCACAGGCGCAGAGGAGTTCCCACCCTTTGATGGCATTAATAAGCTGGCTGAAATAGACACCCTGCATTCAAACAAATAATGTAAAACCAGAAAGACTGACTCTGCCCTGAGGCACTTCAGTGAAGTCTCATCTTTTGACTCTAGCAGAGGTACGGCACTGTTAACACACACTCTCAACCACTGTAGGTAGCATAACGATGAACTAAATATAAAGCTGCTCATGCAAAACTTCGTGGTGCTAGGCTCTGGTTTTTTATTGCCCTAACTAAGCATCTTGAAGTCTCTTTGGAGAGTGTTTTACTTAAGAGCAGTGATGCACAGTTATCAGGGGGTTTCAGTTCATTTAATTAAGTTGAATACAATTACACTCCAGTGGGTCTTAAAAATGCAAGAATCTATTTAAATATTATTTAGATGCGTATCTTTTAACTACCACAGATTGCACAGGGCTTCATGTTTATATCAATTAGGGTTATCAACCTAGCAATAAGAACTCTATCTCTTGCCAGCTTATAATCCTTTCTGCTCTGGGATCTCGTATTTTATTTGCTCATTTCCCTTTATCTGTATACAGTGAAGATGGGCTTCTTGCATTCCTGTGCACTCATATTGCTCCATCACTGCCAAAGCACTTGCTAATTAGACTAAACAGGCCTCTTACCCAAATAAAAAAAAAATATTTCTGCTCACCTACAGAGCAAATCCTACAGAGTCTGGGCTTGAATACTGTGCGGTTGTCGTATCTCCCAGGCGTTTCAAGTACACATTTCTCCGGAGGGGCAACACGCACTTTGTTACTTACAGGAGCTCCCCGATCAGCAGGATGCTATGTGCTTGCTTCAAGGAAGCGCTTAAGCCCGTGGCTGCAGTCAGCCTAGTGGTTCTGCCCACTGGTAACAGACACAAAGAGATGGAATGAAGCCGCATCACAGGAAGTTCGGATTGGACATTAGGAAAATGTTCTTCACTGAGAGGGTGGTCAGTCACTGGACCAGGCTCCCCAGAGAAGTGGTCACAGCACCATGCCTGTCAGAGTTCAAGGAGCATCTGGACAACACTCTTAGTCATACAGTTCAGTTTTAGGTAGTCCTGCAAGTAGCACAGAGTTGGACTTGATGATTCTTATGGATCCCTTCTAACTTGAAATATTCTATGATTCTATGTTGCTTTTACTGGAAACTGAATGCATTACTCAAGTGATGCACATCACAGAGATGCAACTCAAACTGAAGCATGAAACAATTTGAAGAGCCCCATGCAGCTAAATAGATCATAAAAAGCAGAAGCTGGCAGAACCCCAGTGTCAGTAAGGCTCACAAAAAATTCTGTGTCTCTACAAAACCCAGTAGCTGGTTCTGACCAATCCAAAGCCCTGAACCACAGGTTGAAAGACAACTGTAGATAAACTGTAGACACTTCGACTTGGAGAGTAAGCTAAGTTCTCACTTGCGCAACTTCTCTATGCATAGCGACATGAACATCAAAAGGAGAGCATCCCGCTAACTAACCATTTGTCAGGAGAGTTGTCATGCCAAAGAAAAACACCTCACCTAGTTGTAAAAGTGACTGTAACGCGAGAAGACAGACTCGGAAGGAGTTTCCTCACAGATTCTGCTTCTGAGATGAAAGAAGAGACTGCAGTCATGGTCAAGAGACCATGAACCCAGCAAGAGTGGCAGGACAACCTGTTTACCAGGATGCATCTGAGGCACCGCAAAAACAGCAGGGAGCTCTCTGAGCAAAAGGAAGATGTTACAACACTTTTCACAGTATACGCCATTATCAGTTTCAAATCAAAGTATGTATAGTAAATAAGCCACCTCATGCATAAAGAATCAGGACTGGAAGGGAAACAATGATTTTGCTGTGTAACTCTCTCAAGGAGAAAGGAGAATCACAAGTTTTCAGATGTGGCGATCTCTTCAAAGCTTAAGAGGTATAACCCAAAATGTGAAGGTTAGTTCAGAATGGGCTACACATGAACAGGGAGTCAGGGCATCAGACTGTCTCTAGCAAAACAGTAAATCGTGCTCTCATCCTCAGCCTGTTCCAGCTAACCAGCCCTCTACTACAAATTACCCATTTGAAGCATCTGCTGGCAATACCTGAATGGTATAATTTTATGTGACTCATACACACATCAACAGTTACCCATCTATAGTCTGTATTTGTCTTTAAGCAAAAACAAAACAAGGTGCAACCAACTAGACACAAAGCCTTACTTTGCTCTCTAACATCCCTACTCGGTGCCTGAAGGGAGCCCTGTCATTTCTGAGCCAGGCTTAAATCTCCATTATTTACTTCCCATGTGCTCCCTGCCCATCCATACTGTTCAGCCACCTCCTCTGGGCCTCTCCAAAGCCAGCCTGCGTGCTGACCTTCCCCTGCCAAGGTCCCGGTGCGTGATCCAGCCATTTCCTGCCATGAAGGCAGTAATTCTTCCTTTCACATGATCCTCCTAAATCCCTCTTTCTAGCAGCGGCAAGTTACCCTTCTCAGCTGGGACTCTCTTTTCACTTTTCAAGCCACAGAAACACAGTTCTGGATACTGAGTCACTGCACCTCCATCCCTTGTCATCCTCTGTTTCCTCTTTATATGAGAGGTATTTTCCTAAGAGAGGTATGAGTCTGGAGAAAAAACAAACCTCGTTGCCTTTTTTTTTTTTTTTAAACTGTTCAAACCCACACAGTCACTAATCTACCTAAGAAAGGCAGAAGGGACAGAGAGGAGCTAACATACCTTTTTATTCCACTCCCCTCTCTTTTTTGCGGCAGTTTACAAAATAAATATCTGTAAGCATTTTGC
Source organism: Ibycter americanus (assembly GCA_035590275.1). Taxonomy (NCBI): domain Eukaryota; kingdom Metazoa; phylum Chordata; class Aves; order Falconiformes; family Falconidae; genus Ibycter; species Ibycter americanus. The sequence goes on along the minus strand of JAVJGI010000062.1, from coordinate 45,012,266 downwards.
AGTAGTTGTAATTAGGTTTGGCAGATGAAAAATGAAAATTTGTACAATCTTTTGTATTCTAAGTACATTTGAGAGGAAGATTAAAAACCACAAGTAATTTGGCAAAGATTACTTGAATAAAGTACTGTTTCATCAGAGAGAAAAAGCAACATTGAGAACATCCACCTCTCTCTTTCAGTTCTGGTAATTAGGAACTCAACCTCCACACTGACCAAACCCAATGAGACTCATCATGACTAGCCGTGTGACAAGGACATGCAGAAGCATCCCCTTCCCTTCTCATTTATGTATGAACACACACCATATGCGGTATGAAGCTATTCTTCACCGTCATGCCAGTATTTTGATTAAGTCCTTGACCTTATGTTCTCTATTAACTTCCTGAGCTCTGATAGCTATCATGCAAAGCTTAGGTTTTACAGAGTTTATCCATCTGCACGTATATACTCACTCTCAGACACAAAATCTAAACAACACATTGCTGGATCTGGGCTGGGCAAGAAACAATATAACTCACGGAGCAGACGCATCCCAATATCCCCTCAATTCAGTACACAACAGAACACACCACCACAGTGGGGAGGGATGACACAGGATTAGACTTCATTTCATGCCTCATTGCAAAATGCTCAGAATAAAGGTAATTCAAGAGGAAAACAGAATTTTTAAGGACTGACAACCATCTCGCACTACCTACAACTGAGCAGTCTCCACTGATGAAATAAGAAATAAAACAGACCTTTCCCCAAACCTCTCCAAACAACACACGGGACACATCACAACAAAATAGAATATAACAAAAAATATGCATCTTTCAATTTTTATTTGTACAGTTCACAGCAAGCAAGGTGGGAACTTCCACATACAAGCTGGAACACTGACAGAGAAATTTGGATAATAAGAGACACCAGGAATTTGCCATTTTTCTCTAGAAGGAAAACATAACCTCAGAGAAACTTTAGAGAAGTACGGCATGTAAAAACAGAGAAAAATGTCCGAAGAATCTGCCATGTATGAAGAGTCAAAACATGCCCTGCTAGCAGGAAATCTGCCTTTACTTAGCCCTTTTTCTCCAGTGAAATTAAACCAGACAGACCTAAGGAAACACATCCAGTGGGGGAAAAGAGAGATGCCTGCTACTGCAGCCACACCAGTGCTTCAGCTGCACAGGGACATCAGTGCCTGTGCACCTCCAATACGGTACCAGGAGCCACCTCTGCTGTCAACATTTTTCAAGGGATATAAGCAACCTGCACACAGCCTGCTCTTACTTCCACCAAAATCAGTGGCAAAACACAAGTGACCTCAGGGAAAGCAGGAATACAAACAGCTTCTGTGGTGGAGACCACCCACTGTGTTTGTTATGCTGAAAAAAAACCCCAAAACATTTATATGTCAGAGATACAGCGAAAAGCAAATACTGTTTTGAGCCTAATTACTCCTCAGTCTAACGTGAAGCATCATGCAAATCCAATGAAGAACAGACCAGAAACTGGCCAACATGGCTTAGTGCCACAGGCACTAGCATCCCTGCTCCACTGCTCATCAACTGCCGTATTTCTTGGTATCCCCAATGTGACATTTGACTACGAGCTTTTGATTGCTTGCCCGACTAGCAATTTCCTCACTTTACCAGTTTTCTTGGTTTTGAAATACAATATCTTTATCAGTCCTCTGATAAAATGTTGCATGTGGAAATCTGTTCTCCCCAGCTTTTGTATAAGACATGACACATTCCCACAACACACTCTGAAGCATCAGGTTTTTGAAGCATAAACATAGAGTCATCTCAAAGATGGAAACTTGAAGACAGAAACCACAACTGACATACAACATGCAGTCTGCCCCCACCTCTTCCTGTTTTACAATGGTTATTTATGAATTCTAAGGTGGGAAAGAAGCCTAATAATGGAGTGGAAGTCACAACCTGCAAGTTGTGGTGCATATTATGTATGAATACAAACACATTTATGGATAAAGCTGGATTTTTCTTATTTTCACCCTCACAGAGTATACATTTCAGTTTAAATGCAAAGCATTTATCGTCAGCTTTCAGAACTACTGCACTAAGCTGGCCAACCACTGAAAGCTTCAAAAGTCACAAGTATCAAAAAAATATTCTGTATAACTGAACGCTACGTTTAAGTCTACGCAGTGATAGTGATAACAATATGAAATGTGTCCAACAGGGATGGTAAAAAGAAATGAGCCTCAATTTATCAGCAGCAAATAAGTATCTTCAATTTGCACTCCATCCCTAGGATTGTGCTAGAAATTTCTGGTGTGAAAAACCCTTTTGGCTGAGTTGGAATATGCGGGAAGCTCCTGCTGGATGACTGCAAGCACAAAATCCAAAGAGGATGAATGTGTTTCATAAATGTAACAGATAAACATAGATAATAAACATAGACAGAACACCAACATCCAAACATTTCCCCAGTTGTAAGTGCATAAAACCCACACATCCTACAGCAATGACGTATCTCTTCTACAGGTATCTATTAAGACAGTAAGGCAAGCAAAATACTTTAGAAGCCTAAAATGCCTTTTTCCTGAAGTGCAATGTAATGCTATGCAATCAGCCCTAGCACGTGTTATCACCCAAGTTCCAGCTGCAGATGTACGCTCCCTGAAAGAACTTTTAAACAGTGCTGGCATGGTGCAATGAGCTCTCATGATAAGTGCTCTCAAATCCATTTTTTCCTCCATCGAATCAGACTGGGGTTACAGTCGAGCAGAGAGCAAGCTCTGCACATCAGGGTCAACTTGGTATTGAAAGGGCCAGGAGGCTTAAGTCATCTGAACTTGTGAAAGAATGACAGAAGTCACTTTTTCCTTTCTTGTTGAAAACCTATAGGCCACACACTGCTCCAGTATAAATAAACTTTGTGCCTTAGGCTCATGAAGTTTTTATGTAAACAAGGCAGAAATTAGACCCTTTATCTTTTGTTCTTTTCTTCATCTTTTGTTTCCATTATACCCCTAAGCACTGCACAACGCATCTTCAGTTGCAAGCGAGAGGGTTAGGAGCATCTCTCAATCAAGAGACTGCTCATGTACTCTCAATTTAATATTGTAACAAGCATGGTACTGTTTTCACTACCATCTATTGACTCTCATCATGCTTGCTACAAAGCTTTTGAAGTATTTTATTATTGTACCAAATAGTTACCTAATCTCCTTTACACACACACTCCCACACACAGAGAATATACTGAAGGTGGAGAACACTGTGATATAAAATTTTAGCATGCTGTTACCAAAGAGCAAAAAGCACTGTATATCGTCATAAATACAGTGACAACAATGAAACAGAAAAGGATATATTTACATTCCTGATAATTAAATTACCACGCTTGTAAGCTTCAATGTGGGTGTTTACCCACGCACACAACAACCACCGTATTTTTTTCCACCTGGAGGCCTGGTCATGTAAACTGATCTCAAGAGCATATCCCTGTGTCCATGCAGGGCCACAGGGAAGTCAAATCAGCAAAATCTAATGGACTTGTAGCAGAGCAGACCTACAATAATGCTCCAAGCACATCGCACTCAGATCACGACAGGGCTGCTAGGAACCAGTTCTCCAATTTATCGTATGACTTTGCATGAAAAAGCCTGAAAGCATGATTTATAAATCATTGTTGTATTATTCTCTTAAGTTCATCCACCTAATTTTCCTGCCTAAAACTGCCTTCCAGATAGGTTATACAATCCCCACTCTCAATTTCAAACTCTTCATAGGAAATGTGCCTCTAAAACTAGCTCAAAAATATTTAGTCAGGTATCATTGAAACTTAAACCAGTAAGTATTTAATTATACTAATCTTAGTTCAAATAAAAATAGTACATTATAACTTTGTGCTTCAAAACATGGCAGTAGAAAAGAAAGGTTTGCTATTACCTTAAGCAAGGAAAAATGTTCCCCTCACCTCAAGAGGATCAAAGCAGAGCCGGCATGCCCACACCTGACCCACACCACAGCTACTGTGGTGGGGACTGCACCTGCTATTTTTAGGGTAGTTATTTTCCATAATGGAAATCTGTGTTGTGAACTTCTGGGTTCAAATGTGTTTCAGCGAAGTGTGTTCTAATTTTTTCTTGCCAAGGGGACAGTTAAGTCTCTCAATGACAGTGAGAAATAAAAGCCCTTCATACCTCTTCATCTAATCACACAACACATGTCTATGTACTTCTTGCATGAAGAATATGCTTTTATAGTAGAAACTTAACTTTTACAGACTTGCACATATTAAACCCAGTTCCTCCTCCTTGTTCATTTCCTCATGAAAAATCTCGAACTAAATTCTTGCAAAGCCACCTCAGCATTCCCATAGTCACAACAACTACCTTCCTCCTCCTCCCACTGCCAATAATGGCAACAGACAATGCAGTACGTTCCTTAATCATTATCTACATCACACAATTGCAAGGAGGAATATTATTAGCAGCATTTTATGTTAAAACAGGTATTGTGACAAACCACTTTGCAGAGCCATTACAATGCAATTCTTATTCATCCTGTGTTACTGGACCTCCTAAAGTCCAAGCACAATGTGTGCTCTACAACTATTAATACTGTGACAAAGGGGTAAGTGGAAAAAGAGAAAGCCTATGCTGCTGCAGGAAGGAAAACCAACAACCAAAGACTCCAAATGACAGAGGAAGACCTGGCAATGCACAATCAGCAGGGCTGGGCACACCAGCATCTTCTCCTCCATGCCACATCTGGAGGGAAAAAAGTCCTGAAGGAGCCAAGCCCAGAGCCAAAGGTGAAGCAGTTCAACCAGGGTATGGAAGGAGAGGGAAATCCTTTCTCCCCTCTGACTCAAACTCCCTTGTCCAGGGCACTGCCAGTTTCATCCATCCCTCAGCCACTTCCAACAGTGACCCCGCTCTGCTGCGTCCTGGACTCTCCACTCAGCTCACGCAGCTTAACCTCTCTGCTCCTCTGCTTGCACAGCATCTCATGCAATCAGCATTAATTTACATTGATTTCTGGGCAGCATCAGAATAAGTTAATCACTATCTAGTTCTGTAAAATGTCATTTGCTCCCAGGTACCCTAAAAATAAGAGGCTTTCACCTGACTATAGAAAATGGTAACCAGCATGTGTAGCACAACACATTGTCCACACAATAAAATTCCTTTCAGTGCTCATTATCCTGCACGTGCAACAGTTTTTCACTTTCTGCACCGATTTTCACATGTTCTTTCTGTTCAGAGACTGACATTTTTTCATATCCACAAAAGGAAGGAGGCATGATTACAGGCAAATTCTGGCAATCTGGTATTCCACTGCTCTTAAAAGACAGAGAGCGCTTCGTTAATTGACTTCCAAAATGTCAAAAATATGAGGAAAAGGAATATTTCCAAATATTGATAATGGAGCTGGTATTCACAGCAAACCAGCAACACACTAGAAAATAAATTTCTATCACCAAGATTCAAGTTTATCTTAAATTTATAGTTATTATCTAGTAAACAGCAGTTCACAGCAGACAAAGAACAGGTATATAAAAATCTTCTCTGCTTTTTCCTCTGCAAATCAAAGGCCAGGGAAACCCAGAATTTGCTTTCAAGAAAGAATGAAGAGAGCACCAGAACCAAAACCTCTTATCATTCCTGACTGCGTAGGGTCTTGTGTGGACTAAACTCTCTGATGGAGACATCTGTTTTATGTGACCTGACGTGCAAGAAAAAGCCTAGACCAAAGGTTATCTCTATGAGCTGTCTTTCCTCATAAAGGGATTAGCATGGCTAGGCGTAACATTGCATGGAGACAAGAGGAAAAGGAGATGCAACAGGTTAAGTTTAAAATATAAAATTAAATCTCACACCTAAACTGACAGTCAGTCACTCTCCATCTTGATTTCTTTATTTGAAAGCAAAATATACTCCATGGTGTTGTAAAACAGAAAAAACAATACCTTCTGCTTTGAAAAGCAGAGGCCAGGCCTTCTGGGTTTATCCTTACCGTTGCAACTGGGGTATGCTTTAAAAATGCACTCTAAAGTAGAAGTCGAAACAAAAATGTTTTGAATCAGAATGTCTCAAAGTGCTTTTAGAGCTAGTTACACAGCGCCACAGCAATTTTGCCAACATGTCAATAAAAATCAGAAAAAGCAAGTATATTGCATTTTCAAAAGCACATTTTACCTGGAGCAGCTACTCGGTTGCCAGCGGTTTTCCATAGAGCCATGCTGAGCACCAATGACTTCAGCCAGAGCGGCGTCTTGGTGCCAAGCAGACATCAGAGAAACAGAGTCACCCGAACAAGACACTGGGAGAGCAGTGGAGTAGAGATTTCCATGGGAGGTCACGGTGAACTAACGATGATTTAAGGAAGTGCAATCCTGAGAGAAATCTGCAGCTGTTGTGAGCTGCCTCAACTCCTCCTGGCAGTCTTCCGACTGCTTTTATCGGTTGGGGATCTACTTCCCCGATCTCTCCAGATATCCAGGCTCCCTGGCTTACTATCAAATTCTTCTCCCCAAAGTATGTTAGCCAGTATGTAATTACATGTTATCACAGTAGTATTATCAGCTAGCATCTTTCTCTCTTTTGGTTTATTTCTTTGTTACTTTGATAAGAAATTCAAATAGTCACTGAAACATGGAGAGCAAGATAGATTATATATGTAAATACTAGGGCTCCCAGTACAAACCCATGTAAGCTTTATTGTCCTCAAAATACTTGGTTCTCTTTAGCTAACAGCAGATGGTGGGAAAGCACTGGTTTTCTCTTAGCATAACTGCAAAATATTATCAAAGAACAAAGAATTTTCTTTGTTTTCAGCTCTTATAACTGACTCAATAGTTTGAAACAAGAAACCAGCTATCACTTTGAAACAAAAAGCTGGAAAGACTTCTAATTTCATTGTATCTCTTGCAAGTTCCTTTGTATCTTTTGCATCTTGGCCATTGAAGACAAAAACTCCTCACACAACCTGACATCTTCAGTGAAATCCCTGCTCTATCAAAACTGATCAGAGTTTTGCCAGTGATTTCATTAATGTCAGGATTTGACCCAGATACCTATTCCAGCTATGCTGTATGAGGAGGAAGAACATCCCGTAAACAAGACAGACACTGGAGTGTCTTCCCTGTACTAAGGTCAACAGCCCATGTTTTGAAAGCACATCTTTAAAAGAATAAAGTTCATGATTTTCATAGATCTGATCACATACAAACCTTCAGACTCAGCAACAAAGAGTTTGCTATCATCACATCAATACATGATTCTATTCCAAAAATATCCCTTTTTATGGTGTTGAGTTTGGAGGACGCAGAGAATTTCTACATTACTACTCATGATCCACCTAGTGCAATCTCTCCCTAAAACCTTAATACATTTACAACCATCCATTGTTGCTTTGAGACACTGTGAATTATAATTAAACAGTATGTTCCAACATGGCTTGCTATGGACTAAGCAAAAGATTTTAAGTATAATTATGTTATCTAATGAGCTCCATTAACAGCACAAATAGCCTTGAGGTGTTTATACTACAGCTGCACCTTTGGAATATTTCACTAGAATAAGTGCAAAAGGGAAAAGTCACATTTACTTCAGCAAAATCCCAGTACAGCTGCAAGTACGCTCAATATTTGTCAAGTAGAGAGAGAGTTATTATGTGACTTCAAAGTCCATAAAATACACTGCTTACAAGCAGCACTTGAAAAGTATTAGCTTCCCCTCCAGACCCGGGATCTGCCATCACAGGTTCCTGTTAATGACATCCTATTTTAAGGAACCTAATTAAACGTACACAAACGATGAAATATATTTATCCACTGAATGAGAGGGGCTCAGTTTGTATTTTAAGTAACTGGAGTACCAAATATCAGCTGGGTTGATTTCCATAGCTTCTCCTCCTAAACCAGCACCTAGAGCAGACACCACCATGCCCCACAAGGCTTCCAGCAGGGCCAGTGGAAGGAAGGCGACACCTCCTCCTCCTCCTCCTCCTCCCCCCCACTGTCGTAACTCCACAACATCAGGAGAGCAGAATACGGCATTTCATCATTTTTACAAATAACACCTTTTTCACCATAAGGTCAGCGAAGTGGTGGAACAGGCTGCACAGGCAAGTTGTACAGTTTCTGTCCCTGGAGGTTTTCAAGACCCGACTGGATAAAGCCCCAAGCAACCTCACCTGGCCTCAGAGCTCTCCCTGCTTCAGCTCGAGGTTGGGCTAGATGCCGCCTGAGGTCCTTTCTAACCTGCATCATCCTATGATCATTGCTCAAGAATGCAATTTTCTCATTCGATCAACAAACTTTTGATGATCACCTTCCTTCTTCATTTCATTACAGTCTTCCCCTCCCAAGATCCTGGCTCCTCTCTCCCGCCTCTTCCCCCTCTGCTAGTGCATTCCTTTGGTAGCTTTCAAGCTGTTGCAGGGCCAACTTAGCCAGCCTATCACTGCACCATCTTCTTGGTTCATAGAGCCATTCCCAGTGAATCACTCCAGCATCCACCGCTGCGCTCCCTAGACATTTTGGATCATGAATTATTGCAAGTCCCAGGAATTTAAGACCCATACTCTCACTTAATTGACAATGTGAAAGAAGCAAGCCAACTACGCAGGCGCCACTGTTATGGCCCCATGAACCAAGACCAACCACCCACAGACTTCCATTTGGAAGCCACAAATCTAGTTCACCATTTGCCTTTCACAGCACACCTTTGAAAGGGACAAAGCTCTGTGTACCACAAAGACAAGCAGTGAAAAAGGCACTGGAGCTACCTCTTCCTCACCTTCAGACAAGGACCGAGCACTAAGTAAGTTTATACTCAGTTCATGTTGAGACATATCTTGCAGCCGCAAAGACTACAAACTCTTTAAAAACCTAAATCTGAAGAAAGCTAACAGCTTGCAGTGAGAAGAACTTCTGCCTTCCCCCAGGTAAGTTACTACTTGAGACCCAACATAAGGATATCTTTTCATATTTGTAACTGTGTTGCAACACAAAACACCACAGTAACAAAAGATAATAGTGCTGGCTGATGTTTGCAACCGATATAAACCAGCAACTTCACAGTTACAAGATGATTCCTTCCTGTAAAGCAGACCAACTCTAAGACAAATTACTTTAGCTTAGCTTTATTAGAAAACAAATTGTCTCCATTTTCCCAGGAAGGAAACTAGCTCATACAGCCAGAAGAAACCTATTCAAAATATTAGTTGTGTAAGAATCAGATCTTTTTCTGCACTGAGCTCCAGCATGCTAGGCTGTTGGTTTGGCCTCCTCAAACACTCCTTCCCAGGCATCCAATAGCACTTTGCTCTTACTAAATGCAGTACTGAAACCTGCCAGAAAAAGAGAGAAAGAGACTGTTCATAAAGTACCAAGTGTGTGCTCCCTACAAACTGGCAGAACTGACTCCACTTGCATTCTTAGCTTAAAATCATGAACAGTGAAAGAGTGTACGCAGCCGGGTGCTATTAAGCTGAATGCCATGTCAACAGAGAATTTCTATAAAGAAAAGGAGCGAGGCGGGTTTTTTTATGTTATTTTGAATATTAACAATAAAGTCCATGTGGAGAGAAAAAAACCCACAAACCTGCAGCATAAAATGCTAATCACATTCTCTGTTCAATTCTATAAGGCTTCTGAATTAGATCCTAAGGATTTACCATTCATTACATTGCCCAGCAGTTTTCCAAAAAGTATTTCTCATAATATTCTTTAATGTCTGCTGGTCAAATGTTAACAACAAAAATTAATACGCATCAAGCCTATTCATTTGCTTTTAAAATGAATACACAGGCACTCCGCTGTTGATCACCACATTCCTGTCCCACTGGAAAACTGCCAGCTGCGGTAGGTATGTAACATCAGTATTTGTTTTTTCGCTGAGTGGCAGTCCTCCGCGGTAATTATCATCTTGCACCCAAAGTAAATATTATTCTCTCGCTGCAAGTCGAAATAAAGAATCGACTCTTCCTGTATTTTCAGCGCTTGCCACCCAGCCCGTCCTGCCGGCACGCTACGTGCCCACCGAACGTAACCCCCCGTGCCCCTGTAGCCGGGGCGATCCCTTTTGTTTGCGCCCAGCGAATTACGAGGATTAGTCCCTCCTCAGCCCATCACCGGCGCGGCGGCTCCGCCGGCCGTAACCCAGCAACTCGCTTCCCAAAATCCCGACGGGGAGCAGCAGCCCCCGGCGCGGCACCGCGGCCGGGCGGGCC
>JAVJGI010000062.1:44953323-45000799 GCA_035590275.1 Ibycter americanus | reverse complement strand
CTTTCCCACCCCTCCCTGCACCAGCGGATGTGGGGGTCCTTGGGGACAGAAGTGGCAGCGTTCCTGGGGGTCGCCGCAGTCGTGTGCGGGGTGATGCTCTGACTGGTCCCATGGGGCAGGAGGGATGCTCCTGCATCCTTACCGGGAAACAACAGAGTGCCCCGCACACAGGCTTGTTGGGGAAGGTACGTCAAGTAACAGCGGCCAAACAGCGGGTGAAGGAGCAGGAGGTCAGTGGGAGCCAGGGTGGGAGGGCGCCCAAAGGCCTGCCCGTCACCCCGCTTCTGCTGGAACCGGCACCAAGGAAATCCTTTACTCCTAGTGCTCATCCCTGAGCTTTGGAACAGTTAGCTGCATCTTGAGAAGCTGCTCTTTCAAGCTGCTTCTTGGAAGCACCTGTCTGTGCAGGGGGCAGGGGGGAAGAAGTGATGTATTCAACGATACGCAGCTGTCATGTACTGGCCAACCATTTTAAGAGCTCACATCTTGGAGCAGCTAGTAGGTTATCCAGCATCCCACCAGCCCTGCTTGCTGCCCGGCTGGATGTTATGTGCCCTGCACCACCCAAACACAAGCCAGGGCCTGGCACCTGTGCTCCACCACCCCCGCTGCCCCCCCGTTCAGCCCCAGGGGCTCCCAGCACCAGGTTCCCCACAGCTGACCAGGCTCGCACCAATTGCATGGCACCAGCGGCCTGGGAGGGCTGGAGCAACAAATGATAACCATTTGCTAACTGGGCTAAAAATAGTTCCTGTAGAAATCATAAAGCAGAAGTGGGGTGATCGCACTCCTCATCTTCTCTCCATGTTCCCAGCAATGCGCTCTGTCCTCAAAGATAAGATTGCTTATTTTACTTTGTAGGCTAGCACCAGAGAGAAAAGCTGCTTAAAATGCTTCCTTTCTCGGTAACTGGTATGCAAAGAAATGGATGAGACTTTTCTAAGCACTGGGTTACTGCAGCTTTTGCTGGAGTTGCGAAGAGCACACAGAACAGAGAAAAGGAGGTCGGGGACACAGGTGGAAAAACCAAAGAGAATTAGGCTGTGAGAAAGTGGCAAAGAGACCATTGATAATGTAGAAATTTGCACAGTTTCTACTGACCCTTCTTTAGGATGCACATGTAGGATACACACCATGTAATGCATCATAATTATTAACTAGTAATGAGAAATAATGAAAGGCCCAAACCAGGTATAAAATCTTTACTAATTTACCTTTAAATTGTATGCAACTATAAGCCTATGAAGTATGAGGATAAAGGCGTGCCAGTGAAGTCTTTTGGTACTCTGAGATGGCTTGCGTAACTCAAAACTGGTTTAATTAGTCAGGGGTAATTTACTCAGTGACCCTCTGAAATCCATGTTGCACCACTTGGAACAGTAATGTCAACCTACTTTCAAAATATCTGAACAAGGCACACTTGATCTCGTGATTTAAGTATTCTGGGCTCCTCTTGTGCAGTCTTCTGTACATTGTCTTTTTTATAGTTTGGAGGCGTATCTTTTAAAAAAAACCTCAACGACTCTGCAGCACAAATTCTAAAACCCCCTCGTTGTTCTGACTCAGGCAGCAGTAGATTAAGATCAAATAGGTGCAATGGGCAGCACTCCCACTTGCCTTGCCCCTCCCTGCCGATGGAGGTCATTGCTCCTGTGCAATGACAACTACGCTACTTACAGAAGCAGGTCCTGAATATCTGCACTTTTCAGCTTTGCAGTACAGGTAACAGAAGCTAGATTATAAATTGTGGTGGTCCAAGAGCTGCTTCCTGAGTCATGATGTCATCCCTTCTATGGGGCAGCAACTTTCAGAGGAGCATGATGCATGGCTGTGGCAGCCTTCTGCTCAGCCAGCTGACTTTAAATTTAATCTGAAACACAGAGCCTTTGACTTTAAAAAGGGGAGATTAGGAAAACAAAATACCTTGCAAAGTCACTGACTTCAGGAGCAGTTGCTTTAAGAAACAAATTGATATGAGAGAATCGCAACAAATCCATGGCAGTTTACAATAGCCATCATCTTCTATGGTCTTGCAATTACAGTATCTATTCATCTTCAGACATTCACAAGACGCTATTTTCAAGACATTCAGTGAGTATGATATGCTAAAATATTCCCTGCTCTCTTTCTTTCAAATAGACCCCGCTCCTAGATATCACAGTGGTTCCTCCATTTTAATGATGCCAATGTCCTGCAGTAATAAATCCCAGGGGCACTTCACAAAAAACAGCTGCAACAAGAGTATGGGAGTTTTAGAACAAATAGATGCTGCAACGGTTTTGAAGCTATGACTGCAGTATTTGGTTTGGGTTACAACTGCTGCTACAGAATTACAAAGTAATTGAAATTTAGCAAGTTAGAATAGTTTGCATTTTTATCTGTAGCTGTCTAGACCATAACTCAAGCATCCACAAAAGACCATGTTCTGGAGGCATGTTGTGCTGGACCTCTGTACATTACTAGGAAGAAATAGATCTGGTCAATTTTCTAAAATTTTTGGGACATCTCACAGGAGGTCTGACCAGACACTTAACATTTGGAAATCTTGGAAAATGGTCACTGTGCACCTGCAGGGCAGCACTACACAGTGGGGCAGCAATCCTGACATGATTCCCTGGTGTGTTGCGCCCACAGTGCGTGGGCTCACGGTTTCTCTCGCATACACCTCTCAGTGCACTCTGGACGGAAAGTCCCACCACAGAGCAGCTACAAAGCTCCCCACGGTTGTTCTCCTGCAAATCCCTACACAGGAGATTGAAATGATCAACACATATGCGGTGAATCTAGTTTCACTCAGTTATGGCAGATACACTGTGCATGTGAGTGTATCCTCCTATCACACCATCAGCTACACGTGGGCGTGCAGTTAGTAAGTTTCCCACATCTACACACCAAGCAAGATTAACCAACCTGGAAAGTACTCTTCTGTATTCGAGACAGGCTTTCCTCTAGAGGGATACTCTGAGCAGGATCCCAGCTCCAGGTTAAGGTGGTCATAGAGCACCTCATCATCCTCCTCTCTTTGCTGAGGGTTTAGGGAGATTGCCTTCATCAGGCCAAACTCTTTCTCCATGAAAAGCACAAACCTCAAATGCAAACCTCTGAGTCATTAAGACAAAAGATGACAATCCTTCTGTCCCAAAGTAGCGTGTATCATCTCACCAGTGTCACACAAAAGTGACACAATAGTTTCAACAAAGCATTTAATAGCAAAAAATTGAAATATGCACCAAAATAAACTGGAAAAGACAACATACACCATCAGAACCACCTATCACAACTGCTGGCAACCATGTAAAAGGCATTTAATCCAAGAAATCTATACCACAAACAACCCCAAGCACTTTGATATCAATTTTAAACTACTTGCAAGAGACCAGGAGAGATCAGGTTGCCTTCGAAAGTGGATTGTGTCCCACAGTGTAATGGACACCAAACTTCATGGGTTCCTGATAGATGACCTGAGGGAAATGGCTTCCTGCTCAGAGGCCTGGCAATTAACTCTGCATGCATGAACAAAACACATGAGGTTTCTCAACATCACTAACAAGCACCCTGCCCAGTATATCAAGTCTAAATCGGAACATCAAAGCTTCAGAGAAATAAATAAGAAAGCCACTGTATGCACCGAGGGTGCAGGGGAAGGGAGAAATAAAAATTCCAGCTAGCCCCAACAGGGGACCCGCAAAAGCTCTAAAACTCTCAGCACAAGCAAATTACAATGCAACACACTATTAACAGTGATTGTATCTCCTTTCAGCTCTCCCCCTCCTTCCCCTTGGTGGGGGTCATCAAACTGAAATATGCAGTTTCACATCACAGCCTTTGATTGGAACTGCAGCCCTTCCCAGCTGCAAGCTCCACCCCATCAACTTATCACGATCCACCTTGGATCATTGTTCTCGCTACATTTTTTTTTTTTTTTTAAGTCCTTCTAAAACATGATTTCTTTTAAATCTCATGTGTTACTTCATTTTTAAAGTGTTTTCCTTAAGAATTATTTAAGTACGATTATTATTTCTGGTAGTGGGGTCCCTCAGAGCGGGATCCTCTGCATCACCCGCATCAGCCAAAGGAGCTGTCAGCCACTCTCCAGCAGAAAGCGGACGTGCCAGCGGCTGCTCCAGAAAGCCTCTAGTGTGGGGCAGGATGGGGACCCACACACCCAACCCATCAGTTGTTCTGCCAAATAGGCTGATGCTCTGTCTCAAACACTATTAGTACATACAAGCATAAACTATAAGAGAGCACTGGATCTATGATATGCATTTGCACATCAAGCTGCTACATGTTCCTGAAATGTTCTCATTTCAGTACCCTCTGCCAGTTACATAACTACAGAAGATATTCCTGATTTTGAAAGCAGTGCAAACAATACTTATCCACTGGCTTTAAAACAGACAGTGTTTAGACCATACACTCTTTGCTGTACAGTCAGAAATCATTATTTATTCTTTTAGAGGCTTAGCTGTCAGCTCCCAGTCTTATTGCCAGCCTTGTGACTAGAGTATCACATCACAGCAGTACACTAATATGCCCAACACGAACCAGATGGAGTTAAGTCTGTTTAATTCTATCAGGAGAAAACAGTTAGGAACAATGAATTGCTTTATTCTGATAAAAGTCTGAACTCTCCGCATTACACCTGATCCATCATTCTGCTAGATACCATTACCCTACTAGATTAAAGGATAAGGAGTGAGATACACATGCCCAGGAAAATCATTCCAGTAGTCTAAATGCTTTGGGCTACCACCACGATCAGTAGACATACAAATATTGCTAAGCAGGCTTCAGTTAAAATATGGTAGCTGTGATTTTGCATGACAAATCATATAAGGAAAAGAAATCTAAACACACTGAGTATCACAGCCCTTCTGGAAGGATACCTTTTGACTCATAAGGAGAAAGGAAAGATTTGTATCCTCCCTTCCTGCCCACAGATGTGCTCCACAAAGGCCTCTCATATCCTGCCCAGTTCCCCTCCCCACCGTGGAGCACAGCACCGGGTTTCTTAACTGGGAGGCAGCAGCACTAGCTCAGCCAGCGGAGGGGCTCCGGCAGCCAGAGCGTGCCTGGTGAGGAGCACACATGCCCAGGGAACACCACAGCCACGATCCTGCTTAGGTGCACAGCATGCTGCTCCAAAACCACTCGCAGATCAGAAATCCATCTGTCTCCCACAACATCAGGCACTGTCTGGACAGTTTCCACATTTTACAAACCCTCTTCACCTTACTTCTGCCTTCTTCAGCCAAACTCAGCATCCACTCTTCTCTAGCTGCAGGACAAAGCCAGCCTTGATACTTTGTTCCTGCCAGCATTCAGTTAGCATTCATTTTCTATTAGTTTTCTGCAGCACAGAAAACACATAAAATGTTTTATAAGCCTTAATTTTTCAGACAGTTCAGCATCTTTTGGGATGTCTAGGGGCAGCCTCTACACTGTCACTCACAGCTTGGTCAATTTCCTATATTTTTTTCGTAAGCATCTGCTAGAAAGAATGCATACAAATGTTTTTTGTAAGAGACTTACAAAATCCACAGAGACAGAACTATTTAGCTCAGTGTCTTTTGGCTGCTCTTATTCCAAATAATTTTAGAACTGGGGAAGTGAAAAAGGCAAAAAACAAGCCTCAAAACTGGGAATAGGACTTCACCCTCTCCTTTTCCCAAGCGTGATGTCCTTTGATTCCTTTGTTGAAAGTCTTAGTAAATTACTAATGAAAAGGAGTCTGATGATCTCATCCCAAAGCACACCATAAAACCAGCCAAAAATAAGGTACAACTTAGTAGCGTGTGATAGCCGTGTATTTCAGAGATGCTCAGTGCTGATGTAAATATCACACTAAGTTGGCTATAGTAAGGTGGGAGGAGCACCAAGAGAGATGGCCAAGCTCACACAGTGACTGTTATTACTACTCACTTCGTGACCAGCTCAAATTTTTAAAGAATAGATACACCTCAGAGAAGGTGTTTATTATATCTCCCTTTGAAAGGGAAAATATCTTTCCTAAAAGTAACCCCTTCTGGGAAAAGAAACCCAAGACTTTTCATTAATTGTACCTTTGCAAAAGCAATGATTTATGAAATGCAGATGTAGATCTTACAAAAAAAGTTATCTGCTTGCTGTCAATGGAAGGATAAAAATTTTACAGAGCTGCCCTTAGCAAAAGATTACATACAGCAAAGTATATATGACACAAACATGCCAATGGTAGAGACTTGCAAGAAAACAAGAAGTGTTGCTTAGCTTCTCTTCCAGAACAGACCACTTCCACCCAAAAGCCACCTCCTCGACACTTCACCTAACACCCACTCCCCAATTTTCCCATTAAATATTGTCCCAAAACATACCAGAACACAGATTATTTCCTCAACTGCTTCTTTAAAAGTTAATACACCACCCTTCTGAACAAGCAACAAACAGACCCTACCAAAGCCTGACTTTCAGCCCCACAAGGATTTAGTACCAAGCTCAGACCTCGCACTTCTTAAGCCTGTGTCCCAAATCACATAGATATACTATTAGTGAAGGAGTAGGTGGGCCTGCTTAATGCAGAAGCCAACCAAAGAAACCTGCCTGATGATCTCAGCTAGCCACAGGTGATGATAATAGACTAGATGTAGTTATTTGATGTTTGCTTGCAGATCATGTCAACCTAGGGTCAATTCTCCCTACTGCAACCACTTGAAAAGAACGTACTGGCTTCAATCTCTTCTTTCAGATCAGTTTCTGCTGGGATGACTCCTGCTCCGTTGCCAGAGCTTCTCCTCTTGCCTCCATTCCTGGAAACAGCTTTCATCAGCAGGCTCTGATGGATGCAGAGCACCCAGTCTTCTCTTACTTTCCAACCAGCTGCCCTACCTTCCTTTTAAACGCTTCCTGCTCACTCCCTGGAGTACCAGATCAGATCAAAACACAGGTGTCCTACCCCATCTCAGAGCTGTGCCCTGGGTTAGCTGACCTGTGCACCACCCAGCGAGCCCAGACACATACATTAAGAGATAATTTATGGAAAAACAAACAGCAGTTGACTAGCAAGCAGTAGGCAAGCAGTTGTGTTACACGTGGTGTTGCAATTTCTGCTCTAATGATAAGTGTTCAAAACTCACAGATGTCAGGCACCTGAAAATTACACTTGCATTTAAATATAATGGAATTTTTAAAGCAAGACTTTTGGAGTGCTTCATCTTTCAATTGTCTGAGTCATCAGGGTGCACTTAGGTCACACTTTCATACTTTTATTGGAAAATAAAAGCCAGAATTTACATTTCCACTATTAAAAAAACAGCAGCAAATTGAGATTTTTTACATCACTTGGCTCCAGGTGGTAGGATGTTAAATAAATCATCAAGCTTGTGATGAAGTCAGGAGCATTCACAAGACTGGGGCAATGTAGTCAAGATGATAAGTATTCATTTCAGCTGTGGCTGTAAACACAGGCATGAGCTTGATTCACAGAGCCTGTGCTCTTCTGGAGAAGCCTTGACTCTTCACTACTACCTTGCAAGCCGTACAATCATTCAAGACTTCCTCAAATCACAGTTTCAAATTGGCATGGAAAAATATATTAAAACCTGCTCTACACTCACTAACAAGAGTTAACAAGGAAGTGGAGAATCATATCCAATCTGTACTTTTCATTCTTTCTATATTGCTAATGACATGTTTCACTTCATAAAACTTCATGAAGTAATAGAGAAAGAAGAGAAACATTGCTTTGCAGCTAGGCACACCTGAAGCCCTGGAACTGTGCATTTTATGTCCATAAATTCATTGAAGGGGCAGAAGACACTTATTACTTCTGTAACACAGTGAGGAGGGGGAGTAATTCCAAAGAGCAGCTGCTTCCAGTTAGGGCAACTCAGCTGGAAAGCAGAGGTGCCTGTCAAAGTAATTAAAGTGAGGAGAAGCTGTCTGTCTGAAACTCCAGCTTTTAAGCACTGGCCAACCTACTCCCAAAATGTAATTTATTAAAAAAAAAAAAAAAAAGGCAAGCAAGAGAGACAAGTGAAAACAGGCTTAAGCATTGCTGAAAACATACCTGCAAGCTATTCTCTCAATAAATATTTTGGGAAGTTTGTGAACAGAAGGATTATTGTGACTGCGGTGGCGTGAGTGGGAGGAATTTACCCTCCACAACTCAACCAACTGCATCGATGATGATACAGCAGCCCCCAGGGGCAATGAGCTAACTGCATTGGCTCCATGTTGATGAAGTTTTATAAGAAAGTCATCTTGTTTAAGTATATGTAGAGTAGGCTGGTATCTCTAGTTCTCAGAAAAAAGAGTCTTCATTTGCAAGGATTTAATAATTAGGCAATTCTGAAGATGGCCAAATACGCTTCTTCAGTACAATGTGTATCCTGTAGCAACAAACACCTAACAAAAAGTAATTGAGAGCTGGGTTTTTGAAAGTTACTAATGCACTTGACCCCAGAAGTACATCAGCCATTCCTTTTGACTTCTGTGGGAAGATGTGATTTATGAGAACAAATTTAAACAAACAACTGTTGCTTAGCTAGATGAAGGTTAAAGGGACTGGAAAGGATGCAGCGATTATGTGAAAGCATGAAGGGTGTGTAAACACCAAGGGGAAAGTCAGATTGCTGAAGAAAGCTCAAGAGGGTGTAACTCGGGGCAATGAGATAAATGTATGTGTTTTTAAGCCCTGAAATATTGGCTCCTAAAACGATGACATTATTTGTGTATACAAATGAAGTTCTGGTCATTTCAGAAGTCATTGCTATGTCACTGAGGACAAAATATGTGAGAGTGGACTAAAAGGAATGAAATAAATTTGCTATATTGGTGAGCGGAATATGAGAAATAGCAGCAGTAACTCTGTATCTTGGGGGCAAGCCAGGTGACCTTCTGGAATCACTTTATATCATCTGCCATCTCCACCACTGAGGATGCAGCAGCAGGGGTAGGCGGTGAGCCCACAAGGCTCTGGGCTAGATACAATCCATGACTTCATTTCACGTGGCTTGCAGCTACATGAATTATTTTTGTGTGATTTTAATGAATAATTCTAAGGGGTATGCTACCTGGGCAACTGCCTAAGCATGAAAAGTCTATGTGGCCCTTAGGTTCCTCATGGCTACACATGTGGCATTTAGGGAATACATAAGCATGTGGTAAGATGCTAGAAAGGTATTGGGCCTCAATTAGATGACTTTCATTACTCACCAACTTTCAGGTTTTTATATAGAAATTTTAAACTCCTGGAGATAAAAATCATTATTATATTTATTGTGTATTATAATTTACTAATTATTACATTTGTATATATGAACGGAATGAGCAGACAGAGCTAAGAAAAGACTGTGTTTTGACTTGTCAGAAAGACAAATTCCTTACCTTCTAAAAGCATTCTCCAAACGTCATGATACCCTTTCATCTCCTAGCATTTTCCAGGTAACATGATACTAACAGACACGTACTTCTTATATTAGAAAGGAAATACAATTGTTCTCTTGGGTAGTTACTTAAAGCAGCTTTCAATGTATCAAACACGAGTTAAACTTACGCCTTCTATTGCCTGTACTTGTCCAGCTAATGTTCATGTTTCTCTGCAACCAGAAAGAACTCACAGGACCTAGTTGTTCACAGCACCCCCAAACATGCACAATATTATCCTGATCTCTAACAAGTTCCGATGCACCCAAAGATTTTGGCAAGGGAGAAAAAATTTAAAAATATTTTAGCTATTTCCCAAAGGAATGTGTATATATATATAGGTAAAAGAGGTTAAATAGCTGAATTGGTTTTATATGGATGTATGAGAAATGACTGTAACAGGCTCCACATATGACAGACAATTCATGTTAGTGTCAGAGGGCTAAACAATATTACAGGCTACTTAGTGTGCCTGGTAGTTTCAAACAAGTTCGTCCAAAAACGCCCAGGCTTGGCTTTAAGATACAAAGGTTTTGGCAGTAATAATGACTGCTGCCTCCATCCCTTGTTCTCACTCCTGCACCATGGTAATTACTAATGAGGACTCGTGAAGGGGAGAGTTCAAGAAGGCTAAGGGAGTACAAGTATGGGGCTGGAAAGATACACAGACAAGTATATAACGTTTCTTTTTCCACCCTATTATCCTGAAAGAGTTTAAAACAGCCAAATAGATTTGTCAAGAACCAATTGTGTCAAATCAATCTAATTTCCTTCCTTGGAGGATAATTGCTACTGGATAAGAAGTAGCAGCAGATGGAATACATACTGAATTTAATAAGGTTTCCACCTTATTCAACACAGTCAGCTGATACCATTATAAAGTGGTACACAACTGGTTGAAAAAAACACTTTCAGAGATTAGTTTTCAGTAGTTGGCGGCCAAAGTGAAAGAATATTGAGTGGAGTTTTGCAGGGATCTGTTCTTCAATATTTTAATTAACAGTCTGGCTGGTGGAATAGAGAATATGCTCACTGAATTTACAGATGACAGAAAGCTCAGAGAGCTTGAAAATAACTACTGAACATGAATCAAACAAGTCATCTTGTTGCAGAGCAGCAAGTTTCATAGTAGGCCATACCCAGTACAGCCAGTAGGATACACAACCACATGCAAGATGCAGTAATCTATACGCTGCTCACCAACATGCCCTAGACCTCAAGACAGACACCGACTAATGGGAGGAAATGTAGCAGGCAACTACATGAATGAGATGTTTACGAGCAGAGATTGAAAGGATGAGGATGCTTTATCCAAGACAAAAGAAGATTGCCAGAGAATAGGATAAGAATTATAAAATATGTAAAAGCTTTTCTTCACTAAGAAAAAATTCTTTATCTACTGGGGATAGGGCAAGAATAGACAGGTTTAATTGCAGCAGGGGTGATGTTGGGTTAAACACTAGAAAAAGCTTTCTAACTGCAGGTTTCATAAAAGTGGTGGAATTGATTGCCTGCGGTCAGTGTAGCGCCTTCATCACTGTCTAACCTGTTCTTGAGAGCCTCCCAATATCCCATTATTTTGGTACAACTGATTCTGTGCTAGCGCTTGGGGTTGGCTAAATAATCTCTTAAGATTCTTTCCAGTCTTTTTTTTTTTTTTTAAGTACTTTTCTGTGTTTTAATTCTTTAAAACCAGACTGTCAAAGCCCTCTGTACAGCAGACAGCATTTATTCAAAAGGATATCTGAGTGGAATTCATGCCAAAAGGCCAACATACAATGCCACAAGTTAGAATTAGAGCTTGCAGGTATCAAGGATACCACAAAGAGCATTGAAATGCTTTGTATGCCAGTGCCACAGAAACCACTATTGAAACCTGGAGAACTGGAGAATTTTTATACAGGTTTTTTGTAAATCCGGTGATTTTGGTAGTGACCTGAAGATCTATCCCAGAGTTTCCTACCACCTGGCCTGCTTTTAATATTAACATTTGCACAAGATGTTTGAGTGGCTGTGGCAGCACGTAACTGATACAACTGAGGATGACAGTTGCAGAGGGACAGGCTGCTGCACAAGGAAGCCAAGAATCTCAGACTCCATACACTTCATAAGAATAATCCTAACAATTACAGCTGCTCAAGGGCAAGGGGTTTGCTAGATCATTTATACTCCAATTGAAATGCATTAAATATTTGTTTGGGTATTCCTACCCTTCTTGGTCATATCCAATGGCATTCACCATAAAATACAGTCTAGCTACCCTTCCAAAAGTGAAATCATTGCCAGCTTTCTTCAAAGAAGTAATTTCTGTGGAAGCATATGTGTCTATTGGGATTTAAATGCTGGAAGCACATTGCACATGTGCAAATCAGACCTGCCAAGAAGTGTACAGCCTTTAGCAGAAGTTACACTCAAAACAATTATTCTGTGTTTTTCATATGTGACATATGTATGTGCAAGAACTTAGCATGATGGTGGCATGGCAAGATTAGCAGGAATGATTGGGACAGTTACATCCTTCTCTGAGACCTTCACAGGCACCAGCCTTTTGGAAATCAGACCCTCACCGTGTCTGAAATCCCAAAACTGGACATTTGCAAAATCCCTCCTTTGGGAGCCTGAACAAGGAAGGAGGCATAGAGAGACATGTGCATTCATGCATCCCCAGAGATAGCACTTCACAGACATCTTCATGTGTTCTACACATATTCAATTACATATGTCATTATGTGACTGCACAGGCAGACAACACTGTTCTTTACATTAAAATATATGCCCACGATAACATCTGTGGCTGCAGATATATGTAATACAATGTATGGTAGCCAAGTCAACAGCAAGTGAAAAACCAGCCAAAATGGCAAATTCATCAGCAAGAAATCATTTCCCTGGGTTATGAATTCCAAAGAGGCTTCACAGACCAGTTAGCAAGTTATCGCTCTCACTCTTCACCCAACAGTGCGTGAGTTAAACAAGTTGCTGGTGAGGAAAAAGTGCTCTCTGAAACTCCACGGCCCACATTTTCTGAGGCAGGATGTATGGAGAGAGTTAGTAAGGTTCTGTCATTTAGATACAACAGTAGAATGGCATCCCATCTGCTCTACAAATGTCAAAGAGCTTCATGGCACCTGTCGGGGGGTGGAATGAACAAGAGTTTACCACAGGTTTGGATACTCCTGTCACACAAAGGACTCTTTGTACTAGTGCTTTCTGCAGCAAAAGTCCTTTGGAAAAGTTTGGAATATTTTTTGCAGTAGTATTTTATATCAGAGGGTGAAAAAAGAGAAAACATATACATACCCTTTCCACACTAAATGCCTTACCGCAAAAAAGGAGTGAGTTCTGTTGCAACCGTGAAGGTGCAGTAACTGTAGCTAAAGATTCCACTGGTAAGAAAACACTCCTTTCCCCTCAAATACAAATGGTGAAAGACGGATGAAGTCAGCAACTTACACTTCAAGTATCTTATTTCCCTGCTAGAAGGGTTTAAACCCATTCCTAGTAAATTCTTGGTTTGCACACTGCAAAAGGTACAATGCCAATTGTAAATCTCCCACTTACTTCCCCTGAAACAGAAGCAGTTTCTGGAAAGGAGCAGCAAGAAGTTTCTTTTCTCCTTCATAATCCAGTCAGGACTGGGGAGAGCCCGCCTGTTCTCCCTGTTGCACTGAACAGAGACAAGGTCTCCCCTGAAATCCCAGTGCTCCCTTCCTGCAGCCTCTCTGCATTAGCTGCTTATGCTTGCTTTAAAATGTCTGAAAACTAATCAAATTTGCACAAAACCCAGAAAATGAATGTTGACATGGATATAAAGCAATAACCACAGATTCTGAAAAGAGCTTTTTCACTTGGTATGACTATCTTCTGTGTTAAAAAACACTCTAAATTTAAAATCATCAGTGCTTGGACTTCGTCATAGCTGACAATTACCTTGGCAACTGTGAAAGGGAGCTCTCTCTTTTCTAAGCGACTTGCTCTTCCTGCCTGAACTGCCACGATGCCAGCCCTCTACAACAGAAGATATTATAACTCTTGCAGTAACAATGAGTTACAATGTTATCAAAGTTAGAGTTACCAAAGTCAGAGGAACATCTGAGGTAAAACAGGAGCTTCTGTCTTACACACAATGTTATGGAAAGTCTAGAAATAAATAATGCAGGAATAAATTCAGGACCAGCAAATGACAGGTAGTGGGATCATGATGAAAATTTTCCTGACAAGTGTTTGCCCAAATAGATCTTTTATGATGTTCCAGTTTCTGAACATGTTTTGTTACTTCTTCAAGTATTATTTAGTATTCAGCATGTATTCAGTGTTTATCACAGAAGCATCTGGGCACCTCATCTAAAGAAGATCTTTCTTATTGTACTAAACACCGCACATAAATTAAGGGCATTTTCACTCTCCATCTGAGTCAGAAATAGAGGGTGAAGATGCATGAGGATAAAGTTATTTGCACTGGGAAACACAGCAAATAAGTAATAGAGCCAAAAAGGAAATCAAGGTCTTCCTGAGTCGCAGTCCAGGGCGCTGCTGACTGGACCAAGCCGTACTCTTCGAGCTGTAAATAATCATGCACCAGCCCAGGCTGCACATCACATGCTCCATGACTCCAAGAAAGCAAAGATATCTTAGGAAATGATCTGTTTTGCTAGACACCTTTTATACAATGAAGCATAACAGAAATAAACCTGTTAAAAACATCACAGCAATGACCACAGAAAATACACAGCTGTAAGATGACACTTATTCTCCTAACTGGGAACGGGAAATGCTCTGTAATAAAGTCCCAAAGCATGCAAAGACGTGGGAGTGTTTTCTGGAAAGTAATACTTCTCTACCACAAAGTGCATGCAAAATGCAGTTTCACAAGAAACTGAACTATCAAATATTTTTAAAGTCAAGTCTTTACGCAAGGCAACTTGGTATTTTAGAACTAAAAGCATTATAGTAATCTGGAGACCTTTATCAGCACCATGATCTTTCTGGAAGGTAACACAGCGACAGGCAGTCGTATTTCAATTGTATTTTCCATGTAAAATTACATTCATGATAATTACAGAACTGGCAGACACTATATCATAGTAACCCATGGTCATCATTTGCTGATACAGTACTGAAGATGAAGAATCACGGAGTATTCAACTACAACCGCAGTAATCTAGGTCTATAAAAATCACAGTGGTAGTTTTCTCTCTCTTCATTTCAGGCTCTCACATCCTTCTGGATTTCATGTTACCTCCCCATATTGAAAACTATATGCCAATATGGTGAAAAGGGAGAAAGAGAAATGGAACATTTAAAATAATCTAGCTCCTGAAGTCCTTTCCGTATCAATATCAGTGGAGTAAACCAATTGCTTTTGAAACCTCTACTGCTAATCTTCACTGCTTAAATAGATAGTAGATGCCCTCCTCTTACTTACTAGCAGCAATGCAGGTAACAAACACTGTGAATCCACCATTAATTCCTAATACATTGTTTCTGAAGCTGTGGTTTTCAAATTGTGGTTCATGGACTTCTGAGGCCTTACTAAGTATCTTAATGAAGTCCTTATAAAGTAATTAAGAAAATGTCTTAGTTTTAATAGCCTTAAGTTTACCACACTGATTTGCATCTACGCCTAGACATCTTTAAGAATACAGAAAGGCTGCAAATCACTTTTGCTGAGTTTGAACCAGAGTCTGAAACTAACTAGATAAGTTACAGTACCAGATGCAGAATATGCCATTAAACGATGGTATGTACTAATAGAAGCCACAGCTAATGTGTAGGAACTGTTGCAAGCAAAAGGTATGGGGGATAATTAGTTATTCTGGGGCAATTTAGTAGTCAATTCAACATAGCAAAGTCCTAGCAGTTAGGTGAGTAAGCAGCATAGCGGCCCTGAGATATGTGTACATTGCACTAAACTGTGTGGTCTTTGAAAGGAAGGAGGAAGAATCAGTCAAGAGGAGGAGGTGGCCGTGACATTTTTGAGGAAATTACAAACCCTCTTTTAACACATCTAAGCCATTAGATATGCAGGATTTTCCTCCCACATTTTTAAAAAATATGTATTTAGATGTTTGTTTCCCTTTGTTAGGGTCTGGAGCCTCTTCCCTTGCCTGTTGCTTGCCCTTCAATTTATCAGGAGCCCAGGCACCCCCAGCCCAAGTGGGAAGCACTCCTGCTCCTCTCTGGGTCTTTAGGCACCTTAGTGACCTGCCTCCCCCCGTAGTTCTGGCCCCTTTCAGGAAAGGCAAGAAACTTCTCTTAGTTCAAAAAATGGAGCAGGAAATGCACAGAAACAAACCCATGGATTCCTAGGGAAAGTGGGACAAATTTGGACAATATTTGGGCTAATGGAGAAGGTGCAGGGGCTCCCTAAGCGTCAGCTTAGACCCTACCAAACTAGTGTAAAAGACCGGGCAGAGAAGAGGGGCACACATGGATGTGTGTGCGTACATGCACACAGGCATGTTGGGGCTGGATGCAGAGGCTGTGCAGAGGATACTGACAAGAACACTTGGATGTCTTTGACCACAGGATAATGGCTCCACAACAGATTCCCTGCTATCCTGCTGTTATCCGTCTAGTGAAGACAGACAGAAAACAACAAAGTGAACGAAATTGTCCCCTCTTGACTAAAACAATGCAGACCATGGTCAAAACCCAGGGAAATGATGGAAAATAGGGAAAAAAGAGCACAAACTCTGAGAGAGGAAAAAGAGATACCAGGGTTCACTGTAAGGTCACAAGAGGGACAGCAACAAATAGCAGCTCAGTCTGGCAAATGGATTAAAAGCCTGTCTGCTAATAAAAGAGCTATGAGGAATAAAACAGGAGGAACTGGAAGTCTTAATGCATAATAAAAGATGAGATTTAACTGGCCTAACAGAAACTTGCTGAGAATTCACACAACTGAAATACTACCATACAAAAGGTAGGACTTGTTTGGGAATGATAAGCCAGGGAGAGGTCTGCATTTGTATTTCAAAGGGAACCTACGCTTGTCTCAGACTCTGGAAAGACAGAGCAGAAAGCCCTGTCGAGAGTTTTTGGGCATTAATAAGGGGAAAATAACAAAAGGTCTGGTGCTGTTGAACACCTACTATAGATGACTACATCAGGTATAACGCAAGTTGAGTAAGGATTATTTCTGAATAGTATCACACAAAGCAGAACCGGCTGGTAAGCAGAAAGACCAAGCTACCGAAATGCTCCTGAGACACAAACCCCACAGGCCATTAAGTGTGTCTCTGGTACGTAGGTGGGAGAAAGTGGCTATAGGTGGTCATGGCAGCTGCAGCCTGGGTGTGAAACAAAGAGAGAACCTGAGCCCTACCCACCCTCAGAGAGGTCACCTCAGCGGTCTGGGTCCCCGCAGGCTCGCCGGCCCTTCGCAGGGCTGCCCCACACCGCCTCCCTGCCCCACACCACCTCCCTGCCCCACGCTGCCTCCCTGCCCCATGCTGCCCCCCTGCCCCATGCTGCCCCCCTGCCCCACGCTGCCTCTGCCCTCCAGCCACGGACACCAAAATCTTTCTGGCACACTAGTCTGGTGAGGCCAAGAGCACAGATCCAGGCACAAGAATGCAGACAGTTAATGCTGCAGAAGACAGAAAAAAGGCAAGCATATGCTCATCTTTATGAGCCAAAAGTAGGTTTCACAGAGGCCCCACTGACCTTTCAGTCTGACCTAAAGTTACAGGAAAAAATGCTCAGGAACAAAGAATCACACATGCTATTTGTAAGCACGTAAAGATATCAAGGTCACATGCCTTTGTGAGAAACAATGTGAATTATTGTCAAAGAAAGCCAATTTTTGTTCAATAGTACAATGATATACCTTACAAATAAGAAGGAAGCAGATGAGATACATCTCCATTTTCATATGGTTCCCCACGCTGCCTCACATGGCATATTCATGAGGAGACCGGTCTACATGAAAATGTCAGTGCATGTCAGTGCATGACAGGGAAACCGTATCAAAAAGTATTTATCAGTGGTTCCTCATCAAATCGGAAATATGCATCAAGACATTCTGACACTATTCAATATTTTTACAGCATACTCATTTAGGGACTTCTCACATTTGAAGAGTTGTGGCCAAGACATCCAATTTGAGGCTCTTCCAGAGCCAGTAACCATCCTCTCCAGATCATGATGCTCAGCAGCAACCTGCAAGAAGTGCCTGAGCCTGCAGAGGCCAACAGAAAGCGCTGAAAACCATGAGTAAGAGAGAACCATGTCGCAGGCTAGCCTCTGCTGTGGGTGATGCAACCTGATCTCTGAGTTTTCAGATTGCACAAAGCTAGAAGGAGCTGCAGGCATATCGGAGAGCATGGTTAGATACACAGATGGATATGGAAATTGGAGAAATGGGCTAAGACAAACAGGAGGCAGTACATAAAAAGGACACACTATTGCAAAATACTTCACTTGGGAAGATAGAAGTTAGGAGGATGAGCAGGAGATGGGAGACCGCTGGCCCTGCGGCAGTTGTCACAAAAGGATCTGCAGGCTGACCATGAGTAAACTTTCTTGCTGTCATAGAAAAGCAACCATTATGTAAAGATTTACTAAGAGAGGGCACATAAAATAAATCTTTTGCTCTCCTTAGCATTGCAAGACCTTCATCAGCTGGGATATGAGACTTATCGCTGACACTGCATTTCAAAACACATCCGAATCAATTGAGTCCAGAGGAGAACACCTTAAATAACCTAGAGGCCAAGTTACTAGGTCTACAAGACATGTCCTTCAAAAAAACCCAACTGCCTGGGAGTTAGTTCTAGCTCACTTGGAAGATCTTCAACCTAAGAATTTATGACAGCTGGCATTTTCTTGCCCCTCTACAAACACATGAAGTTATGTGGACACAATATTTCTTTCTCTTTGTTTTTTTTAATGGAAATGGAGCTCAGGAGAAGAAAGCAGGGATTTTTAACCCTCTTGATTTTACAATGCATGAAAATACAATTTCAGCATATTTCAAATACTGAAAAAAAACCCACCTGGCATAAAAAGACCCCAAAAATGTATCAGGGAGAATTGCTTAAAGAAGAACTCTCATTATTCATGAAGTCTAAGCTAATCTTGAGCGGCTGAGACCAAGAATACTGCCTATTTACAACAGACTATAAGAGGAAGAAAATTGAAAGTATTAAAAAAAGATGTTCTTCATATTTTATGAAGAAAAGAAAATAAAGCCCAGTTGAATTTTTTATTATTTTCTCTTAAAAGAGACAATCTGTACTTAGAGATATATAATCCTCCGGCCACAGTGATGTATCTTCACACGATGTTCAAGTGGTATCTTTCAAATTCATTTAAACCAAATGTATAGCACCACTATATTGTACTTCCTTTTCATTTACTTTGCCTCCTTTCTCTGTTCAGAGAAACACACATTTACTTCAGTCCCTTTAGGGCGCAGCAGTTCCCACTGATACTGGGAGAGATGGAAATAGCCAAGTCTTCACCAACCAGAATGACTCAAGTTCCATTTTCATCAACATCGCTCTCCCTGAGTCTTCTGAAAGTGTAGGGACTTTGAAAATATATTTTCAGTACTTCTCGATGGGGATGCATTCTGTGTTTATCAACACTGAAGGAACAGTGAAACTGAACAGTCCAGATTTTTTTTCTTTCCATTTAAATTCTTGTGTACTATTAAAATACCACAATACGTGAGATGATTACACTTGTGGAAACCTGCTTATTTAGTTAGAAGAAGAGCCTCTACTGGAACTTCTAAAATAACTTGGTTCCATTCTACACATAATTCTAAAAATTAAGAATCTTAAGCTTGACTTTATACCATCTAATATAAAGTGTATATACTGTAAAGAACTATATACTTATAAAAGCATACTTTACACTTTTAAAATTTTTAGAATTCATTTTGCTGAAGCATAGTCTGCAATTATTTTGGAAACTAGCCATATAATTGAACAGCTTCTGAGTTAAAGCTACAACTTGCTTATATAAAAGGCACTGACACTAAAAACGTGACGACAACTCACTTCAGTGCCCAGAAAGAATCACATTTTTGCAAGCTTTCACACACAAAAAAATCGTAAGTCACATAAAAGTTCCAACTGAAAACCAAACATTTTCGGATTTTATTTTCCTATAGCCTTTCGGTTTGACACCTAATTTAATTCCCAGAGAGTGAGAAGAGCATATTCTGCCTTATTGTGCTCTGAGATCTTAAAGCTCAGCATGTTGCTAACATCCATGCATCATTGGAAACAGGCCTTGCATTCCCCCAGGCACTTCTTTTTTTTCACATCTTGACTGCATTTTCTCAGCTGAATTACCCCCACCCATTTGGCAGACAAAAGGCTCAGAGGTATGCTCTAATTCAAAGGCTTTACTTTGTAAGGGAAAGTCACTTTTAACTGAGATTACATTTCTTGTGCCATCCCTGGGAAGTACTAACAGCTTCAGTCACCCAGTGAATCACTGAAGTTTTATGTTCTCCAAGACGTGTGCCCTGAACAGAAAATTACATCTACATGAAGTGAATACATAGGAGCAACATTCAGTTTCTGTTGGCTCTAAAACAATGTGAATAGGTGAGCAATTAGAGGATGTAGCAAGTGTGAAACAATCTGAATTCAAGCTAAATTCAAGAAGCAAGTTTTCACTAGTTATTTAATGCAGAGAGAGAAAAAAAACCCCAACGATTAGCCTTCAACACATCCTGATGCTCCACATTTGTATTTATTGGTCTCTTTCCTTCCCATTTAAACATTCTTCACCATGATATTTATCCACCAATTCTGTTTAAAGGGAGAAATTAAAAATATAAACCAACACTAAAATCTTACCTGTAATTACAATTACTTGTCTAATTTCACCTCTTACCTTTCTCTGATAAGAAGAGAGCAAGCAGTGGAACTGTTCACGAACAATAATATCAGAAGTAATGCTTCTATTTCTCAGGGTGAAACCAGTTTGAAAGAGACTACTTCTTTTCAGTCAAATATGCAATGCCAGTAACTATTAAATTCAGCTATGATTAACCATATGATAGCTTTGTAAAAAGCATCAATTTAATCTGAATGTAGTTTGGAAATACAGGTAAATAGCTATAGAAATATATGAGGATGGAGTGATTTAAATGACTTACCATCTGACATCAATGAATAGCAACTTTCTCAACAGGGATTATTAAGTGAATTCTTCTTTACAGCCTAGACTATTCTCCAAAGCATCTGTGCCACTCACTTCAGCACCAACTTCCAGACCCAGCAAGGGGAAAAACCCCATCAGTCATCAAAACAGCACTTCATACTCCAGATGAAAAGCATCAGCAAGCCAAACAGTACCATTCCTGAAGAAGACCCATGGCTCCTAAAAATGCTGGGTAGCTGCTCCCCAAAATATGGAAAAGTATATTGGCAGGTAGATACAAAGGCTCAGAGGGGCTGAGCCAAAGGCCTGGCTGACTCGCCGGCACTCTGTTTCTAACAAAGACAGAGCCACCCAGCTGCAGTTGTCCAGCTGCTGGCCTTCCTTTGACAAACACCTTTTTCCCTTTCTGCTAGACATGTGTCATTTCCACCCTGTGCGCTGGCTACCCACTGACAGCGAGTGCCAGAACACCGGTGCGGCGGGGCTCTCCGGAAGCTCTCCGGCTTCCGAGGGGAGCAGCCAGCCCCGCTCCCCAACATCACACCATCACCATCACCCTGAGGGTGCCCCTCACCCAGAGGTCACGGTCTTGGCCCTGGTGCCCAGCCCAGGCTGGTCCCTTCACAGCTTCCTTTCCAGTCTGGACCAACCCGAGTCCTGCCGGCTATGAAAACCACTGATAAGGATTGTACTGCCAATTTGTCATGGCCCTATGAATCTTATCTAGAACTAAATACAGCAAAAGCTTTGTAACTATGCAAGTGAGAGTGAACTTGGAGTGCAGAAAGCAAGCAAATGTGTCGAAAATTGGGACTCGTTCCTACACCGATGCACAGAAATTTCTCTTGGACGTATGCATGCACACATGGAAGATTTTAAATGTTAGGCCTTTATATCCCTGCATATAAATTTCCAAAATACTTTTTTAGTTCTATTTGGAAGCAAACTGAAAAACAAAATGCTCTATCAAAGACATATATCACTATGAGTTCAAAAGGGGTAAAATGATTCTGAGATGGGGTGCCGTATATCAAGTCCCTCCACACTGTTGTAAGTCACTGATGTTCTTAGACTTTCCCTTTCCAGGTTAAAAACGTCTTGATTTCTTTCTCAGATGAGCAAAAATGGCATTGCTGTTTTGGAGTACTGGCAGGGCAGAAAACCGTTTCTACTGATGATGGTGACTGTGGTGATTTTAAACAATTTCCCCATATTCCATTACTTTCATTAGCTCACCTTTGCAGCTCAGCAATTCCTGCGTTTGCAAAGCAAAGGTGTGCTCTGGCAGCAGCAGCAGCAGCTCTTTGCAGTCACTATAGGTGGCATTTCCATCTGCAGCTATTAAATTGGGCAATTCCTGGAGTGTCTAGCTCTTCTAGGCTCCCAGGAGAAGAAAGAGGGCCTGACCTCAATGTTACAGTGACAAACAGTGTGAGCTAGAGCTGGACACCATCCCAACGCCACCAACCACCCCTGCTGCTGCAGAAAGAGGAATGAGGACTGAGATTAAGTGAGATGCATATAACAAACAGCCACAGTCCTCAAGCTCCAGGACAGGGATTTACACCCACGGTTACACCTAGTGGCAGTGACCTTGGGGCCAAAGTGAGCTGGAGCAGCCATAGCCCATCCGAGCACACCAATGACTGTCCAAGGGGCAGAAGTGCCAAGGGAAAGGACAGTGGGTGGGCTGAAGGGGGATGCAGAAGGGTTGGGGGCTGCAGCTGAGGACTCCTGGCAGGAACAACATGGGAAGGAAGCAGGAAAATGCTGTCGCCTATTCTAGGGATTTCACTTCAAGTCTTGAGAATCTCCTGTTTTCATTAAAAGAAAAGGAAAGAACCTCCCCCTGTTTACTCCTGGTATCAGAGAAAAAAAGATAAAAGTAAGAAAACTTTAAACGCTTCCTTACACCTCCAAAGGGTTTAAAATTTAGAAAATAAATATGAAGATTTTCCTGCTCTATTTTTAACCTCGTGATTCAGTCTGATTCAAGTATGTCAAATGTTTGTGTATAGCCACAGAGGGAATAAATCCTTCTTAACAAGACTTCCATATGCTTAATGTGTGTGTGTGTGTGAATTTGATGTTTCATGACAAATGTCCAATTAGACATATGCATGTATTCAAAAACATAGCACAACTACCCCATACTAGGAAATCAATAGCAGAAAAGGGACAAAAAGGCAATACACACTGCAAAATTAGTAAGACAGTGTCAGACAGAGACAATTTTTAGTTTTCAAGTTGATCAGTTTCCCCACTGAAAGCAGAGCTTTACAACCTCTGCTCAATGGCTGCAAAGCCAGAAAAAACTTGAGCTTCCAAATGTAACGTATGAGTGGGGATTAAGCCAGCAAATTACTTTTGGGTGTTTCTCCCACCTTATACATTGAAAATAACAGATGCACAATATATTTCCTGTGGAAATTTTATTGCTGTCAATCTTATGGAGCACAGTGCTGATGCACTGCTGATGCAGTCTCACTGCATATGCTGTGTCTGGTATGCATCAAACAATGAAGATGTGGGAAGACAGGGCCTGAACTTCTCCCAGGGCCACAGAAGATGCTCCTGCAGCTGACCATGGTGTCCCCATGCCAGCAATTCTGCATGTACCCTGTGTTCTCCAAGTGTGGGCTTCTCTAATCCCTCCACGCTTTCTGTGTCCCTGTGTCCCAGGTACCTGGGTCTGTAAGCACAAGAGATTAACCCATGTGTGATGCCTTTCGCTCTGTCATACCTCCATCCCATGACCCTCACTGGATGCCAGGCCTGTTCTGGATGTAACATTTGAGTGTCCCCTCATCTTCCCCCTCCACATCTCCTGACCAGGACAATTTAATGGCCTCCTGTACTAGGACCTCTGTGTTCCCATTTACCTCTCTTGCTGGATGCCTCTGTCAGCTCTTGCTTTCGCATTTTTCCATGTCTCAGTCAAAGATTTTTTTAATGCCTCTGACTTGCCTACCAGGGTTCCTTATGCTGCCTTCTTCCCTCATGCACCCTGTTCTCCTTGCTGCTTGTCCTCTCCATTTTCCCACCTCCCGCTGCAAGAAGACAGCACTCCCGGGTGGCTGGGCATCAGCTTCTCAAATGGTATCAGGAGAGTAAGCAGGGAAGCTGGTTTGCTGGTCAGCATTAATGACTATGACTCTCAGCCACTTATTTATTTATCTGTTAATAAAGTTATTCTGTTATCTATTACCTGATAACGATGGAGAGATGTTCTGTGGTTCCCTTTAATTCCTCCACTGCCAGTTTACTTGCTTCAGGTCAAACCCCCCAATTATTTATGTTGAAGACCATGAACTGAGGTGGTCATGCAATGTATATGCATTTAAACATAAATGTATGCATAGTTTATGCATTTAAACATAAACATAAATGCATTAAATGCTAAATGCATTTAAACAATCCTGCAATGTTTAAATGCTACAGATGTGTAAACAGAAATGGCATCTAGTTGAATGAAAGAGCTTCCAGACTGCCCAATTAAAATGGGGTTTACATGCAGTCTTGACAGTAGAGTAAGGATACTCTATGTGTCCCCCTGGAAAATCACAAGTGCAGAGATTAACACAAAAACAGCAGAGAGCAACCCAAGAAATTTTGTCTCTAACACACGCAATCAGTAACTAACAATTTTCAAACATACAACAACTTTCTACCTAATGTTCCTGATGTGCCCTTTCCAGGAGTGGGCTCAGGATAGCTAATTTGATTATTATAACAGTGCAACTAATTTCAGTGATGATGGCTTTATTGCTTGTCCCTTGCTATGGCTGCCCAGATCCGAAAAAGTCAGAGCAAGGAGAGCATGAGGGTCTCAGTAGATGCTCCCTCACCTCTCCTACAGGCAGGGCTTCCCCTCAACCACACCTCCCCCAGTCAGAGGAACAACCCAGATGTCTTCCTCGACCAGGTGAAAAGGTTACCATGCAGACCAGACAAACCTGTTATCCTTTGCCAGGTAGTCTGTGTGCTTTTAAGAGCGTGTAAATCCATATTCTCTTTATACAGCTGGGAAACCTCTCCACCCTTGATGCTTTAGCAAGCTCAGGGGCTGTTTCTCAGGCCTCTGCTGGAGCAAGAAGAAAAAAGTGTTTTCCCAGAATCCATGCTGGCTTTTCTGCATCCTGCAGATGGTATGGATTTCCAGTCCAAATGACCTGAAAGGGCTCGAAATTTATCTGACTCAAACTTTTGAAGCCTTACTGAATGTGAGCCTTGCAACAAACCGCTGTCTGAAAGCCCTGACAGCTTCATGCACCGTTCCAGCAGCCCTCTGGCCATGCAGGGCAGAACCCTGCCTGGCAGCTTGCCACAGGCGGGGCTCACCGCTTAGCGTGCCCCGGCGCAGCAGTGTGCACCCCTGTGGCAGCCCACGGAGCATCCTCCAGGCTAAGTCCCACCTAAGGCTGCAATGAAGAGGGCAGTAAATACACACACACACACACACACACACGTGCTACTATATATGACTGTGTGAGCCCCATTGCCGAGCTAAGGAAAACTGTACGTTGAATGATCAATTAGTCGGTCTTGGTATGTGATTGCTTATTGCCTCTTGGTTATTAGTCTGCGCAAAGGTCCTGGGTGAATCGATCACGCAGGCAGGTAAGACTTTAGGGCCTGACGGCTTTATAAATACAGCTGGGTTCAGGGAGCTGGTTACAAAATGGTTTCAATTTGTAGCACCAACAGGACCTTAAAGAGTATCCTACAGGCAAGCATAAGCCCTAGGCTGTCGCATTTGTATTATTCCTTGTTCTGCTTTCTCTTTCTTTTTAAATAAGGAACAATACAAAGAATGAGAACTCAAAATCCAAGTCATGCTGTCAGGAAGAATAATGGATCTATTCTGTACAAAAATGCCTGTATTGTTGGTTTGTTTACTTCAGCTGTTTCATGGCCATGCTGCTGTCAGAGCTCTGGAGACAAAGCCCCAGCTCTGAGCCTGCTTCTGGGTGCTGGGCAGGGAGACCTTCCCCCTCTGCTGCTTCTGCCCGGGTGGCAACAGAAGTCAGTGGCAGAGCAGCACACTCTGCCCACCCCCATAAACAACACTGAGGATGGGAGCTGTGAGATAAATGAGAGACATCCAGGCTTCCCATTAAATCCAGCCCTTCCACAAAGACCCAATCTCTCAATGGCACATGGGGATTTATAAGCAAAAAGCCTGTTAAGCATGCAAGGGAGTTAGGCATGGCTAGTACAGCTCTGCACAGCTGTGAGGAGGCTTAAACCTCAGTGTCTCTGACTGGAAGGGACACTCCAAACACTATATTCTGCTCCACATCACCCCAGGAATGACTAATACACTGTCGGAACGTCTCTATTACATTGATGACAAGGAGGGGGTTTTAGAGAGTCCCAATTCAAATAAATAACTCAACAAAAATAGTCTGTTCCCATATAGCTATAGCAACCACAATCTGCTCGGAACTTTTTAAACAAAATAGAGATTTACAGTCCTACCAGAAATCTAAACAAGGATCTAAATAAGAAAACAAAGACAATGGGTAAAGGAAGGGGTAGATTGCACAACCTACAAAGAAAGAACCAGCACGGTGGACTGACATGCATATTAATGGCTGTGTATTTTTGTTTCTGTGGGTTCTGATCTCTTCTGAAATCTATTTTTAAGCAGTTTTCTCAGTTCCTGGAGTAACGATTAAAAAAAATGTTCCAGTCATGGGTTAAAAAAATACAAGAATAATAATTACATCTGACTGGCAAGTTAAAACCCAGAATGGAGAAAGTGAATTCTGAATCTCAGAACAGCCTATGGAAGAAATAATCCTGATACTTTATTCTGATAACTTTTAAAGAAGACATTCTCGTTCTACTTAAGCAATCTGAGCTTCTTAAAGAAATAGCATCATAGCAGGCCATTGTGACTAAAACAGGAATAAGGGCATTTTCATAATCAGTTTCTTTAATTGCCAAGAAAAAGTATAAATTCCCCCACCCCCCCCAGCGCCAATGAATTAGCTCTGCTGCTGCCACATTTGTGAAACAACGCATGAATAGAGTTGATGGAGACACTCTCTCTGCAACACAGAGTGTAACGCAGTGGAGCTGTAAACAAGGCAGTGACACAAAACAAAAACACCAAACATTTTGATGGTGAATTCGATTTAGTTGAGCCAGCTTCACGTAATGTTATTTTAATTCGCTGTTACAAAAATACGCCTTCATGTGAAGTATTTTCAAACGCCTGTGACAATGTTCGTGTGAAAATTTCTTTAACTCATCCAGTTAATTCCTAGATGATGTTTCCTGCCAGCTACATTCACCACAAATGCTGTCTGGTAAATAGCAGCTGCAAAGGAAGGATAAGGATGCCAGGGTACACTTCAGTAAACACTCCTTCTCAGTAGCTCACTATATCCTGGGCCAAGCAAGCTAGTATACATTCACAGCCCTGTTACAAAATCCTCGAACACAGAAGGACTTTGCTTTTGTAACTCCCCTGAAGGTGAGGATAGGAAATGAAGATTAAGGGCATGCCTGTACTTAGTGCTGCCTTTGTGTAAAGGGGCTCGGCGAGGCGCAGCAGGTTGGGCCAGCAGCCTGCCCGTACCGTGCTGCTGCTGGGAAGGCGCTTGCCTCGCACGTCAGCAGTTGCGCTCGCAGCACTTTCTTGCAGCAGCACGTTGCACGCCGGCCGCACAGCCGGGGTGGGCACGCTCCCCTGCCACCCATCCCGGGCGGCTCAGCCTGCGCCCTGCCTTTTGACTGGCAGCACTGAAACGTGAAGACCTGGAATTAAACCGAGCTTTTCTCATGCCTCTTCTTGTTTCCTCACCTAGCCTGTCTGTTTTCGCAAGCCCACAGCTTTCCCCACGGGCTGCCAGGAGGTAATAGGGGTGAAGGCTGTGATCTGCGGCAGCCCGGCTGGCTCAGCACATACCCCCTCGGCAGCGCCCTAATGGCACCTATGAAGGACGAGGCTGCTGTTGAGCAACACTTCCCCGAGGTCTTGCCCAGAAGCGGCTCGCCAGGAGGGACTGCTGGGGCTGGACAAGCCGCGGTGACTGGCGTGGGGTACCACTGCAGGCACCAACAGCCAGAAGGAGAGACAGGGTTTCCAGGAGCCGGGAGCCACACCTGTGGGGATAAACATACACGCAGGGCAGGCAGCTCTCGCTGGGGAAAAGATTACTGCCTGCTGGCGTCACTGCCTCTCTGTCACAAGTTATCAGTCTTGCAAAGGCACTAAGGAAACTGCCGGTGTGAATGGCCCTAATCTGCTTCTCCCGCAGCCCCTGATAACCCAGGGAGCAGCTGGGCAAACAGTGCACTCGCCCAGCACCACAAGGAGCTGAGGCCAAACTGCCTTCCACCATAGAGGATGCAAAAGTGCAGGATCTATCCATAGCCTGATGCAAAGTTATCCTGGAGCTACAGTGACTGAGCTCCCTGCGGAGCGCTCGCTCAAGGTACAACACCCATCCAGTCGTTTTCACTGATCCCGACTTACACAGGAGCCAGCTGCAGGGACGCTGGCAGGCATGCAGTGCTATCCAGGAGCTCTTTCCTCCCACATCGCTACTAACTTTATGCTGCTGACACCTCTCCTGCCTTCTTCCTGTATTTTCAGTTATACAGTTCTTTCCCAAGGTGGCTGCATGCCAATTTGTTTGATTAACCAGAAGTGAGCAGGGTAGGAAAATTGTGGACCGCAAGGAGAAGAAACAGAAAAGGTAAAGAGAAACAGCATCATCACAAAGTTGGGTGACAGCTTCTGTCACACAAAAGGAGACAGGTTGGAGTGGGCTGAGGGCCTGGTCCATAACAGCAGCAGAGGAATGAAAATAATCAAACAAACAAACAAACAAATAAATAAAATTTTGTTGCCACCTCTCCTCCTCTTCTCCCATCTCTCCCCTCTCCCCCTCCAAGAAAAAAAGAGGGAGTGAAAAGCAGACACATCAGCAACACTTCCAGAAGCTCACAGGGAGGAGGGCGCAGCTAACCTCCTTGCAGCATGGCTGTAACCAGGTGAACTGCATAGGGGGCAGAACAAGTGGCAAAAATTGACTATTTCAACTTGATGAACCTTTTCTCCAGAGAACCCTGGTACATCAAACCTAACCCTGTGTGAACATCACTGGCTCCACCTTCCCAGCAACGGTCTTGGACAATAAATGGAAGGTGTCAAAGGAGACCCTATGGTTGCTAGTACAGCACCGGTGTCTATGTGGCCCAACATACCCTGGTCATCAGTATTGCACTCCATTAAATAAACAACCTAAACTCATATACAAAAGAAACCCACCCTCCATGGCTTAGAAGCTTTTTAGCAGTGATAGCCGTAGGCATCACTGGCACTGCTTCAATAGTAGCTTGTGACAGAGATTTTAAAAGCAGTTGGCAGAAAATAGCTAAATAACACAAAACCCCTGTAAATAAGAACAAGCTTTCCCACATCTAGCAAAGCAAGACTCTCACCGATAGGTACTGGGGGAAAGGAGAGGGAAAAATGTGGAGATATCAGCACATAAAATAAAATTACTTCTACGCTGCAAAAGTTTCAAGATTTTTTT
This sequence comes from Ibycter americanus, assembly GCA_035590275.1. Classification (NCBI taxonomy): domain Eukaryota; kingdom Metazoa; phylum Chordata; class Aves; order Falconiformes; family Falconidae; genus Ibycter; species Ibycter americanus. The sequence goes on along the minus strand of JAVJGI010000062.1, from coordinate 44,971,712 downwards.
CTCTCTTTCTACCTACCTCTCATTTTAGGCTGAACCCATTAAGGACTCCATTCCTAGCCATGTCACTTTCTCCAATAGTTTACTCACATTTATTACCTAAAATATAAAAGTCAAAACAGTTCAAAACAAAGAAAACACAGGTCAGGAGAGCTGAACAAAAATGAGAGTGTGGGAGGAAAACAGTCCTGTGAGAAGCTGCTTCGATACTAGACAAATAAAATCCCCTCTCTCTGGATACAAAGACATAACTCTTATTTATGTGAATGGGAAACACGCTCATGCACTGAGGGGGGAATAACTACCATATATCAGCAAAACAACTGCACTGGAGATAGCTAAAACCAGACTACATGTGCAATGAATGTGAAAACCATTTCTGCCATCTGGGCTATGTAATTTTTCACAGATGCTTTCGGAGCTGGATGGACCTTGTTGCCTCTCTTTCCCCTGAGAGTTCTCCAACATTTGCAAATTGCTTTCTGTGACCTGTAGGATGGTACTCCATAAAAATTTAGTCTGTTCCTTTCTGCCATCATCCAAGTGTTCAAACAGACCTCTGTAGCCAGTTTTCCTTCCAGGATTCTGCAAAACGCCCTGTTCAGTCGGATGCAGCCACCTGGCAGGTATTCAGTCCAGTAATATGTCCACACAGACTGCAGTGCAACCACCTCCAGAGACGGCTTCAAAAACCTCAAACTGCAAACAGCTTAACTGATTGTGTAAAAAGCTTTTTGTTGGGTACCTAAAAGATACACACCCCCACCAACTCAATGAGATATAGGGATGTGGCTCTCAGTTGCTACAGCTAGCAAAATTAACCATCTCCCCCTCCATAAAAGAGGACCAGCACGAAAACAAAACAAGAAACTCTTACTACTTTTCACTCAGCTGCCTCAGAACAGTTTTGCAAGTCTGAGGCATTAAAAAAAAGCAGAGAAAACTGCTAGACTTTCTGAGCTACAGGTGGTTTAGAGTTTTTTAACTGGATTTTAACCAACTGGATATAGCTGGGGAGATTCTGTTATTTTTTTTTTTTTTTCACTCCTTTTGTAGCTTTTGTGCAGAATATCAGGTTGTTGTCACACGATGTGCTAACTCTGGCTCTAGAGCACACAGTACCAAATAAAATAAAATCTAGTTATTTGACATAAAACACTGAACCTGCCCAAACCTATATTTCTGGTTTTAATTTGTTTTAAAATATTTCTGAAGGATAAGTTTTGTTCTGGCAGGCATTATTCCTGACTAGGAACTGTCTGTCCTCTGAATCCAGCATAAATAGAAGTCTGAAATACATGTTGTTTTGCAGGCTTGGACTAATTGAGTAACCATGTGCCCAAGGCTGATTGGGGATGCAACTGTGTTGCCAGTTGATCTGGATCTGGTGTTGCACAGACCTTGTCTTAATGGCAAGGTAAGCAGGATGGATGTCTGTGGGACCACAGTGCAAGCACCACCCATTCCAATGGTCACTTTTATTTACATCTGGAGGTTGCTATTTTAAAGGCACAAAGTTACTTCTAGACGGTATCCAACAACATAATGTTAAACAACCATAACCACTGTGGTTCATAGCAATGGCACACTGAGAACGGCCCACACAAAAGAAACAGATCAGGGCAAGTCTCATTTGCATGCAATGGCTTCCTAATTTTGTAGAGGTTCTTCACGCACACTGAAAGCAGCTGGCAGCCTAGACCTGTGCTTTTGCACTTCATGAAGCTGGGACTGTGGTTCTTGGAGCATTCCTCTGATGGCAAGGATAGCTTAAACAGCCCTGGCTCCCCTTCTTCTCTGGACATTGGTGCCCGCCCCCGCTCCTCTCCCTGTGCTCTGCCAAAGCCAACTATTTATGCAGCTGTGTGGTGAAATGTTTCAAGGAGCTGATCCGGGTGGGGAAAAAAGAAACCTGAAATAAAATTCTAGGCTATTTTTCCGGCCAGATCACTTCTGTGATCAGGTACACCAGGAAGCCACATGAACACTTCTGTTGGCATAGCCTGGGGTGGGAGACAGGAAAGAAGGAAGACTGCTTTATGGGAGGTGTTATTCAAACAGCAGTGCTCCTGGATGTGCAGCCACAGCCAAAGTGCTCTCCCACGTCCCCGAGAAGTGGGATTTGTGTGCACAGTTCAGGCATTCATTAGCAATGGCTGGGCCCCCTTTTTAAACTTTCTCTCTTTCTCATGGGGGTGTGCGGGGGGAAACAGGCTCATGCGGTTCTGCTAGAATGAAGTTAAAGCCTTGTAAAGCTAAATAAAGCTAGGTACCATTTTTATAAGCTTGGTAATAGTGCCCTGTGGAAACAGGCCATGATTACAACCACCGCAGTTTCTAACTGCATCTTTAAGCAGCGTCCCTAGTCTGTCACACTGATATTTTTTAAGGGCTTTGAAGCAAGAATGATCACTGCTGTTAAGCCTAGGCTGTTTCGTATCTTTTAAACTCCAGCCATCAATAAGACAAAACTAGGTAAGCATTCTATATAAATCTGCAGGAAACGGAAGAGTTGAGGGTTACTCTGTGACCCGTCACAGTTACTATTAATCTTAGTACACAAAAACAACTACATGTAACAGGCAAGACTGACTCATTGCATTCCTTCCCTTTACTCCAGAAAACTGTCTGCTGTCTACTGTTATATACAGAAAAACTGGAGACTGATGGAGAAAGAAAAAATCTTTACCCCCAACTCTAAAACCTCAACTTCCAAATCACTGCTCTTTTTCAAATAACTAAAGCTTATCAGGAATAAGGCTGTCTGTGACTCCTGAGGTTAGCAAAGCTTCAAGAAGCTTCATTTCAAGCCTCTTCTCCGACCACAGGGAATACTGCTGGCTAAAACTTCCTGGTGTCTCCTTGAAGAAGGGCTGTCTCAGTGACAGAAACTGCTAAAAGGACAGGGCGCTTTTCTTGTACAACACCAGAGGCCACGTGACCGAGTACAGATGAAACCTAAGCAACAAAAAGAAAAGGTGGAAGTCCGAATTTCCGTTCATTTGTGATACGGAAACGCACTTTATTTAAAGGAAGCAAGAGGTGTTGGACAGTCCAAACGTTTTACAGCTAACTGAATCAGCTGCTCTCACCCTTTGCAACGTGTATCAGTTTTGCAGGTGAGAGCTGGAAGACCATGGGAAGAGGAGAGCAGCAGAGATATGCACCCTAATGTGAGAGACCAGGAGTCCTCTAAGAGGTGCCCTGCAACCATTTTGAAACCTGTTAAGCAACATGACCATATAAACCCAAAACCTAAATACTCGCTTTCCTCTTCCTACCATTTCACAAACAGAAAACAGTTCACAAGCACTGCAAGCTCCTGCTGGGGCTGGGTAATTTTTAACTTGATTTATTTTTTTTTTTTTAGTCCAGAAACAATCACAAGCATGCAAACAGAACACACACAAAATTCATTGCTCTTCATGTGTTGGTTATCTTCTTGGAAATAAAATACTTCTCTCTAAATAAACCATCACTCTTACAAGAATCTTTGATTTGTTGTAGCATTTAAGGACTACTGAAGGAGTTTAAAGATGACCTATACACTGACATTTATGTATGATAAAATGAGACTGCTGCATTCAGCACTGAAGCCTAATCCTCTCCAGGGCAGAATGTAGCAACTGTTACCCAGCCAGAGCACCATCACCCTGGCCCTGATCAGCACAGAGGTAAAAGCAAGCAGCGATGGCTTAGAAGCCCGCAGGACTCGGGCAGGAGTAGCTACCTACTCCTGAGATACTTCATGCAATGCGGGGCAGCAGAGCGCGGTTTCCCAGGGCTTGCAGCAGCGCAGCCCCCCGGCGTGCAGATGGTGAGCGGGAGGGAGCATCACTTTTGGCCGTGCAGGGCCCCCTGGAGCACGGGTTCAGAACTGGGACAGAGGAGTATAGCTGCCTAAGGCGATTCCCGCTCCCTGCTGCGGGCTGGTAATTCCTGCTTCAGTTGAGTTTCTTGAAAAATTCAGCTGAATTTTTGAAATTGCCTTGCTCACAAACCGGCCATGCTCGCCCACTCCACTCACCGCATTGAGCCTGCATTTTAATATTATTTTTTTTTTCGGTCTTGTTTTGGTCCTAGCAATGCAAACAGATATGACCTCAGCTATGTTATCTTCCCAACTAAATCTTGCTGGCTTAGCATTTAAAAGTTTGAATTCTTTCATTTCTAAAAACACCACTACCTTCTGATTTTTCAAGCTATTTTTAAAAGAGCAGAAGGATGCTGCATATCACCTTTAACATGCATCTGGTGTTATCTGGAAGCGCCTGGACCCCACCAACTTCATCTTTTCTCACCTTACTGGGCAAAACAGGTTTTGCATAGAAGTGGGAAGTTGGCTACTACTGTTTTATGTGCTACTTTCCGAAGCTAGCAATGAACAACTGGTCTGTAATGCATATACCCTGGATTGTGGACGTCCCACTCTCAAATACTTGCACTTCTCAATGTCCTACAGTGGCTTAAATTCATGTGTAAGAGGCAGATTTTGGAGCTCTTTTTCCACTAGAAGTTTTGCACCTCCAGAGTATATGTTTTCAAAGCCTGCAGCAGCAAGAGCTGAATTTTACCACTGATGCAACTTCTCATTTATTTTATTTTAATGAAAGCTGTCTTTCTCATGTAATCATTATATTCAGTAACTAGGAATTAGCAAAAATACAAAAAATCATGAGAAATCTAACAAAACAAAAAGAGACAACAACAGTCACCACTTGTTCTACACTCCCACTACTGCTCTTGCCAGTGGATCTGGGCCAACAGTTCAGATAATGGAAAACATTTGCAAAGAAGTCTTGATGCAGATGTGTGAAGAACACAACTTTTCATATAATGGGAATTCAGAGTATTTTCCTGACAGTATGGGGCAGTGCTTCTCCAGTGAGGTTTGCTCTGAGTGCTTGCACAACCTTACGTGACTGACAAAAGATCTGCTGGCTTAGAAAACTACTGCAGTAGCCAAGTTAGTCCACTGCATTCGTGCACAACAGGTAGGAGCAACTGTTCAAGAGGGGATTTTGTTTCTTAGGGATGTAATTTCCAGTCCCCTAAGAATAAAGGGGAGTATCAATCATTTCAAAAAGAAAACATGTTTTTTCCTGGATTCCTTACAGAACACCTTTATAAAATTATCTTGCCAGATGAACTTTGAAGAACAACAATGTGAAGAGTAACAATAAATGAACATACATACTGGGCGAAAGTGAAAAGCTGCAGTTTTTTAAAGTGAGATTCAGAGTTGCATCAGTCCAAATGTAAATTACTTTATGGAATAATTACCGGCTTAAGACTGGGCAAATACCTTCCCTGTACTTACATATCTTATACTTGAATCAAAGTGCAACCTGAGCCGTAAACTTCCTGTGTTTGGAGGCCTAACAAGCAAGTACAGTAGATTAACTGTAGGGACCAGGAAATGCTTTGATCCACAGTTCAAGAGGAAAAAGCAAACATGCACTACAGAGATGCTAATGCATGTAAAGATTTTGTTCTTTCTGTTTCATTAACAAAGTTAACTGTTATCAGGTGCCTAACACCATTAAGATGAGTGACAAAGGGGTGAGAATTCAGGTCAGATTAGGAAAAAGGAGAGGTAACAGACTAAGATAAATTGCATGTTTGCAAACAGGCTAGTTCAGGTTGAAATTTACCCTAAGGAAGCCAGAGAATTGTCTGAAGCCATCTCGATGTTAGCGCTGCCGCCGGACCCTCCTGAGTGGAGGCTGGCGTTCCAGAGACTGTGAAAAGGCAGACACAGCATGTCACGTTGGTGCCTTCCCTTTAGACAGCACTTTATTATCTGTCTTTCTGTCATAAACTTCAAAATGTCACCAGTAATTCCTTTGAAAGCTTTCAAATTTAAATTCCCCTTGGGTTTGATAGTCTGAAAAAGATTACAATTGCAGACCAGAGAAGTTTTGGTTTTGACAAAGTAGTAATTGCAATGATGCTCACAATAATGGTAAGAGAGAGAATAAATTTCTGATTATTTTCTATGTGCGTGCCCAAATGTATGTACATTCTGAACTTTAAAAAAATCGTGTATTGCCAAGCAAGCAGAGGGTTAAAATACATGACTCTTAAAGCATTGCAGAATACAACAGAGTACAATAATTTTACACCTGAGTTCTTGACACTTACTTGTCCTTTATGTCATATGGTCTATAACTGAATAAATGAAGAAAACCTTTTTGATAGCTGCCTCTAAGGTACTAACCTGCTTGTAAAGCATTTGGCATAGCTGCTAACTAATAAAAACATATATAGCACTAATAAATACACATCATCCATTTCCCTTTAGAAATGCTGAGATGATAGAAATCCTTCAAAAATTATAAATAAATGTCTATTCATTAAGTTAATGGATGAAAAAATAAGCACACAGACCATATGTCTTAATATAAAATAAATATTTCCCATTGAAAATGAGGATCTTATTTTTCCAGAAAACCCCTTGATAATATAATCAGTATTCCAGATATGGATATTCACTGATGTACAGAATACATAAAGTTTTGGTGATATGGTCAATAAAAAGTCATGATCTGGTTTATTATCCTCATTCTTCTATAATACATTCCCCAGTTCAAACTAGAAAGCTACTCTTGGTTGAGTATGAACTTTTTGAAAACTTGAGAGAACATACATCATTAGTACTGGCAATGTTACCTTTGGCTGCAGAAAGAGCCCCATTGTTGAGGATGGTTACAAAGAGAGTTAAACATCAGGGATATTCCTCAGCTACTTTAACAGTGGTTCAATACACATGAAACAAAATTCCTTCAACCAGCCAACCAACCAAATAAGAAATAAAAGCCCCATAATGGTGGACAAAACTAGTAGTCTTATAGCTGGATGTCCTGATACGGTTACAAGTGTTACATAGACATACCCGTACATGGCTTATGTTAAGTCAGTTTGCTGAATAATAAAACAACGTCTTGTTCTGACAAGATGCTGAAAAGTGCTGAGGTGTCAGTCTAACAGGACAGTATTTAAGAATAAAAATTTGGGCCATCTCAATTCAACTATTCATGTGATTAAAATTAAGCTCATGCTTAAATGCTGTATCTTGCAAGATCTTGTGCTCTAGTTATGTTAGATCAGGAGGTAAGAGTTACTTGAGTATGTGGTGTAACACTGAGCAAATTGCCTGGTAGCATCCACTGAAGATTTATCAGGGCTTGCAATAAGCTGTTCACCACTGCGCCCTAGGCACAGCTAGTGCAGCCAGCTCACCACCACCAAGCAAAAATTCTGTAAAAATTGATGTATTTTTCCACACAAAAGCTTAATTATCTAATCTAATAGATGACAAATGTAGATTTCTCAGGCAGAAGCTAAGGAGACAATGCCCTTCCCTGATCTTATAGATACCCAGTAACACTGGTTCACCTGATGGCACAGTAGCGCATTGTTGCATTGTGCTTTCTTCCTCCACTAATCTATATGGCACCTTCATTTGGTCTGTTAATGAGAACATATTTCATGTTAATAATCTGTACCTGAATAATTTAGTAGAATAATAAACTTTTAGCTATTTGCCTACTATTTCTCCTGCTCTCTGATTACAGAACAGAGATGACTAATGCCTGATGACAACCTGCAAAGCATGCGAGGCCAGGAGTAACTTGTGAAATTTTGGGGATTTTGCAAATATTTTAAGTCAAATTCTGTGAATACCAGGTAACCTTACACACACATACACACATTAACTGTAGAGAGAAAACAAACAAAATAAATGTAGAGAGATTAGTTAATTTTTTCCTCACAAATGTTGTCATGTTTCTTCAGGAACAGCATACACATAAGCCTAAAGTAACGATGAAGGTGCAGTAGATTTTCTTAAAAAACTCGGCTTCTGCAGCAGTAAAACATTCAAGTAAGTTTTCTTCCCTTTACATGATTGCAGAAAGACCCGAGCACAAACAGCACTCCCCTATCTCACCGCCCAGACAGTGCTATCTCCCTGTCCTTTGTGCTCCTCTGCCACACGAGGTTGTCCCCAGCAGTGCCAGTGAGTCAAAACCAAGGAATGTGTGCTTAACTGTGATCAAACATGAATTCAAGGACAAGATGAATACAACCATCAAGAGATAACTTTCCATTCCTATTGATCTGGACTGATCCCGACTGTCAGAGGTGGAAGAGTTATCCACTGATCTACTTCCTTAACTGGCTCTCAATGACCCATTACTCAAACGGTTTGAGCTATTGGTAACCTGTTAATCCTACCAATCAACTTTCTTGGTCTTTCAGCATTAGGTGAAGACAAATAAGCCACCAAAAAAACCCCCAAATAAAAAATCTGGCTGATCATAAGATGGTCCCATGGCAGTCTGCAGTCATTTTTGGTATACACGAAAATCTGACATCATTTAAGGGATGCTGGCAGGTTCTCAAAACATAACAAAATTTTGGATCCTGCAAAGAACACATCGTCTCCTGGCCAATACATTGTTGCTTCAGTTATGGGAATCTCGTGTAACATAAATTCTCTTAACGCCATCACGATATTTATGATCAATGGACTTAGGAAAAAAAAAAAGTGGTAGCTGACTAGATCAGATATTGCTCCCGCTTTTCCAAAAGCTCTGAAAGAAAGAAAGGAAGAAAGTTTCCCAGTGATTGTTATCCCAGCTGTCCAAAATCTTTTCAGCCTTCATTATTTCTTTTATAATGAATCAACAAAAATCCTTGTTTCCACTTTTGTCAGCATTTTGGCTCCCTATCTTTCACGTGGTTTTAGTCACTAGATGTAACTCATACCTCCTACAGGGAGTCAATCTTTGATTCACAGCCTCATTTCCTTAAAAATCAGGCTTATTGCCTCCCACAGCCTTGTCCTGTCCCAAGCAGACAGTCAAAAGCAACCACAAAGCGGCTGTCCCACCTCAATTCGTACTAACCGCTTTTTGAACTCAACATACATCTAGATGATTCAAATTTAATTTTTGTCACTGTTGTCCCAGATGCCAAGAAGCGACTTCATTTTACATGCAAATGCCAAAACAATGAACTAAAATAGCAAAACAGTGTAACTTTATTCATTAAGTTTTTTTAAGGAAGGTGAAACAGTCAAGGGCAGTTTCAAAGTGAATGACTTGCTACAGCAAAACACTCTATGCTTTGCTCAGTCACCTCTGGCATAAACTGGTCCTTAAACACATCAAATTGCTGAGAATGAAGAAGTAGAAAGGCCAAAGGACTCAGATATTAATTATAGCATGCTTTATAGAGTTCTAAAATATTCAGATACTGACATATTGCATTTTAATTTGCTAAAATGAGGTTTCCTTTTATGAAAAAAAATCAGGTCAATCACACATATGCCAAAAATGAGAAAGGGCTATGAAAAACCTACCTTGCTAGTGGATTTTTTAAATAAATTTTGATGATTATTAAGAAGCAGTACTGACTACTGTGTCCTTGTCATCTTAGAGAGGCAAAAATGCTGATGATGTTTTGGTTTGTACCGAAGACAGATCAACTTGAGCAAGAACTGTATGGTATGAATTACAAATATGTGTTGGCTCTACAGTTGTAGTCTCTTGCACAGTAAGAGTGAATCTAAAATACATGTTAGAGCCTGATGGGGCACCAGCATGATTAGAGACATTACCCCATATTTTCAGCTAGAGGAGGAAGAGGTGATGACCATTTAACTGGCTGAACATCTACTGCTTACGTGGGTGAGGCTGAAGCAAACAGTCCCTGAAGCTGTGCAGCACATATTTCCTTGCTACCTGTATAGTCCACTCTTTAAGCACATTATTCCTATCTTACTCTCCAACTAACAGCGTGAGGTATTTTTAAAAACAGAACGTGTATCTCTTATATCTCTTGTTACTCCAAGGAAGAAGTTAATTGCTTGTAATTCCATCATATATTATTTGAAAATGTACTTCCCGACTGACTCATTTCTAGCATATCAGCAATACTGATGTAATACTCTTTAACACAGATCTGTTTTCAATTATGGACAGATGCAGGCTATTTTTTTTCAGTCACAGGGATAATCAGATTACTCTTAGCATGGTGTATAAAACAGAGGAATTGATTCCCGAGGCTTACTTAGGATTCCATCAAACTGTCAGTAAGCATGTGGAAAAATTAGGCTTACATAACTAACCAATTTTAAAGAAAAAAAGATGGGGTTTGCAACAAATACTCTTAAGAAATAAACAAAATGTTAAGCTCTGCCCTTAGGTGCCAGCCACTATACATTTTAAACATGTTCTAACCAGATGCTGTGATTCTGTTGCAGTGTAGTTGAAAGGCAGCATGTTTCAGAAGCAGTTATATGGTCTTGCAACCCAAGTCCTATTTTCAGTATTGATTTAAACACTAACTGCTTGAGTTTTGAAAATCAGGAACGGAGTTTCAAAGGCACTGAAATCCTGTTCATCAGAATAGCCGCTTGTAGGTTTCTCTCTAGCTTGAATAAAAGCCAATGACTCCAAAATTCACATTTATGAAAACTGAAAAGCATTATAGATTTAAAAATACCTGTTGCATTAATAAATATAGAAATACTGACATCATACCTCTAAAAGAGCATCCACGCCAACTTTCTACCTTCCTCCTGCATAGGAGCACGCCTCACAGTAAAATATGTGCAAAAAAAAAGTTTTGTGAAAAATGGTCAGAATTTCTGAAATGCTGCATAATACTTTCTAATTTTTTAAAAGTAAAATAGACCAATTACTAATAACTGGTATGCACTGAAAAAAGTAACACAAAAAGGAATATAAAATTGAAGATGGGTCCATTTCTCTTTCTTTAATATTTAAAAAACCAGCATTATAAACCTAGCCATTTAATTGACCTTTCGTGCTTAAAAATAAAACAATGGATGTATTTATTATACCAAGATTGCCTGAGTAATTAAAAACACGACCTATTTCTTCTAAAATTACCAGCAATATGCCACTCAGTTCTTTTTCTTAAAAAACCAAACACTCCAAACCCCCCCAAAGCCCCCAAGTTAAAAAGCAACTGTGATCTCTTTACACAGAACTATGGTTTTTGAAGCTCCGCTCCCTCTGGAGTGCAGGCTTCAGCACCGCATCCTGAGTCACGTCTCTCTGGGTGGAGCCCTGCTGCAGCCAGCGCAGCCTTGCTCCCTGGCGAAGGCAGAAGCAGGCTACATGCATGCTCACCGTATGGCTTCAATACATGCTGGCTTTGCAGAGGCTCAGAGGGGATGCAGAGCTTCCAGAAAGAGAGTTTGCACTTGTATCTTACTCGCTGATGCACATGACAAAGTTTGTTGCCTTCTTAAGATAGTCTTTTCTGCACCAGAGCTGGCCTGTCTTAAATTTGCTATTCGTGAAGCCCTCTATTAGCAAAACCAGGATTTCTTTGGATAAAAGAAGTAAAAATAAAGAATCTTCTTATGTTACTCTTTGCTTGTGCAAATCCATGCTAGCATTTTTTCCACTGGGCTGGATTATGGCCTTGAGGAACCTTGTCCCAAAACATTAATGGCCTACATCAAAGGAAACGTGGACTATGTGACGTGCAAATTTTAATGTGGTCCAGCCACAAAAACCTCAATGTTTATGCAGTGAAACAAAAGAGAACGGCACTGGGCCAAAGACTGGAAAAGAAAGCAATTCCGATATCCGCACTGTTACGTTGTAGTTTACTATTATTCTGCCATTCACCTTTTTGAAAACACTGACTAGTGCCAAGTCTTGCCCCAGCATCCAATTTTTCTATTTTGAAAGGGTTTTGCCTGCACTGGAATTTGCAGCTGGAAGGAACGGCCCATGAACTAAGTCCATACGGCGAACTCTGGCATAAGGCAAAGGCAGGAACATCTGCTGCCATCATGAACAGCTTGTTGGCCAAGTTCAGCCGCAGAGGAGTGCCAAGCAACTGATCTGCTTTCCACCTTTACGGATTGGCTGGTAGACCCCATATGAATTAATCTAAAACACTCAATACACTCAGCACAGTCTGCTTGCTCTGGGAAGGACTGATGGCAAAGGCATGATTTAGATCGATTTCTCCAGAAAGTGAAGATTTAAGGATCTGTTTCTGCGTTCTGAGGACCAGATTCATCAAATCACAGCTGCTTTCTCTCAGTGTTTTAACTTTGGATTCACTGCTCATTTTACTGCTGTTTGGTTGTTTGTTTTGTTTTTTTTTTTAATATACTTTCAAGATTTTTTGTTCTTGTAAATCGTAGTCATTCTAACACCAAGACACAAATCCCACTTTTTTTTTGCGGAAATAGAAACATTTTTTGATTTTCTGGCAATTTATAGGTATATCCTATCCTAAATCGGTTTTTTAAGGCAGAAATAGGAATCATTTGGTTAACTTATAAATATGCAAAACACTCATGCATTCCTCAAGCCATCTTCAAATCATTTTCACTAAAAGTGTAAAGATACTAGATGTAAAATACAGATCTAGCATAGCTTAGGTGACTGAGGTGGCTACATCGCTAAGGAGAAGGATTGGAGAGTTTTCCTTTTGGCTTACTTAATGACTTATTGCATGGACCTTTAGAAAAAGCTGAACTACTGTGTCTCAGTTTTCCTATCACCTACACCATGGTCGTAATATTTATCCCCCTACCTTGCTGAAGTCTTTGGAGAAATGCTTAATTGGCACACCCCTGTGCAGTGCTTTAGGTACCATACATGGAAAGGACGCTTAGCATGTTTTACTCATCTGTACAGTGAGAAATTTTATGGATGATGAAACTACACGTATGTGTTAAACAGTTATACAGAAAGTGCATACGACTTCCAGGTGAGGTTGCCTTCTTCCATTGATTGCATTCATTCTATAGACTATGGGAAGCAATTTTCCTGTCCATCCTCACATCTTCATTGCTTCTTAAATAAAAGTCCATTGAAATCTCAGAATGCTTCCTTTTTTTCTAAAAAAACCCCCAAACTAAAAAATCACCCATCAATATACTGAGAGACCAAAGGAGGCACTGATACAGCCTGACCTGCCTGGCTAGCTAGCAGCCTTGCAGAAGAGCACTGGGGGCTCCTGTTGGACACCAGGCTGAACGTGGGCCAGTGATGCACCCTTGCAGTGATGGAGACTAGCTATATACCAGATTGCATGAGCAAGACGATAATCACAGAGTCTAGGGAAAAGTTTTTTCTCTTTTCTCCAGCACCTGAAACCACATCCAAAGCACTGTGGCCAATTTGGTCACCCAGCACAAGAGAAATACTGATAGATTTGAGAGAAATGCAGCAGAGGCCAAAGAGTTGTGATGCTGGACCCAACCCAAACACTGTCAGGTTTGCTTACCTGGAGAAAAAAAGGAAGAAGGGCAACTTAACCAGTTTTTGCCTACCAAAAGCAGGGCTGTAGAGAAGATAGGGTCAAACTTTTCTCAGAGATGCATGGCAACAGGACAAGAGCCAACAGTCACAAATTGCAACAAGAGGAATTCTGATTAAACACAAGGACAAAATTCTTCACAGTGAGAGCAGTTCAGCACTTGAAGGGGCGCCCAGGGAGTTAGCAGAATCAGCACCCCTGAAGACAGTCAAAAGCTGACAGGACCTGATCTATCTTTGAAGTTAGCCCTGCTTCAAGCAGCTGTTTGGGACCGATGGTCTCCATAACCTCCTTTCAACTGAAATTATTATGTGATTCTATAATTTATGACTAATAAGAGGCATCATTAATGTTCCCATTATTTGCTCTCTCCTCTCTCTCTCCCACCCCCTCCTTTCCCTAAGGGGGACGCTGGCTCGCCAAGATGCACATAATTGTCTAAGAATATTCTCAAAAGTACACACTGTCCATGTAAGGTGTCAAGTATGAAACACTGCTGTTGGCAAAGAGCCAGATGCCAAAATATAAACTTCAGAGCTCAGATGGAGTTTTTACTTGTCAGATCTGTGTCATAATTGCTGTTTATCCACATTCTTCTTTGCTGACATGTATTTGCAATCTTGCGGTCCCACTGATTTAGCGGGGCATTTTGTGTCTGTAAGGAATTGTGTAATTAAATATCGTGATTTAAACCCTTCAAATGCATTAATGTTACTTGCCAGTAATGGGAAAGATGACATTTTCAGGGTCTGCATTTATGCATTAGCTTTACATGTTTAAATGAATCTAAGTGTCTTTTAGGTCCTGCTCTCACTGGCAAGTGTATTTAAATTGAACATGATTCAGGAATAACTCAGTAAAAAAATTTATACTCCAAAATCAGAATGCCTAAGTTTTGGAAATCACTTAAATGCACTCTCCTAAGTATGAAAACTTAGTATGAAGATGAAATTCATAGTCTGAAATAAGCATGTTTACCTGAAGAAAGTTAACCAGGAATATTTTAGCTGAAATAATTATTTCTTCATTATTACTGAGACAATTATCATCCAGACAGATAAAACTACTATACAGCTTATGCATGTAATTCAAGCAAAAAAAGCCCAAGTTCAATCACAAATAAGACAATCATATTACTATATTTTAGAACAATGCCCAGTTTTAAAGGTTAATATCCTGCTTTAGTTCCACTCAAGACAGATGGAGGATACCTCCCCCTATGGACTCCCAAGACTTTTCAGGCATTTCCAGCTCTCTCATTCCAGCCTAGGAAGACACGTGACTTTTTTGGCATCTTACAATTGCCAGATAAATGCCACTGCACTGTTAACAAAGCACAAAACAGCCTCAGAAAAAAGGGCAAGTTAGACCTGTAATAGTTGTTTTGTTTTCAAGAAACCCCCGTCTGATATTTTGTATTCAAGTTTCAGCTCAGAGGTAGGCAAACTTTTACGGCCGAGTTATTAACTCCTGAAAATCGAGTTCTGTAATAGAAATGCTGACAGATGCTTTAGTACAGCAGTGCTATTGGGCACTGCTATAGTCATCAGTTTTAATGAGAGCTGTTAATATCACCTCAATCAAAATGGTTGCCCTGGGCTGACATCTTGGGCTGTGCACAGGTGCTCTCAGCCAAAAATGTAATGAAGGTTATTACATTATCAATGAGGCACAGATGTACATCCCGTCTGAACTCAAGGTGGTGTTACTGCCAAGCAGGCATCTCTTGCAGCAGGTCCCAGGTCTGTTTATACCAATATGCTGTTCCAGCTCAGTGAACCCAAGCACAGCCTTCTGCTTCTCTATGGCATCACCAGTGAGAGAAGGAACAACTTTTAAGAATGCAAGAAGGATTTACCCTGGATGTGCAGGTGGATCACAAAAAATAAAACCAACCACCAGCCACCAACCCTGAATTAGTTTGTGATAGTTTTGAACTTGGAATTAATGCCTTTGGGTCTGAACTGCTTCAGCATTTCAGAGCAGTTCCTCCTTTTCACCAAGCTCAGTAACTACTGACTTGAGAGAAAACTCTCTCTCACATCTGTGCTCCCTCTTCTTTCGTCTTGTCTGAAATCCAGCATACTTTTCATTGGATTTGCATGCTTTGCAAGCCATGCTTCACACTTTGCTCATTAGTTCCCATGTTCACTTACTTCACAAATCACACAAGCAAGTCAAATTTCTTTTCTATTTTTTCAAAGCATCTCTTGGTTTTAGAGTAAATATACACAAAATTTTCAGGCACATCCTGAGTAATGGGATCTATACTGGCAGACCTGGATATGAGAATGGGTTACATTTCTACTGAGATAACACCTGGATATTCAGAAGCCAATTTGCAATGAGCCATAACCTTCACTGAAGCCATCCTTCTTCCTTTGCCCTCCTAGGACCCCAGCCTGAGGGGTGCAGTAATGCAAGAGGGCTGATGTAAACGAGAAATGGAATGTCATCAGAACAAAGAATATGTTTGCTTTAGCAGCAGAGATCTGCTCACAGATCTCAGCTGGCACAGTGATGTTACTGTGCTCCCCAGAAGCATATGTTACACCTGGAAGGACTGACATATAGGCAAAGGAGCCGAGCAAGCATCACAAATTCTACTGTGTCAAAGACTGAGGGTGTGTATGTTTGTGTACGTGCGCACATATACATATGTATATATGTATATACATAGGTGTGCATGCACACAGGAAAGAGACAGAGCTGGCCAAGGCAGACGCTATTGCTCAGGCATCCTAAACGTAATTCTTGATGGATTCTGCCCGGAGGATGATGAATGTGCTACCTTCCCCCTAGCCTTCCTCTTCATCTTTTTCGACTTCAGACTTCATTAACCAATGCAATCAAAGTGCTGAAGTCAAGCTATTTATGGTTTTACAACTGTCCCTCCATAACTTAAGGGGCAGACAAAGATGAAGCCTCTTCACCAGACTGCATCTGGGTTCGCTAGCAGTGATCCAACATAAATGACAGGTTGAATGGGCTCCATGCTGAAATCCCTGGCACTGTATTGTGCAGGTGATAACAGTGATTCTCTGGCATTAAAACCTGTGGTCTAGAACCATGCTGGAAGCTGAGTCACTGCAACGAGAGGACGACATGGAGATAACAGTGGAGGCAATCGAAGCAGAGCACTGGCTACAGTGTGACAGCTACAGGTACAGATAGGCACCCTAGAGATAGAGGTAGTGGTTAAGACATGATGGGTCATTCAGCTCTGGTCCTGACACTGCAGGTGCATATTAAGCTCTGGTTCCCAAATATCCCCCAACACAATGTTTGGAAGTGATCTGACAAGTCAACCTGGAAATGCAGCAAGAGAAGAAATGAATGAGTTTGATGGTTTGAGTTTTGAAATGGAACGGCTTTAGATATTTAGATTATTTTCCTTAAAAAATACCAGCCTTGTTCTTGTAAAGAAGATGACTCTGATAAGCATATTTAGGTGAGTAATACTAAAAGTGGAAGGAAAAAAGACAGGAGCTATTGTTCCAGCCAAGCAGAAGCAACACTGCCACAGAGCACTGTTTTTAAATCAGGAGATGTGGGCTAAGGCTGTTTTATTTCTAGCAAGAGTAAAGCTGCACTCCCTCATTCCTCCTTAGTCAAATGCCTAAGTGGAGAAATGTTACATGAATGGAGATGCTCTTGTCCTGCATTTCTCAGCAGCAAGTATAATCTAGTTCAAATTCATTCCGGCTCCTCTAGCATGCTCCTGTATTCTTGTTACTGTCCGAGTGGAAAGAAGTCAATCTGTCTTAGTATGCACAGACCCCTCCTCTGTCAGCAGGCAGTCTGTGTGTGCAGGGCCACATGTCTTAAACCCTACCTCTGCAAACATGTACACAAAAATACTGATCTAACCCTGAAAACAGTTCCCAACAAGACTTTAACGTTCTTGGCCCATTTATACATTTCAAACAGGACTTCATGGCAGACAGATAGCAAAATCCACTGCAAGTGACCCAATATTATCCTAAAGGAAGCTTACGTTGAGAGCAATTGCTAGAAAAGAAATACATGTTCAGCTATCACCGCCTCAGTAACTTTCAACCTGGGGTGGAAGGGGTAAGGGCAGACCTTTGCTGCTGGTGCTTCTCCACAGCTGCCACTTTCATTTGCTCTCTGGTCTTTTGACTGCCGCAAATCCTGCACAGTGTCCCAGGAGGTGGCCAGCAAGGGGTGTGACAGCACAGTCTGCTTCAGGAGGAAAGTCATCAAAACCTTCTAAAGTGCCTTTTCCCTAATCATGACATACATATGAAGGAGGCAACCCCAAACTTTATCTACAGCAAAAGAAGTCAAGCACTTTAAAACAACAGTAGCAG
Organism: Ibycter americanus; assembly: GCA_035590275.1. Lineage (NCBI taxonomy): Eukaryota > Metazoa > Chordata > Aves > Falconiformes > Falconidae > Ibycter > Ibycter americanus. The sequence continues at coordinate 44,954,058 of JAVJGI010000062.1, read as the reverse complement.
CAGCAATAGTTACAGCTCCCTCCCCACCCCAACACAGAGGATTGCTTAGCAGGAAATTAGACTGTGATTTCCTTAAATGAAATATAATACCCTGATTAGCAAACAATGCTCGGTTTAAAAATGGGGGGTTTCCAGCCAGATTTCCTCAGTAATAATGAACGCTGTGAGATGATGATAGCACACAGAAATATCAAGGAAAGCAAAACTCCTGATCATAGAATCATAGACTCATTTAGGTTGGAAAAGAGTTTTAAGATCATCGAGTCCAACCGTTAACCTAGCACTGCCAAGTCCACCACTAAACCATGTCCCCAAGTGCCACATCTACATATCTTTTAAATGCCTCCAGGGATGGTGACTCAACCACCTCCCTGGACAGCCTGATCCAGTGCTTGACCAGCCTTTCAGTGAAGAAACTTTTCCTAATACCCAATCTAAACCTCCCCTGGTACAACCTGAGGCCATTTCCTCTCATCCTGTCACTTGTTACTTGGGAGAAGAGACCGACACCCACCTCACTAAAACCTCCTTCCAGGTGGCTGTAGAGAGCAATAAGGTCCCCCCTGAGCCTCCCTTTCTCCAGACTAAGCAACCCCAGTTCCCTCAGCTGCTCCTCATAAGATTTGTGCTCCAGACCCTTCCCCAGCTCCGTTGCCCATCTCTGGACACGCTCCAGCACCTCAGTGTCTGCCTTGCAGTGAGGGGCCCAAACCTGAACACAGGATTCGAGGTGCA
>JAVJGI010000062.1:44920565-44953157 GCA_035590275.1 Ibycter americanus | reverse complement strand
TTCCAGCCGCTCTGCCCCGAGCCTGTAGCGCTGTGTGGGGCTGGTGTGACCCAAGTGCAGGGCCCGGCACTGAGCCTTGTTGAACCTCGTGCAGTTGGCCTGGGCCCATCCAGCCTGTCCAGGTCCCCCTGCAGAGCCTTCCTGCCCTCAAGCAGATCAACACTCCCACCCAGCTCGGTGTCGTCTGCAAACATACTGGGGGTGCACTCGATCCCCTCGTCCAGATCACTGGTAAAGATATTAAACGGGACTGGCCCCAGTACAGAGACCTGGGGAACACCATTTGTGACTGGCTGCCACTGGATGTAACTCCATTCACCACCACTCTCTGGGCTCAGCTGTCCAGCCAGTTTTTCACCCAGCACAGAGCACACCCATCCAAGCCATGAGCAGACAGTTTCTCCAGGAGAATGCTGTGGTCAATGGTGTCAAAGGCTTCACTAAGTTCTGTGTAAGTGGGTCACCTTGTCACAGCAGGAGAACAGGCTAGTCAAGCAGGGCCTGCCTTTCATAAACCCTTGCTGCTGGGCCTGATCCCCTGGCTGTCCTGTACATGACGTGTGATGGCACTCAGGATGATCTGCTCCATAATCCCTGGCACCGAGGACAGGACAGGCCTGTAGTTCCCCAGCTTCTCCTTCCTGCCCTTCTTGTTGATGGGCGTCACATTTGCTAACTTCCAGTCAACCCAGACCTCCCCGGTTTGCCAGGACTTCTGATAAATGACTGAAAGTGGCCTTGATGTTGCAGAAGGAAACATTTGTTGAGGGGAGGGGCAGGAGGTAGGCTGACTTTCCTAAAACTTTTACATTCTTATTTCCTTCCACCTCTCATGTGCACTTCCTTCCTCTAATAGTTTAAAAATAAAGGATGCAATCTGTATTCCAGACAGGTTGCATGAATAATTTTCTCTTATCACAGACCAGCCACAATTGTCCTTGGGTAGCTAACAAGAAACTACAGGAATCGCTCCAGCTCCCAGCTGGAGGAAGCATTAGGTTTATAAATACATTTAAGCATTTTAAACTCAGCTACACTACAGCCTCTCTTTTGCACCAGGACATTGAAAAAAAGCAGTACATTCATCTGTATATTGAAATAAGACAAAAGGCACCACATTCCTCAAAAGTTTAGATCTGTACTGTCACACAGTAGACAAGTCTCTACGAGTATCCCACTGGCATCAGGAATCTCTTTCCCATGCTGACACCTCTGCTTCTTAAAATATGTGCTTTTGCTGGGAGCCCAGGTGTGTCCCTGGGGGACTTCACTCTGCATGGGGCCTGAAATGCAGAATGATGCTGGAACCGCCTCTTTCACACCCCTGCAGCTCCTCAGGATCTGTGCCACTGCTCTCACTGATGCGGGTGTGCTCTGGCATTTCACTGGGAACAGAAAGTGGTGCCCCTGGACAGAGAGAATGGAAGGAAAGTGTGGCTGCCCTCAAGTCTCCCTCAGGAGTGGGGGCTGCCCTCACCTCCCCACAAGGAACAGCCAGGTTGGCATCAGTAGTGCAACCCTACTTTGGGAGCAGAGGACAGCAAAAGAAGAGGCACAGAGGGGGAGAAATGTGTATTTCACTGATTTTTTAGTTTTGTGAGTGCCACAATAATACTGGCAGCTCCTAGTTTCAATGCTGTCTACCAGCTGAAGCACAATGCTGCCACAATATTGATGTGTGTCTGTCAAACAACTGTCAGGCTCTCCCACTTGGGTAGTCCATAATGGTTCATTAGGAGACAACTTCTCATGGGTGCTCTGGACCTGGCAGCTGCCAGAGAAATAAACTTTGTTGTCAGTCTTGAAAGAAGCAGCCATGACTTTCAGCTGTGTAGACTAAAACTAGGAACTTTCATGTCATTGTAAAGATTCTTGGAATAAACAGCTCTTATTTATCTTTTTTAGCTATATCAATAGTGGCTAAACCCCCATTTTTTTCCTGAACTGTGGTCCAGGAAGGCATCAAGAGTAATACTGAACATCATATTGGACTAGTTACAAGTTGATACTACATTTCTTTGTGCTAGTGAAATAAAAAAGAGCAAGACAAAGAGAAAGATTGACATCCATGGAAATTCAAGAGATACGGCTATCATGCGAACTAGCCACCCAAAAAGGGAGCACAGGCATATCCACATATAGGTTACCTATTTAAGGTGCTAACATTTTGCCTTACATTTTCTTGCCAACTTCTGGGATCTTCCAGTTATGCTTTCCCCTAAAAATAAATGTCTTTCTCCTACCCCATTGTTATTTCAAAGACCTATATAATCCAAGAACTAACAACCATTTCAAAAGAGCTATATCACGAAATATGAGGCCTTTTACAGATCTATGTAAGAGTGGTTTAAATTAGCTGGCAACTGTTTTAGTTGCTGGGAGTTAACATTGTATTAATTCCATGAGAAAAATCATGGTTTCAATATGAATTAGCTCTCCAGGAAAATCTGTAATTCTTTGTCATTTTTGATGGATTATGGCCAAAACAAATTTACCTTTCCTCATGAAACTTTTCTAGTGCTATTGGCAATACCATTCCTCTTTCTATCACTCTGGCACACATTTGGGGGTTGTGTTTGTTTCTTTCCCCCGCAGCCACATTCAAACCACCTCCAACTCACTACACTTATCTCTTCAGCATCTTCAAAATCCACCCTTTCACCTCCATGCTTAAAGCGCAGTCCTTTGCTCCGTCTCTCACACATATCCCATTTTGATTACTGTAGCCTCCATTCCTCCTTTTGGGCTTCCCATGTGCACAAAGGCATACATATCCAAGTGCTGCCAAATAAACATGTGTTTCTTGCCTGGAAGTTTGATCGCCTCTTTTCCTTCCTTTCCCCCCATCCCTTTCTTAGCTTCACCATTGGCTTCTCTCCAAAATCTTAACACATGTCAGGACCTTGTAAGCTCAATGTAGTTCTGGGTCCTTTAATTTATTTTCATTTTGTTAAGCTTTATCTTAACTTCTTCCCCCCGACCCCTTTCCTCCCAGCCCTCCTTCCTGCCAGCTTTTCAGTTTCTTTGTCTTTTGCCCCGTATCACCCTTTCTGTTCAAATTTTCCCAAAAGCCCTGCTTTACCTGAACCTGGCAGATCCACTTGCAACATGCTGCTTATGAAAAATACATTGATTTTTAAGCTGTGCAGAGTAATATTATTTCTTTTTGCCTTACCAGTTGTCCACGCTGCCATCCTCAAGTGCTTAGACAGTGCCAAGCATATAGCTGGCACTCCTGCAAATACTAAACAGCAGGGACCAGGGCACAACACTGAAAACTGATTAAATGATATGGTGGGGAATACAGCAAACACAGGTATCCTCAAAATGCTGTCAAATGTGTGAAGCAAGCAAGTAGGAAGAAATGAATAGAAGAAAAAGCACTTCATTTAGTTACAGGAACTTTGGCTTTTATTTTTATGAAGAATTGCTCTTTCTTTTTCTAAAGAGTATGAATGTCATCTCTACCTCCTCTGTTTATCTAGCAAAATTATTGCATATATCACAGCAATTAATTTCTCTTCCGTGTCTTAACTGCCCTTCCCCAGGTACCTATTCCCTCTGTTCACATTCTGGTAAAATCTATGCTAAAGCCACTGTCTCAATGGAGTTACTCTGAATTTACAGCACTGCAAGTGTTAACACAAGCTGAACCACACTGTTACGGGAATTGGAGAATATGTCTATGACTCAAAATACCTACTTAACACTTTATTTAACAATTAACATTAATCTGCTGAAGGTCCAACTCAGAAGCTGCCTGTTTACATCAACACATGCATGAACATATCCCTGCACGTGGACATTCAGACTTCAGTCTCTCTGCCAGACTTCTGTAAGGCTGCTGCTTCTGTCTGTGAGTAATCAGTAGGAGTCCGCCCTATACCAGACCAGTTCTTGACTGTCTTTTCCAAAGGCATTATAGTAAGAACTTCAGCCACTGTAGGAGAAAAAGCCCCACGCTCCTCCTTATTTTTATATGTATATATTTATATGACATATACATAAATATAAATTTATATTTTATATATATATTTATATATATACATTTATATTTTATAAATAGACCACTTAGGGTCTCAAAGGGGCAAAAAGTGAGATTTGCTAAATGATCTATCTATTCTCCTAACTATTAGTGGACACTTCAAAAACCCCACTAAAGAGCCACCTTTACATGAACAAGTTTAAGGCACCCTAGTTTTGAAAATCTGAGCCCATGTGCCAATATCGCATCACTTCCACCCCTTTCCTCAATATAGCTTTTCAAATTCTGTTAAGCTGTATCATTTAATACCAAAGAGCTGTCCACTTTTAAGACCATTGAGGGCCTGCACAAGGTACCATCCTTTACCTAAGCAAACAAAAAAAATTTAGGGTCATTCTTCAGCCTGATTGTGGCAAGAAATGAGTTAAACACTGTTTGTGTTGCCAAAGGGGAGAAATTGCATCAGTCCCCCAGATTTAAAACCTCAGGAGCTTTCAGTATTTCCTCTGTTAAGCATGAGGCAGCTGTTTCTCTTGGGAAGGTTTCTGGAAGACATCTGAGATGAATGCAGGAGGCTGGAATGCGGGGTGGACGAAGGAACACTAGGACCGGACTTCCACTCTCAGGCAATACCCCCGGCTCTCCATTTAACAGCTTTCACAGCCCTGCTAGCTGCTCTGCTCCAGCCCTCCGGCACACCACCCCTCCCAGCCCCAGCCCCAGCTGACTGGGAGCACGGCTAATCCTCCTGTCAACGGGCAGAGCTTTTCTGCGTGCACCTTCCTCCAGAGGCTGATCGGCAAACAGAGGGTGGAAGGAGGCCAGCCTTGGCAAAAGCCCTCCTCTGACACATCCTCACGTGGTCACCCACTGCAGAGCAACCACCCAGGGCCTCTGTTAGGAACCTCACAGAGGGGATTTCTCAAATTAACTCAAGACACCCAGTTCAGAAGGTTCAGGCATAGGTTATATGCAGGGACATGTATCCCTGTGTGTACATGTAACACAGCTACACTGTTAAAAAGCCATAGCACACATTCTCAGGTGCGTTTAGATTTGGGATTCTTTTAAAACATATCTAGAATGATTTAGGAAGACAAAAGACACAAGTAGTGAACTGGGATTAAAATACAGCGCTTTACTGTAACAGCATGCCTCATGCTCTGAACAGATACTGCTGGCAAAGAGGGCTGTACAAGGGAAGTATGTGCTTTAAGGCAGTGGTATGTAGTTGTAGGTCATTCAGTTTCAGGGGAAAAAAAGAAAACCTGTGAAGGGGTATGACCACCTGATTGGAAAACACAGTATTTAAAACAACAGGAACAACTGCTTATAAACCTGCATCCTAAAGTGTGACTCAAACATTTGCTGCCCAGTTCCATAAGCAAGGATCTCCGTCTGCTCTGCAGCAGCTTCTGCGGGGACGCAGCAGCCCTCCTCCTGTGATCCACCGCTAGAGGGGAACGGTATGAAGTGAGAGACAGATTGTTAAAACAGATCGTGCTGTGACGAATAATAAAAAGTCCCTAGCCAATTGTTCTTTTATTTTAATACAGGTGGGAAAGAAGTAATTTCTTCTACCTTTTTGTTCCTTTTTATGGTTTTCATTTGTTTTTAAGCAGCACATGGTGGTAAAAATAGGGATTTATTTATGTGGTCCAACGAACAGGTCTCCTCCCCTAATCTCCCTTTCACACTGAGGAGAAAGAGCCTTCATCAGAGGGATCTGATGTCAGCTGCTGTCAGACACATATCCTAGAATTGAATGTTTAGGGGTGATCTGGGTTGGTAAAACTCTGTAATTAGAGCTAGACTTCAAATTCCCCCTCCCCTGCAAAGCAAAGCTTTCTTCCACATCTGAACTGATGGATTGTACTGGCAGAGGGATGGAAGGGAAGATACAAAGAGCCCACTGGAGGAATGAAGATGGGAATCTGTGTACAAAAATGATTTCATAAGAAATTGCCTCATTGTCTCATATAACACATGTAAGAAATTCCTCCTGCAGCTTTAATGATGGAGTGGGAAGCTAAACCCCATAGGAGTTCCTCCCTCTATTTACCAGAAAGGCAAGATATGGGCTCCAGTGATGAAGTGTTCCATTAATATTAGTGCTAGAGGAAATAAAGTGACTTAATTGTAAACTAACGACCTCATCCTAATAACCAAATTCTGAACAGAAAAGGCAGGGAAAAAACCCTACTTTCAGCCATGCTGCCAACTCATAAATTAAGCAAATGACATTGGGATATAATTATACTAATTAGTACTGATGCCATGCAAAGACTATTTATGGATATGCATTCACCCCATTTTTAACCCTACAGCCTAAATCTGAAATAGTAGCTCAATCAGAGCACACTTTGGAATTTCAGTGTTATTGTTTATGCCATTGTGGATCTAATTTAATCAATACCATATTCCCATTAAATGCAAGGTCTGTTAAAGATGTTCCTTTCACAGGCCCCACAAACGAACTCTATTGGATTCCTCTCATTATGTTATTGCTCTGGGCTTAACTATGCATCATTAACAGAAACAATATACAAGTTAAGTATGAGGCTCTATAGATCACCTTAAAACAACAAAGTCACATGTTATTATGGTCATAAGTGATTGGACTGATAAAAGCTGGATTCCACAGTGATTGTTAGATGCTCGCTGGCTCTTTCACATCAAAAAGGATACCTGAATTCCTGGTGACCTTCGTAATGCCAAAAGGGAAGATAACAGAGATGGGCTTCCTGTCTTCCAGATGCATACTACAAGGGTTGAATTTTTTTTTGTCTCCTGCTACCACTAGAGAACTCTGAGAATGCCATTTCTTACCCTGAATTTACCATACAGCTTTTCATGTTCTGGTCACTATGAAAGGACTGGTGAAAGGTCACTATGAAAATCCACTCTGGTGCAGTGGATTTTAAGTGGTCAACACAAGGTATATCTATCACAATATCCTGAAAAGATCAGCAAGCTATGTACCTTGAACTACTAGAAGTAAGAGTAGACGAATTTCTTCTCTTACTCCTTCCTAATTAATACCAAGATACATATTATACAGATGAAGTATGTACCAGCATTACTTAGCTTTGTAGGCTGCTTCCCTACTTTTTCTTGCTTTGAGATATGACCATATGTTTGTATTTGCCATACCTACTACTGCTCTCTGTTGGTCTATATGACAGAGTATCACATACATGACACACATGGGCCCGTCTGGTTTACATCTGAAATAACCATGCATAGAAGAGCTGCCAAGAAAATTTTTCATTCATTTTGTTATGGCGTTAAGAGGCATTATTAAAGCTTGCACTGCCTTGCCAGTATCAATTCAGTTAAGTACACACTTAGTTACAAACCTCTAGCAACTTCATTGAATTCACCAGGTTTGGGGTTTTTTGTTTGGTTGGTTTTGGTCTGGGTTTTTCCCATCTTCTTCTTTTGCTAAAACTGGCCAACAATGTCTGTGATTGTCATTTAATTGTTTACTGGAAACACGTATATGTATATATATAGAGAGAGCACATGCAGAAAACAGCAGAAAATGCTTCCTGGTCTAAGTTTTTTTCTTGATATTTCTGCCGACCGTTTCATGTAGGGTTCTTCACTGATTGTAATTGCTAGAAAATTACATGTTTTTGCTTGTCCCTTTGGACAAATGGGCTGAAATTAGTGGTTGCACAGATCTGCAGCTGACTCATTACAACATAAAGCAGCCGACTGTGGGGCTTGGGGTTTTTTTGGATCTGTTATTTTAGGATGGAAATTGCTGAGTTGGCAGGCAGTCTGACCATATAAATCAAAGAGCAACTGCATACTTTTAAAATGACACGGTGCATAATCAATTTAATATGTGATGTTTGAGGGAAAATAGCTTTATTGGGGAAGTACTGCTAATAAAAATTGAACCTATGGTACCTCTTAGGTCACTAAGGGCAAAGCCATAGGCCAGTATTTGTAACACCAGACAACCGGCTCTTTCTTAATCAGCCTGTCTTTCTTTGGATTGCTTCTGGATGAACCATAGCACCTAACACAATTGATAGAAGTAACAGAAAGAGACCACTGGTATCTAATGGAGTTATTGCTTTTTCATCAGCACTTGAAGAGCAACATTAATATTATTAGAGTGCAAAACTAGCTCGAATAGTTCTGCTGTGACTCTTTCTTAAAGAACTTTTCTCCACTTCGCAACAAGAAGTCATGAACACCTCTACAGTGTCATCCCCCAAGTCTTCTGGCTCCAAGGCAGCTTTTTGATTAATGCCTTAAGGAGAAGCAGAAAGCCTGGAGGGAACGTGCATTGTTCCCTTCTCCCTGTGGCGGAGTGACATGAACTGCAGCTTCTCTTTCTGGAGGCATCCTGAGGAGGGCTTGAGGGGGGCCCTGTTCATGGAGTCAAGGTGTGTCATATCACACTAAGGAGCAGCAATTGTCAAGTCACGTCTTGGGACAAGTTCACAACGTTTTATGCATGGGGAAAAGTTCAAGCCTCACTTTCACTGCTCTAGGGCGGAACTGACATAAATCTTTTTAGAGTGGTCCCTTCAGGAGGGTGGAGTAGGGATGGTTGGAGCCAATGCACCAACAGGTAGTGCACAGTTTTGTCAGTTATGGATGCCAAGACACTTTCTGAGGATGGGAATTTTCAGATGGAAAGGTATAAAGATGAGGGAACCAGGCTGGGGGACTGCGTAATGGGACCCACAGCTCTTTTGCAGCCGTTACCTGGAATGGCTCACATCCAGTAAGTTTCACGAAACTCCCATTATCTGTCTTTCTGTCTGGCCCTGTATCCAATAGCTGATTCATGGAATCGCTTAACTTCATGTTGCAATGGCAGAGCAAAAATCTGCTGATATATAACTGGAAAATGTTTTCTATTCAGTTATTTCATAGGTCTTGACAAACATAATTAGAAAAAAACCCAAAAAATATTATTCTTCAAGTATGATTGCAATTGGCAAGGTGGACCAAAATTTGCCAAAGAAAAAGAGCAGAGAGTTAACACATGGTAAAAATTTTTGCTCAGCAAATGTTTTTTTGAAAACAGAACTGATAGATTTAAAAATACAGGGGACGAGCCCTTTCATTTTTTATTAATCATGCATCATGGAAAATACAGGGGCAGATAGAAGACAACACAAAACTGGCTTCTCATCTTGAAGACACCGAAGTGGTGTCCAGTGCATCCCACTTGGGTTTTGACATCAGAGGCATCAAAACTGATCAGATTACATACAACAGATTTCTTGAATTCAAATATTGGAGCATAGAAACAAGACAAAAATCCTGCTGTTGTCAATATATTTGACTAAAATGCTGCAAAGGTTTAGGGGAGGGGGAGGGGGAAGAAAGATCGAAGGGCCCAGATTCCTCACAGGAACAGAATAAATGTACCTGAATTAAAAGGGAGAAAATAACATGGACATTTGAATTTCAAAATATCTTCTGGAGTAATTTATTTATTTCTAACACTGATTTAACAGTATCAAATAAACATTCAAATACATGGAAGTGGGTTTTGGGAGTCTTCTGGAAAATCAAAAGATAATGGGAAAACCAAAGAAACAGGAAACCAGCAACCCATTGAGGTTGAACAACATCTTTTAAGCTAACGCCTGCTGTAAAAAAAAAGTAATGAAAAATCCTCACTTTTAAGCAAACGAAACTCCTCCTGAGAATCAACTATTTGCTTTAATTCTCCAGAGTCTCATAAAAACACACAAAGTATACTTTAAAGAGGAAAAAAGTTTTCTTTCTAAAATATAATTCCCACTTGGGCATTCACTTGCAGTGTAGGTAATGGACATAAAACAAAATATTTAGAAAATGGCTTCTGAAAATAAAGTGCTTGTGCACTATTTTCTACTTGTTTTTTTGCATTAACAACACTATTCTCTGTTAACCAGAGGCAAAATTATTTTAATATAAGGGGCTTAACTCATACTCTAAAACCAAAAGCAAGATTTAAGGGAAGATATTCCAAATGCTGTGGGAACACAGCTCTGACTGATTTAATGAAAAATGTATAGTTAGTAGCCTTTAGAATGGTTTGATGACATATCTCCTGAATAGGATGTGATTATTGACATACCACTGATATCCAGGAAAACAGATGTCACCGCACACAAATCCTAAGTCTGCACAAGAGGTACTAATTTCTCTTTTTCCAGCACTCAACAGTATTGGCTTTTAAAACCATATTATCTTGTCATAGCAGTTTTGCAATGTCTACTGCTACTGAGAATATGTATCATGAAAAAAAAAATGCATTGGTAAAATGAATAAACTAAGAATCCAATGCATGCATATCTTCTTAGAACTGGTTTGATCTTGGTTATTTTAAATCAAAACTTCAGAAAGACAGAGTAAGCAGTACCTGTTGATCAACATTTGCTGACTGTATGAAGTGCAGTGGAAATTACTACACGTTTGTCACAAACTTGACACTCCAGTTCTAGGGCTGTAATTAAACCTGTTGTTTAAATTACACTTGCTCAGTGCATCAGCTCAGTTTCTGCCCACTCTACAGGTCCAGACATGTATGTCTATAAGCAAGAAAGCAGCTGGCTCTTGCTCACCTAGGTGGAGAACATTTTTCTCTAAGTTCAAAGGAGAAACTCAGGCAAATCATACTCGTTGTACCTGCTTTTAGATGAGATTCTCCCCCCCGCCCCCCAACTATTGCACTGATGATAGATGCAGAATTCTTATTTGCTACAGCTGTAACTCAACATTCACAGATTTTTTCAAGACATCTCAACTGAGTTCTCAGGATTTCTGGATTCAGTAGGACCAGTTTTACAGTAACTGAGTGCATATATCCAAACCTGTGTATTCAGCCATAGGCATCTATTACAGAGGGAAGAACAGCAACTATCATGTTGCATGAATACCTCTAGTGGATCCTCTCGATTTTCATGCCTTTACAGCTCCAATTACTTTTACTTTCTAGACTCACATCGTCTGTATTTCTTGTTCTTGATGGGTGAATTTTCCAGAGTTCAAACATTTTGGAAAACTATGAAAACTTAAATGTTATTTTCATAATTTCTACCATTTCTTAAAAAGAGTTTTTATCCCCAAATATCTAGCAAGAGAAGAAAAATACTTGGTACCAAATTATTATTTAAGGAGCAATAAGGTGCAACTTTCAGTTTTCTGGTGAAAAAAAGATTTTGTCTTGTCTAAATCTCAGATTTCAAATATACATAGTGGTGCAGCATGCAGGCCAACCACACGGCAAAATGTTTAGCAACGCTGCGCTGGTGAAAATGCCCTGTGTGAGGTTTTCTCATCGATCAGACTCAAGTATCGCAGCTCAGAAGGTGCTCAGGGGAAGCAGCCTCTGTCATAAGCTCAGCATGATATGTTTGGATACATCTTTCTCAAGGCTTTTCCCACCCACACTAAAGACTGCAAATTTTCCACTCCTTTTCCTTGAAAAATGAGTTTTAAAAGAACTGAAAGGAATGTATCCATGCAGTTTAAAAGATGTGTTTGGCTGAGATGAGACTGTCTGGACCAGTGATTTCAAGGTGGAAGAGGTGGGGTGAGAGAGAAGGGAAGGGAAAGAAAAAGTTCTCGGACACCCTCCTCTTTCTTCTCCAAGAGCCTCACATTGTGGCTGGCTGTAAGAGGAAGGCATTTCCTGACTATTTCCAGTCTAGAAATGGAGAGAACAACAAAATTCACATCAACTGAAAAGTGTGACCCACCTGGATATGAACCCTAATCTCTTAGGCCTTGAAGGAAATAGTAGGAGGTAGCTCTCCTTTCTTTTTTCATCACTATTGGTATAAATATGTATGAAGAAAAAAAGATGGGATGGGAGGAGAGGGGAGTAAGGGATGGGAAAGGAAAACTGAAGTTATTTTTGCATGCACCAATGAGCACATACCATCTCTGTAAGTCAGGAATTACAGTGTCATGGCAAGCATCCCACCATCAGACAGGGGAGTTATAGTATTAGGGGAAAAAAAACATAAAAAATTGATCAAAACTGATGTGTGAAAATCCAGCAGAGTTAACTGTTTCATCTTCTCAGTCAAAGAGCTTATTTATTCCTTGTGCTTTTTTGTTTGGTGAACAGAACAGGTCCAAATCATTATTCTGGTTTAAACAGAATGAGGATGTTGTGGTTTATTTTGTTTTGTTTTTTAAAGTATTATTAACTACTAAATTTCTGATAGATGTTGTCATACAGCAATCTGAGGCAATATTTTTGCTCTCAAAAGAAAAAAAAGGACCACATCTAAAAATTTACAAATTAAAAAACAGCAACAAAGGGATTAAGAAATTTAAAAGCACTGGCATGCGGGAAAAGAAAAAAACCCAACAAAACAGATTTTTGCTGTGCTTTGAAATTAGATGGTAAACAGATGCTTCAGAAAGATAAAGGGGGGCTTTTTTCAGGCAGCACAAGTTTTAGGCAGCCTTTGGTAGGACCAAAAGGCCTCTGATGCTAGATGAGAGAGGTGAGATCAGACAAAAGCTGTGTGAAAGCAAGGTGACTTTGAAAATGAGGGCCTTGCAGGAGAAAGAGAAATCTTTTGAGAGAGTTGCCACACATCTGCCCTGTTTATGTAGAACCACCTGCTTCCTACTACCACCTCCTCCTACTGCTAGCAAAGGAGTAGATGGAGGGTCTTTGTCTTCCTCTGGCTTAACTATCCTGTGTTTCCATTATCTCCACCCTGACAGCTCCCTGTGCTCCACAGTTTCACAGGAATCATATCAGAAAGGCCCTTTTTTTGGGTCAGTTGTATACAACAAAACCTTTCCAATAAGCCAAAGCGATCCGGCAGAGATCTTGCTGGAGCACAGGCAGGGAACGCCACACATCAGCTTCCAGAGCATGTGTGCAGGGCTCCACTCTGCTTGACTGGTGCTCAGACTAAAAACATCTGCTTGAAATTTTTGTACGCGGCATCCAAGATGTAAAATATAAATATGGCTTTCTGGATGTTTGAAAGCTAAATGAAACTGTCAGAAGGCCTGTAAAGATGAAAAAACCCCAAACCCTCTTGAACTGATGACAATCTCTTCTCTTACTTTTCATTATACCATTACATTGCAAATAATGAACTTTATCACTAAAAGACAACCAATGGCAAAGAAATGCTAGGAAGAAGCAAGTTGAGTCTATTCAGCTGTTTGCTTGAGGTGGATTTTATAATCAGTTGAGAGCAAAAAATCCCCTTTATTAGCACATTAATCTTGTTGAACAGTATTCATCTTTTTCACATAATTTTATGGTGTGTTATTCCTTTATCAATCATTCAATTATAACACAGTGGGATTGTTGGAATTTAATCTAGGCACTCAAAACAAGGTTCCACTCCTCTTCCTTTCCCTTCAGACAGCGAATTTAGAAGACTTTCGGCCACATGCTATACAAATCAATGCCAGTGCTCTACCTGTATTATACTGTAGTCTAGTCAACGTAAGAGATATTCAGCTTGCGTCCTAAGCCCAGGGGACCCAGACTCCTTAACCAGAGTCCAGGGGAAAGGACTACTAAGGGGGATTTTATCTACATTTTGCATGGATTTGAAGGAACTACTTTCAAGAACAGAGTTAAGTCAACTGCAGTTTTTTTCAATAACACATCCTATCTTTATAAAAGATTTTAATTTGCCAACAACAACCCTGATTGCAAAAGCTTGCATTTTCTGTGGCAGTATTTTTTGTTGTTTTGAAGGATTAGTAATTTTAGACCAAAAAACCTGGCAAAACAAGGTGCAAAATGGGAGGGAAAGGGATGGAAAACAAAAAGAGATGTTGTGATTGATTTTTTTATGTAATTAGTTTTAGTTTGTGAGTTTATGATGCTTCCCAGGATTTAGGTTTTCCACCCTACTTGGAGAATGAAAAATGTGTTGAAATACTATAACTTTCCACTGCATTAAAGGATTACTTCTCTACCATGACCAGTCAGAAAAAAACCTTGCTAAGTTCAGAAAGCACTAAGGGTTTGTCTATGTTGCAGCAACCCATTAATGCAGACCTTGCCTTATCTTGGGGTACTAGTAAAGGATCAGCCCTCCTTCTAATTCCCCCTTCTGATTCCCCCCAGCAGTTTTTGGAAGGACCCCTCGGGGACCACACTGCCAGCTTCTCTTTCCACTTCCCAAGAGAACCTTAAGCCTTGGCTTTACTTCAGTCCTTCACTTTGGCAAACATTTTGGGTAAGCATGCCATCACATCTTTCAAATAAAGATGCCAACCACGCCTAAGGGTGGCCAGATGTGACATGTTAAATGTGGCTGAGGAATTATAAAGGGCTGGGCAAGATTTAATACAAGCTGTGACTTCATTCATTAAGCTGACAGTGAGAAGCGACCCGTACTTGTGGTGACAGAGCGGTTCTGTCACCCTTAGCTTTGACTTTGTAACAGAACAATTTGGAGAGAAATACTAAATGTAGTCTAAAGGCAGGGTATGCCCAAGAAGGCAGAGATACTATTCTGTTTTACAGATAAGGAGGACAGCATGGCAGCTTGTTCTCTGTTTGAGTTTCAAATGCAGCACATCACTGTAGGGGGATGGGTGCTTAGATGAAGTTTCACCTCTGCATCTCTGAAAATAATATACATAGACCTGGAAATGGGTAAGATGACAGTTCATTCTTTTTTGTTTTGTGTTGCAATAACAAAAGGTATCTCAGAGTTTCTGATGAGGTAAAAATTTACATGAGGGATAGGGTACCTTCACTGAAGATAGAAGAGAAACTCAGCATCTGTGTGGGATCACAGCTCTGCTTTGTACAGTGATTGCTGTTAAACAGTTCAAAAAGGACACATAAGCGGTAGTATGTCTTCTCACAGAGAAATGTCTGCTGCAGCTAGGAGAAATTAACTGACTTATTCTGGCACTTTCTTGCATGTCAATGTCTAACTTTTTAATCACAACCACCCTGCGTAATATGGAAATTAAGAACTACATCATTTTCCAGTAATTACCAGAAACATACACATTTTCCAACAGGGTGACATTATGTCATGAATTCCCCTGTCAAGAGGAAAAAAAGACAAAACATATCATACTTGTTTGAGAAGGCAAAGTGATAGATTTGTCATGAGGGTAATCATCTATAAAAAAAAAATTCCACTATTATCAACTTCCTGAATTTCTGAAAAGGGATTAATTTTCTGCCTGAGCTAATAATGAACATTTTTCTTCTATTCATCATCTTCAGTTATTTTCTCTCTTGAGATTCATTTATCACTAACTACTGAACCCGAGAAATAAAAAATAGGCAACATCCCCTTTTGAAGTAATGGCTTAGAAGACTATTAAATCAAGAGGTAAAAAATGGATTTCAAAGACACACGTTCAAAATTCTTGTAACAGCTGCAGGTTTTTCACAGGGGATCTGCACCGTGAGTTTAGTAAAGGTATCGGGGAAAGTAAGTTCATCCTATGACAGCACAAAGTGGTGAACAGTAAATCGGGGTTGGTTTTTGTTTGTTTTTTTTTTGGGGGGTGGGGGGGTGGGTGGGGGGTGGTGTGTGTTGGTTTTTTTTCCGGATCAAACTCACAATAAAAGGAATGAAATAGCAGAGATAACGAGATCAATGTAACTATAAAGTGCAATTCACGTTGCAGGAATTAGTCTAGGGTGATAGTTCAGGCACATTTTAAATCTAAAATAGCTCACATTAAAGCAGATCATACAGATGCTTGATGCCTTGCGAACCCTTCTGCCCATGCACAGCTCCCAGCCTGCAAGAGCCTTGCTTGGTGCGTTGATTGATTGTTGTGTGCTCTCAAGATTTGGAGTGACAGCCATGCTGTGGGTGAATGGCCCAAAATGCTTTTCCTACAGTACAGTGGGACCTGAGGCTCCCCTGAGTATCTGAGTCCCAGGGCTGCTGAGCTTTATCTGCTGCTGGCATCCCTGCTCTTTGGCAGAGCTAAGAAATGGGGCATTCTGGAGGGGAAAGGAGGAAGACAAGGGATTTGCACTTTAATTCTTCTCTTGCAAGATTCTGCTGTTACATTGTCTTGTTACCCCTATCATGTATTTTCCAACAAAATCAGTCCTCACATCATCAGCCTGTGGAAAAAATGGGAAAGAAGATCCCTTGCAGACTGGAGATGGAAAGAGTAGGACTTTCTTCTTTATTTTTGAGTAGGATGGAGAGGAGACATCCCCAGATTCCCTCTTACCTCATCCCTTGCTCAACCTTTTCTGACGTGCCAGGTAAAAGCCATACAAACAATTGCTGTTGGAGCTGCTTGCCTGATGCTAATGGACGTGCTTTTGCAAGGTTGTTGCGTAAGCACATTCAGATCACTCACTTGGGTCCTGGCAAAGGTCTCTGGGCAAATCAACCAGTCTAACTTCCAGGAGAAGACTTCTGAGAGGTGTGCTTCAGCAACACCAGGACACTAGGATTCACATCAAGGTACAGGTTTCTGACATTAATTGGTTCCATACTTTCCATGCTGTGTCACTGGGATGCTGTCCAAACACAGCTTCTTGCTCTAACTTGCTATGCTGAAGCAAGTGTAGGGGATTTGAGAGATTACTCTCTTAGATTCTAGCTTGTTGGTCTGAAGCCAAAATGCAGACAACACCTATGAAGTCCCAAAGCTAAGCAATTTTACTATGCAAGGCTGCCTCTGTGCAGGAGAGGCTCAATTTCACTGGCTTGCAAAGCTGATAGCAAAGCACAGACCCTTTGTGGTTTATTTCCACAGTGTTTCCAAAGCCATGGGGCAGCAGAAGGGAATGGGTGTAAATTCAGTCTCCACATTTGGGCAGTGTGACAATATGCTTTTTTTGTTTTTATGAAGTCAACAGTCCATATGGATGTTCCCTTAGCTAAGCCAATACAGCAGCTTTCCTCTACAGACGAAACTCATGGGTTCCCTACTTAGGAAGCAGAGACAGCTTTCAATAGCAAATTCACATCTCAGTGTTGTATGAAATAAAAACAGGAGCGGAGGAGGAGCAGAGGCTTCAACATCTGGTATTAATGGCATCAAATCATGTCACCGGTCAGCAAAACAATTTTATTCACTAGGTGATTTCTTGACACTGATTGCTGTAACACAGAGTTGCCAAGAAGCCCCGCTATCCCTAGGCAGCACCCTAGAAGTAAATACTCACAGCTGTTTCTAGAATTTTGCATAGTGGGTATTGAAATGGTTTCTCTGCTTAACATAGCAGACAGCTAGCAAGAACAAAGCATGAAATCAAATTCCATCAATCCCTTAAATTTGTTTATGCAACCCATTGTTACTCCTCATAGAACAGCTTTGGCAGGCAAAGGGCACGACAAAATGTAGCCTTAGTTTATACAGAGCAATTTTTCCCATCTGCCATCTTTTTAGTCAGTTGTTTTATATTGATTTCTCTCCATGCAGTTCCAAGTTTAACCCAGGCACAGCTGCATTGATCCAAGAAAGCTGAAGTAATTTGTCTCTTCTAGTGAAGCAGAAATGGGGCAGGAGACAGTACCTATCACTGTTTTTCTGGTAGGCATATGTTAGAAGCTCTTTCCTGTAGCACTGATGTAGATCAAACCTGCACTTATGGCTTTTCATACAGATATTTCTGGTAATTCCATTTTATCTCTGGCAAGCGAGATGAAATTCATACCAAGGAGCATGTTCTCAGGTAACTCCTTCCTTCACAGGGGAATGAGCTGACTCAGCACATGAATTAAGGAATCACAACTATGTGGTGCCATATCACAGCCCTTAGATTTATAAAGGAGATTTTGCATTAACCTGAAGCAGCATTGCCTGGGCTCTACAATAAAGGGATTTGACCTATATCTACCTGGAGCCTCACTTTATTTATTTGCTGAACTGGCACATGGGATGTGCCCTACAGGTCATTCTCAATGGTCACAAGTGTCTATTAATTTCTGTGGAGTCCCTTCTTGAAAACCCTTCTGGTCACTGCGCAGTCATGAAAGAGAAATTGTAAGCAGCCAGTGTAATCATGGCAACAGAGCATCTATCATAGAATCATAGAAACATTTAGGTTGAAAAAGACCTTTAAGATCATCGAGTCCAACTGTAAACCTAACTCTGCCAAGTCCACCACCAAATCACGTTCCCAAGTGCCACATCCATACATCCTCCAAACACCTCCAGGGATGGTGACCCAACCACCCCCCGAGAGGAGCAGAGGCTGTTGACCTTAGTAAAGCAGAATATGAAATGGAGACCTGCTCTCACCAAGCAGAAGGAAGAAAACTAAGTTAAAAGCATCTCTCTGTAGGACGACTACAAGGACATCCAAATTACAGCATGGTTGAAGCAGTGAGGCTCAGGTCTGCCAGCCTAACTACCGGTAGGGCTCAGAAGGTTCCTCTCAGTCCTTTTGTTTCTATGGTAGCAGTAGCCCTGACATGAAAAATTCCCAGTGGCACAGGAATACTACAGATACATTTTAAAAAAGTAAAATGTAAATGATAGAAATCATTATATGCTGTCAAGGAATTAATCTGGCTTAATTTTAAAGCTTTTCAATGAGAAGGCTACACTGTAATGGTAAACGCTGTTAGAAAGTGTGATCACTCTATTCATAGCCACCTTTCAATGAACTCTGAAGTCAGATGAAATACAGTGGGTTTTATTTACCAGCAAAGCTTCATGGCAGATAAAACGTCAACTGCAAGAAACCTGCGATTCTTTTTTGCTAATGAGCATTGTTAGATTATGGTGTGTCAGAAGAATATGCCCAGGGAATATCCCCCTGAACATTTCATCCTCCCTGGAATATGCTTTTGCGAGATAAGTCATAATAAATATAATGTGCCAATTGTCAAACCTGTTGGGAAAGAGCAGGTACATGAACAACTCAGTACAAATATGAGAAAACCCGCTGACAGGCATGGACATGGTTTAAATGCTGATTCCAGTCAGAGCACCATAGGTAAAGGGCAGGCACGTAGCCCAGTTGTATAATATCTGTAAATGGTCCTCTTGCTGTTGACAGGAATGACTGACAACGGTAAATCACCTCTTATAAGGCCTGATACAAAAATTCAGGAATTATCAAAATGGCCAGCAGAAAACTGCAGGAAAAAGGCTCAGACAGGCAAATGACAGAAGCCCAAAAAGACTGATACTAGCTGAGAAATGCAAAATGTATCTTTATAATTTGGAATTCCAAACTTTAAGCATGCCATCAATGAAGGGCATGAAGTGACCCATGTTTTAAAGCTCAAAAGACTACCTGGTTTATTCTTCCAACTAGAAACTTCTAATGTATTGATTAAGAAATTCAGCTGGTTTTTCTTTGAAAGGGATTAAGAGCATGATTCACATTTTCATTTTGCTGAGCACCCAGCCAGAATGTTCTTCCCTTCTCCCATTTGGACAGCTGTCATTGGACGCAGCTTCTCTATCTGCTCCCAGACTCCCAAACCAAGCTGTCAAAGGTCTCCCCATTAGCTAAGCACATAAGAAAAAAGCTCCAACAGTTTCCAAGAGGAGAATGATAGACAGGATGTTGAGTGGTAAATGAGGGTATTTGGAATACATCTGTGGACATACACTTTGTCATTCGCTACTCAGTGCATCTCCAGCTCAGAAGAATGGATTCCCTTACGCAGCAGCAGCAGCTGTTATTGCTTGGATTGTAAATAGTTATAAGCCATATGGCATGGCAGAAGAAAAAAAGCTTCACACTTTCTCACACGGACAAATATTATTATTGCAAAGCATAAACACATCAATATATGTGTCTTTTCTCTGGGGAAGCATATAGCCTTCAACCTGATTCTACACAAATTATCAGCTTTCAGATGAGCAGATTACCTGTAAATATTGGGTTTGGATTTCTAGAATTTGGATGAGTTGACAGAAAACAAATGTAGATGTGCAGCAGATACAGTGCTTTCAGTTCTATAGATAGGATGGAAAAGAAATGTAAATATAAATATCGGTAATAAAATAGGAGTGAAAATTAGGAGGAAGGGAAAAAAGGACATTCTACGTGTAACTACTATGGGAAAATACATTTCAGTATCTTTTGCTATCTACTACCTAACTACATAACAAGCAGCAGGACTGTGTCATATCATGCACATGGATCAGCAGTTTCTTCACATGTGAATTTGAACTTTCCACCTGGTCAGTGATGGGTAAAGTATTTCAGATGTTGGTGGATTGCATGCAGACAAGAACAGGCCTCACAAAAATGGTTGGACCTCTGCTTGGCAAGGGAAGCTGGCTACAATCAGCATTTCCAGAACTTGAAACAAGGAGAAGATGCAGCCCACTCCCTTGTTGCACCCAACCTTACAAATCAGGCTTTCCCTTCTCTACACCTGAGACTGCAGAAGACCTGTTGAGTTCAGAAGGGTTGCTTACTTTTTAAATCACGATTTCTTCAGTATTCATGTTTAAAATCTACTAGTACTTTTACTTATGCTATTGCTAAAGTACTTCTTAGCTTATCTTTTTACTTTAAGCACTTTAATTAAAGGAAAGTGTGATCACTCTTTCCATTGTATGGTGAAACTGGCCACACAGTTAACTTACGGTTTTGCAGAGCCAAGTTTCTGAACTACATCCCAAAAAACTTAGCAGAGTGATGCTGCACTTGCCAATAGCAAACACTGGCACATCCTACTCCTATGGTTAGACAGACCCCATGAACCCATGACCTGGCAATTAACAGTTCTGTTGTACTCTCCTCTCAGCCTGTTTCAAACACTGCATTGACACCAACTGGAACGTTACAGCAGTTCTGAATTTATACAAAGAAAACCCCCTTCACTAAGAGATTTTGTTGATGACTAACTGCATCCCAAATGAAACGATCCAGCAGATGATAAGGATGGTAGGGCACTCCTGAGCCTGCAAGAGTGATGCCCAGACTCAGGACACCAGCAGCCACAAAGGGAACTCAAGAGACCTTCCACATTCACCTGTGTTTGCTCAGAGTCACAGTTCAAACCTGACCCACAGATACAAAAAGAGGAAGAAAATCAGTGTCTAACAGGAACTGAGGGGAAAAAACCCCCAATCTTTCCACAGGATTTGGTTGCTCTGCATCAAACCGCCATTTTGCTCTAATTACCTCCCTCCCACTCCCCACTTTTCAATGTAAGATGACTATAGGATTAAATACTTTTCTACCACTCTTACACTTTCTATCCTGACAACTTTAGCCACATTCTGGTTATCATGTATTGCTTTACCAAAACTCAGAACTGGAACTGAGGTAAGCAAAACATCTGCGATCAGGAGAACAGGTCCACTACTGTCTTTGAAGTATTAGCATGCCTCGAAGTGTTTTCTTCTTTTTATCTTTGACAGGGGACGTGGCTCAGTCCAATGATCCAATACGGACCAGCTATCGTGACTCACTCTCACCAAGCTGGCTAGATAACCCCATCCTCAAGGCACACAGGAAACCAGCTCCCCAACTTCCAGCACTGAGATACTCTGCAGGGCGACTTGAGGATCCCCTCCAGATCTTAGCTCAGCACAGCAGCATTACTGCAAACCTCACTAACAATGCAGACGCTGGCATATCTTCCTCATGACAATCAGGTGGCTTCTTCCACAGGAATGCAATGCATTTGCTTTTTTATTTTGAAATTACAACCAATATTTCCAGGCACCTTTCTTGTGAAAGCCTTCCTGAAAATTAGAGTGTTCACACAACCATATCCCTATTTTTCAAAAATATTTTTTGCATCTTTGGACGTTTTAAATTATTAAGCTGTGTTCAAGTGCAAAAAACAACGAAGAAAATTGCATTGTCCTACAAGCAATGCTCTGTGACAGGAAAACATTAGGACACGTGGACGCTTATTTGAAAACTTGATTTGAAGAGATGGGAAATCCCATAGACAGAAGTTTTCATTGCATCTTCTTCATGTAGTGTTTATAAAGCTCAGCTCTGAGTGCAGAGAGAGCTTACCTGAGAAGAAAGTACAGTCAGGTGAAGATAGAAGTGCTACTATCCTGGGAGAAAGGCAGTAAAAAAGTCCAGTCACTGCACAAAAAGAACAAGCTGAGCTGCTCTCTTACTTTTATTTTTTAAGAAATATTTAAACCAATTAGCAAATCAAGAAGGAGACTTTGTTTCCAAAGCTGCCACTGGACACAAGCTCATGTGAAAGAACTAAATTATAAAGGTCACTGCCATGCCTGGGAACCCACTCAATATACATGTTCAGAGAAGCACAGATACCTTTATCCACAAGACTCTTGGTTTACAACCAGACTGCATGATCATGGCCTAAAGGTTCAACAGGATGATCATTTGCACTTGCAAACCTGCTGTCATGAGCTAATGATGTTTGTATCACGTATACAAGATAGCAAAATGAACTCCATAGCTTGCAAACTTGAACTAAATTATATGGAAAAAGATTAGCTTAACTCCTACACCTCTGAAATGCAGGTTGTTTAAGTACTCCTGTATTTTCAGCAGTTGGACAGCCAAACGGTTACTTTAGTTGCCTTTTTTGAAATAAGGAAATAAAAATAAGTCCCCGCCAATTTGAACAAGTTTTATGTTAACCGCTCTCCCAACTGCAGTGTTGCCTATGGAGGAAAGACCTAGTGATGGCTGAAACGGTGTCATCAAAGACTAAATACACTAGTGGAGTAAGAACCATAGCAGCCCTGTGAAGGAGACAAAAACTACTGGTATTTTAAAAATACAGAAATGGAAATATTTTGCAGGGGTATATTGCTACATAAATAAAGTACAATTCACTTTGTAAGCAAGTGCAGTAAAATTGGTTGTACGGTGGCTTCCTCAAACTCGTCTAAGGCTGCCTGTGGCAGTGCCTGAGATGATAAGCCAGACACACTGATTATACGCTTTACAGCTAGATCACGCTGCCTCTCTCCCTCAGAAAAAAAAGTGTTCCCTAAGTTACTTTAGAAAACCTCTAGTTGATTTTTTCTTTTCATCAGGCTAATATGAATGTCCTGATTACCATCAGCAACAAGAGAAGGCACAATAAAGTTTACTTGTCCTAACCTGCAGCTATGCATATGGTTACCTCCCTATACTTAAGCAGCATTATTTTGTCTGGCCTTTTTACTCTTCTGGGCAAAACCTGGACTTAAAAACCCCACCCTCTCTCTTTGGATGAAATTGATAATTCAGTGACTGAAGTATTACTTGCATTTTGATGGCAAAAAAGAGAAAAAAGAAACAAAAGAAAATGGCTACTTACAGAACATGCAGAATACAGTTAATACAGAGAACACTGTTCCCAGAAAGGGAACAATCATAACAACTCCTTTGAAAAGTTTCCCCCCATCTGAAATAAATTTAGGTTTTGATTTTATTTTTCCTTTTTTTAAGTAAAAAATGCCCTCTTTAAATAGCTAGATAGCAAAACCACAAATGATTTTGAAAATTCAGGTTGCTATTATGTTAAAAGCAGCTGCTTAGACAAAATGCATCTATTTAATGAGCTGACATGTTTCCCCTTCAGAAGGAGTCAGATGAACTAACTGTGAATCAGATTTTTATCTTGATATTAAAAGAGAAATCACATTCCAGTTTCCCATGGAACACGGCAGCAAGCATGCCTGTTACTGTCTCACCCCTTCTTTAATCATTATGTTATGTTTTCCACTTCATAAAAAACATATAACTGCAGTCAGAATACCAAAATCACTTCCATCTTAGTTTTCAGAAACTGCTGAATAAAACTGGGAACAAAAATAATCCCTCCTTCCCCCCTCACATGGTTTACTCACCATCACTTTATTCCAAAACTCAGTTTCACTTGAAAAATGATCCATGACAATGAAACTATATCTTCCTTGTCAAAAGTATCACTCCAATCATTTAAAGTACTGAATGAAGAAAAGGAAACATTGTGCTCCACAGAGTGCTCTAAACACGCACTGTTGTTTTCGCTGATGCAATGAGGCTTCTAAGCAAACGAGTTTGCAGGCAAGCTGGGTAGTGGCATTTTCCTTATGATTCAAAAGTGAAGAATGCCTCAGCTAACTGGATGCTTGCACAACATATAATAAAGGAACTCAAGGATTCATACACGTCTCTAACATAATAATTTGTAAAACTTCAACTCGTATTACCATCTATAACTCTGCCACACCTCAGAAATGACGTGCCAGATAGAAACTTTTACTGGGTGCTATGTGCAGCCAAGAGAAAGATAGCTTCAAGCCAGAGGCTTGTATTTAAAAGTCTCTGAAGTGTAAGTCCCTAAGGTGTATGAAGTTACATTCTGTGTGTGGAACGTAACTGTGGATTCCTGCTTGCTACATATATAAATTCCATAAAGTTCATTGTAAGCCACACAGTAAAAGCATCTAGTCTGCTACAATGAGTTACTGGATTAATGCACAAAACTACTGCGATAGGAAGAAGTTACAAAAACGTATTTACATGCACTTACAATTGCCACTTTCAACAACTACACCCCCGCCCCGAACTCCAAGAAAAGCACAGAAGAATTTGCAGTGCATTTTTTGAGAAATGGGGGTAACAAGATCCAGGGACAACCTAAATGCTGCATTTTGCATTTTCTTTTCTGCAGTCACGTAGACCTGTTTGTGCCCTGAGAGGCTGAGTAGCTTAGTAACAACTCTCTGCAGTAAACTGAAAAGGGGGAAATATGGAAGAACCTAATGACCGCCTGTTAGTTGCGAGACTCCAGTGCAAGATTTGTCACTTATTTCATCTGCCTATCTTTAAAGCTTTCACTCCGCTGCCTTCACAGGCAAACCTTGTGAAGGTTCAAAAGCTTTCAGGTCCCAGACTAAAAATATCACTCCAAGCAAATAAATGCTGTTGCAGACCTTTATGTGGCCATCAAGCCCTCACCATAGCATCAGACAACCTTTTCTCTTTGCAAGCTTTTTCTTTTTCTGACACATTGAGGTCTGCGGTAGTATTCACTCTACACCTCTTGATGTTTCCTAATGACTTGGGACCACTGCACGTGCTGCAGCCCTCACTGCCATGGAAACTGCTGAGACAATCCAGATGAATGTCCTCCACAGCTTTGGAGTTGTGTTAATATTTAAAAGTTTACATTTTCTGCCAAGCTTCTATGTTTAACATCTTCCTCTGATGCCCTTGCTGTGCTTGCAGGCTCTTCTTGTGACTACGAGAAGTGGACAGGCAAAACCAAGTAAGAACATGGATGGAAGCGGGAGCGGTTCCTGGGGGAGCCTGCGCAGCCTCTGCTGGGGCCAGGCCAGCCCGTCTGGGGGGCGGTTTGTGCTCACGGCTGGAGGGACTCTCAGCAGCTGGGGTGTGAAACACCTACCCAGTGGTTTTTGCTGGGCAAGGAAGTAGTAATGCTATCACTCCATTAAATCATTTAAAAAATAGGCAAAGCCTTCCACCTTCATACCGCTTAGGAAATTCTACCTATATATAATACCTAATAATATAATATACATACAGTAGTGTAGTATCTACACTACCATAGCTTGAACCAGATTTTGCACACTTTCAGACAGCGTTTAATTACATCAGTGGGACAAAATGAAAAGGAGAATAAAAATGCCATGTTTACACCCAATAGAGTCACCCAGGCTTGTAAAACATTCATACCGGACTCTGACTGCATGCTTTGGCCTGGGATATACTTATGCTGTTTAACACACTGATCAACATTTACCATCCGATGATCTGATTTCAGATTTCCCCAGACTGTGTCATCCCCAAACAATGTGGTATAAATTTAGATACACCTTTAATCAGCACTTATTCCCAGTTAATCACTTCAGTGTTCTACTTATACAAACACAATGATATAAAACAGGATGCTGATCATCCTGCATCTGTCCAGAAACAAATAATTACAAAGGATGTCGTTCAGCAATAAATCTATTATTAGTGCTTTTCAAGCCCTTTGATTTGCAAAAACTAGCAAACTGTTCCTTATCGGCATGTATGTTTTTCCTGCTTTATTCTGTGAATCCTGCAACTTGGAAAATGAATATAATTCTTCTGGCATTTTGTGGAACACAGACATCTTTGTCCTATTGCAAAGGACCTTTAACCTTCTGGGCTTTCCAGTTACAACCAGGATGTCTCCAAAACTTTATCTGTTGTTTTGAACCATGTACATTGAATCCAGTGAGTTGGAAATATGTTCAGTCACTGAGCTCCACTGTAAGGTCTAAGGAATTTTTGAAAATCCATTACTTTACCATGATAATGTTACTTTATTTTACTCTGTTATTTTAAGGAGCATCTGAATCTGTGTCATGAAATTTAATTTGTATGGAAAATTGCCTCATCTTACATTAGTTATTTCAAAAACTAGAAAACAATTTCAACAGAAATACTCTGGCGCAAAACTGCAGTGAAAAAGCGAAGTGACTGAGTTCTTGGTTTCAAACTGATATTTGGAGGGGGAGGGTGAAAAAGAAGAGCAAAGGGTGGGAGATGGCAACTTGTGCACTACTGGATCCTATAAGCAGGAACTTGGGATAGATATAGCAAGGAAAACCACAGAGGTGAAATGGCACACAGTAGAAACCATCTTTAAAAGTCTATTTTCTTCTTTTTTTCTGCTTTGATTCTCATGCTATACAGCATAAAATCTTCCATCAGGATCATCATAAACATCTATCAAAGATCTTTCTCTGCTACCTTAGCAGAAGACCAAATAATTCAGAGACCAGTTGAAGTTCAATTACACTTTTCTGCAGTAAGCCAGAAAAAGGTGAAAAGTAAATCACCTTTATGTACCCTTCCTGAAGTTCTTTTATATTGATCTCCCCTCCCCAAACCACGGTTTGAACAGTTTCACATGCTCATCATCTAGCTCCATGCTTTTGCCTGTACCATGCAGAACCCAACCACCAACTTTATATTTTAATTTCAATACCTATGTACATAGCTACATGTTAAAATCATGCACTTGCACTAATTTCTTATAAATGTTTTTCCTTAGAGCTTCAGCACACACACTTTACCTGCTTTGATTTGTGAGAAAGATTTCTGAGGTTTGGTTCCTGTGGCAAGTGCAATTATATTCTGTTTTTAATGACCTATTTCTGAAGCAGGCCTCAGTACTGCAGCCACATACTAATGGGCGATCTCTTCTCTCTCAGCTGCGGAAATGCAGCAATTCACCCCAGCAATGGGTCTTTACCTGTGGCTGTAACATTGCAGGTTTCCCTTGTCCTGTGTGTGATTAAGATAGCCCAACTGTGATACTACTGTGCTCAATACAACATGCACACATTTCTCTGTCCCAAAAGTTAAATCACATTATTCTCCAGCATCTTTACTCCAATCTGGTGAGGCAGAGGAAGATTTCACATCTGGTTTCCTGGGTGAGGCCTGGCTTTTGCAACGTGAAATAAGGTTGCAGATGGACTTCTATCGACTGATGAAGTCTTACACTGGCACAGATGTCTGTCCATCAGCCTGAAGGTTAGGATCTGAAGTGAAATTCTTCCAACTGCTGACACAAGTATATGCATTGGTTAATATGACAGTTAATAATTTTGGACTGCACTAAAAGCAAATTATGTGCTCCTGGAAGGCAAGTAGCTGACTTGCAGCAGAGGTCTTTGTTTCCCTGATGACAAACAAAACTATTTTTAACTGCCCCATAAGTATTAACAAAACTGAGATTACCACTGTAGAAACTATCCTGTCTCCTATTACTACGCCATTGTGGCCTCTGAACTTGCTTACTCAAGTTGTGATCAAGTATGGCTTTTAAGCTGGTGGCAACTGGAACCACAAATATGTTTAGATTCGGTCAAGCTGAATACTGATTTTAAAAAACCTAAAAATACGTGTTATTCACATAGCAATCCAGCCACACTCATGTCCTGGGCACAGGCAGAGCCTCTAGGGGACAGGGCAACACCTAACACTGTCACTAAAACAGCCGGAGCAGAGCTTTGCCGTACACATGTAACCTGCCAGCACCTTGCTTCCTACTTCCAACTGCCTATTTTACAACTGCTGATCACACTCCCTGAACAGGGCTTGATGAAGTTATTCCAGGACGTGGCATCAGTAGTTTGATATTCTTTGTCTTAATGTCCTTCAGCAACTTTCCAGCTAAGGAGCACTGTGTACCATGAGACTGATTCGAATGAGCAGCATCAGAAACGTGGCACACTCCTTCTCCCACTCTATGCACAAATGAGTGCTGTCAGGTCAAAGCCTTATCTGCAGCAATGCAGGGTGCGTCTCACTACGTGATGTGGAGCGGAATGTGAGGCACGCTGTAGCCCTCACTTCACTCATGTTTGTAAGAAATGCCACTTCACAGAAGAAATTACAGATTTGGAAATTATATAAAGTGGCTGAACCCTTCCAGTGTACACTTTAGGGGAACTATAACATAAATACAGAATATTGCACAGCAACCAGTGAAAGGACAACTGAAAGATTCATAACCTGCAATACTAATCAAATAATCAAGCCCTTATAAAATAACATCTAACACCAGCTGACACTGGGAGCTGACTACCTCCCCAATCAGTGCTAAATAATGCATCCATAACAATTGCCTCTCACTTGATTATGTTAATGTAATTGATACCAGATGCAATTCAAAGATTATTGGAGTCAATGAGTATTCCTCATTAATGCCAATGGAATTTGGATCAGACTCATCAAGTTAAAATACAAGACAGGAGTTGGAAGTGTAGCAGAGGCATAAGCAGCAATCTTAAAAAAAAAGCCAGGTTCTAGATCTTATATATTAAAAATTATTGTATGCTCATGATGTACCATGGCAGAAGATCCTTGAAAATAATTGTTTTGGATTGTTTGTGACAAAGGTAAGCGGTCAAACACAACCCTTCTGTAAGTCTCCACCATTATTTGTGCACAATCTCCTTTGTCACTTCAAAATACCCTTTGGGTCACAAAATACCAGGAGAGTTTTGATCATAAAATACTACAGTTCTGAACTTTAAGTAAACTGTCTAATACTGGATTCAATTTTACAGTTGAGAATTATCACATGAAATGGTAACTACAAAGTCTGAGGGGTGAGAGGAATTCTTTTTTGCGTTTAATACAGATCACAACACGAGAATACAACAGAAAGGACTCCAGTAATTGATAAAGAGGAAATGGGGCAGGAAGGTCTCCAGCATCTCTAACAGTGACTCCAAATGCAAACTATATAGTAAATTAGTAAATCTTGACATAGCTGTGCTAAGGAAACCTTAAATTTTACGAGCTGTTCTTGCTTGTTATGCTACAAAGATCTGTAAGGATCAGAACAAAATTTGGCTAGGAAAAAACTTTATCACCCTTTTAATGCATTTTCTTCAGTCCTTGTTTTTATTAATTTACAACATAATAAGAGCATGGAGTCTTCAGAGGGGTTGGGACACTAAGTAAGGACTGCAAAGGTCATGGCAGGTTTGGGAATTCAAACCAGAGGTCAGCATCTTAACTCTCCAGGAACCCATACACAGGTCTTCAGCATCAACAAATACCAAGACTTTGTCATGTTCCCAGATACTTCTGCCAAAATGAAGGAGCATGGAATTGTTGCTTTTCGTTTTCTAACTATTTATGCTTTTTTCCCCCTTCTCCTTCCTCCTCCTTGCAGGAACAATGCTGCTTTTTGAAATCAGTATGCTGACAGGAAGAGTCCCCATCACTCTTTTGCTTTTTATAGATCCTGTAGCAGAAAACCCTGGCATGAATAAAAACCTGCAGTAGCAGGAGTCCTTTCACTGCTGAAACAAAGCTGGGACATCAAGATCAACTCCTATGTGAGGTGTGAGAAACATTTAAGAAACGCTGCAAGTAGAGGAGCAGGAAGTCATTCCCCTGGATCAGATCTATGGTTTTTGGGGCTGCGAGGCAGAGGTAGCAGATAGCGTTGCTCTCCATGTGGAGCCAGTCTAACTCAAGACATTTATCTGTGCACACATGTCCCATGCACAGAACATGACACTTGGACACTAACTCAAGTAAAGCAAGGGCTTGTGCGGAATGAAAGGGTCCACAATAAAATATTCACTGTTTTGAAAATGCATTTTTAGCTGCTTTCCAAGGAAGTGGCTCAGTGTTTCTTCCTTGGCAGAGTTCACCAGCTTGGACAGACTGACAACAGCAATTTTAAGCTTGGTTAAAGACCAGACCAAACCAAACCAGAGCAAAGAAACTTCTTTTGAAAATACTTGATGTCTGTTAGCTGCCTTACTTTCATCTGACCTAAGTTTTGTGTACTTAGGTTGTTGACAATATATACTGTGCTTTATGTTGCAGACAACATACAGAGTGCTGCCATTCCAGAGAAGGAAGAGAAAAACCTGCTACATCCGCAGGAGTGATGCCAGCAATCTCTGCGAAAAGTGGGTTTATGGTTACATCAGTTTCATAATACAGCACATTATTCTACAATTTGCCCGTGCTGGAAGGTAGGGCAGAAAGCCACTGATGATCTTTGTTCAGTCAGGCCTACCCACACATGAACCTTGTGGGTTTTTTGGAAACAATGCAGTAAAGATTGATACTGATTTTAAAAAAAGTTACCATCTCATTTACCAAAAAGAGACAGGAAGAGAGAGGAACAAATCATCTTACTCCAAACTTTCCAGCAGCTCTGTAAATTACGTTGTTCATATTGCTGGCTTCCTACACAACTTATCTGTTATTAGGAGGCTGCTACCAATTATTAGTGACTATCCTAAATCCAGGAAGCTGAAGTAGTTTACAGTCAACAGATCCTGACTGGAAACAAAAAGCTGTTGATTTGTTCTTGTATGAAGTCTCCCAGTAAACAACAGTAAACAACATTCTTCCTCTCTCCCTATCAGACTTCCAAACAGAGATTTTAAAACATCATTTTCTCGCACAGCATCATCTGCTCTGTCTATGGCAGACAGTCCCTGTGTTCAACTTAATACAGCAGCCTGGCAGCATGAGAAAAACATTTATAGCCCAAGCTAGATTGCTGCAAAGACTGGTATGATTGCCTGTCAAAAATAAGCCAGAATTATATAAAGTAAAGAAGTAATCAGCAAGATATTTATCAAACTCCGTGACAGTACTATATGAAGGATAAGTCAGGGTTTGACAGTTGATGGGAAAAAGATGTCCAAGGCTAGAAGTCAGTATAGCCCCAACCTGGCTCTTAGCAAAAGCAGTGATTGTATCCCCACCCCTCCCCCAGCATCTGGCTCTAATAAAACAATATTTAGCAGTATTGTTGGTCAGTCTCATTCCTCTTTATCGATACATAATATCCACAGATGCTTTGATAACTACAAATGACACACAACCCCCCCCAAATAACAATACTATAATTTAATTAACTTAACTTTCATAACTTTGGGCTTTTTCAAAGGTATGTAACCATAGCTTGCTTTATAAAGCTTCAGCTCCTGGAATCATGTTATTTAAGAGAAGCTCAGTTTTCATGAAGTATTTCATGATGTTTTAAGTACGCAGAATCACACAGAGAAGGGACATAAAGTTTGATGCCTAAAGGATAGAAATGTAATATGGTAAAAAAACCCTGTTTTTTTTAAATACCTGGTGTTAGCAATGGGGAAATAAAGATCTCTTAGCACCAAAGGAATCCCTTAGCATTTTATTTATATCCACAGTTCTCTATCATAAAACACCAGGACTCAGTTGCCTCATCTATTTCTGTCCAGAATATCATAAACAACCCAAAATTTCCTCTCTCTTCCAATTTGCTCGGTTCCATTGATTTCAGAAGGGTAGTGTGGCATAGCAGGAAAGCATACTACAAAACAACTTTTCTGTGCTATAAACAGACTAGTGATCTTGCAATGGCTAAAACCAAAATACAATGCAAATGCTAGCAACCTTACAGTAGTGATTTTTGATAGGAAGTGGCTGTAAGTGGCAAATAAATCTGTAGTTTCAAATCTAGGCCTTGAAAAAAGCTGAAGGCATAACTTCATTTCAGTGAATAGATGCCAGATAATTCAAAAGAAAAGTTTGAATGGCTAAATTATTCAAGCCACATCATCATCCTTATCAGAAGTATTTCATATTTTGGGAGGAAAAAAAGCAAGTAAAATTATGATTATTAAGTCAGGGCAAAATATGAGCTCTTTATATCATGTTTAAGTTGTGATCTTTTACATAAGCAAATCATGCTTTCCCTTCTTTGGCGTGTTTAAGTTGTCCTACGGTTTTCTTCCTTTTTCCTTCATCTTGTTGGGGTTTTGGGAGTGGTGGGGAGGGGAAGAGGCTGTTTGCCCTAGGCCTTTTCAGCAGACACGGGGTATTCCTTCAGCAAACGTTTACTTCTTTTGAAATACAAAAAAGCAAATGACAGTGCCGATGCCTCCCATTACTGATGAGGCGGGAGCCCCAGAAGCCCCTCATCCCACCCCACCGTGAGCAGCTCTGGGTGGCCCAGAGAGCACAGCCCCACAGCATCCCCACTGCACCCACAGATCGCCGAGGGCTCCGAGGGCTGTGCCGAACCCCAGCAAGCACCCACACATGCCGGGGAAATGCTGTGCAGGGGGAGCATTCAGCACTTCGCGGGCCTTCCGCTCCCCAGGCAATTAATAGCGATGACCCCCCAACCCAATCACAGCCCCAAAGTCCTACCATGTGAATGCAGGGGACATTTTGTAGGTTTTCACTTTTTTTTTTTTTTTTTTTGGGGGGGGGGGGAGGGCGGTTTGGG
>JAVJGI010000062.1:44908163-44920223 GCA_035590275.1 Ibycter americanus | reverse complement strand
GCCGCCCGGCGGAGCGGGGCCGGAGCGCAGCGCGCTGCCCGGGGCGGCCCTTCTCCGGGCGGCCCCTACGCGTAACCCCCTCCCCAGGTTCACAGGTACGCTACATCGGGTACACGCGGTCCTTTCCACAGAGGGCACGTTTGGATAAAACTTGCTACAAAACTTACTAGTGGTCTCAAAGATAATGGTTTATAACCAATACAGCTGTAGAAATACCGTGTGGGTTTTTGTTTGGTTGTTTTAGGTTTGTTTGTTGGGTTTTTTTAGTTTAGCACAGCAAGTTTTGAACAAAATGTCCTCACCATTGCTGTGTAGCCCCACACAGAGACCAAGCAAGCCAGTTCCATCACCAACAGAATTGCACAAAGCCAAATCCCACCAAGCACTAAACATATTCTGTGCTTTCCCCTAAATAGCTATGACTGGAAAAGCATCTAATATTTTACGCACATTGGAATAGCACCTGTGGGATTGGAGGCCCTGTCTGACTTGGCCACCCTGGACTGTCTCCCCACAAAAGGGCAACAAAGATCTGAAAGGACACAGCATCAGTTTGCTTTGCAAAGAAACAAGAAGAATGAACTATTTCTGATGAAAAATCTCTGTACAGTAAGAATAAAGAAAAATGAAAGGGGTACTCAACCAGAGACAGCTTTTAAGAGAAAACAGAGGTGGGTGTATTTCAGTCAAGTGCTGCTCCCCCCAGGTGACTCACTAACCTGGGGAGTGCGGAGGGAAAGCCAGGCAAAGCCTGGATAAGGAAAGGAACTGGACCCGGCAGTTCCCACCTGCTAAGCACATCTCCATCACCTCTGTCCACTGTTCTGACCAAGGATCAGACTGGAGAGCTAGTGTGATCCATTTACAGTTAAAAAGCTATGGCTTGTCTCTCCCATCGCCAGACATCTAATGCTGAAAATGTGGTATGGCTGGAAGAGGGAACACTGATGACTGTAGATAAAATATTAG
The DNA here is from genome assembly GCA_035590275.1 of Ibycter americanus. Taxonomy (NCBI): domain Eukaryota; kingdom Metazoa; phylum Chordata; class Aves; order Falconiformes; family Falconidae; genus Ibycter; species Ibycter americanus. The sequence goes on along the minus strand of JAVJGI010000062.1, from coordinate 44,919,254 downwards.
CCTGTCCTTTCATTTTTATGTCAGGGATATTGTATGCCTACAGTTACTCAAGTAAACACAAATTCTGAAACACAGAAGACACATTTAACCTCTGCACGTGTTCATGAGGATCTCTTTCTTTCCAGAGTGTACAAACCATGGCAGAGCACTTCCAAGCCTGTTGTAGGCCAGGGAAAGACTGCCAGATTACACTGTAGAAATGAATTGCCATCTAACTTTCAATGTTGCATTTGGATGCCTTTTTTGCAGTTCTTTATGACACAAATTTGAGGCTATATAAAGACATTTGATTACCCTCATTGTATATCCTTGAGCTAAACTCACAAACTGAATTGTCCCATTTGAAAGGAAGTAAAGACTGAAAAGTAGGATTCAAACAGCGGCTTTTAACAACTCTATAATACAGTTCCCGCATAAGATATGCGCTTTTTTCCCCCCTCAGACAGAAATTGGTGTAAGACAAGTAAGAGCTAAGAGCAAATTATGCAAACTGATGAACACACAAAAATATTCAGCAGTTCAGGAACACCCTGCAAAAAACACCAGCCAAATAAATAACTCCAGTTCAGACAAGGCCAAGCATGGGAAGCTACACACGTGGATGATGAAGAGATGAAGACCAACCTAGCTTTAGCTCACATTTAATGGGGTGTGTCCCCCCATTTTTTTATTTTTATTTTTATCTTTTTTGGTATCCAACATTAATATCCAGTGCTACCAATATTTCTGAACAAGTTGCTAGCAAACAGTAACAGTAATAGCAGAGCCTGTCCCATAATGAACTGTGATATCTTGTACATTGAAATGTCAGCTTCTTTAAAACATCTCTCTGCATGAGGTTTGTCTTTCTCCAGCCGAATCTTTGCAAGACAAATGAACTGAGAAGTGTCATGAACCTTCCTGCTTTAAAATCAATTAGTTCTTCAGGTTGTAGTAATCAGCGGCCACAAGGGTTCTGTTCAGAAAGATACTTTTTAGTGCATTAAGACAAACAGAAATGTGCTTTGGGCAGTTAAGGCTCTGGAAGAGTGCTCAGTAAGGGAAGAGGAAGGAGGGCAAACTGGATTTGCTCCAGAAAGGCAGCCCGGCTGGGGAACGAACAACTTTTCTATCCGTATCTCCTGGGAAATGCAATGCAGCTGAGATACTGTCCTGACCTCTCATCCTGTACAACCTGTGCAACTCATCTTCTCTGACACGGTCACCACAACCTGCAACTCTTCAGACAGTTGCTGCTCCTCACCTTTGCAGGGCAGGAATCAAAGTGCAAAGAGATTGTCTTACCCAAGACCATACAAAAAGTGCAGCAAAGCAAGGATTTGGAGCCAGGTCACCCATGCTTCCAGCTAGTCAACTTACGCCTTTCCTAGCCCTTCCCTCAGTCAGGAATCACTCTGCAGCCACAGGCAGGGTGGAGAAAAAGAGGGGTGGGTAGGGAAGTGGGGTGGTGGGAAACTGAATTAAGGATCAAACATCAGAAGCCTGCTGAATATTAACAGTTAAATTCATCTTTTTATCAAATTGAACTGTGAAAGAAAACTGTGATAGGAGGGTTTCAAAGGCAGCTGGAGCTTATATACATAGGGAAATGATTTGACTTATGACTTAAAATGTTTATTTTCAGGGCGTTGATGGGAATGTGTGTCCTGCCTAAGGCCCTGGCACAGCTCGGCAATTTTTTTCACCATGAGCAATGCTGTCCTGAGCATCTCAGATGGCAACCACCTGGCATGCACCAGCTGGCAAATAGCCTCGCTGTACTTGTATGGCAGCACATTGCCGTGGTTACTCTGGTACAAACTCCCTGCCTGGGCACTCCTCCTGAAACAAGAATGACCGAACAAGGAGTTATACCTGTGTAAGTAGAGCAGTTTAATTACGCTGGCAAATTTTCCCTGCAGTCAAGCACTAAGACAGCTAATTCCAACTCTTTTCCAGGAGAAAATCACCCCAGATGTCCCTGCACCTTTGCAAAGTCTGTCAGTGTTTACAGTGCCTTCACCCATAGAAGGAATAACCTGCCACCCTGGACTTTCCAGTTCCTATCGCTTTGGTTCAGAATACCTGAGTTTCCTGTGCTACCACTGCTGCAATAAGTATTCTGCATCTTTCAGAATACTGATATTGCTTAAGTAATAATAATAACAACTATTAAAAAAAAAGACACACACCCCCCCTCAAATACTACATACCCCCCCCAGTACCACATAGTTTGAGAAATCAATGTCATTTTTTCACTATTGTTATTATAAAAGGCTTAAATTTATTACTTATTAAAGCTTTTCAGTTCTCCTTGGAGAATTTCAGGAAGCCAATAAAGAAACTAAGGAAATTGACTGGGAAAAAAAAGAAGAAAAAGGAAAAGGAAAAAGAAAAAACTGCACAGTACCAAGGAGGAGCATGCATGCAGCTTCTTAATAGCACACTTGATGAAATGCACCCCCAACGTCTTCCAAGCTGGTGCTGGTCCAAACTAGACTCAACTGCAACAGCATGTGCCGAGCTGTGCCACAAGCTCATTACAGGTCTCAGGCAGGTGAACCCCTGACATTCATTTCCACTTGTTCCTGCTGCTTTGCAGGCAAGCACCAAACACATACCCCCAGATCTTGTGTCTGCAACTGTTCAGCATCTTCCTCCAAGATTTTAGAAGCAGTCCAAGCTAGACCTGAAGAAACTTAACACTGGATGTCATTCTGACACTAACATTTAGGTTATCACCTGGGATTTGACAGCTCCCCAGTCAGCAGCTTTCAAGCAATGCTGGGCCTGCCTAAAAACTTGAACTCTAAAATCAGGCACACCGAGTGTATCAAAGACCAAATTTGAACTAATCCTATCAGACTAGATCCCATCTAATCCCATAAAAACTTGTGAAAAAAATCACTCATATAGTTGCACCTCGCTATTAACCAACTTTAAATAGTTAGCAGAGGCTGGGTGAGGGGAAGGTATCGGGTTTTACATACAATAAATAACTGAAATTCAAAGTATGAACCCTTGATCATGAATATGTGCAACACTTGGACTACTTCTTTCAAGTAACAGAGGTATTTGTGGGGAGAAAAGTGCCAACTCCCATATGGCCTGAGAGTTTGAGCAAGTAAACTGCTTATTCAGGGATCAGAGTTTGCTGGCACTCTTCCTGCTTTGAGATGATGGTTTCTGTGCTATGAAAACATACATGAATATTTGCTTTCTCTGGAAACTAGTTAGGGTTTGTTGACAGTCTGGTTTAAGGAAGCATTACAGGATCCTTTTTCCTGTTTCTGCGTTTCTTCACAGGTGCAGAATAAACCTGCCACCACTCAGCCCTAAAAGCACATTCAGAAAATAGTGGAAACAAGCGTGACTAGGGCTAACCTGAAGGAAATGGCAACACTGGCTGCACGTGCTGCACACTGACAAAATTACAAGGGCCTTACATGCAATTACCAAAAACTGCAGAAATACTCAGACTCAGGGCCAAACCATGATTTATACTACAGTGATTCTACTCATTTCATTGGATCATTCTAGTTCCAAAAAAAGTTTATTTTAAGGTTTGTACATTTTGCCCTGTCATAACTTTCACGCATCTTCCATATAATGGCAACAACTTCAGACAAAATTTTTTAAGTCTTAACTCTCTCACATTTTCTTTTCAGAATAAAAACTGTTTTGGCAAGAGTAAAAGGAGCCGAAATTTATGGATATAAGGCAATGCCAAGTAAATATCATCTTCTTGTGATGGAAAGTCATTTTTCACAGTGAACAAATGGTCAAAATAGACATCCACCTAATACTTGCCTTTCCAGGACCAGATGTTCTTGACTTTCTCACAGAGGTTCACTGATGAACACAATTTTTAAGACGACGACATTATGGAGAAATGCAAAGTAATTATTGCTTTTGGACACCCTTCTGCTGGGCTGGTTTTGACTTTGAATTGGAAGATTAGAAGATTCACCTTGTTGCAGCAAGGTGAACAGAGAATGCACGTGCCTGCGGCAGGCGAGGGAAGCAGAAGGGCTGCAACTATGATATCTCAGATGCCCCTTTGAATTGGGGAAGGAGTTGCCAAAAAGGAGTAAACAAGCTTAAAACTTAACAAGCTGTTGCTGCTGCCGCTACATCCTCCACACAAAAATGGGCACCAGATCCTTGTTAGCAGGTTTAGCAAGGGGTGACTAAAGCTGCTGGAAGAAGCCCAGCATGGGCACAGTCCAAGGGGCTGTCCCAGAGGGCAGCTGGACAGCCTGCCAGCTGGGAGCTCTACTGCATTTTCACATGCAGCCACAAAGCCTATAAATTAGGATTGCTGAGCCTGGAGTTAGCATGTGCATGACTCACAAATCTTTTTTAGGGAGGAAGGAGTGACATCTCCAAGAGAGTTTGAAGCTTTAAGGAGAGGGGAAAAAACCCAAAAAACGTACTGAAGTTTTCTGGAGAATCAAAAAGGAGCTTGTGCTTCTCACTGCTCAGCTGAGCAGGGAATGAAAGACCAAAGTAATATCTTGGTTTAGTTCTTTAGTGTTTCACCTTTTCATCCACTGTCATTTTTATGTTCACTCCTTTTCACCCATAGCCTGATTCTGTGCACAGATTTTAACATGTCAGAAGCAGAGAAGACTCCTGTCATTTGGGAACATATCATTAAAATGTATGTGGGAATGTTTGTGTGATTCGTGATACTTTTATGAGTATATCACTGGCAGCTGAGAACAAGTTTTTTCATTAATTGTCCCAGTATAAATGTAGAAAAATTGAAGGGGGAATGATTTGACTCTACATGCATTGCCTTCATTTCAGAGTTACAGTTCATGCTCTGGAATCAGACCACTGACTTAGTTGTTTGAGCATGCACTTGTTAGCCTGACGAATTTATTTTAGATCAGAAGAGCTTACACATGTATAATCCTATTTATTGGAGGTGTTTCAGTGAAAAGTTGAAGCAAAATTTCTTCCCCTTTTCAATGATGTTAAAAGTCTCTCCAGTAGCTAAACATATGGAGCGTTTAGCTCTCTCCTCTCCCTCCCCATCAAAATCAGTTGGGATTTTACTATCAATCAGCTTCAGTAATGCTTCATTACTATTAGGTAACAATTTTATTCACAGGACCAATTGTATAGCAGAGCTACAGCCCAACTGCCTTGCGCACTCATTAGCTGATCCCAGTTAATGACTAGTAGAGATTACCCAGGCATTTAATTAGAGAGTGTTCGAAATGGAAGAATTTTTTACAGTTCTTTAATTTTCCTTTTTCATTGCTCTTCTACCATCCCCTCTCACACTTCAATGACTTTCTAATAAAAAAAAAAAAAAAAGGTGTATATTTTAATGGGGGTCTAGCATTTTTAGATAGCTGGCCCTGAGTATCAATGCATGGTCACTATGCCCTTGTCTAGACTGTTCTAAAGTAACACTTGCATTTCTCAAATACATTTAACCAGCCCTCCAGCAGTTTAACAATCCTACCCATTTAAGAGACTTTTTTTGGTTTTTTGAATCAGGCCTGCAGCTACTCCACAAATACAGTAAGAATTACAGTAACAGCTTCATTCCTAGATTAGGGAATCTACAAAGAATTACAATATACACCACTAGAAGATAACTTTCTTCTTGCTTTAGTGGAGCAGAGGGGCAACAGACAAGAAAGACTTAAAACATGAGAAATCAACTGCTCCAACCCATGTCCACCTGAACCATGCTGCAGGGTTGTGCTCTTTCTTCTACAGTTGTGCCAATTAATCTTTATACCTCTGATGTTACTAATACACCCTAATGAGTACATCAACACTTCTTGTGCCCTGTGCGCTCCCCCTCCCCCTCCGACTTCTTTCCATCACAGGTACTAACTGATTAACAGATTTACTGTCTGGAAGAAAGACAGTAAGCAGCAAATGCCAACTTACGCTTTGTAGCTACACTGTCCTTTCTAAACGAACCTCAGTTATTCCAATAGATATTCTCTAGGCAGTCTATGTCTCTGCTCTCTCCACTAATGCTTTTAACCTTGTCTGTCCTCCCAAAAACTGCCATTAAGTTAGTCCCATCAGTTTGTTAAAAGAGCATATATATTCACTTTGGAAACTTTGCCTTAATTCACTGTGAAAAAAAGGAATGACTTTTCTATCAAGAAAAGACATCCATTCTACCAAAATAAAACTAAAGGCTCAGGAGCAGAGTTTCCATATTTCTTTGTCCAAACCACTGTAACAAAATCCACAGTCTCTGACACTGTTCTTTGGTGATTTCTCTTTCAAGAGATTTCTTCCTGCACATCACATTTCATGAGAAATTTTGTACTCTCTACCAGAAGGACGTCAAGGCACCATCAATAACATTGTCTACATGTGTGAAATACATTTGCAGTATGTAAAATAAGATTGCCATCATAATGCAGCACTGGAGGTGCCTGGATTTGCAGCAACTTCTGTAAGCACATAAAACGTTTGCAGTTCCCAGTACAGCAAGTGTGCCCTTCTAACACCACCAGGGCCAGTGCTCTGGCTTAGCGGGGCACTAGCGCTCCCACACCGCTGAGAGCACAGTGTGGCTCTTTCTGCAAGCTATCTCTCAAAGGCAAACCATTCTCAAATGCAGAGTAACGGAAGCATTTAAATGGTCTGGGTAGACATAGGTAGATCTATGAAAGCTACAAAAACGTATACTTTTCTTCATCCCAGCTTAAATGTTTTGCAGTCTGGGAATTAACGAGAACTGATTTAATATATCTGATATCTGAATTAGCATTGATAACAATATAAAAAAAATAAAGAAAAGCCCAACAGGAAACTTTAATCCCAGCTTTCTCAACTTAATTGCTCTGAAAGTTCAAATAAAAAACCCACAAAACACAAAGAACTTTCCTTCATTTGGAGTTTTTGCAAAACCAAACCCTGACTTGACGAGGTTTTACAAAAATAAAAGCTCTCTTGGGCCTTCTTTAAGTGCTCTGATTTATTACAGCTTTGTAGCTAATAATTACTTTCAGAGGGGAAAAGAAAGGTAGTTCCAGTTTGTGAGCCGTTGCTTCACGATGTGGAAGAATAGCAATAGCCAATATGCCTCACTGAGGTGTACTGCTTTAATAAATTGCAAAGTTAGGACCTATAAGGGAACAGCTTTAACCCCAAGCAAAACTCTCAGACCCCAAACAGCCACTGGACCAACAGCAATACTGCGTGACTCACCAGAGATGAATGCTTGTGGGTAGGGGTGACAGCAAGCCATAAAACAGAACAAAAATTACAGGTGCTAAAGGAATCCATTCAGCTGATCTACTTCTAATAATTCCTGTAAACGCAGTGCACATCATAGACATAAAAAAACTGCATCCAGATCATTTTCTCAAATACAGCCTTGAGAAACATGATTTCATAGTCAACATCTGGATACTAAACATAGTAAAGACACAGGTTGGGAATATGCAGTGCTGTTAAATGAATCTATCCTTCCTTCCTCACATCAAAATAAATAATATTCCCGAATAATAGCTACGGAATTGGCGAGGTTTTGTACTTGGTCACTGAACATATCATGAAAGAAAATGGCATATGATGGGCTCTTTGCAGATACTGTTTTCCTTTGGGCAGTCATTCACTCTCCTGTATTACGAGAGTGACAATTACACAATCAGAACCATTAACAGTATCATATGTATGGCAGCTTGATTGCAACCTTATAACTGGTACAGAGCCACTGGCAAATAGAGTATTTGTGATTTTATCTGGTATATATAACTTGTTGATTTTAGAATAACTGAATGTAATGCTTTGTAAAACCCAGTACAGAGGCTGCTGAAGACTGCTCCCTGACTAATGGATTTATGGCAAAGCAAACACAAGAACACAGACAGTACTGGAAGCAGCAGCCTGTTGTTTGGTGCTTGTGTGTCTAAATACTTTTAAATCACATGAACTAATATAAGTCCATTTAATGTCTTTGTTTTTCCATGTTGTGAGCATATTTATATTCTTGATTTACTGTTTTTGAAAGCATAAGATTTTATTTCTATATGAAAATACTTCAGGAGGTTTATAGCTTTATACTTTCTGTAATGGCTTTTGATATAACCTGTCTGCTACCCATTAGAACATGATCACAGAGAATATTCCCGAATCATCGGGCAGCCTGTGGATATGCTAAGACAATACTGAACTGCCTAACTGGATTCACTGCGGCAGTTTCCAATAACTAGAATAAGAAAGTGAAATACAACTTATTACCACAAAAGTAAATATTTCCTTCCATAGAACGCAAAGCAATCATCTGATCACTCTAGGAAGGACAATAACTGTTCTGAAATAACGCTTGTTCCATTATTCCTTAATAATAAGTTGTTTATATTGTACCAGAAAGAGGTTCTAACACTTTTCAGATAGATAATTCTTACAGATCCTCTCTCAAAATGCTTGTGATCATTATCACTTTGCTTATAAATGAACATTAGAGAAAAAAGCAAATCAACATTCCCTTCCACAGAAAAACAGCAAGAAAACGTGCAACCAGACCAAGTAGATGAAAATGTGGTGAGAAAAGAAAATACATATCCCATGGGCAACATACCACCACTTTATCTTTTGTCCTTCCTTCAAAGACTGCAACTGCGTACATTGTAAAATTTTCTTTTACATACAGAAAGCAACTGTTCGTAGGCCATACCATAATACACTACAAATACAGTTCTAACGCTTCAGTATGGGCCAACTGTTTGCAGATGGTATTCCCTACAGAATTACACCAATCCAACCAGTAGATAGAAATGATGTATGTTTATATGATCGATGGCTGCCAGCTAATAAAGCCTGCAGGCTGAATATAAAATATTTTATGATCACAAATTGCATGCAATCCGAAGAGTAAAAAATAAAACAAAAAAACAAAACAGTGCAGCAATTCTAAAGAATAACCAAATTTTCAGAAATTACAATATGTTTGAGGACATTTGGTGAGCAGACACAGAGGCTAAATACATCAAGAAAATTATTCACTCAGCATTAGCATTACAGCTGTGTTTTGCCTCCCAAGACTTTTGCCTTTATTTGCAATTGTGTTGATTATGCATATGCAAAATATTTTATCTATTCTATCTATCCCTTCTGCCTCTAAACGATGCACTAATCTGTAATGACAAGCATGGCATTGCACACGGAAAGCTCATCTTCTGGGCAGGCAAAGGCGCTTGGTTCATATCTAGCGACTTTCAAAAATCTGAATGCAGAATGAAATTGATATAAATCTTCTCTAACAATATAAATGTGCTGTGTTATACAAGAATGATGCTCTGGATTTAGGAAACAGTTGTGGTATGTCAGTTGAATTCATCACTGATTATTCTGAAAGCATGACTGCGGCAGCAAACCAGCACTTCAATTTTAATTTGTGAGCCTTGTGCAGGGTGACAGACATTTGCATAAGAGTGACAGTAACTTTAATCCCTCTGTACCCTTGACTTGCATGTTGGTTTCTTTGAATGCATTTCTAAATTAGCAAAGCTTCAGTCAATTAGGAATTATAATACTTCTGGTGAAAGAAAAAACGTTTTCAATCCCAATACAATTTCCCTGAAATAAATTATTTGCATACAGCATAGCCAGTGCCAGTAACTGTATTAAAATGCCATTGCTAATTAAATCGTATCCTTTAAAACCTGACAGTTTTGAGCAGTAAAGGAGGGGAAAGTGTTAAATATATGTATAATTTCAAGCAATATTCTAAACACACGTTACTTGACAAATATTTGCTGAATATTTCCTGACTAAAATGCATAGTGATAGCTATTTTCCTATTCCCTCATACAAAAGGGCAAGATGACAAAAGCAGCTGTCTGATTAGGGGCACTGTTGTCCTGAATCAATTACATCCCCGCAGCAGACAGCTCCACTTATGCACCTGTTTTTAAATAGAAAGCTTCTGTTGCTCCCAAGCCGTGTACAAGGGAAATGGGGGGAGAAACCATGACTGAAAGAAACAATAATTCTTCTGAAGGTCAGCCAGGGCATGCTGCATCCTTGGCTCTCCACACTCACTGATTGCCTCTGAATAGGAAAGCCGCCCAAATCTTCTGTTACGATCAAGAAGGGGGGGGACGGGGAGGAGGGGGGGAATATCCATGTTGAACATGTGCCGCTTTCACTTGCTTTTGAAGGAATATAATTATTGTGTTTAACTGACTGACTTATCTCTTTCCCAGAGCTTTTCGACCTGAAGGGTGGTGGAGCTAAGGAGCCTGAGAACTGGCTGCTCATCCCAATTGCAGTGTGCCTCCAGGTACCCAGCAGTGTCCCCATCTCACTCCCCTTCTCTCTCACCCTCCTGGCCGGGGCTGCTGCTTCAAACTCTGCTCACAGCAGAGGTGCCCGGGTACTCGCCTGCCCCTCCACACCGCATGATGACACGGGCTGTTCTTATTTACCTTCTGGCCTAAGGTGTCGTGCCCTGAAAAATGGCTGCAGACCAAGAGCCCACAATCTGGTTATTTTGATGAGCTCAAACCCCAGACAAGGGTCCTTCTCTAATTTTTCCTGTCCCAGAGCTTCTGATAGACACCTTTCTACAAGAAATTCACTACCACTTACCACCCAGAATAAAAAGGAGACTGTTTGCACAGGCTTTTACTATATGCATAAAGATTTCCATGTAATATGAAATATTTCTCTGGAATATTTTCATTTACTACCTGTGGCCTGTCTAAGCACAATTTTTAAATTTAATATTAAGAAAGTATTAGTCTTTGCTTCATACATATTCCTTTTTTAACAGGATGAAGAAATCAGAAAGTAGAATAAGAGGGGCTTTGGCCAGGGCAGCTGTCCTGCAGTTTGTGCATGTATCCTGTCTTCATTTCCATCGCTGAACTGAAAAGTGCCCGCGCTCCCATTTCCTTGCATACACAGCAGAGGACAACTAGATAGCCATCTTCACAAAAACTGCTGTAAAAATACTATAGAAGGAAGACCCTCTCCCCCAAATATATACAGAAGTATGTTTTAACATATTTTATGAATGCTTTTAATTTTTCCATTTTGCTTTGTGTCGTGGTTTCAGCTGGGATGGAGTTAATTTTCTTCTTAGTAGTTGGTGCTGTGCTGTGTTTTGGCTGTGAT
>JAVJGI010000062.1:44879554-44891952 GCA_035590275.1 Ibycter americanus | reverse complement strand
ACATTTCCCCCCCCCCCCCCCCCCCAACACTATGCACCTGACTTCAGATAAACTGCAAAAAAAATTTAAAATACTATTTTTTTTCTAGATTAGTTCTGTTATTTGAATCTCAGTTCCATTTCTTCTAAAAATCATTGATATGGAGTCCAGCATTTAATTAGGCAAAAATACAGATTTGTATCCAAGTCAACTTAATAGTTTACCAAAAGCTCTTTCTCCTAGCTTCTCAAAAGAAAACCAGCAAATCATGTTGCTAAAACTGCTAATCTTTTAAAATTATTTTTCTCTCTCAAAATTATTTCAATCACCATATATTTTCGCAAGATCACGACTAACAAACACATTTTCTGCAAGTCAATCCATTCCCTAAACACACAAAGTCATCAAAAGGAGTGAGGTTTCCTTGCCTACTTCAGCAACAGGACTTCAGAGGCTGATCAGTCCCCAGCCAGGAGAGCACAAAATGGTACCTAAATTTTTATATTGTTTGAACCATACATTAATAGTATGAGACTTCTCTTAAAAAAATACAAAAAGAAAGAAAATCATTAACTCAGTAGCTTTTTGATAAGTTCAGATTATCTTCAGTAATGGATAACACTGCTAGATGTGGCTACATTTTCCTACTTAAACGTGTCTTAAAACGGCACTGTCTTATTTTTGTGGAGAGGCATAACAAGTCTAGAAGAGGAGGGAAAATTAAAACAAAAAACCACCACCACCTAGGCTAGGGCTTTAAAACGCATGCCTCACCTGAAAATTCTTTATACCAGACAACAAATGAGTGCCAAATCAAAAGGACTATATATTTTGCAAGGCTCACTGCAGTTTCTAGGATTGGACACAACAGTGTAATATCACAGCCAAGCAAGTTTAGAAGGTTTTAAAGAAATCACCTATTTAAACCATTCTTACTACACCATCAGTCCTTTACTGATGTTTGTCTACAGATCCTGTGTTAAGACTTGCCTTATTTGTCAAGATCAGGGCGGAGAATTGAAGGAGTTTTATTCAATACAATAAGACCATTGAATTTACACTCTCACTACTGAACAAGAAGTTTTTAAAGATTGTTCACCACCATGGGAAAGGTTATTTTTATTTATTTATAATGGGATTTTTCTAGCTATAGCTCATCTGTGGGAGGAGTTGCAGAATGTCTTGGAGCAGCTTTCAGCTTTTAATATTACGTAAGCTGAATCCATTTTGCTTGCTGCTGTGCTATTTAAGCATAACTGTTCCTCTCTTGCTCACTTCATTTCTCATGTATCTTCACATGACAAAACAATGCTAAGAGAGCTACCAAGGGACTCTTTTGTTTGCCCAAAATTGAAGACACGTGCAAGAAAGCATGAAGTCAAAAAGAGGCCCTCCTAACACATCTTTTCTCTCCATCTTTAAAGTATATAGGGCTTTACCTCTGATCTCCCGTTCCTCAGAATGTATAATTGTACTCAAATGCTACTATTCTTCTTGTACTAGGAGTTGTACCAGCTATGACGGTCAAGGCTATAAGTGAGGCGGTATCTGTAAGAACAGGTAATGTATTTTGTGAGATTATGTTAATTAGCTTCAGACATGAACGCTTTCCACAAACCTTGCGCTAGTATTCTTCGGGGTGATGTCGCTTCGATTGGCATTACACTGGTTTTACACGGAATTAAATGAAAAATCTGAATGGTGGGCATTATAAGAGCTGTATTTTTCTACAAATGTTTTGCTAGAACATTAGTTTTCTTTCTGCATACTAAATGCAACTATGGCACAGCTGAGATCATCATTAACTTGCATCAAATCTGTCAAACCTAGGTCTCACTTGAAACAGTTTATGATACTCTTTAATTAAGTAACTGTTTCATAACACAGCCTGGCCTTTGCAACTGAACTAGAAATGGCAATAGCTGGATTGTCTAAATTTAAGAGTGAATTCTTCTTTAGTGCTGCATTCTCCTTCAGTTTATTCGAACTCTGGATCCATTGAGACTGTTTCCCAAGCAAGCCAGCTAGGCTTTATGAGGAGCAACTTACTAAAAAGTACATTAAAAGTGGGAATGTTTTGTGGGTTTTTTGGGGGTTTTTGGTTTTTTGGGGGGTTTTTGTGGGTGGTTTGGCTTTTTTTTTTGAGAGAAACTGAAACATGCAAAGATAAAGCAAAATCTGGTAATTCCAAATTCTTTTTCAGCTTCATCATATTCTCAGATACAGAACCTTATATGCCTCAGTATTTTCCTGCCTGCAAAGCAGCAATACTAATGTTAGCCTCCTTCCTAAGGGTAACACTCAAGACCATGTTGGAATCTTTTGATTAAATAATACAAGGAGGCAAAATGACAACGAAGCACCTCTGTTGCTCTCATGGTATAGCAGCCTGTAACTGATGTACAATACCTCACCAATCAAAACAATGATTTTGGTAATAATCCTGCAAAGATCAGATCTGTTTTCAGTGAAACAGCATCATGTTTTCAAAAAAAGAATTGTTTCTACACTTAACCCATACCTCCTTCTAGAGCAGACCCACAAAGGGTTCCTTACAGGCTCATGTCCGAGACCTATAGGGTATGTACCAAAACAGTCAAAGTGCCACTCAACACCCATTCTGTAGTCATCCACATTTTATCTTTGAAAAAGCTCTGGGTATGGACTACGAAGAAACAACAGGATTCAGCAATGAACTGATAAATGCAGCAGAGTACACTTCTAAAATGGAGCTCCATCATCTGCAGCACAATGCTGCAGTATTTTTGAACACAAAACTCTGTATTTCTACATGACTCAGAAGTCACAGCTAGAAATTATCATTATGTGGAGTATAGCCCTTTTAAATCATTGTTAACATTTTTTAAAGGAGAGATTTCTTCCAAAACTGAAGATTTTCTATTTGATATTTACTGACTACAAGCAATATCAGGCAATTACAGTCTCTAAAGACTGCAAACCATCTTCTAATTATGAAAGTATGTGCAATCCTGTAAATAAGGCTAGAATCAGCATGGTCTAAAAAAAAAAAAAAAAAAAAAAAGGCTTTAGATTTACAATTACTTTGGTACTGTATTACCATAGAGGATTTTCAGTAAGCTGATTATTCAGCTGGAAAAGGCATTTTAGAGATGCGTTTGACTTTGAAAAGCAAACTCATTTTAGAGTTGAAAGGCCACAAACTTTATACAACCTTCACGAGGGCTGAGAAATCATCACCACAGATCCAATCCTATCAGCAATGAATCTGTCAGATAGCACGTAGCCTGCACAATAGACATGTTCAGAAGCTGAATATAAAAGAACTGCATTTTTTGCATAAGATCAGTGTGTAACAGCTGATTTAAACATACTTACAGTATGGATGGTTCTGTTACGAACATATTTGTGTTTCAGAACGAAGAGAAAATAGATTTCTTAATATAGAACACATACTGTCCAGTTCTTTCCTTATGCTGTTACATATTCATGAGAGAGCAGTATCAGCACTACCCTATCAAAGTAGAATTTGCGTTAGAAAGAAAAATCAAATCTACAGCATCTAAACTATTCAGCGTAACCTTAGAATATTAAATCTTAGATAAAAATGGATGACGGTATTTTTCACCACTTTATGGTACAACATAGGTCTTGCTGGTAAGATCATGAAAAGGTTAAACACCCGACTCCAGTCCCAGAAAAGTAAAGCCAATGTAATTTTATTTTAAAAGATTGCTTGTGTTTGACACCATTACACAAGTTAAACTGTCTTTCAGGCATGCGTTCATACTGAAATTCTACATAGGATTTAGCCTTGGAAACTGTGCCCAGTTCCTGCCAGTTCAGAATCTGTGGGAAGTCAGTCAAAAATTAATATTCCCACAGTGTGCCCCTACATAATCCAAGATGACTGCTAAACTAAAATCCTAGTAAATTAAATAATGTCAGCATTATAAAACATATAATTTATATCCATTTGAACTTACGATACCCTTTTGATTAATTATTCCTGATATATTGTACATCAATAATTAAATGTCTTCCAGAAATGTCAATGCTTATCAGAAAATGACTTAGTTGGGAACACATTAGCCTTATAATTTACCTAATATTTATCTTTAATGCCTGAATTTATGATCCTATTTCTTACAAAGATTAGTAGCGAATTAGATGTTTAAAACTTAGATCATGAACCTGAAGGAAAAAAAAAAAAAAAGATGTAGGATGCTCTGAAGACTATCTGAGGTGTTTCAAAGGATTATAGAATGAGTATTTTACAAAGAATTACAGGAATAACTGCAACAGGTAAATAAAAAATAAGAATGTTAAAAACAACTCTCAAGAATATTCTAGCAGCAACGTCATTTACTCAGTTGTCTACAACCAGGGTGAATAATCTTTCTTGTCTTTCAACTAGAATGTATCAGGCTAGTCATGAAAAGAAATATGTTTATAAATTATCAGTTAGATCTTGTCCTGCTTTTAAAACAGAAGGAATCACTTTTTTTTTTTTTAAGATTAATTTCTGCTTTTTCTGAACAGCCACTGTGCAGAATTGACTTTTAAAACAACTAATCTTTCAGAAGGATTAATAAAGGGATTTGGCATTTATAGGACTAATATGAGGATCTACAATTACATTAAACAGAACAGAAATACTTCAAGGCATCCTGGGGTTAGGAAGGAACTTTCCCTTAGAGCAGCTTATTCCGTAATTGTCCACTGTGGGAGTTTTAGCACTTTTCTCTGAGATCTAATACTCTCCACTGCTGGAGACAGAAACACTGATACAGATATATAAATGTGCAGATCAAATTTGGAAATACTTTTTTTAAAATGGCAAAGGCTTGTCTATCCACTAAATTTTTTGCAAGAATTGCTGATACTTCTCTTGAGGATTCAGACCAAATAGTGACTCAGCACCGCTGAGAAACTTGTAGGTGTAGCTGCCCTCCCAGCTACTGTCATCAGCTGAAGCCACTTGTCAGCCATCTCTCCATAAAACGGTTCCATACAACAGGGTCTTTAAAACAAATGGCACCAGTTGTCGTTGGTCTATACCGTTTACACACAGAGCAGATGAAGCTTTAAAAATGCAGTGGATCTCATTCTCAGAAGTTTCATGTTCCATGGGGAGAACATGCAAACTAGGTACATATAAAAGTATTTCTAAAAACTGGGAGAGAGCATATACAAATAGTACATGCTGAAGGGAGAATATAAATAATTTCCTACTCATTTTTTCTCAAGTGTATTTTTGGTTATATTAATCACTTGGAAGCAGACTCAAATTCTGCCACAGTCAATATACTTTTGGAATATTCTTTTTTCTCCTTCCCTGTTTCTCAACCTGCTAAGATACCTCAAGGACAGTCAGTATTTTTTGCTGTTGTTGCTGCTGCTGAAATTCTAGGAGGTATTAATCAGAAAATGTCAGGACACGCAGAGATGTAGCTAATGAAAATGAAAGTTATTATTTTGTCTGTATTCTCATCCTCATAAAAAAAAAAAAATCCAGTGCAAGCATCACTATTTTGTAAAAGGAACCCAAGACATTAAAACCACCTGAGAAATAAGTACAGATACAAACACCGCATCTCCTAGCCCTGGGGATAAAATATTCTGATGCTTGCTGGGAGCACACTGCCATTTTCTCAATTCTGAGCATGAAGTACTGCAGGCACTGAACACCTTTATTTTTTTTTTTTAAATAAAAAAATAATCACACAGCATAGCTGCCATCCACAGCCCTGGTGAAGACTCAGGAGACTGCAGAACTAAGGCTCATTTTCAAGAGATCCATACAAGGAGTATAAGTGAAACGTAGAGTGAAGGAATGGGCTTCAGGAATGATTACTAAAAATCCCCATGCTTAATTAAGGTAGTAAGCTTAACATAAGGCTTTATCTACCTTTACATTACTACTAGGGCAGTCTAATGCTAACCCTTTAAACCTAACACTAGCATAGACCTGTTTATCAAGTAGAAGCTGTGACAGGTCTGAAAAAGGAATGAGGGTGGCCAGAGATTAGAAATGCTCTCATGTTCCTCTATTCTGCTTTGTCCTCTAAGACAGCAGTTTGAAAGCCCAGGAAAATCAAATAATTTATATTGCTGTTTCTGCACTCAGACCAAACCCAGTCAGGATCTTCACATCACTATCCCCAATGCACAGTACAGACTCTGTGCCTAGCAGAAAAAGAAACTGCCGGAGAGTCTGGACAGCAAAAGGCATTATTCCATAGTATAAAGAATGTATGTAACAGAATTAAAGAGAAAGGTAGAGGGTGTATTACATATGATTTTTAAAAGACTTTCTTGTGAGGTTAGAAGGAACCTCTAATATTCCTGGAACTAATGCCTGTTTGGATTAGAAAATACCGAGTGATGTTCAATCACTGACGTGGTTTAGAGAATCCATCCTTTTGGATGGATGTGTGGTACATTTTGCCAGTGTTTATCACTATTAAAAGCAGGCACTATATCTCTCTTGTTTTTGCCTAGCTTCCAGTTGTTAGATACATTTGTCAGCTGGATTGCAAAGTCCTCTAACACCACGCTTCTGTTCTCTGTGCAAATACTACTAAACTAATAATTTAGTTCTTTCTCAACCATTTCCTTGACCAACTGAACCAGTTAAGATCCTTTACTGAGCCTCTGCAAGGCACTCACCCTACACCTTCCCAACTTTCCAGTTTCCTTCTTGTACCAGGGACATCAGAACTAGACACAGTACTCCAGCAACGGTCATACCAAGTTCAAAATCTAAAGTTGCTAAGTATCCACAGCTCGCAGATCATATTAGCCTCACTGTTGCCTTGGGAGATTATGTTCAATCAGTATCTGCTGTGATTGAGATGCAGAACTGCAGTTTCCCCAGATAACATTCTCCAGCCGGAGGAGGACTGCTTATGTTCCTTCTCTTTAGCATTTGAACTCCACCTCTGCAAGGGGAGGGAAGATTTTGTCCTACTTACTGCAGTCACACATTCCTTGGTTTGCTCACTTGGTTTGTTTTGGTAAAGAAAAACCTGATCAGCCTGAGACTGAAAAAGTATGACAACAGGTGAAATTACTTGTCTAACCTCATCATACAGAGAAGTCTCAGGGCTTTATATTAAACAGCAAGGCACTCACTCTGCCCCGATAATGACAAAATACTCATATGAAAGAGGACTCTTTATGACCAGGGCTGACAAGACAGAGGAATGGAGGGATAACTGGGATTAAAAGGAGTTTGTCAGCCATGTAGAGCTTTTCAACAAATGACTGAACTGATGTTTAAAGGTTAAAGGAAGATATTTTCTAGAGGCAAGCAAAAACTTCAGTAAATTTCAAAATTAAATGCCATGTAACTTGGAAGTTGCAGACAATTGCCCAAATATTTTACAAACAGAGCAAAGATGAAGGCCTCTGGTGAAGAGAAAAACCACAGCATTATGAGGTTAAGACAACTCTGTAAAATATGCTGCTCCCTTCCCTCCATAATGCGGGTGCCAGATTCACAACATAAAAAATCTCTTACTGCTGGGCCGCTGACAAATTTATGGCCATTGGCTTGGCACAGCCAGGCGAGAGACTAGGGGCAACCCAAAGACCTGCACAAGAGTGGTAATAAAGTGTTTACCCACAAGAGGGAAACTGAATCCACAGTGCCCACCACAACACTGCCCATCCACTGCCAGGAGATGCCTGTGCAACTGCTTGTAGCCTTTTAAAATACCTCTTGAGGTTTGCTGTACATGTGACTTACCTCACTTTGTAGCAGGACTCTCAAAAACCAGAGGTGCTGGTCTGAGACCTGTCTGACTCTCAACCTGTCAAGACCACATGGATCAGCCTGAGCAGTGCTGAAAGTAGCAAACTTCATCCCTGATTTGGGATGCTCAGAACTAATGAGAAGCATTTTAAGTCTAAGAAAGAAAATACTAAGCAAGTACTTCACACTGAATTGCAACATCTCAACAGTTCAGAAGACTGCAAATGTACATGCTATAGGATTCTGCAGACACCTGCTCAGGAAGGGATGTTTCAAACGTGTACATTCCTCTCCTAATTTTATTTACATGACAAAATACAGTCCCAAGACAGCCCAATTCCTTTCTTCTCTTCTAAAAAAAGAAGTCAGTAACAGTTTGGATATGATCTGACATTTGAAAGCTTGGCATTTCCCCTTGAAGTTTCAAAGGTAAAGAAAAAGCTGGGTTTCTTTTGTTTTAAGTTATGCTATTTAGCTGTGTCTTCTAAGCTGCAGGAGCTATACTGTAACTTGTTTGTGCAATTTCTTATTTGGCTGAAGCATTTTTTCCCAACATATATTATTATATATTTATCAGCAAAAGGATCTTAGCATGCCCTACCCCTATAGCAAAAAACCCTATACTGAATACTGCCCCTTCACTCTTCTGTTCCTTTTTAACCAACTATTATTCATTGTCCTCAGGGTGCTCATTAATTCTGAAGTTTAAAAGATATCCATCAGCAGTATCATAAATTCACAGATAGCTACAACAGGAATGTCTCTCTCTAAGCATAACTTTTTCTTTTATAGTTTAACCTCTGTGATTAACTCGCACTTTTGTGTCTTGTAGCATCTTTTATGCAAATGGATTAATTTCTTATAGAAAGAGCTTTTCTTAATATTTAATACATCCTTCCTTGTCTCTCACCTCCAGAGCACAGAGAAATCACATTGTCTAACTAGCAGCACAGTAACTGTGCATGTGAATAGCTAGTAAAACACATAAAAGTTCTTATATGTTGGTGAAGTTTCACTGCCATGTCTGGATTAGTGTAGGGTAGGAGAAGGTTAAAGCTTTTCAAAAACATTCTGTGAAGTTTTAATTAATCCATGTTTTCAAGCCATCAGATTGTGACTTACAAGATGTAATTACTATTTGGACCATCAATGTAATTTTTCCATCAACTTGAAGAAAAAATGGTTTATACAGGAGACTATAAAAACGATTAGAATGATTCAAACAGCAATCTAATGAAAAAGAGATAAAACATTCTGTAGTTTTGTAGATGTCTGTTAAGATTCATGAAGTGAACAATTTTCTGCTCCTCTACCCCCAGCTAAAACCCTGCCCCCAAGTCACAGCACAAGCCTGTTACAGACAGAAGGACCATCACTCAGTGCAGGTGAGCTCAAACTGTAACCCCAAACCATTTATCTCCAGCTACCGACATCTGCCAAATTCAAGTAGGATGTGTCAGTGGTATTCAATATAAGCGATCTACAAATTGCATAATCACCAATCCATTTACAGACCAAATGTGTAAAATAAGCTTGTTTTTCCTGCCAGCTGAGCTACAATTTCAAATTTTTATTAACAGAGATTACAGATGGTGGAGCAATAATGGTATAGCGTTACTGTAAACTTAAGGTGTAGCAACACGATTACAAAAGCTATAACCAGCATCTATGTTTTAGCAGCACTAATGGTATCTAAATAAAAGTGCAATTTCAAGTAGGGTAACTATTAAAGGCCCATTCAACAGAAGCTAAGCATATGAAGGGGTGGGAGTAACAATTCCACGAGGCTCGTCCATGTTTCAAAATTACCAATATGCCATTTTCCACCTCTCAGTGCTGTAATGCCTTACTATGTACCATTGATGACTATTGTTTAAGAACATGAAGGACTAGCTCAGATACAGTGAAGAACTACTGAAGGCAGTGGTGTAGCTGCATAGCCCAAGCTTCACAGATTTCCCCCACCTTTGTGTTTACTTGCAACTTAATTTTGGAATGTTAAATTCTTTTGAAATACCCACACATGACATACACAGCTTTCGCAGCTTGAGACCTTAGGCTGAACAGCTTGCTTCAGTTCAATTATTATTGAAGCACTGATAGCCAGCATTATCCTAGATGAAATGCAAACCAAGTGAGAAGCAGATTCCACATAAAAAGCTTGCAAGCTAAAAGAAAATTAAATCAATCCTCAGCCTTTCAACTCCTTAAAGTGATAGGCAATAACAAGGCTGCCAAACCAGAGTAAACCTGAAAAGAAACATTTTGCAGCACATGACTGAAAGAGAACATAAAAGGATGTCAAGTAGATGGATGCTTTATTGCTATTTTATATTTGAAACCAGCAAACAAGACCAGGTTGTAGCTGAAGACATGAAATTGCAACTCTTCCATCTATTTTGGGAGACCTGGCTGATACTGCTAACCTTGTTGTCTGATCATGATCACACCCCTTCATCTTTCCTATACGCTGGTCATCTGTTTCCTTTGAGAGCAACTTGTCACTAACACCTCTAGAGATTTATATTTACATGAATGTCCTTTTCTCCCCATTATGTTTTTATTGCAAACAACGTATGAATACAAGTATGTTAGTAGTAAATATAGGTACATAGCAGGGATGAGCTGATACCAAGTTCTTATCTC
Organism: Ibycter americanus; assembly: GCA_035590275.1. Classification (NCBI taxonomy): domain Eukaryota; kingdom Metazoa; phylum Chordata; class Aves; order Falconiformes; family Falconidae; genus Ibycter; species Ibycter americanus. The sequence continues at coordinate 44,881,589 of JAVJGI010000062.1, read as the reverse complement.
CAACAGGAAAGACTTGGCCTTTTTCATTTTTTCCCAAGTTAGGTCGTCACAGACAGTAATGGGTTGATGCTGCCTGGCAGCTAAGCGCCCATCCAGTCTACTGACTCGCTCACTCCCCCACAGTGGGATGGGGGAGAGATTCAGAAGGGCAAAAGCAAGAAAAACTTGCTCTCACTCTTGCTGGTCAAGATAAAGACAGTCTAGTACATAAAGAAAAAGAAATAAATAACTAAGTTATACAAATCAGTCACTCACCACCTCCCACCAGCAGACTGAGGGCTGATGTTATATGGGCTGCAGTATCTCTTTTCTCAGTTCAGGTCAGCTGTCCCGGCTGCCTCCTCTCCAGCCTCTTGCCCACCCCCAGCCTACTTGCTGGGGCAGCAGAGTGAGAAACAGATGCAGCCTTAAAACTGTACGAACTCTGTTCAGCAATAGTTAAAACATTGGTGTGTTAGCCACACTGTTTTGGCCCCAAATCTAAAGCACAGCACTTTACAGGCTTCTCTGAAGAAAATTAACTCCATCCCAAGCAGACCCAATACAAAGATCCATCCTGCAGCAGCCTCTTCTTCTGGCTTGCTCTCTCCCTCAGCTCTTTCAGAAGAACAGATATCCAGACAACTCTGCTATGTCTTCCCAATTATAACTTGCATTTCTCCAACCAGTTAAGTGTTTTGGGGTTTTTTGTTTTCCTGAAAACCAGTGTGCTTTAGTATTTCAAACACATCTCATTTTAATATGAAAAAAATAATAAAATTAACAAAAAAGGAGAAAGATATGCATGTTCCTGGCTGCATCAGAAAGCAGCCTGCTGAGTGAGTCTACAAAAACATCAAGTACATTGCTCTATGACCTCTCTCATTTAACTGAAGAACCAAACACATCAATACTGTTCCACGATGAATTAATCACCTATCTGCACCAGAACCTCAAATGCAGTGAAAGGGAAACAGCATAATCCAAGCTTTTTCCTTTTTGACCTCCTCTAGTGGAAACAGGACATAAACATTGACACAGAAAAATTGGGGCATGTGTGATTTGGCAACAAAGGCCAGGAAACTGCAAACTCTGAACTCAGCCACAAATTCCACTTCCCTTTGGCCAAGGAATGGGTTTTCATATATTACAGACTGATTGCCCCAGAGCTAGGGCTGAGCAAGGACAAAAAAAATGAAAACCTCTGCTCCTTGAGACCACGTTATGAAAAAGCTTTTCCCCCCCTGAAGAGACACAACCGCTCTTTCTTGAACAAAAGCAGGCATGCCTCTGGCTGCACACACCTGGTCTTCCTCTTTGCTCATTCATAAGAAGCATGACCAGAAAATTGGCTGACCTGAGCAGTAATGGACATGTGAACTTATATCTGTATCCACATGGGTAACTCGTGATCATGCCAACCTGGTTCCTTATATTGGTGCTTCCTCAGGGCAGCTGGGGTACCATGAGAACCTTCCAGTGCTGCAGAAGCGCCTTTGTGAGAATCTTGCCATGAGTACAAATGGAGTGAACTCTACTAATGATGTATGACTGAATTAACAATCAGTATCACAGGTTGTGCTATCATACTGCATTTTGTCATATCCTGACTCTATTTTGCCTTTTAACCTAGGGAGTAATGAAAAACATTTTTTATTTCACGCAGTCTATAATGCTGGCCACTTCTAAAGACAAGATGTACATGTCCACTTTGATACACATGGGATGCAGTTTTGTGATCAGTATAAACCCTGAGAGCAGTCCACCACATGCTCACAATGTCCTTCTCATGCTTGGGACTGAAAATTATTGGTTTCTTTTTCTTTTAAAAAAAAAAAAAAAAAAAAAAAGCAAGCACCAAGCTATCAGATGTAAAACTTTCACTTTTGTTCAACATTTCCTTTTTCCTTTCTCTGGATAACTCTCAATTCAGCATACTGGAGAACTACGTCACTTTCAAAGCTTAGCACTTCTGATTACCAAGTGAATATCCCTACCACCAGGTGATACATCAACAAAGTGTTATCCATTGTTTTAACTGTGGCAGGGTGGGGGG
>JAVJGI010000062.1:44856921-44866930 GCA_035590275.1 Ibycter americanus | reverse complement strand
TCCATCTGAATCTGAGGAAAAACTTCTTTACCTTGAGGGTGCCACAGCACTGGAACAGGCTGCCCAGAGAGGCTGTGCAGTCATCTTCTCTGGAGACATTCAAAATCCACCTGGACATGATCCTGTGCAACCTGCTGTAGAAGAACCTGCTTTAGCAGGGCGGTTGGTGTAGATGTTCTCCAGAGGTCCCTTCCAACCATTCTATGATATTCTTTGGAATACTGTCCTAGACCTTAAAACTAACATAAACTTGTACTTTTACTTCTGTCCCCAGTGGAGGTTTTCAAACACCAGACTGAGGTTTTCAAAGCCGTATGCAGTTAGACTAAGTATAAATTATTCATCTTTTATTAGTGTGATTGATAGATATGCTTTGTAAAATATAAAAGGAAAACCAGATGAATAAAGTATAAGATTTAAGAGGTAAAAATAAAATAAAAGGCTATGTTCAGTTCTTAGCTGTCACCACAAAGTTTTTGCATATGAAGACAACAGTACTTCCACCTCTTTGTGGCCCGGCCCTTGCCAGCATCAGAGAGCTGCAATTCACCACAAGCAGAACTGGCCCGAAGATTTTTCATGGTAGAACAACTTCTCTTTTGAAAATGAAATGCTAAAAATTCAGTCTTTATAGTCTATTTACTGGGGGGTTTTGTGAGGTTTTGTTTTTGTTTGTTTGGGGTTTTTTATGTTTTGAGTTTATTGAACACAAGGCTGTTGGACAAAAGTGTGCCTGGCTTCCTTATAGGTTTCTCTGGGCTGGATGGGGAGAAAGATGCTGGAGCTTCCTGCACCTGCTATAGTAAACTGATGTTTTATGGAGAAGCTGAAGAGTGGATTTGAAGCATCCTAGCCCAATTTGACCTAATGCACATTTTAGGTCAAAACTGGTTTCCCACAAACTAGAAACTTTGTTTTTCTGACAAATTTAGAGTGAACCGCTCAGATCTCTTGTCTTAATAGGACTGCAAAAGATTATTGTACAAAATCACAATGGACTCCAACATGTTTGTGTATTGCACTACCACTTTTTCACTGGACCTCAGCAAGCTAAATGTGAACGACATGCAGCTTAGACACAGAGACTACTGGCATCACTGTGGAGAGCGCTCAGAAACTGCTCTTTACTGCGTCAATATAGTCACTGGAAGACACAACACACCAGTATCACCAGGTGCATAGACCACTGCACAGCCGGTGCAAATCTACATGGCAGGCCCTTGAATCACTATGAAATAAGAGAGCAGAAGTAGTAAGAACAACCAACCCCACTTAAGAAGAAGCACAAACTGCGATGCTAAAACCAGTCTTTGAAGCATTAATTGTAGTATGCATACCTGAAACATGAACTTCAGAGCAAACAGTCTGGGTGGGTCTAGTTTGTTTATGGGAAGAAAGTCCCGCTAAATCCATTGCCTATATATCACAGTAGAAATACTACACATACTGTCTGAAGGTAAAAGAAGTACAGGCTTTCCCTTTCAGAAGGACATTGATTGAATCATGCAGGAAGGATGAATTTACTCATATCCTTAACACAGGGAATAGGATCAGTAGTGTTACTCTTAGAAATAAAAAGCACTTTTGTACATTTCCCTGCACTCCAGGTGTTGTGCTGAAGAACAATGGAAGGTTTAATGGCAGGGGATAAATGCCTGGCATGAAGAAAACAGAACTTGGAATTTCATTACTGTAAATTAAAAGAAGAAAACACAAAAAATCATTGGCATGAATCCTTGTTTTTCCCATGATTAGCCATCAAATAATATGACCAAGAAGTGATTTATGAATAGTGCATCCAGGATTTAGATACAGGCTGAGGTGGCCCCACAATCAGAAGTCATAATCTATAGTTCTTGTGAAAGACCATTAGGATAAGTCAAAATCCCAGGCATAAAACATACAAAAAATTGTCAGGACCTTGAATATCTGCAACTAAATAGTTTTAGTTTTGAGTAAGATGTAACCCTAACTTCAGAGCATGTTTAGAGTAACACTACAGCACATGCATTGTTCCAAGCAACTCAAACGTGATCTGATGAAGCTTTTAATTCGAGCCTTACTTTTCTTCTGATACAGAAAATTATTTTCAGGTGAAAGCTGCCCTTAAGTACTCATCGTACTTCTAGCAATTTGGAAGATGATTTTGTAAAGTGTTAAAGAGAAACTGTGGTAGCTGACCTGTTTGTCAGCAGACATAAACCAAACCAAGTAATCAGATTAAATCAAAATCCTCCCCAGTAGCATCTTTAATTACAGTAAATTTTTTGCTTGCTCTAAGTCTGAGTGTTTTGACTGTATCACCACTTCTTTTTCTTTTACTGTTTGACATGTTCCAGTTAGGTGCATTATTAAAGAGATAGTAATTAAAGATATTTTCAGAATCATTAAAGAAAAAGGTGAATCTCTTTACTACTGTTTTAGAAATAGATTCATACCTTGCAGCTATAGGAGCTAAAAATTCTAACATACATTATTACCCATTGATACCATGATTCTTAGCCACTCCTAAATCAAGTTGCTGTTTTCAATGCAAACTGCCAAAATAAGACAGACAAATCCTCATGGAAGTGATTACATTTCTAGCAACATCTTTTGAGAATTATCTTCCAACATTTCTTTCATTTCACAAGGAATATTTTTTCTCCCCTTCTAAATTTGCAGTTCTTTAGCAAGCACTCTCGGGTATGTGGTTAAACACAAATTGGATATCAGCTAAGCTTCAGTTAACAAAATTAACTGACGCTCTATCTTCTGCCTGATTGCCAGTTAGGCACCGTGTCAGTTCCTCCAATTTCTACTTCATGCTAGTGAAGTGATACTGAATGGTCCTCTCTGATGATAATTAACCAGTCTGGGTAAGTCTTTCAATTAGTAATGGAGATGGTTAGTATCTAGAAAGTACTTTTGTTGCCAGGCAAATGATGAAGGGTTACAAGGGAGCTTCCTAGTCCTGTTTGGTTGTAGTTTTTGAGCAAACAGTGAAAATGTTATTTTACCAGGCACCTTTCCTAACTCTTGGGTTTAACTGGTAAATGCTTTAGATCAGTTCCTTTTGTTTAATGTTCCAGCCCTTTCTGGTTTCTAGGCAAGCTGAACAAACACTGAATCCAGCACTAGAAATGTGCTTCCATGCAATTCCCTTGGGCCTGCCCTCAAGCCAGCTAAAGCCCACAGAAGCAACAGTTCAGTGCTCATCTGAGAAAAGGTTCTGATCAAAATGCCACTAGACGATGGCATTCATTTTCAAATGCTTGGTTTATTTTCAGGAAACATACATCAATTGTCCTAGAAACATTTCAATAGGACATGAGGGAAGTCATAATTCCATGTAATATGAACAAAAAACTTGAGAGACTAGTGTTTGTATTGAAGAGGAAAAAAACCCCTCCTCTTTCTCATATTAAGAATTTTTGAGAGGGAGGAAAATTGTGCTAGAAATAAGTATATTCTTTCCATTTCTTAATCATTCTTTGTGGTAGATACTCACCTACATAAAGAGAGGATGAAAATAACCAGATATTTTGTTTCCAAAGGAACCATATTTTTAGTTTATCATAAAATGATGACTGAATAATTGCAATGCTAACGTTTCTTGAAACTTAAAGGCCGTACAAATGACTAGCCCTGTAGAGAATATTCCACACATTATATATGCATGTGGTAAGGGCAATTGCAAGAGAAGATCACAAGGCACCATGTCTTAAGTTTAATAACCCATTTAATATTGCCTTTCAATTCCATTTCATGCTCAGTAAAGCAAGAATAACAGAACCTTTCACTGATGTTGGCCTTAGATGAACAGCTTTTGTTTTGAGGGCTTTGGTTGCAATGCCTTATCGTGGTTGACAATTAAGGCCTTGTAGCAAGCACCAGCGATAGTGTTAGAGGAACTGCTTCTGTGCCTGAACAAGGATTCTTTTTAATGGGCTATTTTTCTTAACTAGGGTCACGGTAGCTGCTCATGTGCCTAGGAAAAAGGTATGGCATGCACTGCCTTTGTCCCTTCCCCACCACATTCCCCCATCCTTCTTGTCATGAAATACTGTGCCTGCAAATGGGCAAGGGGTGAAAATGTGCATGACATGCTGAAGTAAGCAAAACACAGCACACTGTCCCATCAGAAAGGTTAATGGTGAAAAGAAGCAAGACATCTAAACTCATGACATGCTAAAAAGCCACTTTAAAAAGGTTAATGGTTATTGCTCTCAGTGCTTGCTTAAAGAACAAACTGTGTTGGGACTCAGCCAGCCAAGAGGGAAGAATATAAAAAGAATGAGCAATGGCTTCAATCAAAGATTACAAATTGAACCCCTACCAGAGCAGACAGCAAAGGTTTATAGCTCAGTTATGCACACAGTACAACATACCATTATCTTATATTGCTCATAAACAAAATTATTTGATCAGTATATTAGGGAAATTGTACAGAATTTTGTATTTCAGGTCTGTCCATACAGCATAAGCAAGAAAAAAAGTCACTAATTCATCAGGAAATCAGAACCTGTGGTTTGCTATTTGCAGTATAAACTGGCTCCAGTCATGCTACTCTAAAGCCTTTAAGGAATGGCCAGGTTTGCTTTTATCTTTGCATAACCTACCGAGAAATCTTGTGTTTCACCTTGGAAAGGGCAATATATGTCAGTAAAATTAAGATAACGTAGTATTATAACAGTGTCTCAGCCATCCTACACTATCCTTATTATAACCAACGTGAAATGGAAAATTAAAAAGACTCAGGGAAGTTTGCTATAAACTACTATAAATATGAAAAAATATTTCCTTGTAGACATACAGCCTAGCTACAGATTTCAGCAGTTTCGAGACTTTTCATTAAAGTTGTACTAGGACAGAGGGTTGATCTACCCGCTTTGTAAAAGGCTGAAATTCTTACGTGTCACGTGTACCTCAGTAAGTCACAGTTCTGCCTTCATTACGTCAGATACACACACAGACTCCAGAGCTGTGCAGAGAAGCCAAAACAGTCTCAAAGAAAATAATTCCCCATTATCCTCCCAGACAGAGAAACATTTGTCCTTTAATTTTCATGGAAACCTCTTGTACAGTTTTGGGTTTTTTTAATCCCTACTACCTTCACAAAAAGGGAATAACTTCTTGACTGTGTCTGTACTTATCGTAGTGCTTTCCCCCTTTTCTGCCACAGCTCTCCTCAATGCCTTTCCCCTCTCCTCCAATGCAGTTTTATGTTCCTTTGCACTCCTAGGAACTTCTGAGAAGACAACAGTTAATCTAAAACTATGTGTTCACATTTCCGTAAAACACAATGGTCCACTTGACCACAACCTGATACTGCAATACTGCCAAGGTTTCCTCCCAAATTGCCTGCAGACTTGTAGATGGGATCTCTGCCAAAGGACTGTAGAGGGTACAGAGAATCACCAGCTAAAAAAAAAGATGAGCATGCATCTAGTCAGAAGGGGAAGGGAGAAAGATTATCAAAACAGAAAGTGATAAAGTCAGACTTTATATACATTTACCCGCAGGTTCTGTTGCCTCTTGTTTTTGATACAATTCCCTGCGCTGTGATGAATACACCACATTAAGAGGGAAACTATATTTATGAAACTGCCTTTAAAATATGAAGCACAATATCTGGAATACTTAAAAAAAGGGTATATCCAACAAAAAATTGGTTTGGAGATCATATACAAATTTAACTTGAAAAAACATGCTGTTTGATCTACAGATGAAGTGGCAACTGTTTTCTTCCTGCGATGCTAGTACTGTCTGTTAGTAGAAGACCTCAGTTCTAGGAGGCATGCCAGCTTGAAACATCCTGAGTAGCACAGGACAGACAGGGTTTAAAAAGCTGTTGTAATTCTGTAAGCATTTGTATGCAGCTTTTCTTTTTTACTGTTAGCTTTTTGTTATTATTTTTTTGCTGCAACCCTAATCTCTATAAATTGCTTCAAATCATGTAAGACCAACTATCTCAACTTTTGAGTAATATATAAACCACATCATGTGTGGGAGAAAAAAAATTAAAATACCAATTGATATGAGCCTGTAACATGATAAATCTCCCTGACCTAATCTGTGCTTTTGAAAAGTGCTTGAAATTGTTATTTGCTCTGAAGTAAAGCAATCTTCCAACTAATTTGTGGGAGCAAAAGGAAGATTATGGGAAGGGATTTTGCTGCCTGATTTTATGGAGCCATTAATACTTTACATCCCCTCACATTATATGGAAACTGTTTTGCAACCCCAACTATATCAGATGTGACAAAGCACCTAATTCTTAACGCTGTCCTCCTCCTTTGATAAATGGCTTAGACTTCTCAGAAAAAAGGTGACCTTCTGATGTTTTATTAAAGCCCTCTCACCTCAAATTAGTGAAAAATTTGAAATTAAAGCAGTTGAAAAGAAAGGACAAACTTAAAACTTACCTTCTTCCTCAACCCCATCAGTATGTCCATTTTGTTAAAGTGCATTTTCAGTAACTGGTTTATTACAAAATTGAATTAGGCTCCTGTGCAGAGCCAATCCCTCCATTGCTGTGTGATTGTAGGTCTTCACTAATTTTTTGTTTTCATATCCTCTTTGAAAAAATACAAATATGTAATTTAATGTATGGCTACATTTTGTGAACCTTCCTAATTTCTTCAGAAATTTAGTACCTTACTCATTTGATAGTAAATATTTTTCCAAGTCAACAGATCAACACAAAACTTCCACAATAAGATGATAACCTTTTACTTTGTAAATTGGAAAGAAAAGCTATTAATGCTGATAACTGTCAACAGGTAAAGAACATGCCGTGGTCAAGAGAGGAAACCAAAGAGCTCAGCAACAGGATCATTGAAAAGAACTGTCTGAAATCATGCAACAGTTTACGAAATTTTTAAAAAAAGTGTTTATATATTTTCAGACAGAAGCTTCTTCAGATTTGTAAAATCAGTTATAAATCCAGAAAGAAATCAAAACTAATTCAGCACAAAAGAATTTTCATGACTGTTCCCTGCTTCTTACATACAGCACACTTCAGACAGAACCAGAAAGCACTGTACAACCACAAACAGTCCCAAAGCTGTTTCTATGTCGAACTATTCATTGCAGAAATTTTAAATCTTGAGGAGTTCTGCTGTCCATGCCCTGCACAGGGAGCATCTGTGCACCAGATCTCAGCTGGGTCCCATACTGTCCCAGGAGGGATGGTGAGAGGGGCTCCCTCCCGCCGCAGGCAGAGGGACAACCAAGCAGCCTTCCTGGGCCCCCCCCACCTTCCTTCTGCTTTGAAGAACACAATCCATGACAAAAACCTGATGAAAATAAACCCTAGGTATAGTCATGGCAGAAGGTCTTATTAAAATAAAAATTACTCTTTCCAAAAAACCCAATAAATAGGCTCAAAATCAGCAGGTTATTAAGGAGTTTGTTTTTTATTTTTTACCTAAATTGCACATTGGAGCACTGTTTCCTTCAGGCATTATAAAACATGGTCTCCTCAACAAACCACAATCATATGCAGCCCATTAGGCCTACATACTTTCCAATATAATTTGGAAACAAGACTATCTGAGAATTTAGAAGTTCCTGTGGACACATGTATGTGTCATCTGGTTATTCTTCAATAATAAAAACTAAATCCTATTGCTGAAAAGGAGTCCAACTTTTCAAGAGAGAACAACCCATTTCAATAAGTATATGAAATAGCACAGAAACAGGCAAAAGCCCTTCATGAAGATGTAGAGACTACAAGACCTATGATAATGTGAATGTGGCTATTTATACTGGCTTCTTCCTTAGTTGTTTTTTCTCGATACTTTGCTATTTCTTGGAAGTATAATATCAAGCTGAGACCTTTAGGGAAAACATGCATCATCAAGCATAATTATATTGACTTATGGTTTTGGCTGGTAACAAGATTTATTAATCTTTGAGATATAATAATGTCATGGATTTGTTGAAGTCAATATCTCTCGTGCCAATAAATCTTGATATTGGCAAGAGAAGTCAATGCCTACTTAGGATTTTTCCAACCATTGACAAAGCATCCTGTTAATATCAGATCTGCAATCATGCAATAAGCAGTTCCTCTGATACTTTACTCTGGCAACACAGTATGTTTTACTCAAAAAGCAAATTTCTTTCCAAGTCCCATCACTTGCTTAGCTGATGATCAGCTTTCAAGCATACAGTGAAGCAGAGGGACACAAAAACCCCCACATTGCTTCTGTACCTGGATAGGGCATGAATGGTACATTCTTGCACTTAGGCAAGGTGGATAGTACCTGATGGTGTGTAATTCTTGGCAGTTCCTTACAAGCCCAGCTCAGCAAGACATTTTTTGAGACAGCTGCTTAGCCTCTTGGTATATAAAAATAAAAATTTTTCAGTGTGATGTTCTGAATGTGGAATACTCTTGTAAAGACTTGGAAAATAAAAATTATCTAGGTACAATGGCCAAAAACTGGAAAAGCAAATAAAAGCTCTTTTTATTTGATAATAGCCGTTAACTGAAAGTCCCAGAGACACTTCTGTTGAAGTCATGCTTGTTTGTTACAATTACATTTGCTTCAACAATGCTGTACTGTCCTTCCCCAAGGCCAAGAGTGATATCTTTAATGTGAAATAAAATAACAACAACAATAACAATTTGAAATCTTTAACATTAAAGCAACTCTCTAACACCTTTTCACTCCTCCTAGGTTATTCCATAATATAACTGGTCATATCTTAAAACTAAAATTTTCCCTGATCATCCAATCTGATGTACCTTTTCCTGATAAAATAACCTTTGCATAAGAAGGGAATGCACTTTAAAACTAAAACCCTAATTTTCTTAAAAACTAAAAAATATGAAACTTGTCAAAACACTTCAGATATTCCAACACTGGTTTCTAATGTAATTCTACACTTACTAATCTGTGCAACAATATACAGTGAAATTCAATGTCTTGATGGATCACTCATGGAAAACTGAAGTAATTACCCTCATTCTAATATTCCTATTTAAATGCATAGAAAAATGATTAGCTGAAAGTTCTTTATGTAGCAGAAATGGCATCTGCTTAATATTTATGCTAATGCGAAATACCTTTTACCCTAAAGGTTAAGGGTGATGCATAAATGAAAAATGAAACCAAATGAAAACAAACCAAATACAAATTCCTGCTACATAATGCCAATTAATTATTTTTTTCCCCCTATAGCACAAATTCAGCATCCTTTCTTGGGTGTAACTCAGTTTCTTGGAGGCATCTTTTGCTCACGTAAGCAGAATCCTATGAAAGTTTTGGGTTTTATTCTCTCTCCGCCCGCCCCCCCTCCTTTTGCTGGTAATACCTGTGAGACCTAAGTTGGGTTTAATCCAATGCACTAAAGATGTCTGATAGTCTCTTCAGGGCATATTCAAATCCATTCCACATACGAGCATGAGGTACAAAATGGCCAACATTACCTGAGTATTGGATAACTCTCTGTCTATTCCCTGTCATAAAAGTTCAGCAAAGGGACCAAGAACTACACCAGCATTTTATCTGTCCAAGGTCTATCCCAGATCATCCAAGGACTTGCACTTCAACAAACGGTCTTGAATCAATTCACTGTCCTTTTACAGACTGTAATGGCAAAGCATAAAAATGCTCACTTAAAAATGTTAAGGACCTTTCTGCCAGTCATTACAATTGGTAGGGCGTTCTCTTCCTCTCTCTTTCCCCCCATCTTTTACCTTCTGTAAATGGGTTAAATAAATGGAAAGAAAAAAAAAGTTGCAAACCTGACAATTTTATTCTAGTTTTCAAATAAATGTTTGACAGCTTAAAATGAGTGTCTTACCGGTTGAATTTTAAATGAAAAAAATATTTAAGATGTGTAGGGGAAGAGAGAGGACATCGTCAGGAGTTGGAAGACTCACTCCCTCCTCTTCTCCCTAAGCAATACATCAGAGACAGGCCCACTCCCTTTGCCCACAAATGACCCAGGACTGTATTTCTTTTCCTTTTTTTTTTTTTTTTTTTTTTTTTTTTAATATAACCCCCCAATTCCT
>JAVJGI010000062.1:44833571-44856821 GCA_035590275.1 Ibycter americanus | reverse complement strand
AAAATCACCCAGGACTGTTTTTCTTTTCCTTTTTTTTTTTTTTTTTTTTTTTTTTAAGATAAGCCCACTATTCCTAGCGTTTTGTTTGATAATGAAGTTACAAATGGATTAAAACAACTTCTCTAAACATAGCTTCCCTTTGAGGGCAATATAGTTATTGCACATAAAGTAAATTAAAACTAACAGAACTGAATTAAAGGTCGTGAATACTTTGCCCTGAGACCAACACGTTTTTTCTCATCTGCAGTAGGAAAGGAACACAATCCAGCCCCAAAGCTCACTTCCAGTCCCAACCTTCCCTAGTCCAGAGCTTGGGAGTGACATGGGAGGTGGGAAAAAGAGACATGTTACTACTTTGGATGCAAGAATGGTTAGTAATTTTAAACCTATTCTGCGTATATCATATTAGTTTTGAACCTTTAACCATGTGATTTCAAACTAAATGGCACGTAGAAGGTTTAATACCAAACCACCAAATAACTTGGGCTGGAAGCAACTTCTAAAGGTGACCTGGTCCAATCATCTGCCAAAAGCAGGGATGACCTGCAAGTTTAAATGCAATTTCAAAGCTAGATCAAGTTGCAAAGGGCCTTGTCCAGGCAAGCTTTGAAAACCTTTAAGGGTGGAGAGATGACAACCTCTCAGGGCTTCTGTTGCAGTGCTGTACCCTCATAGGGAAGATTTTTTTCCCCCCATATGTCCAACCATGTGCTGCTCACACTCGTCCTTTCCCTGTGCACCTCCCAAGAGGAATCCAGTTTCTTTCCCTAAAACCCTTCTCCCCCATGTGAATTGAAAATTACGATAATATCCCTGGTTATCTTTCTTTTCTTCATGCTGTAAACCCCACCTCTCTCAGCCTCTCTTCTGATGCTATACTTGCCCACCCCCCAACATTTTAATCATCCTCTTTTTTTATTTTATTCTTGTTTCGTCTTTGAAGTGGAGTGTGATTAACAAGGCCATGGCTGACTTCTGCTCAGCAAATACCTCCAAAGTTTTGCTTTGAAATTCAGTGTCCTAGAAGCAGAGCCCTGAAGGGCAGACCTGTTTACTCTCCATAAGATTTCTACAGGAAGAGTCACTAATTAAGTAACAGCTAGGTTAACATTACATACATTCCTTGCGTAAATTTTATTCTTTTGGGGGCTGATGTTACTGTAGACTACATACCACCGAACATGCGCTTGGGTGTTTTAAGAACTGTAAGTGATGGTTTCAAGTGCTAGCAATGCTGGGAAGTCCTCTTTGGCATGTGCTGGATAAAGCTTCTTTTAAAAAGGTTGGTAGCTTTTCCATAATGCATATTTGTTTTATTTATATTTTCTACTATTAACCTACACTTTTGTCTGTTCCTTTTAACTAGATTGCCCTTCTGGTGATCTGGACATACGAAGCTATGGGAATTATCTGTTACCCACAGCCAGGCAGCTGTAGGGTCTCTAATATGTGACATGTTTCTAGACAGTAGGTTTGATCTCTATCAAAACTTCTACGAACTACTAGCAGTCCTTACTCAAACACTACCTTACAAGTACTGAGTAGCTCAAAAAGAAGGGATATCGGAAGAAGAGAAGATGGTCCCCCAAGACCAAATAGGAGGACTGCTGAGAGTGAAACAACAACATCAAGAAAACCAGAGCGCTGAGAAATTGAGAAGAGCTAGGACTCGTCTGTAGACTTCACTGAAAAAATATCCGTGCAGAGCTTCAAGATCCAGAAATGAGCAACTGGGCTCAGAAAGAATGAAAACTCAGTAATTTTCTGCAGTATCACAGGACTGAGAGCTATGGAATCACTATGCAGTAAGTCAAGATGAGTTAGGCTGTAAGTTATAGCGAGTACATTGAAGAATACTGCATGCAGTTTGGGTGGGGGGAGCAAGAGTTATACAAGGCTGGAAAACACGACAATTTTTTTTTTTTTGAGTAAGCTTAAGCTAATGAGTAAGACACAGATTACAGAAGATTTCATGACAATCACATAATGACTGGAAACAAAGATACAAAAAAGCTACTGAAAGGACTGGAAAATCTAGAAATACGAAAAGATTTAGACACGTGTGCAGACCTTCTGAAAGAAACAAAAATGCACATAGAGACTGTCTCTATATCTGATAACTAAATATTGAAACTTTAAAATATTTTCAGGCCTAACACTTACATGATCACCAATAGCAAGCTTAAGAAGAAGAAAAAAAAAAACCTTACATAGAGAAAAGTTCAGTAAAACTGAGGCTGCCTAGCGGGGAACTAATCTGCTGAATTACTGTATGACCATGAGCTGAAAATTAAAAGAAGCTGACAGAATATTTATCACTGTTCAGTACTATGCAGAGTTTTAAAAATACCAACAGAAACATACATATTAAGCAATCCATTGAATATCTTACAGAAATTAAAAAACTCAGAGAATAAACAATGCTGGCACATAAGATAATGTTGAAGATATCATCTGAACCAGGCATTAGTATCTGCACACAGGGGTTGTATTTTACGATTAAATTATTACTTACATTTCCAGAGATTGCACTAAAGGGAAATCTCATGCAAAAATATATTGTGGCATGCATTAGATCTGTATATGATCAGTGTGCTAGAAATAGTAGAACCTGATAATGGCTTTCAGCTCAGTGACCAGGACCTTACAGCAATTTGCAATTTTAACCTTCACCATCAAGTCCCATCCAGCCTCATTCAAAAGGCCTGAGGTATAATAGAGCTTAAACTATTTCTGAAATTGCTAATAAATAAATAAAAGGATTTGAAATCCAATGACAGACCATATTTGGCTGTATTTGACATACGGTAGCATCTTTAGAACAGACTGTCAGCAGCCAAAATTTCACTTTAATCTTAGAAGCCCAAATTCCCATCCTCGCCAGAGGTCTAACAGAAATTAGAAATGAACTAAGCAAAGAGAACCTGTTGAAGCTCATTAGAGACTGTCAGAAAGAGCTCTTGCACATTACAGGTGTCTAATTTTCAAAACACATAACGCCCCCCTCCCCCCCCCCCCAAAAAAAAAGACACAAAAAAGCACAAACTGAAACACATTCCTCGTGGTCACGCCCCTCAACTAACCACTAGTTTTTATACAACCTTATTTCTTCTAAGATTTGCTTTTGCACATGCTTTGAGGAACAAAGTCCTTTATCAGGGCTAGTACAGTAGTTTTAAAAAGCACAACAACAAAAAAAAATATCAGAAAATCCGCCCAATCTTTACTTGTATTTCTTCTTTAACACTTCCTTCTCTTTGATTTTCTTGATATTTTATTTTAATCTGGTGAAACTGGTCTCTTTCAATACCTAGGACTAAGTCCACACCACTAAAAGCACAGGACGAGTTTAACCATACACACCTAATAACTAATTTAGTAAGGCAATCAAGTTTTTCAATTTCTTATTTGTTAAAATGAGATTTTTAGATGGACTTTATTGTTAGGTGCAACAGTGAATTTTAGTGCTGGAAATTAAAGCCTGTAATTTTTAGAAAACATGTTTAACACACTAGAATAAAAATTACAGCAACCACATTCCCTTTGAAGTGAAACAGTCACAGTTGCTAGCTGGCAGATGTAATATAACTGAAATATATAGCTCTGTGGAATATAAGCCAAATGGATTAATATTTTATTTCCTCTTGGAGGAAAGAATTCACACAGTAATAAGCATTTCTAGAACGGATTCCACTCGCTGGGAAATACCTTCCAGTTCATATGCGAGGTTCAGCATTCTTGAGTTATGAGAACTTATCTTACTTCCAAATCCTGGGTGTGCCCTTTAGGTCACCTCTTTCTAATCCTTTCAGTTTGATGTTAGCAGGCGATAATCTCATAGATTTAATACCAGCACTATAGTGGTAGGTCATATCAATCTTTACGCCTGTTGCACCGAAGAAATCTAAGAATCTGCATTTTTAAATTCAAGTCTGCAATCTGCTAAAATGATTATATTTATTACAGAGCATTTCTGTCAGCCACTGAATTATGAGGGCCCATTATAACACACATTCTGCCAAAGGCAGGTTTTTGAAGGGTTAAAAAGGCTTTCATATAGGTGAGGATGTTGCTCTATGAACTGTAAAATCAGTATTGAAAGCAACTTGGCAAAGGATCTTAGGCCCTGGCTTAATTAAAGTTGAGCTTGTTGTGCAAGTAAACGGCACACAGTCGGGATTTGCTCTCTGCATAATTTACACATCCCTTGTTGGTTTGGTCCCAAAGCAACAGAGAGTAATTCTAAGGCAAGCCTTGCCTAATTTCATTCAGGGGTCATGTCATTGGAATAAAAAGAAACAAAAATCATGCACTAATATGTTTAGGAAAGCCTACTTCAAAGTTTCAAAGGCCTGCACATTGTTAATCATAGTATGCAAAAACCAAATGACATTTGGTTTGATAGTCTCCAGTAGAAGAGATTCAAGATTCTGCACATAAAACAAGTGGAAGATTTCTAAGTCTTACTCAGTTCAATAATAGAGAACCCTATATCAGAGACACTTAGAGTGAAGTATTATAACCACTTATTTTTAAATTATGATTATAGATCCTTCAATGATCATCTGAATGTAAATAAGAAAGTTACTGCAAATGCATTTTTATATTAAAAACTGTAAATGTCCAACTGTACCTTTCACATTTTGTGGGTTGAATGAGATCTCAGATTCCAATTTCTCCAGCAAAAAAAAATAATTGTATCATTTATGTGCTCTTGGGCCCATGCGTCAGACAGTTTGATGCTTTTTGGCTTTCTACTGAGATAGTAAAGTTATTATGCTCTCCATCTGTTGTTCTTACACTGTTGAAGTTTGGTAACTGGCAACACTCTTAAATACATGGGGTATTTAAATGCAGAGGGTCTGTAAGCTATCAGCAGTTGCTGGCAGAGAAAAATATTTTCAAGTACTTCAAGCACAGAAGAATGTAAAAACTCGGGGTGTAAATTGAGCTCATGTCATGCAAAGGGAAGTTACAAGTCTGTAATGTCATCATGTTTTAGATCAGAACTGTACTTTTAAATCATTTGAGAGTCAGTGAAAATGAAGTTTTCACAAAGACTGCAAACACCTATATTCTATGCTTATAAAGGACTAAATTCTACCTCTGATACAAAACCCAAGGGAGAAACACATAGCTGCAGTTGCATCAGGTAGTAACTCAAAGGCAAGGGACATAAGCAGTGACAGCTTTATAGTGGTCCAGATCATTCCCACCTCCGTGTCAGCTCACGCACACCGGCTAGCAGAAAAGGAGCAGTGAGGAAGGGTGTCTACATAATTTCTCATCCATGCTTAGCAGCACTGGTTTGCTTGACACTGGGCTACAACTTACGGCCCAGGCCAGTGTTGCAGAAGAGTTAGGGATGCTTTGTATGATTCTTCCTCTTGCAACAGGCATCAGCCACAATCTGGGTTAAAAAATGAGCAAGGTGGTACTTCACTATTAGGTGCCTAGTCTTGTGTTTGAAACATTAATGCATAAATGCAAATGAAAGATTCAATAAAGAACAAAAGAAAGAAAAAAGCTTTCCTTTTTCTTTTAAAGGTTTCAGTGCTGTAAAACAGATACTGTGAAAATATGCAAGCAAAGATGTGAATGCTATTTAAACTCAGATAAAGAACAAAGCAGTAAAGCAATTTAACTGTATAAAAAGGCCATAAAAATAATATGCTGCTGAAAAAGATGAATTTTTTCTACTACATGCTGATCACAATCACACAATGAATCATGATTTATAACACAATCTTTGCAAATACACTTTGTGCATTGGATTGTTTTAACAGGTCGTGGTTTTTTATGTGACTTCAGAATCCTCCTTTCATAATGACAAAACTTAATGTACAGACCTTGAGATTACTACTTGGCCATAAAACAAGGTGATTCCTCTTGCTTAAAATGAATTAATCTTAGAAAGTCATTCTCCTCAAGGTATAAGACATACTATTGGCATAGATCCTACTGCTCATTCTTTTGCCCTCTTCTCTGCAGGTCATTGCTCAGATGGAATTTCTGTTTTCATACAAAATGACTGACATGAACATATTCACAGGCAACTTGCATAATATATTTTTCACATGGCAGCAAGGGACTCACTGGGAACTGCATGTAGACTAAGTAGCATCTTAAGGGAAGACAGCACAGAAAACGCAGCATAAAAGTAGCTCTCACCTGGGAAAATCTCCCTCAATATACAGTAATAACATCATATATATTAGCATCAAATTGTGGATTGTTTTCCATAACCAACATTCTAAACCTTAATGACCAGTATAATTTTTATTTTAGTTTTATAAGTACCTATTCATATATTTTTTTTTTTAAAAAAAAAGGTCAGGTCTATTTGTACTCTTGAAATATTTTTCAAGTAGCAATTATGACCGAACACCTTAACAGATTTTTTTTGTCCACTCTTATTCAATCCTAAACCCGTAGAAAAATCCAAAGAATTTGTTTATCCCATAATAACTTCTAATTTCAGCAACAGCTCTGCTCTTAAAAGAAACGTGAGAAATACAGTGGAGGATAAAAAAACCCCCAAAATGAAAAGAGAAACCCCCAAAACCAACCAAAAAACCCACTTTATTGGTTTTGTAAAAACATTTGTAAGTTTTACTTTGCTAAAATTTGACAACATGCACTGATACTCCCGCTTGGAAATATCTATCTTGATTTAGATCTCTATTTTAGATTCTAAAACAAACACTAGATGTTTTAAATTAATAGAGCTAGATGTGAAATCTCATGAGTACCTTGATTCTATCAATTATAGTATTTCTAATGCAAACCTTTTTATTAATACCCAGTGTTAGACATTAATGCTTTCTGCCATTTAAAGTTATGATTTCAATGTTACAGATGGCACACAACATCGATTCCATAACTAATAATTCTCAGGTTAACAGTCATCAACTGCATTAGCTTGGGAAGAACAATAATAATTAGAGCGATAGAATTTTTTACAAATACAGTAACTCTTGGTTTCTTCAAGGCATTTAGCATATACTATTAGTCTCAATGGTGTGGGAGACCTTGGCTATAATAAAAAAATAAAAAGAGGAAAAAAAAGGAGAGAGAGAAAAAGGCCCATGACCCATCAGGTTATAAGTTTTTTTGGAACTAGCCCAGCACAAGCTATAATGATTTTCTATTTTAATTTAGCACATTTATTAATCTTTCTTTGTAGGCCATTACTTATATATCATTATAAAGAACAACCAGACTCAAAGTCATTCCAGCCAACACAAACAATTGTGAGGATACACGTATGCCACCAAATAACACAGATTTCTAGTTTGATGATGTGTCATGTCTTGCTGACTATCTGTCTCTCTTTCTTTGAAGAAAGAGAAAATGATCACTCAGACACAACCGAGGTGAGGTTGTGGGGACTTGCTTCAGCTTCTCCTTCCAAGAGGCAGTATGATCAAGGCAGCACCACTTAACGTCACCTTCTGCCAGGACCAGCTCTCCTGTTGGAGTAGTTGACTACTGCTGTCTGTCACCCTCTTGACATTATGCCATAAACCACTCCTCTGGTGGGCTGTGACTTAGCCTTCTCTCTATTTAGGTTACCAGCTGAACTTCTCCCCTTCTGTCCCACACCCAATGCTTATCTAAGTATGTCTGGGAGTGACAGGGGTGCCCCATGTAGACTAGGGCAGGCCAATGTGTACATGGTGGGAGCACCATCAAGTCAGTCTAGAGGGGATTAATGTGAATGCTGTGGACTTGAGGCACGCTGGATCTCTTCATTCTGCAAGCCAGAAATCAACCTTAATCAATGATTGACTACTCTAGTTTCAACTTGTGATTTCCTCTTTCACAGAATCAGAATTGTTTAGGTGCATCTTTCTAATACCAAGCTTTCCAGCTTTGATGCTGTCTCATCAGAGCCTGATAGTGCTAAACCATATCCTTACTACAAAAATAGAGAGATCCCCACCACGACAAGGTTTCTTTTCAAACTAAAACGGCACCTGTTTTTTTTCACTTACGCCATATAACAAAACTAAATTTGTTTTTGCTGGTCTGTATGAATAGTCACTTTGTATTCTGTTTCTTATTTTCTCTTCCAGTTTACTGTAATCAATGTGTTTTATAAATATGTGACATTTTTCCCAAGAAATTACTGCTGAAATTCTTCACACAGCATAATCAGGGCTACTGACGACCAATGACGCCCTCAATAGATCCTATAGTCAGTGCACTGTCATGGATCATTTGGAAGTTTTGGGTTACTGTCTGTCAGTTTTTCATCTATCAAAGGATATTTAAGTCAATTGGAAATACATTTCCAAGTGATATTTCATATGATCTCATAGAAAATGAAAATTTATTAAGTCTAGATAACTTAGTCTCCTAACTACAATGATGTGATCAAATGAAAGAATTTTATGAAATAGAGGCCATCGCTCTTCCTCTGGGTGGTTCCCCTAGCTTGTTGGTGACTGAACAGATTAATTCCTTTCAAGCTTATGACCTCATCATGCTAAGAACTGACTTTAAATTTCTGGAAAGAACATTATTTATTATGTAGTATTTGGTAACTTGTGAATTCTCAGTTCTTACATTATCTAAACACAAGTCTGCCACATTAATTTTATTGAAATGCTTCACTTTAAGCGTGCAAGAGTTCACAAAATTTTAACAGTAAGGTCACCAATTCAAAACAGATTTATTTCCAGTGATCCAGGCTTATAATTATATGTGTATGTAATACCTGTAAACCTTGTTCAGTGCAAACAGTTTATACCTGCAGTCTGAAGTTTCATTCTTAATGTGATGAAAAAAATTTCCTAAGACAAAGATCAAGCACAGAGAACTCCGAACCAGAAATTTAAGTCTGGTAAAACTATAAGCTACAGGAAGCAGGCTTTAATAACGGAGAGCATCAGGCAACCTTCCTTCCTTGCTAGTTTACCTAAAATTATTCTGTCAGAAGCAATCTTCCTATTTCACCTTCAACACATATGCTTTAGGGAAAAAGGAACAATTATTTTATAAAATGCAATAACACCAGACCATATTTCAGGAGAGGATATGATTACACTATTTCACAACACTTGCAACATAGTCAGAGGACAATTACATAAAGTCAGCTTTGGTCTGGACATCACCAGTTCTCACTTCTGAAAGTAACTTATGAAAGGTGAAATAGAATGTCAAAACTTTAAGTGATCAAACCCCAGATTTATAACTTTTCCAAGAGAATAAACTTTATGTAACATCCTCTTAATGCACTCATTTATCCCTCTTTGCCTTCACCAAACACTCCTATGAATCGCCTCAAGGTCCTGACAGATTTACCAGCCAAGCACTGACAAGCCTTCACTGTGCCTTGCCCTTTATCACATTGAGAGAAGACAACAAAACACTGTGGCTACAACATACTATATTTTTCTGTAACACTAACACTGACCAGTAATATTCAAAGAGCAGTCCTCTGACCGGCAATTGAAGAACAGAACAATACACCTGCCTCATGTAGTAGGCAGGCACTCAAATATCTCAGAAAAGGAAGAGGCTTGTAATATCATGTTTCTTTATCCCTATTTAAGAAAGAAAAAGTGCCATAGAAATACATGTGACAATGCCCCTCTAACCTCTTGAGATGCCCAACTCCTCCTCTCATTCTGGATTCCTATAAGCTATAGCTCTGGATATGTAGCAAAGTGTTTGCTCGTATTTTGCAGCCCCTCTTGCTCTGCCCTGCTACACTGCCATTTAAACATACTCCTTTGAAACTGTTCCCATTGTATTAGTCTGTTTTTTCTGAAAGTACTCCTTCACTAAAATGTTTTGGCTTGGAGACAGGTATGTATCTGCTCTTCCTCTGCAGTTACCCCTATTTATAACACAGGTGCTAGCAGCTGTGTTCTTGGAGTCATCAGCCACAGCTACTTTAAATAATCTGCAGGTCTGGAAAAAAAATATTGCTTCAATGAATTTGCTGGCAAGAGGAGACTGATGGTACGGTGGGCAGCCAGCACAAATGCTTTATTTCAGACTTGCTCTGCTTTACCTACTAATTCTTCTTTCTTATAATCTGTCTCCAGAGAGAAATAAAATGCAAATCTTTTCTTCTACAGACTGCAGGTGACACTGCAACAGGAAAGAAAACTTCCTATTGTGACCAAATACAATAATTAGAATGATGTCTGGAAGTTTATTAATTTATATAAGAAACAAACTAATAATTTCATTTAACTTGCAAAGGCCCACCTAACTAGGAAAAATAATCAACAAAAACATTCAAAAGCTGGCTTCAGGTCAGCTAAATTTACAACTTCCTTTTACAAAAGCAAGTTCTCTATATACTGGAATTTTAATTAAACCCAAATATGTTTTGTAATATCAGTTAATGATATATGAGTATCTACAACACTTAGAAAAATCTGATGGATTTATAACTTGCTGTTTATCCATCATTTGGTGATCCATCTCCAGGTATATCAGTTCTCTTAAAATGCTGGCTGTTAGAGATAATGTCTATAAGAGAAATACTTAAATACTGGTATAAAAATGTCTGTGATAAAACCAGCAGCTCTGAATTTCATGGTACTTTAATGCTGCCTCTGAACTAACGGAAAAGTAATTTTCCGGCACTTGCTTCAAGGACTCCCCTAATAACATTTTTCACAAAGGACCCATCTTTTCTTAAATAAGTTATTGTGAAGTTATTCTGAAGTATTTAAAATCATGCAACTAAATTTGATCAGAAATTCTCAGCCTTTTATCTCTGTTTAATGAAAGATTTCTTAAACAATTTTTAATCATAGTTTCTATTGCAACTTGATATGCAGTCCAATAACAAGAATAGTATTGCCAAGTTACTGCTTTAATATCACCTACAACTCTTCTGTACAACTTACTCCACAAGTTTATCACCGTGAACTAGCTTAAATATCCGCTTCTGGCCAAAGCTGAAAACTGATTTGGTGGCTTCAGACAAATCACTGTCATCTCACCTTCATCACAAAAACACATTATGCCGATTGATGTTTAGCAGCTATTGCAGAGAAGTAAGGGGAGCCTGCATACTGACAAAATATGCTGACAGAGCTGTACGTGAAAACACATACAAATATTTGATGTTTGTCTGGAATATAGACAGAAGTAAAACAAATATTATAATAGAAAGCACAGCAACTCTTGTCAGCAGCAATATGCATGTTGATAGCTCTGCACAGAGTATATACCCTGCTCCCCATCTTTTCACTGAAAGGGTCATGCTGCAACTGCCTAAGAGCCTGCTCACTTTCAGCAACCAATTAACTAAACCAAGTTTTATTTTGGACACAGCAGTGAAGATTATGCTGAATTACTTTTTTTTGTTGTTTTTTAAAAACAAGTAGTCTAGGAATATAATTAAACAGATTCTTCAACAAATGATTACTTTCATTTTTCAAGAGACAGCAACTTATTTTAATTTCTAGCACTGAATACATAAATTTATTTTGAGCCCAACCCATGAGGCCTGAATCTAATCAGGATTTAAAGTCTTTGGGCCTGATGACTGTGCTTTCTCAAAAATCTTTCAATGCAAAATGATTCGCAACATACCCTAACCACTTTCAGAGGAATGAGATCCAGACTCTGTTCTGCCTTCCCGGAATTCTGACTGAAGCTTAAGGGCCTTTGGATTTCCGTCGTTCAGTCTACCCAAAGAGTATAAATCTGTGCTGCTCCCTCTTCTGATTTGCAGCTGATAACTGCATAGGTAAAGGCACCTTCAGATGTACTCTTCCAAACCAAAGCCTTCTATCAGTGGACATAAGCGAGAAAATTGCAGAAGCCTACATTTTCTTGCCTCCTGCCACGTGCACTCTCTCCACTCAAGTTTTCTTCCCTCCAGCCCACAGAGGAGTGTTTCCTTGACAAAAGAAAGAGGTGCAGATTTTCACCTTCTCCGGGCTGCCAGGACATCCATTCCCTGCATGTTTTTAGTTCCTTTTCTTTGACAGGGTTAAAGAGGGAAATCATCTTGAAGTCTCCTGAGACACCAAAAGGCAAGTTTCCTTTAAACTCCTCCGCTTGTTTATCTGGCGGATTGAACTCCAAATTACTGCCCTAAAAACTGGCTGAAAAGACCCCACAACATTAAAAACCCATACCCAGAAGAAAACAAACATCTGTTTTTTAATAAAGTTTCAGAAGGTGTAAAATTTAAACCCTGCATCAATACTGCTCTCTACCAACTAAATGCTCAGATAAAAAATTTTAACGAATTTATTTAGTTTTCAAGTTGAAGAGCAATTAAACTAATTTCTGATTTTCTAGGTAACAGGCTTACTAACTACAAATGTCATCAGCATTGGCCACAAAGTGGGAGAAAGACAAAACAATCATTTTCAAAGGGAAAAAAGGTTATTTTACTGAGATTAATATTTGTATACCAACCTCCCATGACTCCACACCTTACCATTCTTCCAAAGGGGACAAGGTCAGTATGAAACACATTAGAAATGGTACCATATTCCAATTCAGAAAAATACCTCTCCAGCTGTTAAAAACTTAATTCAAGACTTAGTGTATTAAGGCTACTGGTGAAATGTTGGGGACTGAAGTCAGTTGGCCAGTCCTCCAGTTCATTATTGAGTAGCTTGACAGGGATAAAATTCTTTGCTATCTTGGGCTGGAGGGTTCAAACTGATGACTGTTAAATGGTCAACACCCCACAAGACAATAAAGCATTAAAGCCTTATCTTGTGGTTATTTCTTAATTCTGTAAACTTGCTTCAGATGCATTTAGTTTTCTTTTTCCTTCATATAATTCAGTAGCAAAGTATGAAATGATAGGAGCAAGTGTTCTGAGTTTCGGAATGCAAACATTTCCCCCAGTAGGCTAAAGTTCAGAAATACTGAAGCACGATATAAGTTCTACAGATATAGTTATTCATAGTATTTTAAAATTATGTCTATAAATCAAAGAATCTGTGAATATTGACTGGACAAATGTTTTGACATACCACGTTCAATATGACAATACTCAACTCAACAAGAAAATGAGCTCCTAATTTAGACCTGAACAGGCAGGCTTTAGCTCCAGTCACAGAAAGGCACCGCCTTGAGAAAGCTTGCCCTTGACCTAAGTAGAAGTCATAGACTGAAAGACACAAACACACAACACAAGAAGAAAAACCAGCCAACAACAGAAGAGCACACTCCTGCAAAGTGCACCACTGGCAGAGGTGTGCCCTGGGGATCAGGAAAGTATTTCTTCCTATGGAAGTGAGACTTATCGGTCTCTCCACGCGACTCATATACTGAAATAACAGTGTAGCACCTACACAAAATGAAAGGTGCAATTTGTATCTCTAAATATTACACTTACTGCTAGAACATGGGAAATGGCTCATTTGACTAATAATGCTTCACTACAGATCAGCTAACAAACAGTATTAGGAGTACTTAAAAGGATTATTAAAATAGCCTGAATGCTTTAACATTTTTACAGCAGGCAGCAAGCAAATAAGGAACACACACCCAAATGGAACACAACTTAATCCAAGAAGAAAAATGTCTGGGAGTAGCAATATATATTAGAATTTATTTTTAATGAATATCACTGATTTTCCGACAGCTCTGTGAGATGGTTTCTCCACACTCACTGCTCTCCAGCACTATCATACTACATTTAGGGCTGCCTTAGAATGCAAGGGAGGACTGAATTTCTAAATTGTCAAGTTCACAAACAGTAGTGCTGATAAAGGAAAAAATTTAGTATCATAAGGAAACCAGTAATTATAAGGTTTCATAATAGAATATATTCCACACAAAGTTCACATTAAAATAATCATTACTTTGAGAGGAAATTTCTGAGCAGAAAATCAGATGCCATACAATAGAAATTAATCCATAGAAAATACCAACAGATCTGATTGCAGTTTTCAAATATTTGCTGGAAGCTGTTTATTGACTGAAGATGCACCATTAACATAAACAAACATTACAACTGCAATTCATCATTAATAATATAGACAGAATAAATCAATTAATCTAGAAATGTGAAGTTTCATGCACTTAATAATTTAAAAACACTGGAAATGAAGCAAGCTAATACAAACAGCACTTGAAGTAGTCTTCAGATGTATGCCACATTCTAGCTAATTCTGTGCTACATATAGAGAAGAATAATCTATCTTACTGTTGATTTCTATTTTTCAGATCTGGTAATCAGGCTTAGTTTACCCCAATTTATGATTTTTTGTACCTACTCAAGAGTGATCAGGGTGACTTGAAAAAAAATTTATGATATTTAAAGAAAAGATACACCCAGAGTTTACAAAACTTTTTTTTCATTTAGTGTTTTTATTATATTTAGTTTCAGAGAAAAAACTTTAAAACTTTCACTATGCACTACCAAAATTTGACTTCTTAAAATGGAGGAAATGGAAGACAATATGCTCATATAGACAAATTAAATTGGAAAACACACTATTAAAAAAAGACCTGTGGTTGTAAGACTCAGATGGTCTTCTGTACTGTGCTGCAAGAAAAAGAAGGGGAAAAAAAAAGCCACAAAAAAACCCTCTCCAACCCAAAACCAAGAGCCACCACCACCAATCCTTCAGTATCTTCCATTCTGACGTAAAGAAAAATAACACACCATTACTGCTGGGCGTTCTGTTTACTCAGTCATCATTTGTGGGTAGTCCTACAGTTTCCATTCCTGACAGTGACATAAAGCACATAATAAACAAGATGTGTCACATTGGCTGCTAACTGAATAATATATCTTTAAAATTGACCAGATACTGTTTTTTTTTCACTCTATATGTGAAATGGCATTGAATATCATGTACCTCCCCTTGGGGATGCATAAAGATTACTAACACCCACAAAATTCCTGTGGTGTTTTAGGCTTGGGGTTCCCCCTGTCCCCCCAAAAGCTGGAGAGATACTGCAAATAAAAAAAATATTAAAAAAAGGCATGTCTTAAGGATGTTGCCATGGTGAATTTAATTCTGCATTACATATTCACTCTGTGAGAAGTTAGAATACTGGACAAATCAGAATCTTAACTTTCATAGGTGGTTAAATGTTTGCATTTCACCTTGTCTGAGTTCTTAGCTGAAGAGTCTGGTTCTTATTTGTACAAGTGACACAGGTCCAGACTTCTTAGCTGTGGATCCAGGCAGAGTTATATTTTGAATGAAACAGTACCCTGAGAAGCATGATCCCGGACATCTCAGATTAGGCAAATAAACTCAATTGGCATTTGTGATGGTAATCTGTTTGCCTCCGTTCTAGACTTCCTGCTAGTCTTAAAACAGCATTTTGATGCCTTCTGTGATAAAACTCTGGAAAAATTAATCTTTAAATGAGGATGATACCAATGCCACTTCACAATAGTATTGTTGATAGGTTTCTTAACATTTAAATGTTTTGACTGTGTAATCATAAACACCTTAGAAAACTCACAAGGATATAAATTCTCCTATTTGAACAGGGTTTGAATAACATGCAGTAAAGCAGGTATAGGGACTGTGCACAAAGAACAAATAGGGGAGGGGAAGAAAAAAGGAACAATCCTTCCTGAATGAATTAAGAATTTGGAGGCAAACAAACATAGCGTATGCAATGTAATTACAATGTATGTGCACAAGAAGATTAAATGGAGACTATGAAGAAAACCTTCACAACATCTCCTAGCTCCTGAAAGCTAAATTTTATGACCTTAATAAGGCTACTTTAACACTGCTTTTGTGTATGATATTATATAATCTTGGTTTATTTACGACTTATATTGTATCTACATGCACACATACACTCCCCAACAAATACACCCTCACAGTATTATTTCATAGCACATATTTTATTACTTCTGTTTCACTTACACCTGGAATATTTTGGTTCATGCATCTGCCAGGTGCAAGATAAACAGCAGATTACAACACACTGTACTATTACAGCATTTAAAGCAAGGCCCATGTGTTTTTATACTACACTGAATTAAGAGTATACAGTGCAGAAGTAGTGCAAATTGGTGTAGTATCAATGTTCTTGTAGGAAGCCTTTACTGTCACAATTTTCTCCTCCTTCAGCTCAGCTCAGGCTGAAGCTGCCATTGCCCCATTCATTTCCACAAAGCTAACCAGACAGGGCAGCATCTAAGGAGCCCAGCAGAGTTTATGAGGTCTGGTAGCCCAAACACCTGCAAATGGCACTGTGCTGATGCAAGCACACTAGTGGGGATGATTGTGCTGTGCTGGGTCCTACCTTCTGCAGTCTTGCATCTTTCCCAGGTCTGCAATGGATCTATGAATGACTTTGGGTACCTCCTTTCAGCTTACCACAACACCAAGTTTATTTATAGTCTTTGCCTGGCCTATTTGTGAATTTTTGGAGGACAGATGCTCATTAACATGTGTAATATCAAATACAATAAAGCTGACTTTGAAAGGAACCCCTAGGTGCTACTACAATACAAAAAATAAATAATTTTTTCTCTATTCTCGATGAAGATAGGTCAGAGATGTTGATACTTCATATGCAAATCCCCAGAGAATTTGATATGAAAATAAAATCAATTCCACTCCTTTGCTACTATTGCTAAAGACAAGCGCTTTTTTTGTATCTTTCCCTTTAACAACATCAGAGAACTAAGGAAAACAAATTTTGCATTAGGAAGGCTGTGTCAAAAAACATTTCACTTCAAACAAGGCACCACACAGAGCTGACAAGATGAGAGATTTAAACATTAATTAGCATCAATTTCTTTATTGAATTATGATTTCAAGAAAATGTCGCGTGACCCTCTGATTTAAATACTGTTTTCCCTTCAAACATGTTTTTCATTGCCAAAATGTGTCTTAGATTTATAGGTAAGGACTGTACATTTTGAAAGCTTGATTCTTACAGATTAGCCCATGTATCCACATTTACAACCACAGGCTGCGAGGACTGTATTAATCACAGTATGCGTATTCAACCAGAATTGTTACAGAGCATGCAAGGCACTCTCTCTATATCAACATTTCTACGTGAGAAACAACTTCTTTTCTGTTGCCCACTCAGCATATATGAAGATGTAGTCTTTACTCTCTTTTAACTACAAGTCCCACTTGATGAGCAGACAAATATGCTCTGGACTCCAAACTTCTCCAATAAGGCTCTGTGCAATGGCAAAACTGCGCTTAAGTGTCTTCTTTTTCTTACAGGCTTATCACAATCACTTATTTGTCTCAATGATCACACAGATGTAGAGGTTTGCAAAAGCATTACAGGTTAATTCACATCTACCTCATGTAAATTCTTTTCTTTAATATTCATGTGTGAAAAACAGATTTCATGGATGAATGAACTTAAGGAGAACTGGGAGCTATGAACGCTTCTTTCCGTACGGCTTTCCCACACGTAACGAGAAAGGAGATTTACACAGGGTAGATTA
Organism: Ibycter americanus; assembly: GCA_035590275.1. Classification (NCBI taxonomy): domain Eukaryota; kingdom Metazoa; phylum Chordata; class Aves; order Falconiformes; family Falconidae; genus Ibycter; species Ibycter americanus. The sequence goes on along the minus strand of JAVJGI010000062.1, from coordinate 44,839,426 downwards.
AAACTGACCTAAAACAATTTCATGATAGGGGGCCATATGCTGAATGAATGCTGGAAGTCTCAGTTAATAAGGATTATAAGCAGGTGTGTTGTGACTGAGATGCCAGAACATCAGAAAGGCACCCAGGGGACTAGCTCACCTCTATCCTAATGAGGTTTCCTTGACAAAGGAGAAATAGGATGATACAGGCAGTCTATATATAATTTATAGATTCTTGGCACCATTATAATGTTGACATGTAATTGCTTTAAGGAGGAGTGTGTGTCTGTGGGAAAAGGGGCTGTAACATGCCTCTGTGGGAAGCAGGATCAGATGAAGTGGTTAACTCTAACATTGCCGCTCTGACCCAAGAGCAGGCAGGCTGAGCAAGCTGCCTAGATGGGCAACCAGTTTTGACAAAGGCTCTGTGCAATGCAGTGCTGAAGTGGTCAATGAAGAAGTCACCAGTACACAATTAAGGAACTGAGCCCCTAAAGAGCATTGGTACAATGCAGAAAATAAAAAGCCTGCCTTCTTAGCAGGTGGAGTCCCACCAAAGTACAGGGTCAGACAAAGGGTGAAAGCAAGGGTTTAAAACAGGAAAAGGGTTCTGACGGATCTTGAGGCAACTGAGAAAATACAGTAAAGGGCTTCCTATTCTTGATTTCTTGTGCAAGTTAAGAAACAGTTACATTCTAATCCTATGTACCATAAGCATATCTATAAGTTGTACCCTATCATGCCACCCTGAACAGATTAACTGTAAATACAGAGCAATCAGGGGGCAGAGTACTAGAGCATGTAAGTGATTTCCAGGTCAGCCTAAAAGCACAGTTCTTATGAAGGGAAGGCAAGAACTTTTACTCAGCAAACATGCAATGGTGGCGGGGGAGGAGGGGGGAGGCAAGTGAAGACAAAAATTCTGCCTCTTGATATGCCAAGAAAAAATTCAGAGCACAATAGCCCAGTAGGTGAAGACCAAAACCAACAAACTAATAGTGTGGAGTTGCTACAGGATTGTGAGAACTCCTGAACTTTGATGGCACAATACAGTGCCTCTGCCAGGGAACAGCAGCAACTGGGATAAGAAATCAAAGTCACAGTCATAGCTAGCTTTCAAAACACATACAGCCTGTTTTCTTGCAAGAATACTGGGCCAACTTTTACATGTCAATGACTTTAAGAAAAGGAAAAATAACAATTACAGTATAAACCAAAAACCAGGATGTAAGGTCCTGGTTGATCTTCCTGTGTGCTAAAGTGAACACAAAGTTTAGAGAAAGAAGTAAATGAGGGTTTACTACCTACATTTCCATTGCAGAACATTAACTTTCAAAGTAAAACACTTAATATATCTCATATATACTAAGCAGAAAATCCCGAGCTGAATTATGCCGGCACACCCTATTATGTTTATTCAGAGGCACTAGATATCTCCCTATATTGATATTCAGAATAAGATACATAGAGAGATGGTGAGGCACTGCTGTGGTCCCTTCCCTACTCCACTTGCCTTACTAGTTGGTATAGTTATGTGCATGTTGCTCACTTTCTTTTAATCACAGAATGTCTGTTTTGTAGCCTATGTAGAAGGTGTGTCCGGCTTTTTAAACTAGTGATCTGCAAAAACAATTAGAACACTGTTTACCAGATCACACAAAATGCTCAAACCATACACCACATCCAGGCAAAGCACAGGCCTCAGAGATAAAAGAACTATTTCAAATTAAACAATCATGATTCTTTCTCTGCTATTTATATCATTGTATTATGTGTTAGAATATTGAAAGTCTACCTCAGTGCTTTGGTCATAATGAGCTTTAGGACATCTTGAGAGAAACATCTGTGACTTGTTTCAAAATATAAAAGTTCTAGTTTGCTGAATGATGCCATGGTTTTGTCCTATGGTTCATTAGGAGACAATGGAAAAAAGCCAAAGAAAAATGTTTTGAATAATTTGAAGCACAAATGAACAGATAAAAAAAGCCAGATGCTATAATGCCATAATTGTTTTAGAGGACCTGTCCTGAAATGATCATGGATGCCTAGACTTGCAAGGAGGCTTATTATAAAAATAAAATACATCAGGAGTGTGAATGACCTTGATCCATTTAAAGTATCTTTCAACTGGCAATTGAAGTGTATACTGAAAAGTCAAAGCTGTTGTAGCAAAATCAACTAGATTTTCAAAACAGAGTCCCACCCTGCTTTTGTTTTTCAGGGAAGAGAAAAAAAAAATCACCAATATCTCTGCATGTGTCTGATGGACGGTGGTTTTAGTGTGGTGGATTGCCAAGACAAATGAGCAGCTAAATGCAGGCATTTATCCCATATGAAGTTAAACCCACAGTATTTATTTTCAGTTTTCACTGAAGCTCTAACAGATTTGAAGACTGAAGTTGCCTAATTTATCCCAGAAATCCCAAGCGACAGTACTATCATTTAGTGAGAAAGAACTTGGCAACCTAAGAAATGCTCCTACTGTGTCCTCATGGAGCGGTACTGCAGTTTGAGGAAATTAATGTGGAAAGCTTAGAACTGTATTCATTCTTACTTTCCAGAGCTAGTTTACACACCTCAGACAGTATAAAAATACTCTGGCCCTAAACGACATCCAAGGAAGGTGGCTTTTTCCACTACTCCAAAGTGGTGCAGTTGACCACCATACTACTCTCCCTGTGTAATGGAAATGGATGGTGAGAGACCATACATCATCACAGATGGAAAAGACAGGTCAGGTTGTCAACAGGGTAAAATGCAGCTACCTATTGCCAATTCTCGGTATTCAGGATTGTAGATGAATAACTAGGCTCAACTATGTACACATAATCCCCAGTTCTGCCCCCTGCCCCAGCATACAAATCAGGTGGAAATTTCTTAGAATTACTGCAGTTTTGCTGATTCTTATGATTGTCTTTGTGATACTACAAAGCCTATGTGGTCTGCTGAGTATTAACACTTGCAGTTGTTTTTTGGTTTTGAGGGGTGTGCTTTTTTTTTTGTTAATTTAAGAAAATATGATCAGCCATACAACAAAACTCATTTGATTAAGAACAGTATGAGGAATGTATCAAGATCTTCTGCTTTCAGAACTGCCAATACAAGTAAATGAACACTTTATGTGGTATTTTGCTTTCATATGTTAATTTCAGATTCACACTTGATACCGTATATTTGAAACTTAAATAAGGCATAAAAAGGTTAAAAAATACAGGCTCCACTGAATAAAAGCCAACATATCTATCTAGTTAAGCGCATGAGATAATAAAAAAAATTTGACACCAAAGAAACTACCTCATTCAGGCCTTTCAAAATACTTGTCATTAAAAGATGGTTTGTTGAAACTTCAGACAGGCTAAATGTATGCCACATTTTGAGTGAAAGAATTACCTTACCAGGGTTGCAATTACAACTGTACTTAGTCGTCATGGCAACCTGGCAACATATAGATGTTGTCAGATGAAGACATCAAGGGGCAGACAGCGATTTTCAAATCACTGCATGCCAAGTGTCATTTTTTACGGGTATATCTGTGCTCAGTTAGGAAAAAAAAGAGATTAAAAAATGGAAAATTAGCATCTTAAACCAATGTTTAAATAGCATTCAGATTGCAATACCAATACCCCGTTTTGCTGAGCTATTTTAGTACTCTTAGATTAATGTCTTCTTTTTCTTCTTTTTTCAGTTAAAATGTTCCCAAAACACAAGCACGACATGGGGAGTTGAAAGGCAAAGAGGTCAGGCTCAACTACAGAGGTTACCATGCTTTTGTGATTGCTTAAGTCCTGCTATCGTCTTCCCCTTTTTCTTCCTGTTTTAATTGTCCTGCTATCTTGACTTGGGTATTTTCAGTCAGATGCTCTTTTTGACCTGTATTCCAATTCCTTCTAAGAAAAAAGGAAAAATGGATCTATAATATAAGCCAGTGTTGAGAGTGCCCCAATGATGTGAAGTTCTGCAAATACTCCAGCTGTGATATATTTGTAAACATTGAGGCAGAATCCAGGAAACTTGCAGTACAAACACAGCTTTCAGTTCTCTTCAGTAGTCAGCTCATACTGTGGTGCTGTCATCTATACTGCCATTTTCACTTCTACTGACCAAGGTGGCTTTGCTCTGCTTTATATTAAAGGGTTCCGACAAAAGTTTTCTGTGTTGGTGTTCAGTTTATTTACATGGGCTTCTCATACGAAGATGCTGTACTCATTAATGCCATATCACATAGCACCAGTTTGAAATGGATCAAGCCTGAAAGTATGCTTACGCATCTTTCCATCTAATCAGAGTGCGTGCAGGTGTTTGTGTTGTAGCAAGACAGAGACACCATTCCAGCATAACGTTTGCCTGAATACCAAATAGTGTAAGGAAGCAGAAGGCACCCAATAAAATCTGAATTTTCCTTGGATGAAGCTATTCTTTCAGAGCTTTTAAACAAATTGGAACTGTAATAGATTGTTCACCATTTACATGGTTGAGATGTTTTTGATCTAGTGCTAAACTGTCTCAAAACCCAAATTAACTACGTTATCAATCCCCACCTAACTATAAATCTGCCTGGCTCACTGAAATACCCCCACAGTACAAAACTAGACACTGAAAGTACAGAATGAAAATTAAAATTTGTTTAAAGCATTGGTTTAGTTCTAAGTTACTGCACTTAATGTGTACAGATTTGTTAAGACAAATGTCAGCATGAGTTTGTTTTGGTTTGAATTTTTTTTGGGGGGGGGGGGGCGGGTGGTGGTGGTTTGTTTGTTTGTTTTGTTTTTTTTTAAATAAACACAAAAGCATTTTATTCTGTTACTCCTAAATGCCTTCAGTAACCTGAAGGATTTAACAGTCCTCTTCTGCATAGGAAGACAGTGCCTACAGCAAAGAGTTAAATAACAAAAAGTTAATAAAAATTTAAATAAAATGGATATAAGTACACTCTGGAAAACAATTTCTTTTAATGGGAAATAGATTTAGTTAGTATTTGTAACAAAAGCTTAGATTGTCCAAAGTATCTAGAAATTTCTCCATAAAATTATATGCTGATTTACACGGTGAGATGACTGTTTTTGTGCTTTCATATTTTCACTGTTAGAGCACTGAAGAAGGATTATTAAGAAAGGTAAGCAGTGCTCCACCATATGTTTTTCAGAATTATGACTCAATATTTTTCTTTTCTTGTCCCTCAACAAATGCTTCAGAAAAAGACATCATTACTGTTAAATTCTATCACCTCTCAAGCTTGTAGAAAACACTGACAAACTGAAATAGTGAAAACCTTTTCTTCTCTTGTGCAAAGACAGACAGTCTTATTAGTTCAGCTTCACACAAGAGAAAGGTAATCTAAGGAAGCCCCCAGAGCCCAGGTATCCCACTGTGTAGCAAACATCATCAGAACACAGAACTTGGTCCATTCCTTAGCAAACACTGCATAAGACAAAAAAAGAACATTGCAAGTATGTATGCATATGTGTACAAAGAAAGAAGTAGAAGTTTTTTTATTAGTGCTAGTTCTGTACTTGGCCTACACTGACATTCGAAACTTCCGTTGAAAATTAAAATATATTAGAGAGTTTCCTGACACTCAGCAAATTAAATACAAAAATCTGGTCAATAATTTGAAATTCCGATCCGAACGGCCCTTCTGTCTTTCATTAATGAATGCTGATCAATATAGATATAGCTATCTGTATCTATTTTTTGAAATATTTTTCTGGAACTCATACCTCTATCGGTTATCTTCTTGCATTCCTGATTTGAAACAAACTAAAACCAAAAAAAATTTAATGAAATATTTGGTTTGGCCAAAGAATAAAGTATGTCCTTATTTATGATCTTAATATGAAAATAATTTACATCAATCCTGGCTGATTTGTGCCATTGTC
>JAVJGI010000062.1:44809315-44822745 GCA_035590275.1 Ibycter americanus | reverse complement strand
GTACAACCTGCTGTAGGAGAACCTGCTTTAGGAGGGGGTTGGTGTAGATGTTCTCCAGAGATCACTTCCAACCCTGACCATTCTGTGAAATGCTGTGCTGTTTCTACGTTTGGCCTTCTTTTGAAAAAATATTACTGGGAAGTTTGTGGACTTTATGATTCTTCCTATTCTTTCTTTTAAGCATTTCAGCAAGGAGGCATCTTCCTTCCCTGACTAGCTAGGTAGGAGACAGGCTGAAAGGATACACAGCTTTTACAAAATTCCTGCACAACTCAAAATGTAAACAGATACATATTCTCTCTAGCTGTTGCTGCATTTCTGTTGCTCAGAACATTTCCCTCAGGAACAAAGTTTATGAACCTGTCTAGCAGTTTCAGAACTCCTGTGAAGCAAAACAGAGTAATATTCAAAGCATTACCATTAAATGCTTTCTATCCTCTTCAGTTTATTGTGTTACTTTTTACCAATATCATGCATTTGTTCACATGCAGCGTGGAAAGGGCTCTGCTGTCTTCCATGGTCAGAAATCTTACGCAGGCTGCTAAGGCTAGAATTAGGACTTTGCTTTCCTCTCAAATCAAATTCTCTACCTAATTAGAGAGGACACACATTTTACTTTTACAACATAGTCTAAATGGTCTTCATATTACTTTAAGAATGGATTACTCCTTAACCTTTGAAGATTTATTTAATTTCAAATCACTGCCCTAACTCTACTTAATTTCACTCTATTAAAAATACAGATCTATTATTTATTAGTAATTAAAACTTGAAAACAAACAAATTTAATTTGTCAGTAAAAAGAGCTGACAATCTTGTACATTTGGATTCCACAAGTAGACAAGTTTTCCCATCTCTTCCTGAGTAAACTCATGTGGCACGCAAAAAGTAGTTCAATAGTCAGGCTTCAGCCTCATCCAGAAAATGCATTTGCAAGAAGGTTTTTTAGGACTGAATCTTCACTGAAATCAGAAGGGGCACTATAGTTTCAAGAAAGCTTTATTCTAAGTCATATGACTAAGATAAACAGATACCTAACAGATGAAATTTCTGCCTGAGAGTGAAGGCTGTACCAGCACTATTACTAACTCACTCAGAATAAAGTTAGTTAGATATCTTATTCCTTTTTAGTCAGCATTCTTTTCACAGTCTTCTCAAGTCACACAAGATTTCAGGCTACTCAAAAAAACCCTCTTATAAATTTGCAGTTTTAGTTTTATCATGAGAAAGAAGTACAGAGTATACTTACACAGATTTCTTTGAATAACAGCAATATAATTATGTACTTGGTGAAATGTAAAAGTATTGAACCACTTCAGAATTTCAGGTGGATAGCTCTGAAGACTACTAACAGGTACTAATGGCTTCAAGGTTTGCGGTGAAACTGGTGTCATTAAAGGGCACTAAACATCACTAACATTGATCCTTTGTACAGTTTACACAACAATCTTTGCAGATAAGCAGGGACAATTAAATAATTCACTATTTATTCCACACAAATTAATCATATCTTGGTAAACAAACTCAGAAGAAGTAGATAAACAAACATCTCTGATGATGAAGATCAATAAAGCAGGACAAAAAACCAGTAAAAACGCACAGTAAATAAAAGCAAGGATTAATTTTCATTTGCACACCTTCAGGTGTTGCATGCCATATGCTTGGGAAAAAAACCCAACCAAACAACCAAAAAAACCCCCCCAAAAGTAATGTCTTAGCCACAATCTTCTTGATGGAATCCAACTTACAAGCAAGCAATATGCAAATACACTTTAAGCTCCCTTATCCATTTCCTACATGTAAGACTGCAGTAGCATAGTAGATGGCTGTCAGGGAAATGAAACTGGGTGCTCTCAGGGAAATGAACCGGGTGTAGATGTTTGTGAAGTTTCAGAAGCCACTTATATCTTCCATAAAGTTACTCAAGTTTTCCATACTGAAACCCACAGAATTTGGTCATATAACTAACTTCAAAATCTAGACTTGAATGAGCAACCAACACATTATTTGTAAATAATGCTAATTGTTAACAGGTACAACAAATGATCGAGGAAGTAATTTCTGAACTGAAAAAAAATCCTCACTACCAGCTGTCTTCACTGACTTCTGGTAGAGAAGGCCACCTTGCCACCCTGGGCACCCCCGGAGAGACCAGCACTTGCCAGGCAATGGGAAGGTCTTCAAGCATCCTCTCAAGCCATGAGCAGAGAGAGGCTCTTTAGGGAGAAATCTGGGGGAGGAGAAGCCTAGGGACAGCTACAAAAGACAACCAAAGTGGTAGTTAGCTTATGCAAACATTTCTCTGTCTAAACACCTTCTAAGTCAGTGTCTTACTAGCTTAAAAAAAACCCCAAACAACTCCTCAGCACAACCAAATCCTGAAAGGAGAAGGAGGGAAAGAAGAGTCAGGATGATTTTATAGGACACACTGTGATACATAACAAGAGTAGACATCCTAATAAAAGCAGATGTGCTATCTGAGCTTTGGAGTGTCTTCAGCTAAGGAAGTTTTGTTAAGTTTAAAAAGAAACACTTGTACATACCAGTTCAGTCTCTACCATGTTGTCATGATTAAAAAAACCCAATACCTACAATTTTTCATGACCAGCAAAACCAATGGAAAATCATGTATACTCACAGAAAGTGCTAGGTGTAGGTAGATTAGGTAGACTCAGTTTAGCTAAGACAAGTCTAGTCACTGGGGACAGAGGAAAACATGGTAGGGGATGAGGGACCTAGATGAAAACTATTATTCCTGAAAGCAAAGCTCAGGCTAACAGGTGAGTTGCTGAGAGGTTTGACAGAGGCTTCGCTCATTCCTCAAGCCCACAGCTGCTCCTCCCTCACAAGTGGCTTCTCTCACACTGGTGAGCTTGTAAAATTATTTCTAGGTCACCCTCAAGAAATTCAGCTGGAAAAAGCCTAGGACTGATGAGCTGGCATTTTACCTACTGCATTTTATCTACATGTAGAAGCAACAGGAATTGAAGTGTTAGCAACTGGTTGCCTCCATTTGATCTGATTAACACCCAGCACTGCAGTGAGGCAAACAGCATTTCAAGATAGTAAAAAGTACCTACAAAATTCCAAGCCTGAGATCCTGGGCTCCTAAGAAATAAAAAACCCAACAACCTCTCTCTAATCTTCTAAACTATTATTTTGAAACAGAAATTACAGACCACAGAAGTAGAGAGGCAGACTCAGAAGTTTTGCTTCTTGCTTTTCAGTAAACTGCAGGTTGAATCAAAGATGCAGAACTGTTTGTAAGTAAACAAGTTGACAGAGGAAAGGTCAGATTGCTAGAATAAACCTGCTGAGACTTTTCCTTGTCATTGAGATTCAGCAGAGTGCTTTATGTCTTGGGAATGCAGGAATATATAATCACAGATGGGAAATCTGCCAAGAGCAAAGTCAAGAGGAAGGGAAGAAGAGAAGACGGCCACTGATTTTGCTCACTGCTTTTGTTTATTGTTTTGTTTTAGTTAAAATAAATGGAAATCTAATTCTGTCACAATATAATATCTATATATGGGGAGATTAGTCTAAGGCAGCTTACATTATTTTGGCTAATGTTAAGATCTTTTTTCTATGTGCCATTCTTGTTTTGAATTAATTATTGATTCAGAAAATAATTAAAAAACCAGTCCCGAGCATGAAGATTATTCAGTATTAAGAACCTCCTAGTTTTCAAATCAAAGAAGTATAAGAATTCTCCAAAAGACCTACTTATTCTTCTAATATCTTTTAAGTTCTGATATTTTACATATATTCAGTGACCTGAGGTAAGCATCATTAACTAGGCAAAAACACACATACACCCCATCATGCTATTAATTTTATGTTGAGGTTTCATGAAAAACACGTAAGTATATAAAGAAACTTATAAACACTTATAGATTGCTCTAAAGATTAAATCCAGGAATGTTATTCCTCATTTCCAGACCTTCCTGAAGCCTAACTGTAGAAGACGGGCTGGGGAAGAGGAGAGAAAGCATGATGAGACCAGAGCAACCTTGTTTTGTCCTCCACCCCATACAACAATGCTCAGGTTCTCCACTCCTTTAATTCCTCTGCCTCCTACAGCAACAATTCTAGAAGCGAAGATAAGAAGGAATAATGGATGTTGAAGGAATTATCCTGTTTAGGGCTGGATTAAATTGCATAGAGGGAAGACGGGAAAATATGAGGTCATGGCCGCCTACCTACTTTTTCACATCATTTTGTGTGCTTAAGGACCTGTAACTTGTCACCAAGATGGACACTGACAGGTTTGAGGCAATGCACTGTCATCAGAACTGTTGCTCCATCTAATTTCAAAAGGCAAATAAGGCAGCTGGGTAACAATCTTACCAGTTATTCACAAAGCTGAATAATAACAATCATGTAATAAGAATCATGTAGTCTTCTTGTGAACGTGCTACAGATTAAAGATGATAATAATTTCTTTGAAGAAAGAAAGCAGAGGCGGGGTGGCGTTTCTTTTATTGGAGGTGTTTGGATAATTGGTCATTTCCAGCAATTAACCCAGAAATGTCCTATTTTTCAATTAGACAAGAATCTCATTTGCACGTTCTCAAAGACAACAGGATATTCTGCTCCCTGTAGCTTTTAAATGGTGCAAAGTTAACCTTATTTGTTCCTGCAAAAATATTTCAAACAAGTTGCCAGAACTTCCCTGCAATGGAACAAGGTAAAAATGTGTCAGATACAGGAGGAGAGATGATTGCAATCTCCAGTCCTGCACTGAATTTAATTTCCTGCCACAGCTGCACAAGAGTATTGGGATGGGGGTGGGGTGTGTGAAGGTTTAGAGTTTAGTGGAAAGAAAATCTATCCAGTATCCAGGTTTTGCTTATAAATATATGCATATAAAGCTTTATATTTTATACCTAAAATTCAGGATTTCAAATACAATAGCTTCTTCAAACAAAAAGAAACTCTGTGTATGTTACTAGAGTAGTACTTCCACATCTCAGAACCTTTAAATTACGTTTAGCTCTCCCAAAGTCTAGAGCAGCTCTAACTCCATAATCATGCTCCTCCTTGTGATCACAGTAAACTAAATCATGTGCTATGTAGAGGAGGGGAATTTTGAGGCACATTTGAAACACACATTGCAGAAGGATGAATCAACAGGAAATTTCCCTGCTTCCCCTCTACTAAGACTTCAGGAAAAAAAAAAAAATCACTTCCCCCTGGGAAATCCAGAAACTGCTTGAATTTACCTCGTTGCAGTGTTCAAGATGTCCTTGTATTCTATTCTAAAGATCACGTGAATCAGAGACCCGGAGCCATAAAAATTTTTCTTTTTCAATCTTATTATCATTGCCTTCACCATCTCTCAGAGGTGCTACCCTAGTTTGCTCAGGTCTGGTTCAACTCTTCTTTTCCTTACAAATGCTCCAATTTGAGCAGATGCATTAACAACAGTAGTTATTCATTGCTTTATAAAATATCTGGTTATGTCATGTTTAAATATGTTGTTTGATTCTCCCATTATGCAAAATTACTGGGTAAATGGGAGGGAAAGAGGGGAGCATCACTGCTGAATTGTCATGTACGGGTTGAAAAAACCCCCATGATTGTAAGGCCCAACAGGTTTTCTTGTTCTGCTGAACTGGGACCTATTTGAAACAAAATGATACATTTAAAATTATTTCCTAGTGGATTCGATTAGAGAAATAAATTAATGACTGCTATTAAATAAAACATTTCAGCACTGAATATTACGGTAACTTGATTTGCATAATTTAACAGTTGCAGGGACTTCGGGAAATAACAATGTAAATGAGTGCTAAAAGTATGCATTAATGAAAGAGCAGATTTTGCCACGCATAAGACTCTCCCCCATGATTTTATTTTAAGGTTATCTTTGCAGTTCTTAATTACTTATGTAAATAAATGTTAAAACAATTTCTTGTCAACACCTCTGCTGTCACTCCATTCTGGTGTTATAGATATTTATAAGTTTCTCTTCCCACCCCTTTTCCATAAAGGAAAAATTAATACAGAAGAATGAGAGAGAAATCCTCACAGCTGACAAAACATATATAAAAAAGAAGCCATTGCTAACAAGCTATAACATAGCATTTTGCCGTTTCCTGTCAGGCAAACCCTGAGGAAAACAGGCATTTCATATAATTAGGAAAGCACTCATTCAAATAATAACCACAAAATAACAAATGTTTCATTGAAATATTTCTTAAATCTTTTCCCAAAATAAATACGGATTTCAATTGCAGTTCATAAATTCCACTTTGTTTCAAAAGAAATTTAATGATCGTAAAAGGCACAGATCAATACTTATGTGGCAATCCACAATATGATTGTTAAGTTTTGCATGCTCACAGCAATTAAATACCCTGGAGTTATTCTGGTCCATAAACAATGCTATGATTCTTTTTTAACATCCAGTTTTGATACATGACACCAGATAAATTGACTTTCAGTTTGTCCTCACTAGCTGATGGAAAAAGCACAAAAATATCAAGATACTTTCAAGGCTTCAGAAAATGGTTAAGGCTAGCAGACTGCCCCATTAACATGTAAACTAGCAGATGCTTAGTTTCAATGGCCTGCTTTGACTAGCATAAATAAGGGCAGGTAAATATTGAGGTAAGTGCTTTCAGCAGTATCTCAGTCAGATCTGAGACCTTCAATTTAACAAGATAGTGTGTCACCTCTAACTTGCTGCACACTGGGTTTGTACAAGGGACACTGAGCGAGCCAAGTATCTGAAACCGTATCACATGGAAGCTCACTATTATTGCCGCCCACAGTGGTTCCACTCACTCTTGCATAAAGAAACAGATCCTGCTGTGGAGGTTCATGTGCATCTTCTGGGAATATACTGATTATTTTCACACAAATTCACCCTTCACTTTCAAAATTAAGAAACCAAAGACAAAAACCCCCTGCAGCTACAAGCTTATTATTAAGCCTTTCAAATTAAATTTAATAGACTAAAAAGTATAATGATAATCTTATGACCACCATCCCTCCAGACTGGACTTCTGAATTAATGCAAATAACGCGCTTTTTGCTTTATAGAACACTGTTCAGACTAATCCCACCAAAAACATGGTAAGGTAAAGGTGAGGTCATGGACTACAAGAGATCACAATGTAACACAAAATATCAGTGTACAAAATCCAAAAAGGAATGTGGTTCTGATCATCAAAACAACAAATTGGAAAGTATAATCTATCTAGATTGGTATTATAAACCTGCTTTGTTACATATATGTTTACACACACATGTATACATACATATATTCACATGTATAAGGTTTCAAAACTTTTAGATTATTATTTTAGTGGTGTAGTTCAATGAAAGTTACTGGGTCTTTCTCAGTGGCGACTGACATTTCTTTGACACATAATCTTAACCAGCCTGCTCTAGAAATAAGGCAGCTTAGGAAAATCTAAGTAAAAAAGGAGTATAATCATGAAAAGCAGTTAGATGTTACTTAACAGATTAATGCAGTGGAAGTAAATTTATTAGAAGCAATCTGTCATTGCAAATTTCACAGCTGCTCCCAAGACAAGGCAGAGTGTTGGTTGGTTGTTATATTGGGTGGTTTTGCACCTTGTACTATCAGAAGACTGAGATCTTATTTGCTTCATTCTTGTTCATGAAACATCTTGAAATGCAATGATTTATCTTTTAAGATAAAAGCTTAAAAAGGCACATTTTTAAAAATCAATTTTGATAATAAATACACAGTCTAGCAAAAATATTTTTTAAAAATGGTTTGAGAAATGTAGCAAATGAAAAAACCCCAAAAACAAAACAACACACCACCACAAAAAAAACCCAACACTCCCCACCCCTAAAAGGTCATCAATCCAGGATTCTTTCTGAAAGGAAAGTTATCCTATTAGACAGAAAAACTTTATGATAGCCTTCATCCACCTAGGAATGCATGCACCCCAGGCATGCCTCAAAATCACGTTCAGCTGAAGTAACCTGCTGAGCTCTTTGGAAATGCTCTCCCCTTCCAAACATATGTAGCAAACTTCACACGTCTAAAGCAATTGTTATGAATACCAAATCCAACATTATTTACTTGAACTGTTATTCTGAATAGCTATTTTGAAACACATGATTTTTAGTGTTTACAAGTTTTTGATAGCATAATTTTACATTTGGTGCTCCTTTGAGCAGCAGTAAAAGGCACAGCTGTTTCTTTTCATGTTTTAATATCTTTACTGCAGCCTTTGACATTGCTGTTAATGCAGGAGAACAAGCAACATGGTAATAGAAGCTTTAAGTTAAAGGTTTTAAAAAAAAAGTTACTTGATTTCTGACAATAAAACTCAACTTGATCAGTAAGAATGTAACAGGTGATTGCATACAGAAAAGTGACACTAGAAACATTTACAACCTAAAATAACGATGATCAAGACAGCCTGCAAAGCTAGAGTAATTAAAATGTTTGCTGTGTATAAAGAATTCAAGCCTTATTTTTCCCAGTTTCTACAATACTATTTTGTTTTATTAAGATTTCTCTACAGAAATTTGAAAGCAACCTGAGCTGCAAAATGAATTGGAAAATTTTGAATATCTGCATTAATCCCAAATTAAGTTCTTAACATTTGGAAGATTGCTGAAGTATAATGCAAAGTAAGAATACCTATCACCACTAAAAAAAATAAAAGCTTCATATATAATGATATGAGTATTGATGAGGTTCACTGGGGGTAAACAGTATTAAAAAAACCCCAAAACTATTACAAATTGTTAACTGCAGCTTTTACAGTGAACAATTTCAAGTGTCAAGATCCAGCACCCTCAAATCAAATGCGAAAGGAAAGAGAGGCATAGCGGTATAGCATTAACACTTGAAATGGGGTGCAGCTGTCAAGCTGTTGGACTGCATATGGTCGTGAAAAGCCACAGCATAGGTTTGCCCTGACACTGGTGTGATTTGTTCTGACCAACCTCCTTTGAGGTAGCTCTTCAAACAACATCTGGATTTGTGTGCCTCTGTCATTCTTAAAAGGGTTCAAAGCACAAGAAAGAAAAAGCCTGTGCAAGCACAAAAAACTGACCTTCACCTTCCCATTTGTCTATTTTCTGATCCTTCTAGTCCTCCTTTTATAGAAAAGGGAACTGTAACAGGGTTGGGAACAGCATGGGGCATGGACCTTGATGTAGTATCTAAAGTACAATCTGCTGTCTTTAGTACATTTCAAGAAAAAAAAATTCTTTGTCTGCCAGGAATTTATTTTTAAGTGTTTCTACCCAACAAGGAGAGAAAATTTAAAAGCTGAAAAATAACATGTAACTAGACTTCACACTGATATAACTATGTTCTCAAGCACACATTTCTTTTTCACACATAGACCACTGGCAACTCATCAGCAGCTTCTATATAATCTTACACACATGCATGGCTTCCCCCATTATGATGGGTATCACTGGCAGGACACTTTCGGATCTTTCTAACCACACAGCCAAAACCAGGGATGACAATTTCCATGAGTTTGTTTATTCAACTTTGGCACGAAATGTCCTTCCATTTGGACACTCTCTAGTTCTTAGACTTGTCAGTTTTCTACTCTACATCACCAGGCAATAAAATATTATTTGTGTTGGTATGGAGTGGTTGGGTTTTATTTTTTTTTTTTTTAAATTATTTTGAATTTTTCTACCTGTTTCTTTGGACAACAAAATTAGGTTTATTTTAGTAAGACCTAAAAAAAATTCAAATGTTTTAGCAAGCATTCAGTGAAAAAAAACAAGGTGAGGGGAAAGGACATTTGAAGCAAATAAGTACATTATAATTCTAAATTGAGGATTTTTGAAACAAGAAGTAAGTATTCTTTATCAGGTCACTGAATCCTATTAAAAATTATTTGAATGCAACCTACTTAAGACTTACATGTTATTGAAATGTTTGGTGGGGTTTTTTGTTTGTATGCTTCTTTTTTTTGAAAGTTACTTTAAGCACTGGGAAACTTTTGAATCATTGGATATCTTTAAATAAAAAGTGCATATATTTATGTATGTACATAATCACACATGTTGTGATTTTGTCTGCTGTACTAGCTTCTCCTTCACCCCAGTATTAGTTCTGCAATTGCAATAATCTATAGCCTTTAAAAAACATATATACACAAGTTCGATCTAGGTATAGTATTGAGTAAATGTTTCCCTTAAGCAAAAAACCAAAAAAAGTGCACCTAGGTATCCCTCCAGCTAATTCACAAATGCCGTGAGTAAAACTTGAACTTTACAAGTACAGGCTTAACTGTACAGTGATCTTTTTCCACACAAAATAGCCACACCGGTGTAGACAGACTTTGCCAAGCCTTCGTATGATCACTTTGAAGCAGGATATGCTACTGCTTCATCACTTCCATATTTAATAACCAATTATTTAAAAATTAAGTATCACCGTTGTTTTCTTTTCGATAAAGCAACAAAAGATAATCACAATACAAACAAATCAACCTAATTTGGTTAGAAAGTGACCTGTACTTTTCTATTATAGAGTACAAACTGTATCTGTCTTAAGAAAACTAATGAAAAAAATCCATTTTAATGAACAGCTATTCTATACTAGCACAACTTTTTTTACTTGCATGCAAAAATACCATCAATATAAATAACACTGTTGACAAAAGCTAAGTGTGCCGGACATGGTGAAAATACTACCACCATAAGTAATGTATTCTTTAATCCAATATATAAACGAAAACCACAAAAGATAAAGATATACAGTCACAAACCCCGTAAACCTCTCCAAAAGAAACAAAAAAATCAAGCAGTGTCATAAAGTTTCATTTCGAAGCCATGACTGAATAGATGATGCTAGAATGCGAGATCACAGTCTTTTCAACAGGAGGATTACATATGTATTGCTATTCCCAGGACAATGCCAAAAACACAAAAGGAGGTTTCTCTCTCTTACAATACACTGCCTCATTCATCATACATCTGTTTAGGCACAAAACCTGTGGAATTTGCATGCCCCAAATAGAAAATTCCCCCCTTACCATGTAAAAAACAAGTTCCTAAGAGATAGTCCATCATTCCCTTTCACCCAGCTATAATATATCAGGAACAGTTAGTGGACAAAAGCAAATCTGAACATTCATTTTTACTCTGAAAGTAGTCATGGCTAGCTGTTCAAAAAAAATTTTTGTCCCCTTTCATACGCATATGCAATTTATAAAGTAATTTGCAATCAAAATATACATACAGCAGTAAGTCCGAGACACCAAATCAGAACTATGCTACTGCAAAGCAGTGTGAAATACTGCTAAAGGAGGTGAGGAAAATAACATTTATTACTATAACTGAACACCTTAAATTTGGAGAACAAGTAGCCAGAACAAAAACACAGGTAAACCACTCAAGGCAACAAGCTTCTGTATTGTAAGACCAAACACAACATAACAAGCCAATGCTAAACCACAGCTACATGAATAAAAATGAGTGAGGATACCTGCAAGCTATACAACCGAGCAGATCTGCAGAAGACAAATCATCTTCTGTATTCAAAACCCCAGTAATTTGTGTAGGAGAAGCAGCATACGTATATATCTATGCAGCCTTCTAGAAACCATCCATTGCCACTTGTAAAACCAATTTATGGTGTTAATTTACATACAGCTGATCCCTATATTCATGTGATGGGGGACACTTACCACACCAATTAAATGAATCCCCAAGGCATGAAGAGAAAGCTTCCACTTACCTAAAATAAAAAAAATAAAGAAGAAGATGAAAATAAAATATCAGGAAATCTATGTTACAGATCTGACATTTAGGGGAGGGAAAGAAGTTTTACTTCATTCAGTTTTGACTCAACCTTCTTCCCCCTCCTCCCACCAAAAAAAAAAAAAAAAAAAAGGTAAGAGATGTTATGCAGAGGATAAGAAACTACAGTAGTTTGTACGTGTACTACTACCAGCACGTTCATTTAATCAATACATGTCATCATGAATATGCCTATCATTCAAAATGGTGTGGAAATTCAGAATACTGGGAACAGGATATACAGTTTAGGGTGATGGGGAGAATTGAGTGAGAAACAAACCCCATTCTGTAGGGATGGATGGAATGGCTGCTCTAGGCAATTCCCTGACCGGGGGGCCAACCCCGCAGCTCCTGGAGCTGTGTTGGGACAATTCTTCTGCCTGGAGCAACGGCCAAAGGGTCACTCAGTCAAGGCACACCTGAGGCAGCTCCACCCCTTCTGAATGGGTGGATTGATTCCCACGCCCTTACTTGAGAGCGAGTGAAAACTAAATCCATATATTATAAAACCAACAACTATACAATTAGCACAGTATTAAATCCAGTACACATAAAATAGTTCTTAATAAATGGAGTGGTGTTAGATCGGAAGTCCTTCATAATTCCTTAGCTTTGTAAGCAAAAAATGTGATAATAAATATGAATGTAGTGAAACCTGAAATGAGGTAGTGTCTGAAAGTTACTAGAACATGAGATTTTAAAAAATAGAACGTATTGTCTTTGCTATAAATGTGTATACAGATATTCAAAAGCTTTCTAATTACTAGCATGTATTATCAAAGAAGGGGTGGTTTGAGAATACACCACTGTTCAACCACATGAGATGCTTAATGTATAAGGACACTTAAAGAGTGGTTAGGGGGAGAGAAAAAGGAAAAGAACAAAGCCTCTCATTTACAATTGATACCACCTTTGAACTGCACTGCTCCTTTTCTAAAGTTGCCATCATAAGAAGCATTTGAATCATTTAAAACATGATGATGTGCATTTAAATAGGAACCCTGAAAGCCTGTAAAGGAGAAACAAAGGATTTCCTACAGAGTATAGTTGACAATACAATAAACCTCTAATCCTCAGAAGATTTTAAATAGTTTGTATGCAGTTGTGCCCTTCCAACATATATTTAAAGTGCATTCTTTGGGGCTTTTTTAACACAGCAAGAATGTTCCTATTATTTGGGGGACAGAGATGCCATCTAGTTAGCACAAGGTTGTGTCATGCAGCATAGTGGCAGAGCCCCTTTCATCATAAAGCTACAGAAAAAAAAAGATGATGTTCCACACCCTGGTTCAGTGGGACTAAGCCCACTCTTGCCAGACCCTTAGCAGACTGGGGTACTTGCTCAGCAGGTCCATAGTGGACTGCTCCTCCACTGAGACCTCCTGGCTGGGCATGAGAGTGCAGACTGATGTTGGCACAACACAGATGTTTTCTACTCATACCCAGCATTCAGCAGATTTCATCTGTTACCCCTGTCCTTTATTCACAGGGGAGAGGGGAGGATTGCAGCAGGGGGGCAGAATACACCACCACGGGAACGATACAACAACAAAAAAACCCTCTGTCACAGAATCACAGAATGGCTGGGGTTGGAAGGGACCTCTGGAGAACATCTACACCAACCGCCCTGCTAAAGCAGGTTCTCCTACAGCAGGTTGTAG
>JAVJGI010000062.1:44790393-44808192 GCA_035590275.1 Ibycter americanus | reverse complement strand
GGTGAATCCATCTTGACTACTCCTGATAACCTTTTCCTCCACATGCTTTGAGATGACCTCCAGGATGAGCTGTTCCATCACCTTTCTTTCCAGGGCTGGAGGGGAAGCTGACCGGCCTGTATTTTTCTGGGTCCTCCTTCTTGTCCTTTTTGAAGACTGGAGTGACCTTGGCTTTTGTGCAGTCCTTAGGCACCTCTCCTGTCCTCCATGACCTTTCAAAGATGATGGAGAGGAGCTTAGCAATAACATCTGCTGGCTCCCTCAGCACTCTGGGCTGCATCCCATCAGAGCCTATGGATTTGTGGGTGTCAAGTTTGCCGAAGTGATCTCTAACCTGATCCTCCTCAACCAAGGGAAATTCTATGTCAATCTATGTAAAGCTTTTTGTTAAGTCTCATTTTTTTCTGAAATGCCTATCATCTCTAACTAAGCTAAGACCTTCTGAGAAATACATTTCCCTTCAGCCCTTCAATTAATGTTTGCATATTACTCATAGCTAAAATGTTGCTTTTCTGTGTCCTTTCACCCAGACACTCTGCAGGGAAGGACTCAAAATGGGCCTTAAACAAATGCTCATATTTGGACAGGAACATTCATATTCACAATACATTAGACAAACCAGGACCGGGAACAACAAGCACAGGTGAGACACTGTTTCTAAGGTATCTCTATTTCTACTATCTTACTGCTACAGGATAGTTAGAAACACAGAACAACAGTTGACTTTTAACAAACGTATATAAGCACGAAGAGTTACTAAACTGTAAGCAGGAATCCTGGAAAGTGCTATCAAAGTGTTTAACTTGGGTGGCTGTCAGAATGATCAGGCGGCATCTGATATAGTGAGGAATTATCTCACAATGCTGCTGCTGCTCCTCCTGGGCAGCACTACACAGTGAGCTGTTTCTTCCCCCGCTCCATGTCATCCTATTGATAGGTTACCTAATGTGCTGTTAGAAAAAGCCCATATCTCACTTTTAATTGAAATCAGAAAATTAACAAAAGCAAAAAAGGAAAAGCATCTACTTTCTACACATTTTAATTCTAGTAGTTCATTACTTATTCTAGTAGTTCATAGCTTATTAAGACTCTGTTTTCCCTCCAAACTATGACACATTGTGTATATTACTCCTACATAAAATGTCCCATTACTGCATATTGTTTAATGTATAGACTACTCTTTATGAGACCTTGTATCATCACCCTATTCATTATTATTTTAAAAAACCCACAGCACATAGGTACTGAAGGTACTCCTATCAAATTCATTAATACTAACAGGTATAGCTGTATCCAAAAGCAAGAAGCTGTGCTGCAAGATAAGCCTTGGGCACAAATGGCTTTCTGCCAAGTTTCCAGACTTCAGTCTCAGAGGAAGATAAGGACACCTTGAAATCCCAGACCAGAAAAAGTTAACCTTGCTCAGAGTCACTTCAGCTTCAAGTCTACATGCTTTACCAGACTGAGATTTTAGAAAAACAAAAGCTTAGTATGCTGCATGAAAAGTATCTTTTATTTAATTCTAGTTAAAAAGAAAGCTAAATGACAGAAGCTTATGGCTATTGCACATATGCAAACACAGTTTGGTTTAGTCCAGAACCAAAATAATGTAAGCAATAAACACGAAATTTTTTCTTACCTTAAAATTGTTTCTGTTCTACCGCCTGTAATGCAGCTAAACCTGTCAGCATCTACATATATTTTACTTTCAATAAAAACTGAAGTATCCTGAAGTCAGACTAATTCCTCTTCTGTCACTTCAATCCTGAACAGTCTAGGCATCAATGCATAGAACACTGCCTTGTTTCTAAGTACTGCACATAAGGAAAACAATGCAAACAATGTTTTTCTTTCTAGCAAGCATACTCAAGAATATCTATAAACCCTTAGTCTGTATTGTAACTATCCATTTTTATTCTCCTTTGTTAGATTCAGTTTAAAGGGATTTGTTTCTGCACCAACTGTGGTGAACTCACAAAAAATGTCTGTAAGATGGAGATAAGCTATGACCACAGTTGCTGCTCTATTAGTTTGCTTGCATGGTGGATGTTTTTGTGATTATAGTTACTCCACGATTTAACGGTAGGAGGCTAATGGAAATGTTACTTGCTACGGTAGCAGGCTAAATCAATTGGGGAGAGGAAAAGAAATGTGTTTACACTTGAAGATGTCACATAAAACAGTGGGAAGCTCCCACCCCTGACACCAGAACTGGCATGCTCATTCAAGTACTCATCTACATTATTACATGTTCCTTCACACTTAGAAATCTATTAATTTACAATTAGTTGTATTGATTTTATAGCAGATTTGTAAGTTCTGTAGTAATTTATGGACTACTGAAGAAATTAACTATGTCCCTTCCAAAGATAAGCATTATTGATAAAGAAGCCTTGGCACAAGTTACTGAACACATCACTGACAGTCTGGATTTTCTGCTGTAAATTCTCCATTAATTGCAGCAGAACTGATTGGCAGATTCTATCTGCCCCACCAAGAGTTTCTTCCCTCACTCCTGACAGTTATCCACCAGCAGGAAATGTAATCAGCCACTGGAGGTAATGTCAGCTCAGCCTCCGATGCCTTGTAAAGTTAGAGAGATTTAAAATAATGTAGTTATTGCATATACCATCTCACTGGCAAGGGCTCTGTGTTCTCAAAAAACCCCAAGCCAACCAAAAGCCAAAAAAGAAAAATCTGAAAAGAAATGCTGCATAAAATACAATTTCATCATATTTTGAGAGCTATATCTAGCATGGCACTGAAAAAGTGGACAGAGGCCCAGTGACTGAGAATGAACTATTTCTAGAACATATACTGTATATAATGTGATAATGTTCCCCAGAACAATGTCTGTTCATTATTATTTTAGAAAACACTTTGTAAATTTGGGGGGTGGGGTGTCTGTATAATTTTAATCAAATAGTAAACCATTTTATAAAATACGCTTGTGCATATTAGTTCTGGCATATTTTTGCAATTCCTCCACACAAACACGAAAAAATTTACTTCCAATAAAAATCAAATATCTAATGTTTCTACTTTGCTTGGTATTTCAGTCAATGACAGTGTGAACAGAATTAATTTCAATGTTGGGTTAATCCCTTTCAATATAAAGCTGGTCACTACATAAAACACTTAATGACTGATTCACAAAACCATGGTACAGAAACACCGTATGAGTGCTAATCATAAAATCTCTGCCAAACATTGCCCATCTTTAAGACATCTTTTGGTTCTGTGTATATCTTCCTTAAGTTTACCTATAGGCAGTTTGTAAATGTCTTGTGTTGAAAGCATTTTCAATTTTCTCTAATTTTTATTAGAGGCATTGCCTAAAAGATTTATTTGAATAGTGTAGGCACAGACACTCAGTTACCCAGTACTAACACATTCCAGGTGCTACCAGATAATGCCAGGCACTTGCTACATAGCAGCCTTGTAAACCCTCATCCTATATTTCGTGTCTGAAAATTTGTGAGGTGTAACATTGACTATCTCATTTCTTAGCAGCACACAGCCCTGCTTTCCTCCACCATTGCCTGTTGCCATACTTTCACCTATCTCAGTACGAAATGAACCCTTGGTATTCACTCTGATCAAAATTCATAGCTAGACCTAACTGCTGTGGTTCTGCACTCATCTACAGGACTAAAACAGGCTGGCCTCATCTTCTTGACACCCTTAAGATATCCATAGACAATGATAAGATCCCCTCCCAGTTTTCTCTTCTCCAGTCTAAACAGGCCCAGCTCTCTCAGCCTTTCCTCACAAGGGAGAGGCTCCAGCCCCCTCATCACCCCTGTAGCCCTCTGCTGGACCCTCTCCAGTAGCTCCCTGTCTCTCTTGAACTGGGCAGCCCAGAACTGGACACAGCACTCCAGATTGGGCCTCACCAGGGCAGAGCAGAGGGGGAGGATCACCTTCCTCAAGCTGCTGGTCACACTCCTCCTCACGCACCCCAGGATCTCATTGGCCTTGGCCACCAGGGCACACTGCTGGCTCATGGGCAACTTGCTGTCCACCAGGGCTCCCAGGTCCTTCTCTACAGAGCTGCCTTCCAGCAGGACAGGCCCTGGCCTGTACTGGTGCAGGGGGCTGTTCCTCCCCAGCTGCAGGACCCTACACTTGCCCCTGTTGTACTTCATAAGATTCCTCTCTGCCCAGCTCTCCAGCCTGCCCAGGTCTCGCTGAATGGCAGCGCAGCCGTCTGGTGTATCAGCCGCTCCTGCCAGTTCTGTCTCACCAGCAGCCTCGCTGTAATGCTCAAAAAGAATGAGAAGTTGTACTGAGAAGTTTGTCTCAAATATTGAAACAACCACAGATATAACCATGACGACTGAACAAGCTGGCCAAGGATATGGTAACATTGTAAAGATAAACTGAAATGCACACGCATGGAGGCCTGCCTGACTGTCCCTAACTATGTAGAGGGAGAGGGAGGTATACCCCCAACTAATGAAGCCCCTTCCTCAAAAGACAAATGTTCTGGAAACTAAAACTACACATGTGAGCTAATTTACGTGAAAAATGGAGAAGGCGTGTCAGGGCTGCAGAAAGACCATAAATAACGGGGGGCCTCCCAAAAGTTCAGGGCACTCTGCGCTGGGCACTCTGCGCTAGGCACTCCCATTGCTCTGATCAACACTGGATCCAGGATAAATGAATTATGTCTCTCTCTCTTCTTCTCGTTCTCTTTCTCTGTCTCCTTTCCGCCTCTTATTCAGTCACCCTCTCTCTCTCTCTCTCAGTGGAAGGCTTACACTTATAAGTTGTTAATTACAAAGTGCCATTATTGCCACTTCGTTGTGTAAGCCCAGAAGAAAGACCTTGTGTCTGTGGACCTTTGGTGTCATTTCACCTTAATCTAACCAGGGGAATCTGCAAATCCAAGTCAATCCTCCCTCCCTCTACAGGAGAGTGGGACCTTACACTTACAGAGGGTGCGCTCTATTCCTGCAACCAGGGCACTGATGAATGAGCTGAACAGGACTGGACCCAGCACTGACCCTGGGGAACACCGCTGGCTACAGGCCTCCAGCCTGACTCTGCGCCGCTGGTCACAGCCCTCTGAGCTCTGCCATTCAGTCAGTTCTCAGTCCACCTCACTGTCCACTCATCCAGCCCACACTTCCTGAGCTCTTCAAGTGGGTCCTTGAAGAGGCCAAAGTTAGCTCTCTTGAAGTCCAGGGTTGCAATCCTACTTATGGCCCTGCTTCCTACATGCAGGATCCTGAACTCCACCATCTCATGGCCACAGCAGCCAAGGCTGCCCCCAACATTCACAGCCCCAACCAGTCCTTTGTACAAGGTGCAGCAGCGTATCTCACCTCATTGGTTCTTCCACCATCTTAGTAAAAAAGTTATCATCCACGTTCTGCTGGAATCTCCTGGACTGTGTGTGCCTGGCCATGTTGTCTTTCCAGCAGATGTGACAGTGGTTGAAGTCCCCCAGGAGAACCAGGGCCTGTGGTTGTGAGGCCACCTGCAGGTGTCCGTAGAAGGCCTCATTGACTTCCTCTTCCTGATCAGGTGGCCTGGAGCAAACTCCCACAGCAGTGTCCCCCATGTTGGCCTGCCCCTTAATCGTTACCCATAAGCTCTCCACTTGTTCTGCTTCCACCCCTAGGCAGAGGTCGATACATTCCAGTTGCTCTGTCATGTGAAGAGCAACTCCACCACCTTGCCTTGCTGGCCTGTCTTTCCTAAAGAGTACGTAGCCATCATCCATGACAGCATCCCAGTCGTGCGAGCTATCCCACCATGTCTCTGTGACTGCAATGAGACCATGGCCCTGCAACCGCACACAGATCTCTGATTCTTCCTGTTTATTCCCCATGCTGCAAGTGTTGGTGTACAGGCATTTCAGAGAGGCAATTAAGCATGCGGGATTCCCAGGAGTTAATTTTCTTCATAACAGCTTGTATGGTGCTGTGTTTTGGATTTGTGACCAAAGCCGTGTTGGTAACACAGGGGTGATTTGGCTAGCAGCGAGCAGTCCTTACACAGCATCAAGGCTGCCTCTGTATCTCACTCTGTGCCCTCAGCGAGGAGGCTAGGGGTGCACAAGAAGTTGGGAGGGGACACAACCAGGACAGCTCACCCCAACTGATCAAAGGGATATTCCACACCATGTGACATTGTGATCAGCAATAAAAGCTGGGGGAAGGAGGACGACAGGAGGGACGTTCAGAGTTATGGCATTTGTCTTCCCAAGTAACCATCATGCATGATGGAGCCCTGCTTTCCTGGAGATGACTGAACACCTGCCTGCCAATGGGAAGTGGTGAATGAATTCCTTGTTTTGTTTTTTTCTGTGTGTACAGCTTTTGCTTTACCTGTTGATTTGTCTTTATCTCAAGCCACAGGTTTTCTTTCAATTCTCTCCCCCATCGTACTGGAGGGGAGTGAGCAAGCAGCTGTGTGGGGCTGAGCTGCTGGCTGGTGTTAAACCACAACACTACCCTGAGTTGAAACTCAATCATGGGGGTCTTTTAAGGGAAAACAGAGCTACCCTGTGGTCAGAAGAGTGTCTAGAGGTGATACAGGTTGTTGCACAAACAGAGAAGGAGGTGCATGAGAAGTCTGCATCTCTCAGAAATATGATATATTCCCAGGATACGTTGGGTTTGGAAGGAGAATCAAACGACAGAGCATTAGGAAAGAAGGAATGCAAGTGCTCCTTGCATATAGGAAGTGTTCCTTGCATATAAATAAGGACAGAAAATTTGAGAACATAAGCAGCTACGTAATGAAGAAAGTTCAACCTCTAGGAGAAAAACCGCATGGCACAGTAGTTACGATCAGGAAAGAGCTGGAAGGCTGGATTAGTAGAATATTTTGTTTCAGTGCAGGGAGCTATTTGCACACACGCCATCAGACTGTGGTCTTATCTTTGAAACGGCAGATAGCCACTGCAGCAGTGACCACAGAGCGCTGTATTAATACAAACACCTGTTCAGCTCTGCGTGGCATCAGATGTGACAACTCTGCCCAGAGGGAACAGACCAATTTATGGAACCAATGCTTAATGTGTATCTAAGGAGGGCAATAGTTAGCTGCACTGTAAGTATCGCAAAGATCACTCAAATGGTTTCTTGCAATAGGACTGGAATGAAGATCATGAAAAAGGAGGAAGAGCTGACTGACAACAAGAAAATGTAAGATCATCAAGCTGCTGAGTATTGTGGAAAAACAAACAGAAGACCCCAAACCCACCTCTAAGAAGCTACCACAAATTTGCTTTCGCCACAGCTCAAGCCTGTCACCTCTGTCACCTGCTCGATTTAAAACTATGCAATAGCTTATTAAGTGTCTCAGCTCTACTTTCAGAACAATAAATATGCATGTAAATGGAAAACACTTATAAGAATCTATAAATTACAGAACCCCTTAGTGGTATTGCAGCTCCCTTCCTTTGTCTAACTTCTGTGTAGTATTAATATGCTCCAAACACTGTTAGTTGAAACCAAAACGCAGCTTGTGGAATGGTGAAGGGCAGATGTCTACACAGCTCTAACGTTTTATTGTCAGAAACCTCCACTGAAGTTACCTTCTGTAAATGTAAGAGCATTATACATATATTGAAGCTCAGTATTTAATAAATTAATGTGTGCATGCATATATACACTCACACACCAAAAAAATTATTTCTTCTCTTTGTTTTTTTTAAAGACTTATACTAAATTTCTACAAATTATACCTAAACACTTCCTTTATTCATTCATATTCACAAAAATATTGAAATATCAAGAGACCATAAAGTAAAGAAAATGTCCCACTTTTATAGAGAATCACACTGTTTCTGAATATTCACAACTGTCATTAGTGTTTCTTTCAAAAGCATTCCAGATTAAACAAATAAAGCCACATGAGTCCTGTACATCAAAATGCACAGAGCTGAGATAAACAGCTTCTCACTAAAGACTGTTAAAAGCCATAAATTCAGAATAAAGGAAAGTGATATATAGGGATTCATTTTTTTTTGTTTTTCCTCATAAACTTCAGTTTAGAGAAAACTAAACAAATAAAACAAGAACACAATTTTACAACTGTAGCATTTACCATAAATTAAATCCTTGGAGCTCCTTCAATTTTCCATTATTCTGTCAGCATATGTATGCAGACTGTAATACCCAGCAACTGAGGCATATGAATTCTCATATCAGTCAGTACAGTAGCATCATGTTTTGGAAATACTGCTTTTCAAAAGCAGATGTTTTAAGCCCATGTTTGCTGGTTAATACTTCACAGTAAACCTCCTCCCTAAACTATTCTTTTACAGCTGATAAAGATTTTAACCCACCAGTTGTCATCTATGTGCCTGGAGTGCAGCTTTGGAAATGGTACAAATATCTTGGTGGCAGGAGGGATAAGAAAAATGTGTATCGAGTAACTTGCAGATATACAAATAGTGAGAGCCACAGACAAGAAAATAGGGAACAAAAAATGGGGCTGATAAAACACCGGTTAAGAGAAAAAGAAAAAAAATCCTAAACCCTTACCACACCCCGCCACTCCCCATAGTCCAAGCTCAAACATATTGAAAGCGACTGTTCTCAGTATACTCAATTATCATCATGCTTTTGGGATTCAGTGTTCATTCAGCATGATTTTGGTTTGTGTTGTCCTACCTGTGAGTAAAAAAACCTCTATAAAGGAAACAGTTGGGTTTGCGCTGCAATTTCCTGGTTAATGACAGTAAGATTTGCCTAAGGAAACACAAGAGGAGCTGTGTGGTGTTACAACCATATTTCACATTGAAGAATCTCCAAGCATCAAAACAAAAGTCCCAGTGCCAACCAAAAAATAGTATTTAGGTATCCGCAATGCACAGGCAACACTATTCCTACTAAAATACTCCCACCTTTATATCATAATACACAGCAAATGTTTAAAAACAACTTTTACTAATAGTTGATGCATGTAAAGAATTTTTCTTTACTTGATACCTCACAAAGACTTTTCAAAAAATGTTTGTACAACTTTTGGATGAAAGATGATACAAAATTAGTGATATTGTTTATTTTAATCAAATATATTGCTCTTTTACATACAAAATGAAAAGCTGCTTTGGCACTAAAGTTCTAAGTGGTTTTTAAGATAGAGATAACACAACCTATTTCTATTTTTGAAAAGGCAAGGCAATGAAATAAACATTCTTTCCTGTACAGGAAGATGCTGTTAGCACCTAATGTCACACTACTTACAAAGCAATTTATGCCAGGAACTCAGTTCAGGCTTCTAATATGCCAGTCATTTGATGACTAATTTAAGGTATCTACATGGAGTGGAGTGAGCAGGAAGAAGGTTTATTGTCTTTACTCAAGGAACTTCAAAGCAAAGAGGAGACAGGTAAGTTGCTAAAGGCCATACAAAGCTGAGAACAGCACTGCAAATCCCCTTAATTCTCATGCATTGCCTGCAAAATTCTACACCAAAGGCTGTACCAAGGAGTCATGATTTCAGGGCTGTGCACATACTGGGAAACAGAGTTCTTCTGATGGGTATTAAGAGGTTCCAGCACAATGAACTAAGGTATCAGTTTATATCAGAACATGATTATTTCCCACATGAGTAGGCTTAGAAAAGGTGTGATTCTACAATGGATTATACAAAGAATTTTGTAGGGCACATCAGCAACAAGAATTAAATCTTTACAGAATGGACTCCATAGGAGCATTTTCCAATTGAGATGCCCACTGTGATTAAAATATGAACTTCCAAGCTTGCATTTAGAATTTTTACAATGTTACACCTTTAAATATAGTAAAGAAAACCTGCCAAATAAATAGTTCATTGCAAGAACAAAACCTCATATCTTTGTAAACATTTTATCTGAGAACCAATAGGCATAGTTTTATGAATTACCATGGAGCCCTATAAATTATAACATCATGAGAGTTTCAAATTGCAAAAAATCAAGATTTGAATAGACAAGCCAAATCATATTAAAGTGTAAGTGGCAATATTCCTAAGGCATGATACTAAAATTGATAAACACTGCTGACTCATATAGTAGAAGTCAGTATCTTCAACAAAACCCACTGGAGCAGCAAGTATAAGAATTTGTACTAGATGGTTAGACCCTATCTAGTCAAGGGCATATTGGCTGCTAAGGCAAAATAAAGCAACCGTAAAGCTGGCTTCATGCTTTTCATCTAAATTTTGTTAGTCTGTCTTGCCCTGGTGGCTCAGATTTGTTGCTTTTGAACAATCTGTTTTAATCACCTTCTAGAAAACACCTCAGAAACATTAATGTGCAAGGAATTACCAGGAAAAAATAATATCATGCTTTACATATCTGTTCATTAAAACACAACGTTTTGGATGCTGGGTAAGTATCCATTCAGCACAGCACTTGAGAATGATGCAGCACTTTGGAACAGAGGGCAGCAGTAATAAACAATTACTCTTCTATAATAATGAAAAAAATCACTGAAGTAATTTATAAAGAGGTCGCAAGCACTTCAACAACAGCATTTCAGTTCATGTCTGTTCTTCCATCAAGAGCACTCGTAATTAGTTATTCCTACAGTCACTTCCACATTTTCATGTCTAAAATCTTGTTCTTAGCGGTTCCTAGTTTTCTGGTAACATAGTCAAATGAATATACAAGGACAGAAAATATGCAAAGGTGATGAGCACATCAATTCCTCCAGCCTTACCCAGTTTTTTGATAGCTTGGCTTGATCTGAACAGAGCCAAGTCTTTAGCTCTTGGTATTCCTTCAGAGAAAGGAAACTGGATAACATCTTCCCAATTTGTTACTTATTTGTTAAATATTTCATGATATATATTCACAATGTATATAAAATACACAAAAATATGTGCTACATTATTTCACTCTGATATTGATGTAATGGGAGCAGAATTGGCATGTATTTCAGAAATTTCACATCAGATCTTCCAGGAGGGAAAACCAAAGTAAAAATATCATCATTAAAATAAACTACCTGAAAGAGATGTTAGGAAGGAGAGGGAAAAATAGGGAGCCACTTGTCACCTCTACCAGCTTTAAAGATCAGTATTTCCTATGAAAAATCTAATAGCCAAAACTATAATGTGGCATCTGTGTACACTGAAAAGCACTCTTTAGGTTCACAGTAATTAGACCCCTTCAACAAGCTCTAATTTGGATCTTGAATTGTTTGGGTTCACTGGCACTGAAATGCTATCCCCATGTATATGTTTCCCAAGGCCTTCTTGAAGGTGGATTGTTTTGGGGTTTTTTGGTGTTTTGGTTTTTTTTTCCCCTTTTTCCATTTACATTTTCCACCTCATTTCTGAAATACTGTCACTTCTAAAGAGTATTTTACAGAACTTGATTAGGTTAAAAGAATTATAGAGTTTAACTTTTCTATCAATTGTAGAAAATGTTGTTTGTATGCAATTTCTAGCATGCCTGTTGGAAATTGAGGCCTTTCAACAATATTTCCCTTTCCTCATATGATTTGCAGTTACTTAAGGAGTAATTCATTGTGTTCTCTGTTTTGATTCAATAGTTTGTGGTATGTCCCAGCAGTACTCCCCCCTGTGCTTTTTTAGCCAGCACACTGATATGTTTGCATTCAAAAACCTATGCTTCCAAGTTATCAAAACTTGTAGTTACAACATCTGATGTAAAGCATGTAAACGATGCCTAAAATATTTTTAAAGTCAGGAATAATTCTTTTATGTCAGGAGTGATTTCTCTTTGTTCACCAAAAAAAAAAAAAAAAAAAGAAAAGGAAAAGTAAAGATGGAAGGGGCAAAGATTAAGATCTGTTTTCTTTACCTTTTCAAGAATAGAAAGAATTTTGTTGGTTTACTTATATTTGTCAAACCTTTTATCCTTCAAGTAGGAGCATAGCAACTAAACTACTACTAAGTTGATTTAACATTTTCAGAGTGCTTTGACCTATTATGCACAAACCATCTAGTTCTTACTTTCAAATATGCCTTCAACCAGTTGGTTCTTATCTAAAGGATAACCAGCATACAGCATTGTGTTGTAATGGTCTTGCATTCAGCTTGATTTCCTAATCTATCCAGGGTCAAATCAATCATAAACTTTTCTCCAGTTCCTTAGTCCTCAGTGCACAGGTCATCAGATTTTTCCCTCCTCTTACTTTTTATCAGTTATTGGAGTCAAGCCTACGGGTAAAATCATTCCCTTTATTATTTCCATTTGTACAGTTTTATAGCATCAGTGCATGTTTGGAGGACATGCACAAAATCCTGTCATGGCCTAACCTATTATTTTCTTGTTTATTGCTAAGGACATCTCTTTCAGTGCTTTTAGCAGACATGTGCTGGCCTCAAATTTTATTTTCATTTCTGTATTTCACTCTGTGGTGCTGATACATGTCACCAGCACTGACAGGAATATACTTACAAGGAACTAAAAAAGACCCAAACAACTTACAGCCCTGAATAGGAAGAATATATCCTAGTTAGAATTCCTAAAGGATGACAAAAGAAATACTGCCTAACTTTAGTGCTTGAATGGGGATTTTTTCTTTCAGGTGAAAAAAAGTCCATAAATTCAGCTGTAGGAGTTGCATTTTAATGTCTTGTGCTGTTGGATCCAAACTAGAGAAGTACACATACTAAAAAATGACTTTTTTCCTGACTGAACCATAAATAGGTGGGATTGATGTGAACGAAAAAAATCAGTTAGTATTTTGACCTTGTTCCTGCTTTGCTGCTAATTATGATTAATTATTCTGAATAGTAATTCTCTTTGAGAAATAATACACATACACAATGCACCATGACACAGCCCTTTCACAGGACCAGTGACTGATGTAGTAAAGGAGGCTGCTGCAGCTTAGACTGTCCTTCCCATGGCTCACATTGTACAGGAGGAAACTACAAACTCAAGTATAACCATACAGTTTTCAAAAGCCAATTTAAAACTATCCATAGCTGCACACATGTATAGTCCTTAATACAGCTATATAAACCACAGGCCTTTATGAATAAATGAGGAAGAAGATTCTTAACTATTTTCAGATTAAGTGTGTGCAAAGTATTAGAGTTATTCTACAATAAATCTATTGTATGGTGTGACGTTTCATTGCTGAAAATGTAGTCAGCCTTCACTCATTATCTCACACACCAAAAAACATCTGGTAGTGTTTTGCTAATTAGGAATAATGCGATTGTACTATCACTTTACATATAAGTGATAAGCCAAAGATCTAAACAATTGCATGGTGCAAGGAAAGAATTTTATTAGCAACTCAAATGTGTTTTGGTATTTTCCTCCACAAATTCATTATTGATGTAACTGTCTAGCTTCCCTCATATTTTATTCTTTTCCGTTAGTTCTATGGACATAAAGGGGTTTCACAGAAGTTATGAACATTTCAACATCACTTCTAAACAAGGACTTAACCGTAAAGGTGTTCTTAACCAGGACTTTTATAGGTGCTTTACTGTAATATTTGCAACAGATTACCAGTATCTTATTATTGAAGGTAACTTAATGAACATTACTTCAGAATATTTCCCCTAGCATCTGCATAGAGTTTCTTTGATCACAGTGAAATGAATTAAATCCTGCAGGACACATCCCCCGATAGCCCTGAGCAGAGATTCAGTCAGGCCATCAGAATCTCCTACTAGCAGATGTGCTAGTTTCAACTCTATGTATTTTCAAGTTCAAACTTCCCTATAGCTCTTAGTACTCAGCAGCTAAAAGAGAGGCTTTCAAAGTATGAAGACCTGTTTTCACACAATAGCATGGAAGAACTAAAGGCACATATGCAATTTACACTGATGTTGTTGGCTTTAATCCCCCAAATTAGTTGCCTGGCTACTCAAGAGTATCCACATGAATAACAAGAAACTTTCTCATGCCAACTTAAGGAACAATAAATAATTACTTCAGCGGTCATAAAAGTGAACTACTAATGCAGAAGACTACTAAATCCTGAGATCAGTAAGGCTGATGTGTTGAATAAATTAATAACAATAACTCTCTTTCCCCACTCCCCGAGTATGTTTAGAGAGAAATGTTGTCTTCAAAAGCATTGCTGTGGAATTCTGTATGGGAAAGAACCAAAAGATTCACAAAGAAAATTATTCTTGAGCTTCACAAATGTATTTAGGAAAAAATGTGATAAGAACATTTTGCAGTGAGGATGTATCCATTTATTGTACTGAATGCAGCACTCAAAAGCAAGAAATTACCTTATGGGGTAAATCCTAACAGCTGCTTTTGTGGCTACCTATTTTGCACCTGAATTCTGCACTTGTCTTTCAGATTTAAAAGCTTCTTAAACTAAACTAAGTTTGCAATAATACCATCCTACTGTGGCATCTCTTCTCTTTTCCCTGGCAGGAAGAGTTCAGTTCATATGGTATTTGTACCTCTCTTTTTATTCAGATTTTCCTTTCTGCTATCATCTGCCATTAAATATTACATAAAGGTACAAAAAAAATTTCAGTGTATGAGACAATGAGAAAATTTTTCTAAGTTACAGAAATGGCTTAAAAGCTTCAAGTTCTCATCACTTCCAGAGTGCCTAAGGTCACAGCATGGTCAAACTGTTAGGTAGCTTCATTTTTACACAGACTCTTCCCTCCACACTGAGTTTCAGGAGCGACTCCACAAATCCATAACATTCAAATGCATGTGACTTCAAAATCCTGCCAGGCCTTCACTGCATCTTTAGCCACGACACACATTTAGAAATCTTATCCTAACTGCTTAAGCTGGTTTTTAAGAAGGGACATGAAAATGCTAAGTATCAAAGGATGATCCTTAAAATACACAGTCCTTTTGGATGTAGATTTCAATCAAGTAAAGCTGACTTTAATTTCATCCAATGTAGTCAACATCCTGTTTTTAGAAGTTGCCTATAATTCAGCAGTAAAACAGTTTCTTCTACAATGCACTTAAAAACATTGCCAGTCCTCATCTACAACAAAGTAACTTCAGTTATAGTATAGCAGCACTTCTAAAGCTACCAAATATGAAACCCACTGAAAGTTAAAGGTCTGAGTCCAAGGACACATTTCTAGCTCTCTAAATCAGCAAGCCTTAATTCTGATGGTTTATATTTCCATTTTTTCTCTAAACTCCAGCCTATTCTCAGTAACAGGTAAGAAGATGTAAGTAACTTAAGAATACCTTGTTCCCCTGGCTAAATCTCTTTTCTATGAGGGACATACATTTTTTTAGATTACATTGATGAAGATTGCCACCTGCTTTGAAGGTACACACAGACTGTCAACTTAGAGGACAAATAGGTATTTACATTACAAAATTTATATACCATTTCCTAAGCACAGATCTATATGCTTTATACAGCATATGCAAATGAATGCAGGAATGTTACGAAGACATCAGATCATCTTCTAAAAAGTATGATTCCCTACTGTTTTATCTGTGTAAGAGAACATAGTTTTTTCTTCTTTGAAGTTCTAAACTTCGGCTTGAAAAAGTGGCTACAACAAGCACAATTAGGAAAGCTGCTTTGCATCTGCTGGACCACCATTCGAAGTCAGTCAGTGTGGGGGCAAGCTTGCAAATTTTATTCCATCAGACAATACAGAAAACCTTACACCCATCTCTTTCTATCCCTTTTACAAATGGAGTAAATCTGTACTCACATTTTCTTCCCAAGGTCAAATGGAATTTAATGAAAATAGTTTACATTAACTAGAAAAACAAACAAACAAATAAAATCTGAAGAACCCCCACTGAAAAAAAACCCCAAATATTGCACAAAAAATCAAAAGGCAAAAAGATTTTTTTCCAGCAGCAGCTCCCTTACGCCATAGAGTTTAGCACTGCAGTCCTCAGTAACAAAATATTGCATGTCTATACAAGACAGGAAAAGTGACAGAGATCACAAGGACTCTAGTTTTTTTTTTCCTGACGTCTGTGGATTTACCTTTTTAGCCATATCCTAGTGTTTCTTTTCCATAAAATTTAACGTAGCTTTCATAAAATGAATCAGAGAGGGAAAGATATGAAGGGTAATTCAATCAGATTTGCTTTGATTCATGTTAACACATCTTTGTGCACCAGTTAATAATTGAGTAGATTTTGCAATACTGAAAAAAATGTATTTAAGTTATTCAATTAGAGAGAAGGAACTGTATTCCATACATTTTCAAGGCATGAATATTCAGATAACCAGTTTGGATCACTTCAGATTCATCAATTCCCCAACTGTTAGCACTCATTCTCCTCAAAAGGTCTCCTTACATAACCTCAGCTCAAGCATTAGAAAATGCAATTCCCCAAAGCATTAGTCACTTCCAAAAATTTAGGTCAGACAAGATTTCTACATTTCAACATCAAAATGATATTCCCCTGAAAACTCATAGGGATTTGATTCTATTTCCTTCAAAAGTTCTACTGAATACAACAGAAAGCAAAGAGCAATCATCAATCCTTCACCCGGGCCTCGTGCCTGCACATCAGAGAAAAAGCTCAAAGAGAGAACTCTGGAAGGATGACATCTCTCAGGTGATGTGTGTGAAGTGAGGAAAAGTATCGTACCGATTTTCATCAACTAAACTCCACAAGTACCTTCTTTAATTGCAGAGCATCTCCTCTACACTTCCCACCTCAGAAAAGCTATAGCAGATTTGATCGTTGGCTGAAGCACGGCTTCTAAGAAAGTATTAGAAATGCATAGGAAAAAAACCCAAAATACCTCTCCCAGCCCTCTGGGACATGGAAATTATCTTACGGATTACACACATTATAAGCAAGTGAATCTTGTCTGTTAAACCTTCCTTCTAAATTAAGTGAAAATTAGATACAGAAGCATACAGGGGAAAAGCTAATTTTTTAATTTTTTTTTTTTTAAATATGTAAGTAACAGGTAAAGGTTCATAGAACCCAGTGATAAGCCGATATTACTGCCAAGTTCCTGCTAGTAAACCACATCATTAAAGAAAAAAAAAAAAAAGAAAAAAGAAAACAAGATACTAGGCTGATACTAACCTCACAACCTAGTGCTGTGGCTTCATGCAACTGAGCTTTTATATCCTTTCTCCCTCTACCAAGTAAAGCAGTATAAACTGGTATTATCTACATGTGCTCCCTGCTCTAGAAATACATGGAAGGGGCTTAGTCAGGCATTTTCCTCCCAGCCAGTTTTACTCCTCTTCCCAACACGGGCTAGAGCAGAGCGGGAAAACCAAGATGAGTACAGACTCTGGGAGGACAGCTGCTGAAGGGAGCAACTGTTACGGAACAGGGTTTGGGGACTGTCAGCACTACGTGATACTGTAACTTTCACCATGGGTGTAAGTTCCCCATGAACACGTCTGACTTCAGAAGTAAAACCAAACTGCCCAAGAAGCAGGGGAGTGAGGAAGGCATATAAATCCCCCTTGAACCCTCTCAAAACTATCCTACAGAAAGCAGAAATCTTCTTACGCACCATAGCCTGCAGTGTGCTAATTAGCAGTATCACCATGAAAGAAAAATTAGTTTCCCACTAATTGTAAAACATGAGGACTGTGGCCATCATGGAGCCATGGGGAGAACACTGAGCTCTCCTGGCCACTTGCAACTGCAAAGGTAGGAAGGAAGTATGTTCTTTCTAAACCTGTGGGTCTAAAACTTATCCATTATGTTCCTAGCGGGAGATCTTGTTTTCATAGGTGATACCAGAGACAGTAACCATTGTGTTTTGAAATCTGGAACACTCACTTTAAGCACAGTAAAGAGCTGACTCTTCATCACGTCTTCTGGCAAAAATACTCACCCAAACCAAATATATATGTTTGTGTAGATATATATCTCTCTCTAAAAATAAAAACACACCCCCCCCCCCCCCCTTAACA
>JAVJGI010000062.1:44704831-44790293 GCA_035590275.1 Ibycter americanus | reverse complement strand
AGACACAGACACACACACCCCCCACCACCCACTTAACAAAACAAAAAAACCCAAACAGTGCGATAAGAACCTCAGATTCACCAAAAATTTAGGCTGCTTCATATGGAGGTTATGTGAATTGACACAGCGGTCTCCTTTCCTTTTGACAGGAAAGTAGCAGGTGTCTGTAACCAACACTACAAATCAAAGACGTAACTAAAGTAGGAACAAATCCAATCTAAATAAATATGTTTTGTTGATATTAAGTGCTGATATTCAATCTTCAAACTTTTGCCACAAGGAATCATAAAAATGCTTATAGAAAAAAGAAATATTGTAGGAACTCTTAACTATAAGGCACTTTTTTTATTTATGCCTGTTACAACTGTATACCTGAAATGATAATGAAAATATCTCTATAATTTATTCAGCTGAATTCTGTAACTCTCATAATCTCATCTGGCAACTCTTTAAATATGAATGCATTATTTCAGCATTAGTTACAAACCAAAATTGAAGCAAACTAACAAACAAAAAACCCCACTTTGAATCCTGCAGCCTTCAACTTTGTTTCTACCTCTACAGTCTAAGAAGTGCTGATTTAAAGAGGTGAGGGGAAACGTGGAAGTGTCATGATCACCACCTTTAAAAGTCTGTTCTCTCATTAGCAGTTTGGTAGCTTCATTAGCAAGAAATAAGACCCAGAAAAGGATTTTGAAAGTGTAGGTTTTAGTGCAGATTTTAGAGTCTTTGTCAGGACTTCAGCTGAGACTTTTACTGACATACAGAAATTTCACTATCCATCTATGACTGTTTCTAGCTTGAGAAAGACCAGCAGAGACTAAATGAAGGTTAGTCTGCTCAGTTATATAATTACTTAAGGGAAATTATATTATAAAGACAACTGAGAAAAAAGAAGTCTATCAAAAAAGCGAGTGAAAGCCCCAAATAATTGTTCACTTTAAAGCCCCTCTCTGGAGATGCACTTACATAATCATAAAATGTATGAATTAAAAAAATAGTGTCAGTAGATCAGAACTGAGTTTTAAAGAGCATTTTCACACTAGAGATACTGCAAGCATTTAACTATGACTTTAGTACTTCTACTGGCACAACCATGAAAGAAAGATGTGCTTCCTCACATGGCTTGTAACACCCACAGAATGCAACTGTGAGGATTACAACTTCTCCTTGTAAACTTTAAAAGAGCCAGGAATGTAGTATTAATAACATTTAAGATCTACTGAGGGATCAAAAGAAGGTTTGCAGATTAACATGCCATCTGAAAATGACTGCGCTTTTTTAAGAAGTATGTGTAAAATATACATTACAATATATATACACTACAGATGTATTTTTGTATATCTATATAATAAAAAATGTAGCCTGTGAGAAACTCTCTATGAAGTTCACACAGTTTGGAAATTGATCTTTCTTTGTCTGGTACCAGCATCCTTGCATATGATTTCCTAAATTTTTCTCTCACCTTTGTCTTGATGTCTAAATGCCACCTTGAGGCATCTTATCAGTGGGTCACTAAATTCCAGGCTTGCTTTTAATTTCCACTTCTTCCAATCAGTTAACTGTGACTAAAAAGAACAGCCTCTATTTAGCGTGGAGTTTCCATTTTCTGCCTTACTGAATTTTATCTTTATATAGTCAGAAATACACCTAAATAACCAAATTATCCCATCCATTCACAGAATCACATACCTAAATAAGTTAAGCACTAACTGAAATATTTTTCTACTCTTATTCTCCTTTGGTCTTTGCATTTGAAGGAGGAAAACAGCTATGTTCTGAGTATTCTATTATTTTCTGCAGAGTTAAATTACACTAGTAACAGACTGCTCTTCCTCCACACAATTCACTGATACTATATATAACTTCTATATCCATATTGTGATGTTCAAGTTGAGAGCCACCCTAGAATCTTCAAATGATACCCTAAGAGGTTACAAACACCACTAATAAGTACTGGTCCTGGTAGCTCTCATGTAGTTTATAACACGACACTGCACACAAATATTAATAGCTCCCTTTTGCACACTGGAAATACTTTGATGAAAATTTTCTTTCCTGTTTTTCTTTTTTAAGGCACAACTAAAAAATGTAATAGTTTTTACTATAGAGCTTGCACAACATTAACTCTTTCCAGAAGTAAAACATACTTCAGTAAAGAAATGCTTTGAAATTCTATCACGTCTCTGTCAAAACTTCCCTGAAGTAAGTCTTTGGGATAGTAGTATCTGTAATGATAACATCAGTTAAATCCAATGTTTTATAGGAGAGGTAATCTGGTAATTTTTCCTGTTAAAAAGTTGTATCACCAATGCCACAAAACATATCAGCCTCTCAGACAAAAAGTTCTCTTTTAATTTTGGTGTACTGTGGCTAATTATACTCCACTGAAAACAATTTCCTTATGTAAAAACACTGAGACATACAGCCTGACTTACAGTTTCCTTTCATATTATATATGTATGGATAACTTTATATAGTAGAAAAGTAGAGATCATAGTTTGTGCTCCATTTACCCCTTGAATGATTTAAAACATTTACCTGTGAAGGCACTATGCCTGTTTGTCCAATATATATATCAGAATTCTTTCTTTATTATAAAAGTTTTTCTCTGTCTTCTAGGAGATTTTTATCTGCACACAACCAAAAGTAAACAGGCTTTTTTAAAAAAAAAACAGTTCATTTGATACTTTGTCACATAAAACAAACACAGAAGCTTGTCTTCTATAATTCCAAGCTTGTATACCATTGACACTAGCAGAAAGGTTGCATTTTTCTTTCAGGCCATCAAGCAATTAGGACATAAAAGACAAGCTTTCTCCAAATCTATTGTAATTCCTTGAAACTGCAGACAGAGGTATTCCACAGAATCTTAGGTAAGGTGTTAACACCAGTAAGATCCTCCACAATGCCTCATGAGAAGCAGTGTGGAAAATTATAAGCTACTGCCAGTCTCCTACACAGGAGCAGAACAAGTGTCACTGTATACTTTGTGTCCCCACAGTGGCGTGACAGAGGCACAGCTTATGATGAATCACAGCAAAAAGTGTTACGTGGTAACTATCTACAGAATAAATCGCATTTTTTGTGCAGTAAAGCCACTTGATAAATTGCTTTTACTGTGCACCTCTGGCTATCTTCACATGCCCTCTGCCCACAAATCCCTCTCTCTCCTATTTCTGACATCCCTAGGTGTCAAGCCAGAAGGCACAACTACTGTTTAAAAATTATCACCCATCTAAAAGCAAATCCTGTTTTTCTCAAACCCCACAATTTTTCTCCTAAAAGAACTTAAGAACTGTAGAGGAACTGTAGAGGGTTAATTAACACTGATTATATACAGTTGTGGGCTTGCTTCTGGGGTGGTGGGTTGGCTGATTTAGATAATGTACAGCTGTGGCTTGTTCAGGCTAAGTGGCTAAATAGCACTGAGGAGTGTCGAAGAGGGGGAGCATGGGTTGAAGAGATAAGACTGGATGAAGAAGAGTCCAGGGATGTAGGAGAGACAAGAAGAAGCCCCAGGAGAAGGGGACCTGAATGAGGAGAGGCTGGCTGGAGGAGAAGCCAGGAACCCAGATGCAGCAGAGGCAAGAAGCAGGGTGGACTGGCCTGAAGAGGATGAAGAAACAGCACGGACAGTAGATGAACTTTTGGAACCTTGTGTGGGAAAGCATTGTTGCAGTGTGGTAGTTTTGTTTGGTGCTGCAACAAAAAACCACACAGCAATTAACTTGAACACATGGAGGTGTTACTGATCCCCAGTAAGCAATGCTCTCAAATGTCTACTGTCTACTTTCCACAGTTGAAGGAATGGTTGATAGAAAGATCACTTAACTTTACATGTCTAGAGAATGACAACTTCTAGATAACTCTTATTGTCAGCAGAGAGAAACGGACACTTCTGTTGTATTTTGGCACTAAACTGATGATGATCCTGACCACATCCTAGAAAGGCCCTTATCTCTTCACTGACTACAAAGTGGGCGTCTACACCACAGGTTCACGTGTGGGTGCCTATGTTGGGAATGTTTTAAAGTTAAGGAAAATATACCCTACTCTCAGTGTAAAACAATGAGGCAGCTCTGTCCTGTTTAGCATTGCTGTTAAGTTACATAATACAGAAGAGTATAGGAGTAAAATACAGTGAATGCTTTGCTTAGCAACAGGTAGAGGAACATAATTCACTTACTATGACTGCAACATACAAAACACTTGGTTGTGTCCAGAAGGGAGTCTTGCAATGACTGATTATTGAAAAATTACAACTTGGGAAAAAAAAAGAAAGCTAAAATCTTTGACAGGAGTGCTATTTCCACTTTCACACAAAAAGGAGAAAGTGATCTACAGAAAACACAGATGCTTAAGTACTTTCAAATGCTGCAGGAAAATATGAAATATTAAATGGTTTGTAGCAAAAGCCAATATTCTAAGATAATAACTTCTCACCACAATTACTAACAAAAAACCCACAAAAAAAGCAATGTTGGACAAGCATAAAAATTATGCTCTGAAAAACATATCACTGAGCAGAAAAAAATAAACATAAAAAACAGCAGGTGAAAGCACTTCTTAAATAGCACCTAACTCATATAATTTCTTTCTCCCTTTTTTAAATGCCAGCACAGTTAGATCCTTGTTTGTACTCCCCATGTTGTTTGCAGGATAAGAAAGGCTCAGAAAGGAGCTAGATGTTTATTTAATATAAAAATGCCATTACTAGAAAACAACAACTAGTAATAGAACTAGAATGGAGATAAGAATCAGATGTGAAAATAGCAAGTTTACATTCTCTAAAACAACTTAATTCAAACAATATCATCTTATTCAACATCTAAAGACAACATGCAATAAGGCTGCTGAATAATCTTTAGGGGACAATCTTTCACCTAAAAAACCTCCTATTCATCCTTTTTATGCCCAGAATTTAAGCAGAGTGAAGGCTTTGTACAGCTGACTTAATAACAAGCAGCAGAGACTGAAAGACCAGGAAGACTGAGCCAAAATATGAGACCCTTCCTCCCAAAATTCTTATTAAGCAGCCAGCTGTCTGTAATAAAGGTTGTAGAGAGCAAACAAACTAAGATCATCTTTGTGGAACAGCAAGCTTTTCAGCACCAGCACAAAAGCTTCAGTTTAATGTGTTGTAAAGCTAGCTTCCCAATAAATGTAAGAAAAGGTCATTTTTGATTGAAAACAGCATTTTGATAGTAAGAATTATCTAATCAGCTTCTGAACATGTTTTTCTTTTATTACCAAGATGTAATAAGCAAAGGACCATTTGTGGAATGGAGGTTACATTTAAGACATTTTTCGTAAGTTATATTCAAGGAAGCGATTCAGCATGGTCTTTCCTGCCTCCTGTTACAGAGGATATGGCAGAGCTTTGACTGACAAGTTGTGAAACCTAACGAAACATTTTCATTTTACATGCATTTACTATCTGCAAAACCTGAAAGTGATATATTATGTAATGCATCTCACCAGTTCTCTTCCCCTTCCCAGACATTTATCACCTTTTACCCATACTTCAAATAGCACAGTGTAGTATATAATGCAATTATTTGCATTCACCCAGAGAAGTCTGCAATACATAAAAAGAACCATTAAAAGAGAAAAGGTACCATGCCAAATCCAGCATATTCTTTAGGTTTTGACAGCTGGTTCCAGCAGATACCACAGCCAGTTTTCCAAGTCACTTGCTAAAGACTGTGTTTTGCAAACCCAGCTCCTTTCTCATGCTCCTTTCTTTCTCCCACACAGATTTCATGGCTGTTTCTCTTTGAGACTTCTGTGCAAAAGCCTCTGCCCTAGTGAGAGATCCCAGGCCATACTGGACCTCTTGCTTTTTGGCTCTGACCACACAAACACCTGATATTTCTCCAATACCACTGACTTATAATCATAGATGCATAAAAAGAAATATATCAGTATAAGAAAGATCTACATACATAATCTTGTAGCCTAAATGATAACAAGTGGAGATCTTCCTGCTCTCTGCAACTACTGAAAGGAGGTTGTAGTGAGGGGGGTGTTGGTCTCTTCTCCCAAGTAACAAGTGATGGGACAAGAGGAAATGGCCTTAAGTTGTGCCAGGGGAGGTTTAGATTGGATAGTAGGACAAATTTCTTCACTGAAGGGGTTGTCAAGCATTGGAACAGGCTGCCCAGGAAAGTGGTTGAGTCACCATCACTGGAGGTATTTAAAAGACATGCAGATGTGGCGCTTAGGGACACAGTTTAGTGGTGGACTTGGCAGGGCTAGGTTAACGGTTGGACTTGATGATCTCAAAGGTCTTTTCCAACCTAAATGATTCTATGATTCCATGATTCTAAGTTATTTTAGAGGGATTGATTACTTGAATATTACAATATAATATACTATTAAAGAAGTATTAGAAGTTACAAAATTAGTAATTTCACACAATATTAATGTTATCATGGGACAAATTCAATCTACACTTCACACAGTTATGCTTATACCATGGGGCAGGAAGAGTTTTCTGCACCAAAACTGGGCCCAGGTACACGTCATTTATATGGAGGAAGCCCAAACAACAGAGGCCTGAAGAGAGTTACACAATGTATTTAAAACCAGAGGCTGCTGAATGTTTCACATTGTTCATAGCCAATTCAAAGTTATTTTTTTAATTTTATTTTGAATAAAATTTAGTTTTACAAGCCAGTCAAAGAAGGTTCTTCTGTAGACTGAAGCAAAGTTCATCTCCCTCTCCCCTCATTTCCAACTAATGTTTTCATGGAGCTTTCTCTACCAGCACCTCCCAGCGTATTTAATGACAGAGGCTAAAGAGGAAAAGATCCCCATGCAAAGTTATAAACAAATACTGTGGAGAGAAACATTAGTGGCTGAAGAATTATAGTGTCAGAATACCTGGGATAAGGTCATATCAAACAAAGGGGAGGTAAGTGGCTTTCTGGGTGGGCAGATGACATGGATTGTACAGAAGACTTCCCATTAAGTCTTTACTGTACATTTTTCCAGTACTCCCTACTTCTTCTGGAAAATCTCATGAAGGTCTGTATGGATGACACCACCTCAGAGATGCAGTTTAAGCACGCTGAAAGGCACTGAAGGACCCTTAGTACACAGCAGGTGGTCTAAGATACAGGCACTGGGTAAGGGGGAGAGAGAGGGCATTAGTTGTTTGGTTTTTACAGCTGAATGTTTTAAACAAAGTTCAGGAAGCTTCATAAAGGTTAAAGTTGCTACTGGATGACTGCCATCGTGTAGCTGAGACCAGGCATATAACTGTGCCTAATTACAGACCACGTTTAATCCACCAAATGATCTGGCTGTGCAGAAGTCTGGCAGGAGCTGTCAAAAACCATCACCTTCAGGGGCTCAGTACAGGCAGGCTTCAGAAGCTTTACTTCAGTTTTGCAACATTTCTGTGAGTGCACCAGAAAGCAGTTCAAAAATTAGATATTTTCTACTCTAATGAACCTTTTAAAACACTGAATATTGGTGAGCAAATTCAGCACATACCCAGAGCCAAGGAGCTACAATATGCTACCTAATGATGTGAACATAGGGTATCCTGAATGTGTCTTCTGAATATGACCATTAGTTTTCCTGATTACTTTATTATGCAGGTATTTTACTGAGTATCTCTTGTCTTTGACAGCCAGCAGTAAATGAAGGCAGAGTCAAGAGTTTCTGGTACAGAGTGAATTATTTCCTTAACTACCAGTAATCATGGATACTGTATTTCCACATGAGCACTTGATTTATTTATATCCAAAAGTTAATGCAGTGTTATAGCAAGGAAGTATAAGAGACAACCTTTCAACCTGCTCTCCACATTATAACCAGGATGAAGTGAAAACACCACTATTCAGATAATAGCAACGTCTGTCTGTTTGCCAGTTCAGTGTTTTTCAGCCTTTTTTGA
The DNA here is from genome assembly GCA_035590275.1 of Ibycter americanus. Taxonomy (NCBI): domain Eukaryota; kingdom Metazoa; phylum Chordata; class Aves; order Falconiformes; family Falconidae; genus Ibycter; species Ibycter americanus. The sequence goes on along the minus strand of JAVJGI010000062.1, from coordinate 44,782,384 downwards.
ATCATAGATACAGAAGAGTTTTAAATGGAAGATACAGCTTCTTTTAAAATATTAATATACGCTCACCTCTGAACGCAGGATGTTCATGTCACTGTTGAATTTCCCAACACACAGGCCTCGAAAGCAGCACAGGGACCCCCAGGAGGCTGCAGATGCCAGGCGGGGGCAGCGGTGCAGGCAGGGCGGCCGCGGTGCTCCCAGGGAGGTGAGCCTGCTGCCTGCCCAGCTGCCTGCTCCCCCTTGTGTGTCATCCCTCCCAACCCCCGTCTTCCACAAACCAGCTTCAGCAAATCCCTATGCTCAAGAGCTGTTTGTACACATCTATGCAATGTGACAAACTTTGAGCCATACATTGGCAGTGACTCCCTGAAACCCAAGCAAGCTACTGCACAGGAGCAAAAGATGCACATCACGTCGACACCCTGCGTGGCAGTTGTGCCACAAGAGCAGCGTGGCACGGCCCAGAGCACGTGTCCCATGCCCACCTCAACTTTTTGGGGCCACCCTTCTGCTCATCGCGGGAAGCATGGCCTGCTTGGCCAGCAAGGTCCCGCTGACCACCCACGGCAGGGCCGCGTGTCCGCCCCAGGCCAGGCCGGCCCACCCTCCTCCCAGCCACAGGCCAGGCTGCCAGGTCTGTTCCCAAACCCCCACCCCCTCAGGCCAAAGCACATCTTCAGTCCCTTCTACTCAACCAGCTCTCCCAAGGACACAGCTGCAGCCTCTCCCCACCCCAAAAGTACAGGGGCCCCCCAGCCCCTCGCCTCTGCACGCAGGCCCCAGAGGTGGAGGTGGGCTACAGCACCAGCCGTTCATGAGGACGCCAGAAACGGGCGACATGTAGCAGGAAAAAGGCAGGTGGCTCTGCCTGAACATGCCCCTGGGGTGGCTGAAGGAGAGCTGGATGTGCAGGGGCATTCACAGCGCCTGCCTGCGCTGCCTCTCCGCTGGGGAGAAGGTGCGGCCACAAACACGGCCAGCTCAGGTGGGACCGGAGCCTTCCTTCCCGCCAGGCAGGAGCAGCCCTCGTGCTCCCGAGGGATCAGCTGCTCAGGAGAAAAGCCCTGCATTTCATGCGCCTTGCTATGGGAAAGAAAGATTTTACCATTGTCGAACACCAACATAGGCATAAATTGCACAAACGCTCCCTCATACCTGAAATGCCACCGCTGAGAGGTGGCACAGCGCGCGCACTTCAGCACAGCATGACTGCTCCTGCACGTCACAGCCTCTCTCCTTTTTTTCCCTCTCATTGCCACATTTAACATTTCTTGCAATTCTCAGCATTTAATAGCTGTTTTTGCAAACAGTCAAATGTGCAAACCCTGCTTGAGTTACACAGTATCTCCTTCTTTAAGATCCATCTCATGACCACAGCATATACTTTGGATGGTTGAATGCATCTGAGTAATGATTTGAAAAATAAGAGAAATGCAAAACATTATTTAAGTAGCTCGAGAAATGATCAGTATCCTCATTTTAGTAACATTCATGGTGAGAATGACTAAGAAATATACGACAATGCAGAATAATGTTCTGAAGATGGCTCTTGTGTTTTTGGTTTGGGTGGCGACTGTTTTTTTTTCCAAACACGAAGTAAACCAACTGAACGTATCTCTTTCAGTGACTCGTAAGAATTGTTCTGAAAAAACATAAATCTTACAAGTCAGCTTAACTTACTTTCAAACAATTTCACAGGCTGGATTCGCTTATGATATAAGCATAGATTAACCTCTTCAAGTAGCACCAGTGCAGGATTTTACCATTAGTTGTCTTAGTAGCTTCTCCTACCAGGCAAACCAACCACCTGTTCTGCCCCTGCAAAATCTATGCATCTGAGATGCATTAACACTGGACTAACACACAACGAGCTTTAAAATGAAAAGCTCTTCAGAAAATGACAAAGGCAATCTAGCCCTGGAAGGACACCTATCTCAGGTTTTATGGACTCTATTGTGGGGAGGGAAACTTGGACTGTATCTGTCACTGCCTGATGTTGGCTCTCAGCAGCCAGGCTCTGGTGAGATAGATCATGCTGACTTTTACTGGCACTGCTGCCTCTGCCCTGCATCCTTCACGTGTAATGGATCATCTTGGCAGAGGATGCTGTTCTGCTAGACTCCATATTCAGACTCCTCCACTGACCTTACAATTTGTCTTAACTCATTTTACCGTTTTTTTTTTTCTTGTTTATTTTGATTTTAAGACTTTGGGCAGAGGCTATTTCGGTGCCATCTTGGCATGCATGCTTTAAAGCCACAGCCACTGGTGCTGCTCCTACTGCCAGAGTCACAGGAGCAACCATCACTTCCATCAATCAGTTCCTTCAGAGCAAACTCGAAACAGCAGGGTGTACTGCAGCAGGGTCTCAAAGCTTCACACAGAAAGCAAAGCAGCCCCTGCAAGGCCAACAGCTCATGTTGTGTTTGGGTGGACTGGGAGGAACCATGCTGACAGCATCAGCTAATTCAAAACCCAGGCTCAGCTTCAGGCAGGCGCTGGGGCTGTGGATGCTGGAGGGAGAAAGCATGCTCCTGTGATTCCTTCCAGCGGTGCTGCTGGAGCTGCTCAGGGCGCTGACACCTCATGCTGAGGAGGGGCAGCAGCCAGCTAAAGCCTGTCTGCAGGGCTCTGCCTCAGCAGCATATGACAGCTACCTAAGCTGTTTTCTGACATCTTTCTCACTCAGCTGCACTTTTCTCACTTCTCTTTATGTAGGCTGTTATGGTTTTTTCTATAATGTTGAATATTTTAACTGGGCTCCTTAAATAAACTTTCATCCCATGGATGCAAAGAGGGGAAATTGAAAGAAACTTAAAAAGAAACACAAGGTTTTGCAAGTAGCTTTGATGTTCTCTAGCTTTTTATTTATAGAATACAGATTAACTTCCTTTTGTTAACATCTATTGTTGTTTTATAATGGGCGCTGCAAATGCTTTGATAAATGAATTGAAAGAGTTTGCAGCAGCTCCTGCTAAGTGCCCTGACTTGCTAAAAAGTGGGTTCTGTAAAAACGTGTTTCTGACTGAAAAACGGAACAAGAAAATGTCATCTGATTTTGAATGGTTATGAAATAAAGCAATTGCTTTGTGGCTGTGAAACGCAATTTCTTTACTCACACGTAACCCATAAAATTCAGCTTCAACCTAACCCACATACCTGCACTGGACAAACACAATCAGTAAATTTACTTTTCAGCTATTTACCCTTTATATTACTACATTGTTTTGCTGAGACCCTACACATCCCTTTTCTTCTGCCTCTTGCATCTCTATTATCAGTACCTTTTTATTATCCATTGGGGCATTTTGCTTCTGAGGTGGACATCAGACTCTTTCTTCATTAAATATGGACCTGTTTGAAATTTTCTACAAATGTCTAGAATCATCCCAAAGGTGGCAAATATTCTGAGACTTCTTAGGATGACTAGAAAGAATTAGTAGTGAAACGTATTATGAATGAGGCTAGGTATGTGCACTCTAGCAGTAGTGGCTCCTGCTATTTCCCTTCTTATTTCCATTCCACCATCTCATGTTGTTTTCATACCTGTTGCTGTCCTCAGCGCCACTGTTCCTAATACCAGTGCTTTGATCAGAGGAGGTTTTTCAGTTCAGGACTTTCATAGACAGATAACCTGAAACTCAAATGACAAAGGTCTACAACAGCACAAGCACTGAGGCCCCTAGTGTGCAGTTTAAGTGGAAGATAGTGGCCTGGATCTATGGATGATGTTTCACAGACTTCCAGCTCTCCCTACAAGCCATATCCATAGCAATAAATTAAACAGGCATAACCTCAAGGTCTGCTGGTAGGTATATAGTAGTTATGTACAGCAAAAAGTCAGAAAGCAGTCGTAGATAAGACACCCTTCTAGTCTGTATGGTGCTCAAACTGCCATTTCCCATCACATAATCTGCAAATGACTTTTCCATCACTCTCCCTTTTGATTGCTCATTTTCTGGTCTCCCACAGCTGCATTCAGCACAATGGTGCAGTTTGTTTTACCGAATGCAGATGTCCTCTTGCAAGGTAGCAATGTGCATTTGAGTCTTCTCAGGCCATAGAGGAAACTGAAGTCAGAACCTGAGAGCACTGGATGAGTGCTCCAACTGTGAGGCTACATGTAAAGGTCAGCAACTTGACTGTGTAAAGGAAAAAATTAGGTATTTGTCCATACTCGAAAGGACCATTTTCAGGGATTAATTCCAGATCTGGGGTTATGAATTTCAGTCTTTTAGAGTTCCAAGCTCAAGTGTTCAAGGAGGTATCAAATTTGTAAAAATTACCATCCTCCACAGTATAAGTTGGTAAAGATTCTTATCAAAATGATTTTTTTCTCAGATTTATATGCTTATATGATTATAACCCTTTGCTATTTGCTCTTCCCACTAGCTGTAAGTGCAATAACAGCACGATTCACTGCTTCGTCATCTGAAGATCCCACTTAATGACATATATTAAACCTTGGGTTACTACAACATCCAGCTTATTTCTCTTGATTTTCTGAAAAAAGAATCTCTCCCTCCAGTCTAGTAAATTATTCTCATTTAGTTGACTTCATCTGCAAGGTGAATTCAGAGTAGGAAAAAATCTCACACTTTTTTCATTTATTTGTAGGCTCTTTAAACTATTCAGGGCTCCTTTCTTAGCCACCTCTTCCATCTATACTGGCCAGAAGAGTAAAAGACACTCAAATAATTAGCACATTCCTTTTATTAAAATTTTAAAACATGTCTTTTTCAGTATTTAATGATTTTCAGCTCAGTTTTGCAAAAATAATATTTGGGCTATTGGACATGCTAGTTAGCTGTCATTCCTCTCCTATTTTAGCTGCTTCCTGATCTTTTCTGCAAGCAGAATGTTCTCTTTTCAGTTCAGGTTTTTAATCCCAAGGACTTGAACTCTATTTTTAGCCTTTGTATGAATTTCCAATCTAATGCATTTAAAGGACCTATCACAGATGTCTAAAACCTTGGAAGTAATTAATTAAGTCCCACTATTTCCAGACTACACCAAAACAATTTGTCATTGCATGTAAAATGGTATAATCGAGTAGTATAAATGTTTTCAGGCCAAGTCTTGCTATGAATTATTTAGTTCATCTCTCCTAATTAAAGACCTATTGGAGGATTAATGTCTCATAACCTGACAAACTACTAAGTAACAAATTATCCATATAATAACCTCAAACTAAATTTATATAACTCGAGTAGTAATTTGCATAAGTATACAAATTCCATTGAAACAGACAGTACTCTGCCTTGATATCCAAAACATAGTAAGATATTCAATCTGCATTCAGGAAAGGAATTTGGACCAAATGTAAATTATACTGGAAAAAATAATTCACTGGATGTCTGGGTTTTTTCAGCATTTACATAAATATCAGTTTATAAGGACTGCTTCTATGAATACAGCAGGATAAAGTAGTTATGCTGTAAAATGAAAGCACATTTCCTCATGGAAATATGACTTATTTTCCCCTGTAATGCACCCAACATACATTACCTGGTTACAGAATTTGTATTATAAACCTACAGCATATGTTATGCACCTGAAAGTGGTTGTGAAAAGAAAACAATGTCAATGGTTCAAAAAACATAGTGAAGGATGAAATAGGTCAATATAGAAATATAGGTCAGTGTAGAAAGATGAAATATTGGGACAATATAGAACAACTGCCTATACTGATGAAAGGAGGAAAGCAGGATGCAATGCTATGCTTTTACAAAAAAAAAAAAAAAAAAAGTTCCGAATTGTTTCGTTGCCAAAAATTGGTAAAGTTAAATATTAATGGTAAATAAAATAGACTATAAGAAAAACAGGCAGCGATTCTCCTCCTCTGTCTCCTAGGGCACTGGCCGTCTGTTTCCAGGACTGGAGACCCAGCTCTGATCCTGCCCAACTGTGTAACTGCACCTCCAGTTTCGGAGAAAATTACTAAGTCGGGAGAAAGAGTTGTGTGAAAAAGACAAGAAAAGAAAATTAGAAATGGGGTCCAGTTGTTGAGATGGGGCTTGTTAGTAGCTCAAGGGCTCAAGAGGGAAAGGTAAGCCAACTTTCAGGAGGGAAAGGTGCACCCAAGAGGGAAAAGCCACGGATGCTGGTCAAGTGAGTTGGGAATCATCGGGTCACAGGTCTGAGCTGCCAGTGACAGCAGTGATGACAGAGCTGGTGGCAGACGGCAGCTCAGCAGCACTGCGGAGCCAGTGCCGGGGGCTGCAGAGGCTGACCCTTCCCTGCCGGGCTCATGCGGGCCGGATGTGCTGCAGGCTTAGCCTAATAGCTAATGCTAATGCTTACGGACTGATGCTTAGCCTAATAGCTCATTAAATCCTACCTATCTTCTGTGTGCTAGTTAGACAATAATTACTTCATACTTCATGTTACATATATCCTGTATCCTACATCTTTTTGTACCGGCTAACGACACTTGAACAAACTGATCCAAACTGACAAAAATGCCTGCCACTTTTATATTTCTTCCCCCGAATACATGACCTATTTCTGCTAAGCACAACAGATCAGGCTATGACTGCACAACTTCTGGGTCCCAGATTTTCAGACTCTAAGCCCAATTACACCTTATTTCTGGTTTCTTTTCACCTGGCTTTTACCAGACTGCAGTTCTCTCTCAAAATTTTTAGTAAAATGAAAAATAAATGTCAACTCTTCTTGTCTCCCTTTAGCATCTGCAGAAGAAATTACAGTCAACACACATATTCCAGTCTGACTGGAGACAAATAAGTGCTTAGAGTACCTAGAGAAGAGAATTTGTTAGGTCTCTCTATCTTTGATCCCATAAATTCCACTATAATACACATAATTATAACTGACAATACTGAGAAAAAAACCCCTGCACTCTTATATACACCAAATGCCTGCAAGAAAGGTGAAAAATGACTAGTCGGAACACCTTGGTTCATAAATGGAAAGGAACAAATGAACTTGGAGCTGACTTCTGTAGTTTTGGGGAAAGCACATGAAGAAACATGTCCTACTGAAGAACCCATAAGAGGGAAGGCAAATTCCCCAAATCTGTAACAAATATGATTTTAGTATGTACCCAAATCCAAAAGTGAAACAGAAAAAATCCAAAACAGAGTGAAATTTAAAAAAGACAAACAGTCCTCCCTGACCAGGGGTTTAACAAGCCTCTGAATTACCTAACCTTGCAAAATTGCTTCTTAGGAGGAAAAAGCCCTTCAGGTAATAGAACAGATGCCTCTGAAAATCAGGCAATAGTTAAAATGCATAAATGTTAGCAAACCTAACAGAACAGTCCTCAGGGTTTAGTTTGTTGTGATCTTGGAATACAGCATGGCATAACTTCCAATACATAATAAAGGATTTTCAAAATTCCTATATGAAAAATGGAAGAGAAAAAAAATAAAACTTCTGTACCATATTCTAGACATATGAAAAAATATTACAAGCTGTTAAAACTACTGGAGAAGTCTATTTTTAAAAGTCAGAATAAGCACAATGCAAAATACGCTGCAATTTCTCTGTCAGTTAATGCTCAATAAAATGTAGAGAATAACATGGAGAATATAGTGCCTTCAAATCAATTATGACTGTCTTTGCATTACCCATTCCCTATATAGAGATGTCTATGCTTCTATAAAAATATCCCTCCATCTTTAGAATTTGGGAAGCATCACCTTCACTGTAGCTCCATATTCTGTGTTTGTATAAGCTACATATGTGCACAAGGCCTTCTGTGGAGTTGAAGGAAAAATAAAATCAGTTTTGCAGAGCTCACTCTTCTCAGGGTCCCAGTCTCTGTGTATCTCCTATATGGCTTGTCCTCTATACCAACTAGCTGTTGTAAGACTCAGTGGCTGGCCTGTGTGCCGTTCAGTTTGGCTGAGCCCAGTGATAAAATGCACACCTGCTTCCTCAATTGGCGGTTAAAACCTGCTTATGATATACCCTGCTCTACCTATACTGCTTCTGCCCTATCCCAATAATCCCTACTACCAAGTTCAGCTTGGCATGTGGCACAGCACCTTCCTAGACAGAATTTTAGGGGGGCTTGAGGTTAGTAAATTCTGCAAATGAGAGCTGAAGAATTAATTTTGATGAACTTCTGTACTTTTTTAACTCTTTCCCAAAGGAGCACATTAAGTTGTGTAATTTGTTACCTTTAATACAGAGATTGCATTTGAAATACTTCCATGGTGTGTTTTGCATATATTTTTGAAGGTTTGCTCCTACAATTCTGGAGGGCACAACAACTTATTGAAAACAGCAGGGGAAAAAAGTGACAAGACAAACTCTTGTGTTTTCTACTGGGAGTTGCAAGGTCAATGCTGATTTAATTGAGATATGGGGAGCACAGCTTTACCCAGAGGTATACAAGAGGAAGATGCTACAAGGAGACTACTTCTTCTGAAAATTTCAATTCAATCAATATGAAAGCTACACATTTGGATCAAAAATAGCAGGGAATCCTCAAGGACTCTTCTTACAAAATGCTTACATAATCTTAAGGAGCCTTTGATAGCCTGAGAGGGATCATTTTATGGCTTTGAAAATGTTGAAACATCTGAAAAACAATCAATGTTGCTGGGATTTTTACTGTAAAATTAATGTCAGACAGTGACATTTCTAAATATTTTGAGTGCTTCCATGCTAATTTCTTTCTTCACCAATAAGGCTCTTCCTAGGACTGCTGAGTACTGCAAGTCCTAATTAGGGTATTTGAAGAAACATGAGGCACAAGTGGAGGGCCACCCTATAGGACAAGTCAATATATTATCTTGCTTAAGAGTTTGTGCTAGAAAAATGTTTAATGTTTGATTATGTTTAGTGCCTCTGTTTCTCTGCATGTCGGTGTGTGTGTGTCTGTTTTGTTTTACAGTATGTATTTTAAAGAAAGTCTAGACTGATTTTTATCCTTCAAAGGCTAAATTAAAAAAAAAAAAAAAAAAAACAACACAAAAGCAAACATTACTTAGGTACCCTATTATAGTTGCTGTGTTGAAATATTTCCACCTACAGCATCACCTCATGTGGATGTGTTTTCATAAAACCTTATACTAACACCAGAGCTGTTTCCTCCTAACCCTATTTCAGACCAAATGATACAGATCTGGATCAAAGCAGTCCTCATATTAGTAGGTGAGCTGGTATGACTATTGGGAATTTTATAGGAATTTGACATGCAGTTTTTTGATTCAGCTTACAGTAGGTAAAAACATGTATCTAGTGTGTGCAATATTTTATTACATTTTTATTAAAAGCACAGTCTATATTTACATATATAGTTTATATTCTACTTATTTATTACACTTTTAAATATGAAGAAGTGAATAAAACACCTCAAAAATAAAGGAATGGTGTTTAAAATTATCTGAGATTTGTGAACTACAACATTAGAGTACATTTAAATTATGTTACTAAAATATTTTTACTTCGCTTTATTTATATCACAGTTTATTTTGGAATGCAGCAGCACTGATAATCTCTTTGAAGAGATATGCACTCAAATCTATGACTCAAAACTCAAACCATTTAAAATTAAATAACTATCAGGGGGCATGTGTAATAAAGTGAACATTAAAAAAAATTCTAAGCTGATTCTAAGCTTATTTATACATTTTCTTCCCTTGTGTGGAATAAATGGATATGCAATTTGCTGTGGATTTATGTTTAGATTTGATCTACATCTGAAAAAAGGTTGTTCAATGGATTTCTGGGATAACTAGAAAATCAGACCAAATTAAACCACTCATTGATCTTATCAGATTTGTCTACTTTTTATATATATATATATCTATGCACACACACATAGTTATATATAAACCCTCGAACTTGTCATTCACTCTGCTTTCTTCCCTCATGGTGATAGTATCACCTCTGGGTCCAACAAAATGGGGCTATTGCATCTTCCCTACTGGACCGCAGTGAAGTCATATGAAAAAGCTGTATCACCATTAGCCAGGTCATCATCACCAGTTACAAAATTTAATTGTTTTTGTTTAAAAGGACTGTATTTTGCCAGAAAAAGCATCTCATACGTGGGAAATAACTCACACAGAATAGTAGTATTTCCAGATACTGCACATGTTTGAGTCTGGATGCAAAGTCTGAGAAATAATGGAGCTCCATTGTTTGGCAGCAGTGCCACCAATTATCACTTTTTTAAACCATGGTATTTACTACCAGGAAAACTCTATGTACTTATAGCTGAGTCAAAATAATGTACCTCACACGCCAGGGGAGAATAAAACAGGAGGTACGTGGAAGATCTTGGAAGCTGTTACTTTAAATACAAATATTTGTGACTTCATGGTTTTTCCAGGCTCTAACGTTTCTGAGTGCTGTTGATTCAGAGGTGACTGGTAGGGCTGGAACTTGCATGGCAGGGCTGAATACGGGAGTATACGTGACACCCAAACGTGAATTTGACTGAAGTAAAGCAGATACTGTGATGGGGCACAGAATGTACTTAATTAAATAATAAAGAAGAAAATCCCCAAATAACCCTTTGGACTTAAACATTGGTAAAGGTTTAAGGGTTATTGACCATTAGAAATCAAAAGTATTATTGAAAGATAGTAGGACAAGACAGATGAACAATATAGATGGTGTGAGATTTTAATTTGACTGACTGGCTGGTTGAGTGAAATCATTAACACTTTGTCACTGTGACAGGAGACATAAAAGCTCAAAACTTGACCATGAGAAAAAAATACATCTACAACCTGAAATGCCAATTAAAAGAAGGAAAAGTGCCTTTGCTTGTAATGGCATGAAAAGTAGATCCCCAGAAGTATCACCAAATTTAAAATATGACTAGCAGTAAGTGACCTACCTTTTATTTTAACTATCAACTGAACCTTTTCACAGCCCCAGAGGCTAAGCGTGAACTTTCATGCAACCAGAACCAAGTGCATCTCACACACTTCCTAAAAGGCAGTTGTATCACAGATAAGTAACGGCCACAGTAAAAACCACCATAGAAAAACCTCTCCCTCCCTAAGCAAAAAAAAATAGAAAAGAACCTTGTTCTGCACTGTAATCTTTACACGAGACCAATTTTTGCTACCGATCAGTCAGATTCAGCCTTTCATGCTTTCCCCTGTCCATCCAGATCTATCAATTTAGTAATTTGAAAGGTTTATGAATCAAGTGGTCTGTTTAGTCAATCCCAGTCTCAAATAACCTCCCTGTTGAGGCTCAGACCCGTAAGTGTTATGTGAAGAAAATTTATCTGCTCTGCAGAAGCAACAGAAATAACTGCAGTTCAGAAAAATTGATCTCCTCCCTTTACTTCTCTGTAGGCACTATGTCATGCATAATCTGTGTCAGCCAGAAAGCTGGGCCACTTGAGTCAATCTGATGTCTATACATCTTATTTTGGGGAATACTCACTTTAAGGTTAACATGGGACAATGGGGTGGTAGAAGGATTAAGAAGCAGGAAAAACTGAGGCAGATACCCCTTGTAATGACCACTGAGAGTCGATCAAGAGTAATGAAATCTACCATTTCAACAGCCATATTGCTTGTTGTCCATACAGAATTGGTTAGGATTTAAATTTTTGTAATGGAAATCTAGTGATGGAGTTGAAACAGCTAGGTAAGATTAGTACCAAAAGTTTAGAGGAATATTCTCCTTCCTACTAACAGAATTTGAATTTCTTATATTGGACAAAAGACCCTCTAGACACCTTTCATGTTTCATTGCCTCTGGTGGCTCTGCCAGGCTGCACCTCCTCATTTGTTCTCAGGATTGTGCCCGTCCATGTTAGTGGTGCAGAAGAAGAAGGGTAAACATCTCCAGTCATTCAAGTACGCCTCCTCTCCCGGCCCTGCACCAGTAGAATAAACTAAAGCACAAAAGAACTGATAATTGATGATTGGTGCTTTGTCTCTCACACACATCCATCTTTTTTGTGCCCAGGCTCTGCTAAATGAAGAAATGTCCCTTTGTGACCTGCCACATATCTTCTCAGTCTGCAAGGATTCAAGATTTTCTTTTTGCTTTTAATAGTATGTGAAATTACACAAGAACTATAGTAGAAGAACATTAAACACAGAGAAAAATTGCAAGTGAAACACATAGAAATAGGGAGAAGGTCATTGTCTTAATCCTTAATCTCTAATTGAACCTTACTACTACCCTTAAAAATAATGTCATGTAGAATATTATAGAAATGTCATCTAATAAAAAATAAAATCCCTTTAAGAATTTAAATGGCAAGAGGCTTGAGCAGTTGACAATAGGTTTCTCCCAGAGAAACAACTCATCTAGACAGAGGAGTCAGGATTACTGGAGCTAGCTGTCATGCGGCTCTGTGAACTTTCTACATTTCTGTTAGCTGAGGGTATTGGCCCATGCTGACCTTCTGCACTCTGCTTGAGGCAATCACATCAAACTCCCTTTCTGATGAGCCAATGTGAATGGCAGTCTGCTAATAACTCTTCTTGCCACATTTCAAGATTCATGACAGTTACATCCAAAGGAATTACGGACTCCATATCTTTTGCCTGCAATTAATGAAATCCTTTCAGTTCAAAGACCCTTAACATTAATGCTAATTCAAAGGATATCAAAGTAATTGATAGTCTGCATGAATAAATCTGTGTGCATTAAAATACTTAACCTTCAAAAAAACCCCATCCATTTACGATCATGGTGCCTTAAAATGGTGAAATCACTAATCAGAAGAAATTCCTGAGCATTACACATACAGTTGGTTAACCTGTATTAGGAAAAGGAGTTCATTTCCTTATCAATTGATTTAGAGGAAACTCAAACAGCAAGTAACTACATTCTGCTGCTTCTGCACAGGAGCTCTTACCTGACCTCTGTTGAGAACATTTCTGCCCAATGCCAGTTCCATAGCTTGCATTTCCAGTGCTACACCTGATTAAAATATCCAAACTAATTAGCATGTAACAACCAACATTAACAACATATGCTGAGACTTAAATGAACTCCTAATTTGTAAAATGTGCTCAAGGATGCTGTATTATTGATTAAAAATTATCATTTTCTCTTGCTCTAGAGCAATTAGTCAAAATGTAAGATAATGAATATGTATAAAGCTAAGGTAAAAACTTGATCATACCCTAAGACACCAATTTTGTGCTTAATAGCAGCCAGCAAACTGCTGGCAAGGAGCTCTTATATGTTAGGTTTTCAGGGCAGACTTTGTTCATTGCAGTCTGCTTTACAGCTAGAGCTGAGAAAGCAAGAGGGCAACTTCCCTCTCAAAAGCCAAAAGGCAGCATCAATAGCACCAAATAAAGTACACAAAAATCAAGTCAAGCTAACTTCTAGTGCATATTCCCAAGTGTTTGTCCTCAGAAGAGAAAGGTCAAACTGTCAAGTGAGCCAACACCTTTGATAAAGTCAACAGCAATGCTAGTTACAGCTTTGCAGTTTCAGTTCAGAAAAATGAGTATGTGCATGCTGCATTGCACTGATTTGCTAGGACACTTTTGATGGAGCACAAGGCCACAGCTAGACATCTTTACTGCACTGGCGAAGGTAAGATTTGGCCTATCCTTCAGTCTTATTAACAGTAGCTTATTTTTATGAGCTGTTCAGCTAGCTATGTCCTTCACACACATCACAACTATAGCTGTTAGCGCTATGTCTTAATATCAACTTTCCTTCCCTACAAGATTTAATCTTTCCATAGCCCACTCTGGGTTGTCAACAAAATCTTCTTACTCTGTATTTTCTGTTTTTGGTTCTCCTAACCCAGCAGATTTCACATGCACTAAAAACTCTTTTATACTTACTGAAGAGGTTTCCCCTGGACTTGCTGTACCCAAGGTGATAAAACAGACGTGTAAATCCTTGAAGCTACATATATTTCAGATATATTCAACACTCAGAGATGAGTTAAGTTGGGAGAAACACTTCAAAGTAGTTGCTAATGCTAGAGATGCTAGCTTCTGGGAATTATAAGAGAAGAAAATACAAAGGAACAGCTGTCACCAGGGCTTTGCCTCAAGATCAAGAAAAACACTATTGTGTAGCCCATAGTCTTTAGAAACACAGAGATATATTAGATGGTCACCAGGCAGGGAAAAATCTGCCTGTAAAGAACCCCATACCCCTTCAAAATATAAACATACTCCCAGCAACCCCTCATCTCCAGCCTGAATGGGAACCTTGGTGTACAGGCAGACAGGTGAGTATTAAATTTCTTTCTTACTTCTTTTTCTGGACCAGAGGGGAATTCAAACTCTTCTTGAGAGCTGCCATATCAATCTTTCCATAGGCAACTGGGACTTCGTATGTCATGATGACAGCTCAAGGTATTAAGCTCTTCATCAAAAAAGATGCTTTGCTCTTTGAAGAAGAGTCTTTCTTACATAATAGCTGTGGCTGCAATACTTGTCTAGCAGCAGCCTTCACAGAAATGCTTCTGACAGTGAGGGAAAGGTTTTTAAAAGCTGTGTCTGTCACAAACTGAAGCACCACAGAAGGGAGGGGACACGACACGTTACAGCTTGAACCTTTCTGGAGCTATTAGAGATGTTTTGGATTTTTTGGGGTTGTTGGGTTTTTTTCTATAATGAATAGGTTATGTCTATAAAAATAGAATGAAAAAGAATCCTAAAATTAGGCTGCAATGCTATCTCCTCTCCTCCTTATCTGCTAAGTCCATAGCCTTGCGTCTCTCAGGTGAAGCCACAGGTTCATAGTAATTAAAACATTAACACCCATTTCTGATAAAAAGGAAAAATTCAATGCTTTTATAATGTAATTCAGGAAAAAAACCTTTTATCAGCCTTTTTTGTTTTGCTAGTTAATTTTTTTAAGTATTAATAATGTAAGTTACTATGAAGCTTTTAAATTAAGTCCTTGACGGCAAGAGGCTGACTAGTAGCACTACTAATCACAAATGAAATTCTGAATGACAGAAGCTCACTACATCACATACATTTCTTCTTGTTAACTTCAGTTAACCAATCAAAGGATATTGCTTTGTATTTCCTCATCCTCAAGGAAACATGCAAGTCTGTTCTTCACAGGCTATAGTTTTAGCAGGGAAGATTTCTTGCTTTCTTATTTATTTTTTTTATCACAAACATAGTGATCTCAAAATTAGGAAACAATGTCTCATCCTTTAATTGATTTGGATAGAGGAAATCTGAAAAGTTGTAAAGCAAGGCTGAGCATCTATGTGCTCCAGGATGAGAAAAAGTGAAACCTCCTGTTAAATCCACTGTAAACCTCGCCTGTGAATTATGTGTCTGCTGAAATCCCAAGCAGGTCAGAGATGATACTCAGCCACCAATTGTTAAGTGTGGGAAAGAAGTGAAACTGTTCAAAAAGCTGCCTGAGGAGACCCACAGACAATATCTCAACACAGGCAGAAACACTGTATGCTCCCATGGTCTCTAGAGAGGTGACTGGAGCTGGGTGAAGAAGGGAACTTCCCAACATTGCCCTGCCTCTCCAGCTTGGAGGAATCGTGTCCCTACTCCTCCAAGTGGGTACGTCACATTGTGCTGCAGTGAGCTGAAGACCCTCTATTTTTTGTCTGGTCCTCCCACAAACTCAAAACTCCTCCCAAATATTATTTTCCATTACTCTTCTCTGATGCTAGGGGTTGTATTACAGTTAATTACTTTCTACCCTGCACCTATGCTAATTTTGTAGCAAACAGGGAAAAGAAGAAAATCCTTTCACTTGCAATCAGGCAAGCCTCAAGGGACTGACTATCTGACTGACATTCCAGCCACTAAAGTTTTGTTATGATAACTGAACAGTTTAGGAGAAGGAGGAGTTACTTGGAGCTCTTCTGCCTTAGCTCAATTGATTTTATCAAACTTATCCTCTGAACACACTGCTTGCTTCTTTTATCCACCTGTTCTTGTAAGGCACTTGTATAATTTTTCTAGGACATCCTCTAATTTCTGATCATACTAACTATTACAAATTAACATCAACTAAAATCCAAGGTTCTAAGAAACAAGTCAGGTAAATATATTCTTGAAGTACAAATCAGAAGCTAAGAGACTTAAAGGGAAAGTATATCCTATGATTTTCTTTTCTCATGTCAGAATGCAAAATTATGTGTTCAAAATCATGTAACAACAAGAAGAAGAAGAGTGTCTTAACTTCATAAGAATTACAGATAAAATTACTTACAATTATCATTTGAGTAGGACAATTTAATTCCTGATATATCTGTCTATTCCAGATAAGGTAAACATAAGATTTTTTATTAATGCTATCTTTATAAACTTCTTACAGTTTAAATATTATTTACTTAAGTATAAAACCAGCAAAACCAAGAGATACGTAGCCCTGCTGCCAGCAGCTGTTATTCTTTAGTGTTCCTGAGGTAGTTACATGATAGGTGAATCCTTCACTGTGGTTTCCAACAGCCTACAAATTACTGTTCTACTAGGCTTAATTTTTAGTTACCTCTCCCTGAAGATCAGCATGGCAGCTGGGCATCAGCAGAGGATGGCTTCAGCTGTGTCCCATAGGGAACATTTAGGGTAACTCCAGAGTGGAGGACCAATTTCTGCCCCTCTTGCCTCCAGAGGTTGCCCAAGCAGGTGTGTTCCTGCAATCTGAGGCTCACTTTGGCACCTAGACCCTGGCACGACAAAGGAGGACGGCTTTCTGTGGCAGTCAAGTCAAGGTGGCAGGTTTAGGATTTCACGTGGGAACAGCAGAAATTTGTTTTGTTGCTCCTTCATTCCCAAATTTTGTCTTCTTCATGATCTCATTATGGGTTCCAGTTTGCAAATCTTATTGTTCTATACTATTGCCATTTAATTTGTAAAAGTATTTACTAAAAAAAAATCAGGTGTTCACAGGCAAAAGATTTACAAAAAAAGACTAAATTTTCTCTTAAATTTGGGTATCCGACATGCCTATAAAACATTCAGCACATACTGTTTATCCATGTCTGTCTGTCTTTCAAATTTGCTCTTACATTTTGCCTTCAGTTGTCCTGCTCATTATGAGAATTTTTAATCTCTGTACTATTTCTTCTGATTTCCAGCAATGTAGACTACTCATAATCTATCGACAGTTTCTTTTTAGATATTCTATATTCTCATTTCAGATATTTTATTCTTAAATGAAATTATTAAAGAGAAGATGTAATACAAACCAGAAAAGTGTCTGCAACTTGTCTGCTAATTCATCATAGCTTTACACTTGAACTTTTAATTTAATAGATTTAGTGTGTGCCGCAGTATTATTGTTACTTAACCAAGTTATGTGATGACCATTAAGGTCTAATGGAACATTAAACATAGACAATAGACACCCAAACCTTTTTTAGCATTTGTTAACTCAGAAAAATCAGGAAACGCGTAAGGGAAAAGCATTTTTCATCCAGAGGATTTCTGTTATAAAAGTGGGTTTTTATATTTTTGGTAATTTTTGTGGTAAAAGACCTTTCATACACTCATGCTTAGTTTCAACTGTGCAAACTACACTGCTAATGTGAATAAATAATCTTAAAGCAGTATGGATCAGCAAAAATCTTCTGCCAATATTAAATAATGGTAGAAAAATAAAGTTTAACGACTTCCATTAAGCATTTTAAGCCCTAGTGTAATGCAATACTGATAGTACTAACATATGGCCTTTGCCATCATGTCTAAATTAATCAAAGCTCATGCTCTGAGTATTCAGTTTAAAAAAAAGGAGGTGTTATGGTTTGTTTTCCTTCAAAACCATGGTCATTTTAACAAAAAATTAAGGAGTCAGGAAAGGAGAGTGTTTATCACAAACAAAACAAGAACACACTTAGGCACCAGGTGAACACTCAAACAGTTGAGTGGTTCCAGACATGAGTTACCGCTGTGATAATTAACATCATTACAGCCAAGTCAGGTATAAAGCTGAGGCAACTCTAAATATTCTAAGATGGACTGAACAGAATTGTGATTGCACCAACTACTGTTCTTCAATATTGCCCCTCAATTACCAGGATACACAGCCACAGTTTTTGTGGATTTGTTTTTGAAAGGAGCCAAGTATACACATAAGCTACTGAAAATCCATGACTCCAGTCCTCTCCTGCTCCCTGTGAACCTGATGAAATTGGGAACACCTTACACCTTGAAAAAGCATTATGGAGTTGGCAAGTTAAAGCTCCTGGTTTTAGAAGTGCTCAATATAAACCATCAGGCAGAGAGCTGTAATTAACTGGTAAATTTGCAGGTGTCTTCCCCGCCCCGAATCAGTTATGAACTACTAGCCTAGAGAAATTCAGTGCTGTATTTCAAATTCCATGCGCTGTAATTTATTGTGACGAGAGTTTGCCAGCAACACAACTTAGATTGTTGCTTCTTTGTTTGAAAAAACAAATACAAGTGTCAAAGCAGAACAGAATCTATGCAAGTTTTCAGGAAAGCTGACTTATTATATTTCAACTATATTCTACATCAGCATTGCCCAGGCTGACTCAGCCCAAGGGTTTTGCTGTCTGACTCTGCCTGGAATTACTATTTTCTTTACTAATTCATGCCTAGAAACCTTCCGAATGACTTACTTTCTGGACAGTGTCAAAGGTGCCATATAATACAAACACTTGCTTAGAGTTATCACTATTATACTTAATTCATTGAGATAAATAAGGAATCTCTTGACACGACTAGTATTTTACACCATGAAAAGCAGGCTATTTTGACAACCGTCAGCATTATGGGTTACGAGTAATCACAGACATAAATCAATAGGTGCTGGAAATATTGATTATACATTCACTGTTAATTTTCTGGCACCATATCTCTAGGATATGACCATCACATCTTCCACTTAAGTCTTCCAAAAAAGCCTAGAAATAAATACAGAATTTCAGGCTCCGGCAAAGATTAAATAATCGGTTAATGACTCTTCAGAGAAAACCTTTGTATGTCACTGCATCAGACTTTGAACGATCCATGAAGTAATTTATTACCTCCTTCTCAATTAGTGTAAGATGTTAATATGGGTTAAAGGGAACTTTCCAACAAAATGAGAGAAATATGATAACCGACACAGGGTTTCCTGGTTGCACTTTTCTCAGTTCTGGTGAATGGAAGTTAAATGTCATCTCCACCTTTAATGTGTTCTGCTTTGATTGAATTGAGCAGGAGGAATATGTTCAAAGATCAGCATTTTAAATTGCTTCGTGACAGGAGATGTGTTTAGCCTGAGTTCCTAGCAGTGGGCAGTATGGTTTCAGAAAGCTTAAATGGGGTTAAACGGGAAAGAAGAGGATTTAATTGTAAGGCATAAGAACACAGTAAAGAATTCTAATGGTGGTTGGTTGATTGGGGTTTTTTTTGTGAAGTAGGGTATGCGCACGTATGTTTATGTAAAGGAAAATTCTGCCAGATGAGGAAGGCAGAAGCTAGGCTGGACATGCAAATAATATAAGGAACCAGAGAGACACTTGGGTGCACAGACAGTAGGGAAGAGCAAAAGACATCGAGGCAAACTGGTCACATTGGCAAAGGAAAAACTGAGCACAAGCTAACTACAAATAAATTTAGTCTGGGAATTAAAAGGAAATTACTAGTCGGTATAAGCAAGGGAGGTAACTGTTCTAATTAGTTTTCAAATGGAACTTGATGAATTTATTACCAATAATCCATCAAGCTGTAATCACTGGAAAATGAAATCAGTTTTTCTCTGCTTAAGCACATCCCTTGAGCTTGCTTTCCCCAAGCACACCAGTCTCGTGGATTTTCACCTTGAAATCATGTAGTTACATTTTGTAACTGCAAGCACCACCAACCCTCTTTTTCTAATAACAATTCTCCTGTCTTAGAGAATTTCTTAGTCTTTTCTAAGAAACACCAGCTCTATTTGCACTGCCACTGTTCCAGCCTCTGCCCTAGGACAGGCACACACGTTTGTGCAGAACAGCCATCCATACCTTTTCAGAGCAGCATTTCTTAGCAAGGCTGCAGCAGGACCACCTCAACAGGACATACTTTCACTTACACCTAATAAAGAATTGAACTGCTGATAACTGAAATGCTTTGCTTAGTTGGACCAGACCCAGGGGCCTTCCAGAGTCACTTCTTACTTAAAGATACCCTGATGCAGCCCCAAGTTGAGGGATTTTCTTCGTACATGTGTTTATTTACCGAAAGTTATTTACAAACTCCCCCTTCCTCAAGCCCTGAGGTCTCTCATACTTAGGATGTGTGTAAATGTGCTGGTGCACGAATATCCCCTTGTGCTTCCTCTCTGGTTTTTGTGAGGCTGTTAAACAGAGTTTAGCCCATAGAGAGGTCACTCCATCATTGTAAGACAGCTGTGATAATCATTGCCCTGGTAACGTGATGGAGAGTAATGCAATCCCAGTCATCTTAAAAGTCAGTCAGATCTGTGTATAGCACAACACAAATTAAACTTGCAGTTTAATTCATGCAATGATCAGGTAGGCAAGAGCCTTTAGACTGGAAATGGGACATATAAGATTTGTCACAATCCAAATCATGAACGTGCCATGTAATGCATAGAGTCACATGCCTATTGTGCATATGTGACATATCCACAAAATATAATGTCAGATTACAGACTAAATTAATTTTACCAGATTTATTTCATTAATTTTAAAGAACTGTATACTCATCTCTGCTACAAAGTGTACATCATCTTTGCCTGTATTGTACCTGCTTTCAAATAAAATTAAAATGCAGATTATCTCTTTTTAATTTTATTGATTCATTCTTAAGTCTGGGAAAAACATGTTGTATGATGTTTTATGTCTGCACTTTGAAATGATGACTTGCAATACCTTTTTGTCTGTGCATTAAAATAAATGAAATTTTAATAGTAGACCAAAACTGATTGATGCAATCCAGTTCATTTTAAAATGCAAGTAAATCAAGTTCATTCCAGATGGCAGCCTGATTTGCTGTCTCTCCCTTGTATCACAGTTTTGCTCTACTTCACACTAAGTATGGTAGGCTGTCCTTTTTAACTAGGGAAGTAGATGACATCTGTGCTTTGTAGAATTTACCTCTGGCCAAATACCATTACACCTGCTCTTGGCAATGCCATCAACTACAGTGACAGTCAAAGGTCTGTCCAGAAAGGGAAAGCAGCCACCCCACAACCCCAGCTGTGATCTTCCGAAGGCAACTAGACCTGGATGGAAGGAGGACAAATTGAGACATTAATTATTTTGTACACTTGCACGCACATCAACCCTCCATACACCAGCTTTCCTGTTTGATGCTGGAACCAGACTAGACTTTAAAAGCAGTGAGCTGGCTAGTTATAAAAGGCTATGGTTTGTCGCAGCCTATTTTTGCATATGCCAAGTATGTGAACAGGCTTTCATGGCCTGTCAGGTAGTATCTCTTAAATGCTAAACAAGGCTTTGGGCACAGTCTTTGCAACCATGTTTTTTACCAAAAATGAAGCAGTCCTCTAAATTCAGGTAAAAGATGCCCCATATATATATACGCTCATGTTTTACTTCGTAACAGAACCTCTGTAAACGAGGCAGTAGCTGCATAATCAGCAGCTGTTCACAAAGAAGTCCTTGCTCTTGCAACAGATGGGACTGCTAATGACAGTAAGCATGACCCATGCTGAGGAATGCCTCCTCCAAAAATACTTACTTTAAAAAGGCATGGTTTAGACTTTTCAACTCAAAAAGTACAACACAGAAGTTACTTTGCAATTCTTACTTTGCAGTTAAATTTTGGTCTTCCTGCATACAGCCGGCCCAAGAAAACTTTCTTTTTCCTTTTTTACTAAAATATTTAATGTGCTTTGTATTCATACTCCATTATTAAATTACAGTTGGCCTTTAAATTACAACTTTGGCAAAAGCAAAAATATCAACATGGGCTGTTTCAAAAAAAGCTATTACTACCTTTTTTTTTTTTTACAATTTTCAATGTAAAATAAGAATGGCTATCAAACAGTTAGTTATAAAGTCTCTACACACCCCAAGAGTGTTACGAAAACAAGAGGTTCCACAGAACCTCTGCTAAATTCACACTGTCACATGCTGCTAATTTCTGAAATACTCCAACATAAAACGGTTTCAGAGAAAGAATGGGGTTCCTAGGCAGCAGATTCAATCCAGCTCCAGAATGTTTTGAATTCTTCTTTTGGGATCATAAATAAAGTTGATGCTGGGAATTGAAAAATTGTTGACATACAATTTGTCTCTGAGATGTATTGTGAACTGACTCAGCCATTGCAGCCAGAAAACAGTAAAACATTCTGATGTAACCTGGCCTGCTTTTGGCATCATGTTTCACACCTCCCTCTAGAAAATCTCACTTAAATCTAAGATGTCTGTGGATTTTTTTTCTTCTTGACATCAAAGAAACATCCTTTTTCCCACTAGTCCCAACCTCAAATCAGTTTAAAATCTGGAACAGAAACCACAGAACTCACTTTAATGAGGAAATCTACTCCAATTCCTATTTAGACATAATGCACTGGCTATATTCCCATCTTGTTAACCACCCTATTCATCTATATCCATCAACCTCAATGGATGAAACAAGGACTGACACTAATAACTTTGCTTCCAGTTTCTAAATGCTGTTGAATGGAAGGAGAATAAATGCAGCTGAACTCTCCTACGGAATATGGACTTCATCCTCTACTCCTCCCCCGAAAATATTTTACAATGCTTTCAACAGACAGGTTCTGAAGATGCTGCACTGATTTTATTTAACATTAGGCATTATTATCACCTATGTTCTCAGAAATTTTCTGATACCAATTTCTATACACCTTGACATTGCACAGCTTCTTGAAATCAGCAGAAAAGGTTGTTCTGACCTGCAAGGTAACACCTTCTGAAACTTTGTCTAAAAGTCCTTCCTAGAAAGCTTCAGAACAGTTCTTACACATGTTGCAAAAAGACTAACTGCTATATTAATATATTATAAGAGGTGGAAGACTGATTGAGCTCCCACCTTGCTGTACCATCAGTCATATCATTAACAATTTGTTCTTTCTTTTAACACTGGCAATATCAATCCTAATTACTTCCAGCTTCCCATTAACTCATATATACAATATGTATATTATATATGTGTAATATTGTATCCTATGTACACTCACCAGTTAATCCCTATCCTTGGCTGTATTCTATATATCATGCCTACTGGCACAACTTTACAAGGCTCAAATACTGCTTGTAACAGTAATTACCATTTTTTTTCAGTCACAGATCAACCACTAACAATGTCTAACTGCTTTCCTAAACTTGCTGAGTGAGACTTTACAAAACAAGAAACATAACTTTTGGCAAAAAATTTGCATTTGCTAATAAAAAATGGGAATTAGACTATCTCATTTAGCAGAATTTGGGCATTATCTGCCTCTCTCTGCAAATTACAGTATTTGATCTTTGCCAAAAGCAGAAGTACACAGTTTAATATGATAATATAAGACCTGTTGTGAGGTAATACAGTCAAAAAAAATCGTAACCAGGTCATAAATGTTAACATGCAAAAGGAAGGAAATGCCTGTTATTCATCTTCCAGGCAGTATTCAGACATTCATGAAATTGAAAGTTAATGTACCAGGGACTTTCATTATCTGACCCATTCTATACTATCCATTAGAATCCAATAGTACTGCAGACAGAGGACCAATACGTCACTAATACAAGATGGAAAAGGTCACAAAAACTAAGCATCAATAAGACATTACTTCTCTATTAAATTTCACAACACTCAGCAGAAAATACACTTGCTGAAACCAGAATATTTTATTATGTAATGCAGCTAAACTGAGAGAAATATATGTTTACCAAGGCAAGGGCATAATGATTAATTGTTGAGTGAAAGTAATGACTTTTCTCCTCCATTTCCTCATTAAAGACATTTTGTTTATTTAAAGAAAAAGTATTGCATGGTTTGTTTTCCTTTTTAAGGCTATTTCTTACAATAGAAATATGTTGTTCCTGTGGCTATAGCAAATGTTCGCTTTCACACCACTGAAAATACAGTATTTATTGGTATGTTGTGAAGTCAAAACAAATTCACTTTCTGTTTCCTCTAGTGGAATATTTCATTTATTTAGAATAGCTTTCATAAGAACAATATCACTACTACTGCAACATCATTTTCATGTAGAAAGTTGATATACTGATTCCCTTGAGCTTTCTCCATCCCATTTCTCCCCTAGCGTTGCTGTCCAAGCCCCTCCGCATACATTGCTCTTACTACACAGCTGAGAAAAACGCACAGTAGAAACTGTCATGTGTGATTATATTATTATGAAGCAACTTATAAAAACACTCTACCATTTGCTATTAAGAAAATACAAGAACAGTCACAATATTTATTTTAAGTGCTGGAACTAGTTTGTTTGCGAGGCAAAGCTCGCTGTCAAAGACCTTGGGACTGACTCAGACGATAGCCTCATTCCTCATGCTACTCTATCCAGTAACAGGTAAAGAGGAGGACTTCTCACAGTAGATCACTCATCCATCTAAATGACAAGCAGACAGGCAGGTGGTTATGTGCTGGTGGACATTGGGCCACAGGATTTCATTCACCACTTTGTGACTTTTGGAGAATGCCACAGGAACAAATGTTTATAGCCGGCCAAGTTCTATCTTGACACATCGGTTTAATCATGTTATGATTTTACAGTATCATGAATAAACACCTGGAGACTGGGATAAAACTTTTATTATTTAAATGTAAAGAAATACACCCAACTCTTTCAACAAAATAATATCTATTAAAATTATTTGAAAAGGTATAAAAGCAGCCTATAGACTGATTAGAGTATTGAAGGTGTTATTAAGAAGATACAAAAATGAAAATACAATTACATTAAAGAAAGGAGATCATAGGAAGGAAATTTTCATTTGGGATTCCTAACAGTAGACTGGACAAAGTGACACAACGTACCACAGCATGTGTGATTTAAAGAGCAACTCTAAACTGCCTGCACAAGAGACACAATAGATCACTACTGTCTCCCTGCCTGACCTCCCTACCCTCTTCTGTCAGGATGGTTTGAATTTCAGGTTAATGGTGCAAACCACAGAGTGGCTGAAGAAAAGCCTGACGTAATTTCAAGTCAGCTGGAGTCCTGGGATACAACTGCCTCCCTCTTTCTTTCAAGCATCCTTAAAGACACTAAATATTTGCAGTCTTTAATTGGAGATTTGCAGTCTCTTAAGACATTTTTTTAAAAAAAACAAACAGAAGAATTACTAGAAAAAGGTAATTGCAGCTAAAGAAATTCAGAACTGCTGAGTGACAGAAAAAAAAGGGCTTGAAGACAAACTATTGCGTTGCCTTCAGCTCAGCAACTCTCAGTGTTTAGGTTTAAACTCCCTGCCATCATATCAGAGGGCACGGGAAAGCCCCTGTTCTTTTCATCAGCTCAGGTACTGAACTTCCCAGTGCCCATCAGCTTCCAGCTTTCCCCGGGTCTCCCTGGCTGTGCTGCAGCTGAAGGTTCCCGCTGGCTGACTTGCTCTGCTCTGCCAGGAGTGACAGAAGTGGAAGCTCAATGGCTCTCTGGAAAGAGATACCTTGTCCTGCACCCTCTCCAGAAGGCTACACCCAAGTAATGGTGACCAGGTCAAAGGGAGATCCATCATTCTCTCCCATCTTTCCTTAATGATTTAAAATCCAATATTTAATCAATATATATGAACAAACGTCTAGAAAGTTCTACTGCTTATCAAAGAACACTATATCCAATTATGATATTAATCATAGGGCACTTTTAAAGCATCTGTATTTATTCAAAATTAATTCCACTGTTTAAGGAGGAGACAGAAGGGCACATATTAGATATTTTTTGCTCTTGCTTTAGTAAATACTTTGCAATGGACTGTGACACTATTTTTATTTAGAAAGTTGTCTTTTTAACTGTGTCTGAAAGACAGAATGAATAGTAACACAGACAAGGTTAGCAGTTACTGGCTAACCTCTGTCCAAGCCAGCAGGACCCTGAGTCACAGGGAATGTATGCAAAATCAAAGTTAATAGTGCTGAAAAAATAAATAAATCCCTGAATCCCTGCTATGTGGCATTGCTTTCTCCTGTCCAATGAGCTCAATGTGTTTGAGAGAGCAGAGAAGATAACCCAACAGTCCTTTCCCATTCTAATCTCCTAATCACCTTCTATTTTTCCAACAGAGTATTATCTAACTGAAAGCCAAAATCACAGAAGGAAATTATGACTGAATTTTGTTGAAATTAGCTTGTGAAAGACAAGAAATGTTTTTTTAAAATATTATTGGAAATCCTTGAATTAAAATATCTGGATAAAATAGTAGTTGCATCTCTGTGCTCACTAACCTTTAATAAGGGCTAGACTGAATTGGAGCTTCAGATGACATGACTGCTTCTTCTATATGAATCAGCCTGAAATTTTCAACTGACCTTTGAAATAAGGTTGTTTTTCACACGACATCTTCTGCCTACAGGTGTGCTACTCTAGAAGGACCCCAACACATAAAGACAGAAGACACTGAATTGCAATCTGAAGGTTTTAGACTTGGTAATGTAATTCCTTACTAATTTATTTAGCCTCTGCTCATGACAAACTTAGAAAACCAAGAGAACATTTCCAAGCATTGCAATTCTAAAACAATTGCTTCTCTCTTAGTAGATTACAGTGAACCTGCCCCATATGTCTTCATATAAAGACATCAGTATTATGGTACTGAGCATTAGAACCCAGAATCTGTATTTGCCAAAAGAAAATGACAGCTACGATAACTCAGCCAGCTACGCTTCAATAACAGGGCAGGTCATATTGCTTTTTTACTGGGAAGAAAGTCCATGAGAAGTAAAGCTTTGGTTTAGACTTTGGTACCCCCAAAAATAGTTAACCACCACCGAAAAAAGAAAAATCTCTTAAAATAACAAGTCACTACACAACATGCAAAATATAGCTCTGCACAATATTACAGCTTGAATAGGCTATGAAAAACATTCAATAAAGTGTCTTTCAAGACACTTATTTATTTATTTCACATGCTTCCATGTATTACTGTCATCATTTACTACTATTTACTTTAATTAGATCCTCCTGCCAAAATTCATTATAGAAGAATCTGGTACAATGAAGAATAATAAATTCTGTTCATTCATATGTTTTTTAAACTATTTTGCTCCTATAGAAAAAAAATGTTTTTTCCTACTTTGGCTGCTAGTTAAGAGAGTACAAAATCAATCACAACAATTCTTTCAAAAACTTGTGTCAGTCATAACTGAGTTCACATGATCTACTGCTAGAGTTTCATTTAACATAGCTGCACAGAATACCCAAACCATAATCGAGTGCTGTATTACTGAATGCTATGTATCTTATTATGGGTGACATTGAAATTGCTGGCTAGGTGGGGTGAGCCAGACACCCCTCCAGGCAAGCCCTGCCCCCAAATAACATCACTGCAAGAAATGTGAAAAGCTCCAAACTTTCAGCTGTGCTTAATTACCTGGTTTAAGGACCTGGGAGGAGAAAGGTGGTATCAAGTGGCAGCCCAGTGGCTAAAGAATTTGCCCAGGAAGTAGGAGTCCTGGATTTAATTCTCTCTCCATCTAAAGCGATTTCAAAGTAACTGCATTAACAGCAGGTTTAGGGACCACTTTCTACCAAACTTGTTAAAGGAATGCTACCATGAAAATATTGAAAGGCTTATGACTAGTTTTGCTGAGCTACTAGGTACATATGAGTATATCCATGTTCATCCAAACTAGTAATTAATTGTTGAACACACATAAACAATGTATGTGTCATCACTTTCTTATTTCACATAAACAGAGCACTAGAAACAAAAGAAAGGATGGTCACAACAAAAGTGCATTGATGGAAAAATCTACTATCAAATTACAGTGCTCTTATCAATTACTGCATTACAAATCTTCATGACAACACATTTTTATAAATTGCCACTATACAAATTAAACACTTAACAAATATTTAACAAGAAAAATGCTCACTTTCCCATGTCAGCCTATCTGAAATCCCAATTTTTATTTCATTCTTTCTTGTTTGGATACAAATGAATATACATCCTCCTCTTCTTAAGGAACATTGTCTTCAGGCAAATATTATCTAATTCCTGTCCTTTTTTTTGCGGGGGGAGGAAGGAAGGAAAGAAGGGAGAGATTCTCAGTCCTGTAGGCAATCTAACCCATTTTGAAGCTGGTGGAAATTCTTAGACAGTTTTTACTGATGGATCCAAAATCAAATGTGTAATGGAAACTTCTACTTTAATTATGGAGCAAACACTGACGGCACAAGACAAGGTTCATTACTGGAATATTACCTGGGTTACCCTGGCTCTCAATGATATCCAGGGTGATATTGTTTGAACTTTCTCACCAAAATTCCACCAGGATTAAATGGAAATATTACAAAAATTTTCAGGGAGGTTAGAGGAGACAGTGACAGGAATCTCCTTTTCCGCCTTAAACTACACCCTTACTCCAAATTAAATCCTCCAGGAAAGGTCAGGATCCCATGGTGCAGGCTGCAGCCCAGGGCACTTATGGGACCCTCTCTACATTCTCCCTTTTCCTCAGGTACAGGATTGCCTCCCTGTGCCATTTCCCACCCTAGGACAGGACAAAAATGACAGCTCTCTTCTGGAACTTCAAGGGATTGGGAAAACTGGCTACTGGCTAAGGAAAAACGGTGAGGAATGTGGCTCATGACCAGGCCCTATCTCCATTTCTGTAAAACTGCTCAGCTCCTAGGACACAGGTGGAGCACAGGTGGTGGTGTGCAATCTCAAGGGAGAATTCCCTGCATGCCAAACTGCAGATTTCATACCACAACCCTTATTTAACTTCATCATTGCCTTCTAACACCATGGAAAAAAACTCACAAAACAAAACATCAAGACTTCTTTTTCCTATAGATCATGAACAAACTAAAATGCCTGCTATCCTTTCAAATGATGTCTGTCTTCCACCATTGAGCTGCACTCCAAGAGCAACAAGCATGGGTAGGAAGAGAGAATCACGGTACAAAAAAGGAGCAATACAGACCCTGCTAGAGATAGAAATTAAATGAAGAGAAGAAGGAAGACGTGAAAAAGGAGTTATATTCTCACAGTCTACGAGATGAGAACAAGGTTTATACTAACCTTTGTGCCTCATCCTTCTTCCTGGGCATGGAAAGGCAGTATCAAATAGTTTCTGAACTGCTGAGAAGAGGGGGCAGCAGGCTTATGTAAAGAGAAATAAATGGTGCCCTGAAGGCCTGCTACTTATCCAGGGTGCAGTTTCATGTAACAGCAGAGAAGACCTGAGGAAGGAGTGGAGGCCAGCATTAATTAATTTGATTTGGCCAAGATACTAGAATTAACTGACTTCATTTGGCTGGGCACAATTCAATTACAAAAGGGTTAAACTGATTATTTTGAACACAGAAATGATTCATTTCAGAGAGGTAAAGATATATGGATGGAAATTAACCAAAGAAATGGAGGAGGGGGAACAGGTAGCATCACAGAGCATTTCTCATACCCTTTCAGGTAAATTGGCTTAATACTTTAACTCTTGGGATCTGGGAGATTTGCCCCTAGGAAGAATCCTTAGCAAACAGCATCTACAAACAGCTGGCTTGCTTAAAGCCTTGGCAAAACACATTTCTAAACAATCCAGCTAAGTAAACAAATGTTCCAATTTTGAGTCATTCTGAAACTGAGCACCAAACTACACATAAGGATCAAATGATGTGTGCACAGTCACCTAACTTATGCATGGCAATGATTGTTTGTTAAAAAGTATTTGAATAATTTCAGATGCCTCAGTGAGATCCTTCTGCAAATATGGCTTCCATATTTTACTGAATTGCTTATTTTTCAAAGTAGAAGATTTAATGCCAGATAGTCACGTGTGCATGAATTTTTCACATGTAAAGCTTTTAATTGCATGGCACCTATGTTATAAATCAGAATAAAGTAATGTTGTCATGAATTAAATACTCCAAATGTCAACAGGTTTGATGGAAATAAGTTCCTCTGCCCTCTTTGTACTTTTACATGTCAAAGATAAAAATTAACATCAATCATAT
The DNA here is from genome assembly GCA_035590275.1 of Ibycter americanus. Classification (NCBI taxonomy): domain Eukaryota; kingdom Metazoa; phylum Chordata; class Aves; order Falconiformes; family Falconidae; genus Ibycter; species Ibycter americanus. The sequence continues at coordinate 44,752,399 of JAVJGI010000062.1, read as the reverse complement.
GCTGGCAAACAGCTCAGGGTATTTAGTTTGAGCAGACTGATGGAACTCATCTCAAGTGGATGTGAATCTAAGCAAACCAGCAGCAAATAAGACTCTGCAGTCTTCTCAGCAAGCGAGCATGAGGGATGCTGGCACCCTCCTCCGTGGTGGCAGTATGTGTAAGGTGGCAGGCAGTATTAATTCTATGGGGTGAGACTCAGTTTGTTTCTCACTTTCAGAATTTGCATTTTATCCAACTTCTGTGTGAGAACAGCTGCTCCTTACCCAAGAAGACTGTATACACAAGAAGCTTCCATGGTGTTAACTTCAAACTCTATCTTCAGTTTAGGGTTAATGCCAGAAGGAAAGGTAACATTGGTTCTAAATATACCTTCCCTCATCTTAAAGAGTCTGATCCTTATGTTTCTGAAAACAATTAATTTCATCCAAAAAAATCAATCTCTATTTGCAGTCTGAGCTAATTTGTCACAAATGCATTCACAAAATGCCTTTATTTGTCCTAATTATTTTAGCTCATCTCATTTTCTCTTCTACACCTTTCCCTGGCCAAGGAAACTGATCTAATTAAGACTCCTGTTAAAAGTAGCACGGTGTTGGCTGAAGCCTTCTTTTGTAGCGTTGCCAGCAGAGAATGATCGACATCAATAACAACCCATATTGTAGCTAGTCCCAATAGTTAAAGCAAAGCAATAGCTGATGCAAAGCCAGGACCAGTGTTTTGAAACAGGCAGGGAAACAAAATGGGCTCACATACCTGGCAGCAATGAGTCCCTTCACTGATGGATAGGAATAAATATAGAGGCTGATAGCGCAGTAATAAAACAATGATGATAACCCAAAATTATTTATTACAAGGCAAGAACACTGCTGCCTGCTGAGGCTCTGCTGTAAATGGAAGCCGACATCAATGGATGACTCTCAGTGAGAAAACATGGCCCATTTTAATTTGGGAAGTGTCATCTCATTTTTTTAAGGTGAAAGCCATTATCAAAAGTGACAATGATCTATAGTGAATCAAAAGAAACAATAAAACCCCACACTTAACCCCTCAGTCCAGTGTATTTGCTACAGATAGCGACTTCCTTACAAACACCAAAACGACACCTTAGGAAGCTGAAAGACACCATCATCTTCTCAGAAATCAAAAGTCCTATTTGATTTATTAAAGAAGGATCAGAAGTGATACTGATATAATACTTTCTTTGAAGATAATACAATCAGCCAATATTACTCAAAGAATGACTACTACTGAAAAATAGGGCACCCCATCACAAACAATGAAAGAGCACAGAATAAAAATCTGGAATACAGTACAATTCTGATGAACTGTGCTCAATAACTCCTAGGGAGTCTAGTCAGCAAGGGAAACACTTCTCCTCATTATTACCTGCCTTAATATAGCTAAACCTATATTGACGTATCTAAGTCAGATAATGTGCAAAAGAAGCCTTACAGCACATCCTGTGTAACTTCTATGGCCTCCAGTAAAATGTTACCATAGAAACACCTTTGCCACAAGGCAGGTGTACTTTTGCAAAGGACCTGGGAGTAAACATTCAGATTCCCATGGCAACTGTTGTGTCCAAGGGCTGAAATACCATGTGTCAGTGTCTTTTGGAGCAGCATGCAGGAGAAAGGTATTTTCTCCACTGGAACTGGTAATCATAGGTGATAATTGTTCAAGGCACCTACCTGAAAGCAGAATAGCTACAGACAGTATTTTGAGTCAAAAACTGTGCTTGAGTGGGATAATAAAGCAACGGAAAAGTAAAGAAGAAAAGTAGTATTGATTAAAATGGCAGTGAATAATCTGAAACACTCTCAGTGAGTAATACCTATTGGGGCTTTAAGTTTTTTAAAGTTAGAAGAGGGTCTTAAAATTCCCCAGACATGCTTAATACAAAAAGAACTACAGTATAAAAAATGTCAAGAGTCCTTTTTGCCCATCAGATTCTATACTTCCTAAGACAAGAAATTACTTTATTTTCTTGTCACGCATTCAACCACCACCACTTGCTGGGAACAGATCTCACCTGGAGAAGACATTACTTGACAGAGGTGAAGAGTAAGACTATGCTGAAGTAGGACTGCACATTTCTCATACTTCAGCAACTTTCCTATCAGCTAATCTAGAGCAGCCCTGTGGAAATCCTAACAAACAGCAAACATTTATTAAAAGCAGACTGCCAGATAGGACCTGCATTTTTAAATGGCATAAATCATTCTCCCTTCTACTGACAGAACAAGATATTTTTGAGAACAATCTCTCTGGCCATCCTGCCATTATTTTCTTTTTTCCTAAACTACTTCCCCAAAGATTGCTTCTGCAGTCTTTCACATCTTACAGTTTTGTGTTGTAGATGTCAAGTTCAGGTCAATCAAAATTACCAGCCCTCCTCCCATGAAATCTAAGAAGTCAAAATGATTGACATTTCATGTTCTGCTAAATAGGTCTTCCCATGGGACCCATTTCATTCTCTTTGATCCCCCCCCAGTTAACTATACATATGGAGTATTTTTAATAATTATTTAACACATTGTTCAAAATAATCTCTTGTTAAAAAGCATGCTGAACAAGGAAGGGTGTTTCCTTTGCTAATGCGCATATAGTGCTCCATGATCCTTTACAGTGGGTCAAAACTTACATCTTGAAGTAAAAAAAAAACAAACAGAAATGAGGGAAAATAATGGATTTTTTTTTCTTTTGTTAGAGCCTTATATGATTATGTGATCCCTGGTTTGGTTTTTTCGTTTTGGGGTTATTTTATTTCCTCTGGTTTGAACCTCTTTAAATATGACTGAATGTTTTAGTATTCTACATTTAAATGTTTTAACCATGCTTTAAAAGAGAGTGAAGTTCTTCTATATCACCTGGGTAGAGGAGTAAGGCTCATATAAGCGTCTCCTATTTTCTGAAAGTAGAGATAGAAACAAAATTTTGTCTATTTTAATAAGCAGAAATCAGATACACAACCAGTATATCCAGACCTGAAAGCCAGTCCCAGCAGCAGATTACTCCTGCTCAGCTGGGAAGATGGCAAATGCTGAAGGAGAAGAACTGGTAGAGAATTTTGGGAGAGCAGAGGCATGAAGACAGGGATTGTGAGGATGTAATAGTGCCATTTATTGTATTTTTCTTCTTCTCTTCCCTTTCTTAAAGTGCCAAGTGCAGAAACACACTGAAAATATGGAAGCCAAGCAGCAAAATACAGTTGAAACATTGCTCTTCTTTGCCCACGAAGCAGGCCTGTTCCTTAACTGAGCAACAGTAACCTTTTATGAAGCACTTACATGCACTCAGAAATGTTTTAGGGGTATAGATTGAATGTAGTAGACAATGGTTAGTAGTACCTACTAGCCGTAATTTTTCTCTTCATTGATAACTGTTGCATTAATTTGGTTGTGTCAACCAAAGTTGCAGTCAACTAGTTCACTTGTGAAAATCCTAAAAGATAGACAGGTAAATTTTTTTTAATTCTAAACAAATTTTTTAGAGGACAGAAAATCCTGCTTTTGGCCTGAGTGTCAAAGTATGGAAAGAAAAAATGTGCACATAAGGATTCCAGATGCATAAGCTGTCAATACATACTAACTCCATAGGCCCACTGTAACTGCTAATAGGAAATGTTTGAAAATAATTTCTTTTTAAAAAAGGTCTTCCATCTGTAAAATTATCAAGGGTTCAAGGAATAATGACAGTGAAATGATTAAGTACAATACTTTACTGCTGGAATTCTCTAGATTTATTCTTGCAGACTCAGTTTAAAAATTTGGGAAATTAGAACATGCTGGGAAAAAGATCCAGAACTGGAAGGAAAATTAAAGAATGCTTTTTCCACTGAAACCCAACACTTCAGAAACCTAGGATATGAGTATAATTGACAGTACAGTAACACTAACGTATTCCTGAATTTTGAAATCTCATCCTTTCTGGAGCACAATAAAGGTCAAGCTCTTTAATGACGCCTAAGTAAAAAAACATGTATATTTTCTAAGGGTGACTGAGAAATACAATGATGCTTATTGTCTGGAAGGTAAATCCATCAGTTTCTTGTCCTGACGCCTAAGATATGAATGTCTAGGAGTCTGAGAGAAAACTGCTTATGCATGTTGAACTGGTATCTGTTAAAACTGAGAGTAACTGAATTAGTACCTTTCTGCGAACTGTCCAGGGACTCTTATTCTCATTCTCATGAATCCTATTGTATCTGGTAAAACCACTGACCTTTTTTGTTCAGATGTAGGCACTTGTACTAATTAGATGCCTATTTTCTGAGGTCTTTGAAAGGATCTTTAACGAGAACTTGGAAAGTAACCAGCATTATATCTGGTCACTGTCAAAGTAATTGGAGTTCCTTGAGAGCAAATACTTAGAAATTCTTAGCAAAAAGAAATCGGAGTATTTTCCTTTGGTATCTGAACTAAAAATAGGAATATTTTTTTAGAATAGCCAAACCTGAGCTGAGAATAAGGGAACCCTCCTAGAAAAATGATGAAAAAGCTGAAAAGTATGTTCAGCTGAAAGATTCTGTCACTACACAGAAATGTTATTATTATCAACAAGTTGCTTATGCATTTCCTGTCACAATCCAGACGCATGTTGAAGACAGAAAAAAACCAAAGAGGACAAAAAGGCATTGCCTGGAATCAATCTGCACTATGGCAAAGTTCAAGGACCGGCGATTCAGAGAAACTAACACAGAAAGGCAAACTTCCTTTTAGGAAAATCACGAAACTCCAGGACATAAATATTTTTATTTCCAAATCAGGGAAGCCCAGATTCTGTGAAGAAAACATTTTTCCAGTCAGCAGGGAAGAGTCAATACTGTGCAAAACCCTCCTTCTGTTACAAAGAAACTCAAACACAACCCTCCAGCATATCTTATGGAGAAAAAAAAGTTTAAACATTTCTGACAAAAGCAATTCACAGGTCTATCCTTCACTGCCTCTTTTGTAGAGGTTAAGTAGTTGTGAGAATGCATCTCTCTGCTGTGGATTATTAAATTTTATTTTCAATGCCTGAAAACTTAAGAGTTCCCTTCAAAGGGAAAACATACACTTGAAGCAATTGCATGCCACCAAATCTAGTCCCCTGCTATAGCAGACAAGTAGCTGCACCACATAACCCTACTTGTAACTTTATCAAGTGTCACCTTAAATCTGGTTAGATTTCCTATGCCCACTGGAAAGCTAGTGCAATGGTTGTCTCAGTACTTGCAGAAAATTTCTAAGCAAGAGATACACACAACTGGCTGACATCTATTTGTTCTTGAACATGTCCTTTCCTTGATATGCTGCAATCCTAAGAGTCCTTATTTGCAGTGATTTCAGTATCATTTTCATCCTTCCTGAAGACAGACATGAACATGGCATTTCAGAAGGAACCCCATCAACATTTTAAATAGTTGATACTACTCAGTGCAAGGGCTAGAAATACCTTATCATACACCTCTTGTTATTGTGTGTTTTGCACAGCCAAATCTCATCAGTATTTCATAAACATCCTATGACTGCCTAATGCACTTAAGTCTTTTTTATTCTAAGTGATGAGAGCTCAGAATATAGCAGAAGTTATTACTTATTTCTGAAACATTACTTTGTCTTCTCTACTATTAAGATCCATCTCTTTTTATTCATTTCAGCTCTCGATATTACCCAGTTCATCCTACTTGTTATTCAACTCCTCTGCATTGAGATTGACCTCATCTCTGCTTTATCAGCAAATTTCATTTGCGACTCAAGGTCATTAAGAGGAATATTAAATAAGATTGTTACCTTGATGAACTCCTCTAATATCATTTTTCCCTGAAATACTTCCACTTTCAAGATAACCCATCATCCTGGGTAGATAAGAAGCATACATGTAACAGACAAACGATTAGGAATGAACTCAATTGTTTGGAGCCCCTTTTTGGAACAGCAATAAACTGAAACGTTAGTATTATCAAAGGTACTACATATTAATGTTACCGTGGTATTAGTGGTATCAGACCTATGTCTCATTCTGTGTCCCACACATGGTCTGGCCCTTCACTAAGCCGCTACATTTTGTTATGCCAAACTCATCCCAGCCTGCCCCATGCATGGGGACTGCACTGCAAGCGTGGCTTGCGCACGCCAGAAAAAGGGACTTCTACCAGCAAAACGCCATCCATGTGTGGGGTCAAGGGCTGCGGGAGGGACCTGGAGGGAAGCTGGGGAGGGCACTGATGAAGGGGAGGGAGAGTCCTCACAAGCTGCAGCAAAAGAGCTGATAATGTAAGGCAAAATCTCCCAGAGAAATGTCCTGGTGTCCACAACAAAACCGAGACTGTCTAGAAGACAGAGCGTTCATGTGGAAAGAGACCCCCCCAGATTCTTAGAACATAACCTAAATAGTTTCATAGTGTTACATATTTTGTAGTATCATGATTCTTACTTTTTAGTATCAATATTGTGAAAGGTTCAGATGATATGCATCCTAGAACAACAATGTTCTGCAATACTTAGGGCTTTGTTAAAGTGGTTTTATAGCTGTGCAACAAAATATTGCCCTCTTGTCCTTCAGTGCTGACAGGTTCACAAGCATTTAGCTAGTCCACTGGAGCTGGCAGGCCAATGGGGCGAGAAATTAGACACGCTCAGCAACGTTGCTTAGATAAAAGCCATTGCCAGGCTTAGTAAGATTGCAGTCTAAGCCTATCTGGCACACACACACACACACAAGAGAAACCGGAAAGTAAGGAAAGAAAGGAGAGGAGAGGGGAGGAAGGGAGGAAGGGAGGGAGGAAGGAAGGAAGGAAGGAAGAAAGGACGGAAGGAAGAAAGGAAGGAAAAGAAACAAAGAAAGAGAAAGAAAGAAAGAAAAAAGAAAGAAGGAAGGAAAGAAGAAAGAAAGAAAGAAAGAAAGAAAGAAAAAGAGAGAAAGAAAGAAAGAAAGAAAGAAAGAAAGAAAGAAAGAAAGAAGAGGAAGAAAGAGAAAGAGAAAGAAAGAGAGAAAGAGAGAAAGAAAAAAGAGAGAAAGAAAGGAAGGAAGGAAGGAAGCAAGCAAGCAAGCAAGCAAGGAAGCTTAATTGAACGTCTTCAAGCATATTCCAGTTACTTTTGTGCCTGCTGGCCTACGCAGACTGGCAGTACAGGTAATGGCAGTAAAAGCAGGTGTGGAGACGAGATGGTCCCTAAGCAGAAGGGAGGCCAAATGGCAGCCATGCAGGCTCACACTGTAGTGGAACCATGAGGTATAAAATGAAGGAGGTAAAAGAGGAGAAAGCAAAGGAAAAATGGAGGACTGAAATAGACTGATCACATCTGAGTGACCTTGCTTCATGCACACAGCCTTATGAAATACAGAAGTACAAATTGGCTTTTGAAGCGTGTTGGTCTATTTTATAAGGATCTATTGTCAAAAATTGTTTTTTGGTTGCACCTAGGTTACAGGAATTCACACAGAAATTTGGTACAGGCAAGTAAATTCTTGCATTTCTATTGCTCCGCTGCTGAGGAACAGAAGCATGCAACTGGCTTACGGCAGCCATACAGATGCATCCTAAACATAGCCGGGCTGGCAGCTTACTTACAGAGAGCTAATTTACAGAACAGCATGATGGTAAGCTTTTCCTCTGTCGGTGTTAGTCAGGTTTTTGGGTCAGTCTGAGGAATTTACAATTCTGAGTTAGAGTTAAGCTTTATAGAATAGTTATAAATTGAGTTTTAAAAGCCTTTACAAGTACCTCTAAGAAAGACACCCATAAAATGCAGTTAAACACAATTTAATTATTTGAAGATAGAGGCTAGTAGTATAATGGAAAACGAGCTGTGCAGTCAATAGCCAAATGAATCAAGAATTAATCTTGGATTTTCATAGAACCCTGAAGAATTAGGCAAGCCTCTGAAGATCCCTTTCTTAGAAAAATAGGTAAGACCTAGGGCTTCAGAGAAAAGTCCCTTGTCAATCAGTCTGCAAGAGTGTATGTTGCATGCAAAGACAAGATGGTCCGGGTTTTAACTAGGTAGAATCTCTTTCATTAGTTGTTTTCCTTGGATATTAATCAATGTGAGAAAGCAATAACAGAAGTCTAGAAATGATCAAAGTGTAATCTGAAAGAAGCTTCTAATGAGAGCAGAGCATGAAGAACTGTATCAGCACCGATACGGTACTTGATTATAAAATCCTCATGCAAGGGAACTTTAGATTTAAGGATAATCTATAAGGATTATATCAAAAGCCTGCAAGAACAGGTTATAAAGATACACAACATCTCTCTGTAATTTCATTGTTTTAAAAACTATTATACTGATGCCCCTTTCTTTGGGCCTTAATTAGTTACATATTAGTACTATCAAATAGATAAAACTGAGAAAAGTTCTCTGTTTCATTTCCAATGTAGTCTTGCACGAGTTGCTTAGAACACTGTGCCTGGAAAATACTGTGTGTATAAAAAGAACCACCCTCACCTACCAAAAAACAGCAGACATAATTCACAGGAGGGGGGAGGCACTAGGTCCTTTTTAGAAATGGATATGGATTATTGGCTTTTTTAAAGGAGGTCACATCATCTTACAAATCAGGACACAGTTGCAAGAATCCTTTCTTTCCACCTGCCTCATCCTGCATTTGCAGTACAATACAGTGCAGTACAATGAGGAGCCGTAGCTGTTCAAGCAAGCAAAGATAACTCATAACAGGGAAATCATGTTTGGATCCCATAGAGGCAGAGAAAGAAAGGCTGGAAACTCTGCCACCCTAACAGAGGTAGTAACCAGCTTCTAACAGAGGGAAAATAAATGTTCTGCTGTAAGAATAATTACCAGTTCTGCAACATAGCGTTTCAGGCAATATTCTCTTTGTGCACTATTCTTATTTAAGTTCTTCCTGTAACTGAATTAAAGAAATTAAAGCGTGATTTTATTAATCAACGTAAGAATTTCATATGCTGAGACCTATTTCAGAGAAAACTACTCCTCCATAGTAGGAACCATTTTTCAAGTTTTATAAATTTCCTTTTCTATGTCTGCTATTTTTACCACCTACGTAAATAAAGTTACAAGCACACAATCTATTGACCTCTTTCTGAGAAAAATCTAATGTGTAAATTAGTAAGACATCCTAAGGTTTAGTAAGTAAAAGTGACATGAAATTCCCTTTTGCTTTTTAAGCTAATTACCTAATTGATGCATTTGCTTCATTAAGCTTTGGGATTTTTTTCTTTTTTCAAGTAGCAAAATGCTAGCTGCCATGCATTTTAAAAAGGTATCATTTTCAACTCAATGGTTTAAGGCACATTTTAAAGTGATGTTTCTTAGAACATTTCAGCAAATAAGGGTTCGATTATGATTTATAACAAGAGCATAGAGATCAACGTTTTAAAAGTTGCACAAATACTGTTCAGAAGAACACAAACTACATTATCTACCTTAAATATCTTGACACCAGTTGTGCACAATAGAGGTTCTTTTCCTGTTGCAAGATGTAAGGACTTTCAAAGTGCAGCTTTACAGCATTAAGAAATCAGGCAATTCAAGTTAATATATACACACACAAAAATTACTATGCACGTTTTGGCAGAGGAGAAAAATTAGTACCAGATAAATGTAATTATTAAAACTAGTAAAAGAAATTGAACCATGTGTGAAAAGCCTATTCTCTTGTACAGGTTAAAAGTCTTTTCAACATGAATTAAAGTTAATCATATCAGGATACGACACATATTCAATAGAATAATGGTTACTTTCTTATTTGAGCTGTCATAAGGGGTATTATTGCTTTTCCACAACACTGTTCTTTTTGTTGAACTTTATTAATAATAGTATTGAATGAAAAAATGAAACATCATTAAATTGTATAGTAGCACCACACAGACTATTGAATCTGCTAGCTAAAAAATGGATTTAAACTTAGCAAAGAACAAAGCAGTGACACTATTTTACATAGGTTTGGAGAGGTATGTTGTCTGTTCCACATGCAATTCACTGTCCTTTCTGCCTGTATCATTAGAGGATTGTGGCTACTTTTCCCTGAAGTTTCTGTTTCAGAAGCAGATCAGAACACAGAATAGACTGTAAAATATCTTAGGTTTGTGGAGAGAAAAGTACTCACATGTAATTAATGGAATTTTCAGTCAGCCTTGACTAACTACTAGTAAGGCCTATCTATATTGAGGCAGCCAGGTTTTCAGCTACAACTGCTTTTTCCAGTTTCCATAAACAACAACATTATCACATAGGATGGAACCAGGTGTCACTGCTGTATTAAAGTAGCTGGAGAAATAAGAGAGGTGCTAAAAGATGTCAGAATGCAAAGGAATACTATTTTGGAGATGTGACAAAAAGAAAGACTGTCTATTTGAAAGCTGCATTAACTGTTGAGCAAAACCTACAAGCAAGGGGACAAAAACCTCTTTTAAACTTGACTCTTGTCAAACATCCTTTTTTCATCTACATGCACACGTGTTTGAAGTGTCAGGGTGAAAGGCAAAGCCCATATCTCTCTGGTGTGCAGACCAGAGCCCATTCAGGAAGGTGGGTGTTCCATCCATAACATCCTTCCAGCCACAGTGTGGAAGGACTCCTTGCCTGGTTAGAGATGTGTGCAGCCTTCTTCGAGGGATCCATCTTGTTAGTAGAAATTAGATTTTTATTGTGAAGTATTCTTACACTGATTCAAGTTTCCTTAATAGGTCGCATGCTATGGCAACAAATCTGAAATCCAGGTAGGTAAACTTTTGCTGATTTATTCACAGCTGATTTATGGATTTTACTTTGAGGGTCCAGAGGAATTCCATTAAATCCATCATCTGTTTTACCAGATTTGATTATGTCAATGACACTGTTGCCCCTCCTTCTTCTCCTTTGATTTCACAGACAGAATGAGCAGAAAGTATATGGAAAGGAGTATGTAGCTGAAATCTCCAAGCTTCTGCCACTGCAGACTTCCAAATTCAACCTCAAAATACAAACTCGACTGCCATTTTTATGTTAAAAAATATACATGCTAATAGGATGCTCCAGTGCATGACTTTTTCAAAAGTTAGCATAGTGTTAAAATGGGTGGTGCTGAAAGAACATAAACTTCACCAGACACGTCATTATCTTGACGGTTCTCTTTCAGTAGTGAGAGCACATGAACATTGTCCACCTTTCCGAGGCGTTTCTCAGGTATATATTATAGACTGGGAACACTGTTTGTCTGTATTAGGAGGGGGAATGGTATCACCGGGAGTTTAGCGAGCTACTGTGCAGGAGGGTTTCTGCTCTTCCTGGATAAATTATCAAAAGCGCAGGAGTGTTTCTGCCCTGCATTGCAGCCTCCTTTCCTGTCTCATCTAAAACACATCTACACAGTCATACAAGATAGAACTAGGTTTTGCCACTATATTGAGTACCTAGAGAAGTAGGAAGGGTCCTTAAAAGATGTCAGAACTTAACAGTTCATTTCCAGCTGTTCAGGAGGTTTAAGATAATTTTTTCTAGCATCTCCTGTGCCAGGTACTCCGGTGGTATGCCTAAATTAAGAAATAGCGCAATGGGAGATCCAATGGTCTGCTAATGCCTGGTTATCTAAGATGACGTTGCATGGTGAAGGTGTTTGTCTCCTTATTCTATGTGACAGGAGCTTTCTTTCTTTGCCCTACCTCTTTGGACAGGTTTAGGAAGTCGGCTGTGAAACTCACTGGCACTCATTCAAATTCTGCAGTGGACCTGACAGCAAAAAATAGTTCACAATTCAGTAAGGTTTGCAGTCTGCACGTTTAACTACACAGTGGCACCTGCCATACTGTGTCACTGTGCTCAGCAAACCGCTTATAATGGTCCATTCAGACTGCCATTATATTTTTCATTTTGATTCTGCAGTTATAAAACCTTCACTTACAGTCCAAATCATGCAACATACTAAAACATCTTGAAAGTGGAAAACAAACAGGCACCAAAAATTAGTTTCAGTAACCCTTGCTGTGTGGAAATTGAATGATAACCCCCCCCCGCAGGGGTGCAGAGATTTACAACTAATCATATCTGTTAGTACTAACCATTCAGATCCCGGACAGTATGTAAATACCAGGCTCCCTATAGTGTATCTAATAATTTGCCTATGCTTGCTTTCAGCTACTAATTTTTTCCTCCCCAAAACAATATTATAAGCTGTAAAAGTTTGGTTCAAATCAGATGTGAAGCTTTGCAAACAGAATGACATAGGATTTGGGGTTTAGCCCTACACACAACATAACTAAGTACTTTAAATGATCTCTTAATTAGAAACAAAATGAAACAGAGAGAAAACCTGTACTACACAGCATGAAAGCCTTTAAAAATTAATTAATCTATCATTTAACATTGCTGTATGTGATTCCTTTTGACAAATATGAATTAAATAAGAGAAACTTGAGAAGAATTTGGGGCTTTGAAGGATTTTAGCTACATCGTGCAATGCCTCCCATACACGGCATAATGGTAAGTTGCGGGTGCTAAGATCAGACAGAGGTTTGTAGTTCAAGAGTTGCATGTGTACAAGAACTGTATATATTTTATTGGTGTGGTAGGGAGAAAAGAGAAAATTACCATTAGTCATTCACCTATCCCTTTGTAACTTACAGGCAAAAGAACTTTTATACATCTTTCAGGTTTTCTTTGAAAGATTCCTCACCTTTCACTGACAGAGTCAAAATAAAGTTTTTCCTGGAAACGTTACAGCCTTTATCCCTGCCGGCTCCATCTCCCTTCTGCCTACTCACAGCTAAACACAGCCACTTCCAGGTAAGTTTGAGAAAGTAAAAATAAAGTAAACCCACATGTTGGTGTGCTGTATATCACTTTTACTATGCAAATGATTGTTTAGAGAAGAATAAAAGGCTGTAAATATTTTGAGAAGTGGGCCCCCAGTGCCTCTTCAGTATGCCAAACGGCACCGTGTGCTTCATAATTATGTAATATAGAGAATACCAGCTGGTTTGAATCGTTCTCAGGGGCTTTGGATGATATTGAAATGCTCAGCTCCCCCAGCGAGAGCCATAATCAAGCAAGTAATACCGTAAAGTCAGACCAAATTGACATTGAGTTGTTGGCTCTTAACACACTTTAAAACAGATGTTAATGCTGTACACTGTGATTTTAAAGTTTTTGGGGCTTTTTTTCTTAGACAGAGCATTATTTCTCTGACAAAGTAATGCTCTGGTATGTAGACACTCTCTCAGAAGTTGCATTTTATATTTTCTGAAGAGACAGCTAGACAGATGTTTATTTTCCACTGCTGTGGGAAAGAATGGAAGGGGTACTTGTTCTGCTGTCACAAAGTAGTGTAGGGAGGCAGCCAACACACACACTGTTATGTATGTGGCATGACAAAAAATTGCTTAAAGCAAAGTCTTGGGAGCAAACGTCAATTCTTACAGTGGCGCTGAGAAGCGGTGGTAGGTCCTTTTTGTTAACATGTAAAAATAGGCAAGCATCTCCATTTACAAAATTTTTGCAATTGGTTCTCTAGTGCTTTACAAAGCAATAACCACCTAGAATTTCTCCAGAGCTCATGGTCTTCAGCTCTTTACAAAAACATAGTATGAAACTAGTCACAGAACTGGAGTCTATAATATTATATCCATTTTGTGAAATCTAATAGAGAAGCTGAGAAAACTCTCAAGCTGTTGGTACAATACTCCCCTACTGAAGTATCACAATTAAACCACTCTCCACAGAGATTATGTCTTCCTTCATCATATTCTTAATAATTTTTTACAGCCATGCTGAGACAACTTTTACTTTTTATGACAGGGCAAAGAGCTCCTTCCCTTTACACACCACACTCTCCCAGGTCAAAGAACCTGTACACCAAAGAGTGAATCATGAACCATTTATGTTTTTTATGCCTGTGACTGTTAGTGGAGCAGAACAACAGGCTGCTCTTTCTGTTTACAGTAGCAAGTGAAAAAAACACATCTCACCTGCTGCAGATGTCTAATGTAATAGTAGCATTGTCCTAACAGAAAATTCCACTTTGCAATATGGACTGGAGACCCAGCAATCAGGGTGCAGCTCACTGCCTGGGTGCTCAATAGCCAATCCTCCTGCACAACCAACATGTTTTACACAATGCCCACACAAATCCTATTCACAATTTATAAATTTCTCACAGTATTAGCCAAAAATCTGCCAAGTCTGAAGGACCCAAGGACCAAAGCATGGCTGCCATGTGTCACACATGATCATGAGATCAGTCCACATTCCTCTTCATCCTTCTTCCCCTCCTCACAGCCTTACCAGTTGGCCACTCTGATCCCTTGACAACCATTCTGCCGGTTTTAAGCTGCTTTGCATGCTGCTGTCTGATCCGAGATGTGGGAAACAAAGAGTGCTAGGAGATTATGGGTGCTGTTAAACAAAGCAACTGCATAAGGGATAGAGCTCAGCAACCACTTGGCTGAAAGAAAATGAGAGGAATGCAAAAATGAACTGATTGCCTACTGTATATTATAATATCCCAAGGTGAACCATAGTGACGTTTCCTCCCTGCAACACTGTTATAGCACAGATTTGGTATAAATATGTAGGAATTCTTCACCAAGAATCAGTATAATATCCTGTTATCCTCTTGAATAAGCACTAAAAATTGTTTTGCATATTATCAGTAGTCTTCTTCCAGATAGCTATGTTAAAACAGCAAATAGACAAGCCCTTAGGTAATGGAAATAAGCACAAGCAATTATGCTATCAATTATTCAGATGGATAACTACTTTAAAGACGATAACACAGCTGCTTTAATAATTAATAGTATTTAGGACATTAACAAACTACAATGTCACTTTAAAAGATTTTTATGACTTACTGAGCAAATATTTTTTTGAGTAACATATAAAAATAAAGGAGCATTTGAGAGACTTCTACTTGGGTTATAGAAAGATTGTTTCAACATTTCAGGTTAGACTGTACTTTTGAAGTTACTTTCCACAACATCCCAAATAAACTGTTTTAAGTATCTATCCCAAATAAACTGTTCTAAAAAATTGTGGTAGTCTTGTACTTCAATAGTAAATATTTTGTTTTCTAATGAGTTTTATCTTTTTTGGATTACTTTTGCTTATCAGTTACATTATTTTCAATATATCAAAACCTGACTTTCAATCCTTCTTTTCCCAGTGGGAGTCCATAAAGAATCTGTATCAAAATGGAAATTTGTTGGGAATGGGTGCTGAGATAAACCTCTTACTTGGAGTCCACGGGAATTTTAAGAAAATAAGAACAGAAACATATCCAATCAGCTCTTGTATTCATAAAAAAATTCCTTTCGAGGAGCTTAACAAAAATGTATGCAATTGCATTTTTATTAGGATACTAACCCTACTTTCCTTATCTGTTTTATTAGTTTTTCATAGTCCCATTTATCCAAGACAGAGGAGGGAATAGAGCTTTTTGCCCTGAGGAGCACTCAGAATTTTCTTTACAGGAGTGCCTAAAGATAGAGTCCTGAATCTATATTTAGGTATCTAAGAGATTTAGCTTTTTAGCATGAGTAATAAACCACTCTCTTTGAGGGCATTCACCACCTTTTAAAATAACTGAGGGCAGGTTTTTATTCGATGTCCATTAAACACATAATTGTCATAGGAAAATACTTGTATCATTTAAGATTAATTTTGTTACTACAGACTTGTGCCTTTTCAAGACCAAGATCCTGTGGCAGGTCCAACGCACGTAATTTCAAGAATTAACCTGGAGCTGATTGTGGGATCAGAGCTATGGTTTTATTGCTTACATTTGTCCCTCTAAAAGGTAGTTATCCTCCAGCCTTCTTTCCCAGGATCGTCTCCTGCAACCATGCTTCACTGATTGCTTATGATTCAAGGACATGACTGTGCAGGAAATTCGTCACAGCAGGCTGGAGGGGTGTTCCATTTATGTTCAAAAAACCACAGGTTCCACAGTAATATGTCTTCAGACTTGTCTCAGCACAGTAACTACAGAGCAAACAGCTCTACAGAAAATATCAACACCTGACTTCCAGAGGGAGCAAAAAGCAACATGATTTTTGATTCACAACATGATGCCTGGCCTACTGATACAGGCATACTTAGAGAAGGATTTGCACATGGAAGCAATTGATCTACACTGACCTTTAAGGTAATAAAAGCTTGTTTCAAAAGATACATGCAATTTCTATGTCAAACCTTAACTATCTACAAAAGCAATGTGTGATTTCTTTGGCTAAACTGATAAATAATGGTGCTTTGCTAAATTTTATTTTACATCTATTTTTGAAATTGAAAAAAATCCTTCACTTTGGTATTATTTATTGGAGCTGCTTCTCTCATGATTTTTAGGAGGTCATTTAATATTAATTAGAAAATTCTATGCAAACAACAAAATATTAAACATGTCACTGCTTTGGTAAACCTAAAAATAAGCAAAGAAGATCTTTATTCAAGCACAACTACACAGGGACTAAACTGTAACAAATCACAGGATTCAGCTGGTTGATATTTCTCCCTACCAACACCTTCCCAAGGGCTGCAGCTAATGTCAAATCCACACCAGAGATTTTGGCTTGGAGAATGATAAAATAAGGGGGAAATTATTTAGTTATCATTAGAAGTGAGATGGATGTTATTAGAAACATGGGGATGAGATCTAAGATCAACTGCAATCAAATCACAGCTGGCAGGTATACAGCCATTATGAGAAAGGCTTTAAAATAATAGTAACAAGAGAAGACTTACCAATAGTAAAAACTTCAATTATAGATGGAAATGATAAAACTTCATAACATGCCAATGAGGCTCAAGTATTCAAGTAATACTTACATTTGCAAAAAGCAGAATGTACTCATCACGTGAGAACGATGGAAGATTTTTTCATTGTGTGAGTAACATAAGTGGATAAATACATAACATGGACTAGGGATAAGGATTACTAAATCAGCATCTGTTTTATAATGACCTCCCAAAGCTCTATGGAGATGGTTGGAGAGATATTTCAACAACTATTACCAGTTTTTATATAAACCTCATAATATTCAGGAAACTTAAGAAATATGGAAGCATGCTAACGTTTCAGTATGCAGCAAAGGCCAAGAACGAAGTATGAATGCTCTGCATGACAAAAGAAAAGATTGCCAAAGATTTGCTTTCTAGACCATGGGAATACAATTAAACACTACATTTGGGGTTACAAAATGAAGGTCTTGGCAGTCATACCTACTCCTAGCATTTTAGGAGGTTATAAATTGGTAACTACAAAGTCCAGATATTCTTAGAATTTTGTATTGGTTCAGTTAGAACCACACTAACTAGTATTTAGAAAATAGCACAACACTGAACAATACCAGTAAAGCGTACATTCAGAATACGAAGTGATCTAAAATTATCTAATACTGAATCATTTGCAAAATACTGAAAGTGCAATTTTGTAATATTGAGTATTAGAAACAATCGCATTAAACATTTAAAAAAATAATCCAGGAGAAAACACAAGAAAAACATTGCTGATTTTTCAAATTACACAAAGACTGCTTGTAAACTCCAAGATGGAGAAGGAAGTAGTGCATAGAAAGCAGTTACTGGGAAGGTAAGCACACTAGGAACCAAGAATATGGGCCACCCTAACAGAACAGGAGGTTTGAACCTGGAAAATGGTGAAGCTGAAAAAGATTCTGAGAGAACATGAACTCCGAGGATGATGTTATGACAAGAAGTACTAATGAAATCCTTGGGCATGAGCAAAGAGTATTAAGCAGAAAAAAGGACTTCACCACAGTGGTAAATTGACATGAGAGCATTTCACATGTATTTGTCATCCATAATCCAAAAATCATTTTCAGAAACTGAAGACATTTCAGAGACAACTCTTAAAAATAATTCAGTTAAGATATCTCTGTGTAAAATATTCAGAATAGATCCATACACATCATACATCAAGAAAATGATTGCAGGGCTATCAGATGAACAGCTTTTTGTTTTTCCCTTGTCCTCCCCTAGTGCCTCTATCCCATCACATGCTTGAAAGGCGCCACCATCTACACAACAGTTCTACAGCTAGGGGTCACCCCACAAATGGTGGGATGCATTCCCACATATGTATTCTCGTCTTTCCTGCCTGCGTGAAAAATGAGAATAGAGACTGAATTCCTCTGCTGGAAAACCCCTGGGTCAGGTTGCAATGGTAAGTGCTAGCTCTCAAAAGAAGAAAGGGACAGCTGGAGCCAGCCAGTTCTGTCATGACACTTTAACTGTGGGTATGTGTTGTGCAGGTATCACACAGTGCGTCCAGGTGTTTGGCACTTCAGTCTTCCTGTTTGTGCCCAGTGAATGGAATCTCAATCTGGAAGCAGCAGCAAGGGGAGCTTGGGAGAGTGCCACTGTGTGTTTGCAGGACCCATCCACACTTGCTTTTCATGATCAGTGAATTCAATATTAGCTGCTCTGGAGAAACAGATGTTGCCCGACTCCATTCAGCTACTTGACCAAGCTCAGGTAAAAATCTTACAAGGGAAAAACTAGTTGAAAATTAGCAATGTTTTACAGGCCATGTTTTCAAATTTTATTTCTGAGGTGGGAGGAAACAGATTGGGAATATGGAAGATTATAAAAGATGGAAGGGAAAAACATATCTAGGTATTTCTATAATTAATGTAAGACATTCAGCATTTGCCTTACAAATTCCCTGGAAATATAACAGTAACCTTTCAGCACCATCATGTACATGACAAGTCAAGTCACCACCACCGCCCATGTGACTGCAGATCACATGAACCATTATAACCATGAAAGACAAGGAAATTCCCCCTCGGAAACAAAATACTTACACACCTATTCCTAAATCATATATAGAGGACATAATATAGAAGATACTTGCTAATTAGTACTGTGATAGCAATTTTTTCCTCTCTGTAGTTGTCCCTCAGTTAGTAAGTGGTTTTATAGTCACCCAACTACAAATGCCGTATTAGTTCAAAGACTTATAAAGATTTACCCATTAGAAGGGTTGTTTTCAGTCAGAACCATTATCACCAGAAGAAATAATCCTTTCTGACTAGCCATTTATACATATTTTCAGAAAAAAAAGATGCCAGTATTTAAAATCTGTTAGGTGAACAGACTGTAAACAAGGCTGCTGTTGTTTACAGTCCTATGAAAAGTTACAAAACACTACATTTTAATGAAAGAAACTAAGTGCAGATGGGTTGGTGGGGCATGGACTGTGACTATTTATAAACTGAATTAAATTCTGAGGGAGCATCCACTTCAAAGTTTGTCTACCACTTTAATCTGTTTCTCCTTTTGCAGACAGAGAGCTTGGTGAAAGTTAGAGGAACTGAAAGAAACCAGCACAATACACATTCATCTCAGACTCCTGTATGCAATAACCTTTCCTCCCACCCCAGCACAGAGATCATACTGCTCAAGAAGCAGGATTTTAAGGGTTTTGACAGCTGTTATTTTAGATGTTAGGCACCTAATATCTTTGGAGCACCTGGCAGGGATGTTTAGTCTCTTGAACAATCATTTTTATGTCTACCTGGTCCTACAGACTCAGCGTTCTACTTGTGCACTGTTGGAAACAGTACCAAAACATATCTGTGACAATTTTTTGTTGTAAAGGCTTTATTTATTAATGCTCATAAAGATTATTTTACTCCAAGTTATAAATGAGGTTAGCCAACATCTGAAGAACTCCTCTCACAGTTAAGACATGATCAAAATGAACCTTCTAGGCCACGAGCTGTGGCTGGGCACTTACTGCGGCACATAGAGCCCTGACTTCTCAGAAGTGCAGTTCTGCTCACAGTGAGGCCCTGAACAGGCACCTACACTTTCTAGAGACATCAGGAGTGTCCTTTCATGCCAGCAATACAGAATACGAAAGCCACAAAGGAGAATGAAGAAATACTGTTCTCACTTACATAGCACTGCTGTGAAAAACTTCGTTTTCTATAGCTTACATTCTGGGTGACTGAGAGGGGAAGCAAAAAAAAAGAGAATGAGATGTAAAAAAAGAGCTAGCAGAGGGATTCTTAACAGTTAGATGGTCTCTCAAAGGAGGAGAAAACCTAAGTGTCCCCTCAACCGTTGAGAAGAATACAAGGGTTAGAAAAGAAGACCTGGTGAGATGAGGCAGGGGGTTACAGATTCAATATACAGAAGCAAAGCAAGCAAGTTATTTTTACAACAGAAGAAAACTTGAGCAGCTAAAATATAGCAGCATACGTCTGACAGGCAAAAGGAGGTGTTATTGGGTAGCCATGAGATGTGGAAAGAAAGATGTAGGAGCTTGCGAGGAGAGGATAAAGAAAGGCAGATGGGAAGGGATATTTTGAAGTGGAAAGTATCTAGGGACAGTGTGAAGAATGGTTTGGAGGAAGAATATCAGGAGGCTTCAGGCAATAGCAAACCAGAATTTTAGCTTGAGGAGGAATGAAATAGATACTTGGTAGAAGTTTGTTGTGGTTTTTTTGTTGTTTTTTTTTTTAAAGGCGCTTCAGAGTTAAATGGTTAAAAAAAGAGAAAGAGCCATTGATAGAAAGATGGTATGGAAAATATGGGTAGTTTAAGGAAGAAAATTCAAGGAATTGGTATTGAATGGGATTTTTCTACTTCAAAAGGCTGACTATCTACTCGAGAGAGATGCCCAAGGTACACAAGATACAGATGAAGAATTTGAGTGGGCCTCAAGAAAGATCAGAAACTAAACCAAAGACTCAGAAAGTGGAGAGAAGTAAATGAGTGTTGGCAACCAGAGATACAAAGACTACCTGCATTCATGACAAATGGCAGAACCAACATTAACCCATCTAAGCATCCCAAATAAGCAAATAATTAATCAGTTGAAACCACATGTTTTCTCAGGATGAACACCCATGAGTTTCATCAACTTCCAGAGGTCTCTAGTATTCCCACCTGCTATATTATATTGTTTTCATATGCTGTACACCTGCAGGCTAAAGGATATATTAACAACACTTAAGTATGTACGGCTCTCTCCAAATACTCATCTCAAATTGATTACTGGAGTATATATTTACTGCCTGTCTCAGCTGCAACTTAAATTACCGAAGGACTCAAAACAATCTTAAAAGACGATGATAAGCAACATTACACAACAAGCAGTTATTATTGTTTTAAGCCCTCCCAGAGAGTAGACATATGATGTGACACTGATATGAAAAGATCAGTTATTTCCATGGAATTAACAGGAAATGACTGGACAAAGTAAGAGGAAGAAAAGGCACTATGTTTCTTTTCCTCTTCTGGGTGTGCACTTGTAAAGCTGTCACATCTTGCAATAATCAGAAGGAAAAAAACTCACAAACTTTTTGGAAGAAATTTTTCCAATCTACTTAATCAAATACACCTAAAATATATTTGGAAGTACTCATTTTGGCAGAGGTCTGAAAACTTACTCAAGTCTTACTTGAGCCTATGAATAAGAAATTGAGATAGCATTACTCCTTATAACTCAGACAGCTTCTGGGATTCTCTAGCAGGGAGCTATTCTTGCACTTTGCTCACAGGTATCCATCAATCTCAATCATTTTTGCTGGTATATTTCTCATATTTTGAACTCACCCATTTCACTTTATCCTGTCTCAGCTTTTGGGTCCAGGAGTTCTGAAATGCAATTTCTCTCTTTCATGACTTCCAAAGCATCCTGTTTGTTCAGCTGTGCCCACCATCTACAAGTGCTTTAACTTCAGTGTTTTACCTTTGTTTCTCACCCAAGACAGCACAGTACCTGTAGGATTTGTCCCTTGTATCTTCACAAGACTGAAAACAGTACCAGTGAAACAACACATCACAGATTTGTCAGTATTACTATATGGCTGCTTGTGAAAGGTGGTGGCAGTAGCACAGTTCAGAAGCTTCGTCTGACAGCCAAAGAAGGTTGTTTGTTACCATCTGCTAGTACCAATATAAGCCATATTTTGGTACTGTCGCAGAGAGAAATATCCTTGCAATAACTTTTAGGGCCATTTTAGCTCCTTGGCTTTAACACATAAGACCTTGGGCCAGAGCAAAGTTTTGTTCTGTGTCAATGAGTTCCATGACTGGTGAAAAACTGCCCCCTTTTACTGTTCCAAACCTGCCTTCCGCCAGCTTCAGTTCAGCTCCCTCTTACTTACAGAAGATGTGATCAGCCTGTCCAGGCTTCTCCTGACTATTAATGCCAAGCTCAATGCCTTTATTTTCTGTGTGAATTTTGGCCTTTTTTCTATGTGCATCACTTTGTATCTATTTACATTCCATTTCATCAGCCATTTCACTACTCAGTCACTGATTCTTGTAAGTTCATCTTGTAGTTTGTAAATTATGAACCTTGTCTTTAACTATGCAGAGTTAATTTTAATATCATCAACAGACTTGGTCACATCTATATTCATTCTGGTTATTTCTATTCCTTTGTTTCTGTCTTTTGATCCACTACCTGTCTATGCAAGGAACTGTATAAGCAGCAACCCTTTAGTGACTTAATTTCCTTAAAACTTTTGGGAAAGAAGTCTTGTTGAAGGCCACCTGGAAATTCTGACAATCTCCTTTACCCACGTACTTGCTGACAACTTGAAGAATTCCAGTGGCTTTGCGAGTCAAGCACTCCATTTAAAAAGCTACCATGAATGTTCATCATATTTATCCATGCGTTCATTAATTTTATTTTTACCACAGTTTTTATTCATTTCCCCCAAAATTATATTTGTCCGTTACAGACTAACACCTGTATAGATTACAGGTTTATATTAACCCTGACTTCCCAGAAAGCCTTTTTAAAAGCTGGTGTC
The DNA here is from genome assembly GCA_035590275.1 of Ibycter americanus. Lineage (NCBI taxonomy): Eukaryota > Metazoa > Chordata > Aves > Falconiformes > Falconidae > Ibycter > Ibycter americanus. The sequence goes on along the minus strand of JAVJGI010000062.1, from coordinate 44,729,666 downwards.
ACTTTTCCACCTTTCAATACTCAGGTACCAGAGTGGTTTATGTGGTGAATTATAGGCTGCTGTTAGTTACACAACAATGATGAATAAACACCTTTTAAAGACAAATCAAACCAAACCAAGTCATTTTCAGCTAATGTGTCTAAAGGATTTAGAGCTGTTGCTCTACTTTCTATCAACTGCACCTGACTGCTGCTGTACTTAACCCACTTAAAATTGAAAGTACTAGCCCTCTCATTTATCCAAAGACAGAAATGTTCTGATTTACTGATTATGCCCAGAAACTGGTTTGTATGCAGTACCTGCTAGTATGTCTCTTTCACTACCGGCAAAGCAACCACAAGAACAGAAACCTTAAACTGCATCCTTCCCAAGAATTCTTGCTTAAGTTTAATTGGATACTATGACTTCCTGTTGTTTCCAGACTTTGCTGTAATTAGGTTCATATTTAATTATAATTGAAAATAGCTAAATTTCCATAGAGAGCTGTTTAGTTGCGAACTTTAGTCATCTTAAAGGTCTCAAGTTAGAGACTGCAATGGATTTAACAGAACCAAGTATCTCGGATGTAGATACCTGTCATCTATGTCAGTGTGCCTCGATAAACCCATCTAAACAATTTTATTCTCCTGTCTCACCAGCAATTGAAGTGGTCAGGCAGTTGGACTAGACGACCATTGTCAGTCCTTTCCAACTGAAATATTCTATTCTATTCAACCACCACTAGTCTGGGTTACTTCTAAGAAACACAAATTTAAATTATGTACAGGAAACATGCATTAGCATAATGCAATGCTATCTACAAATGTTCATACTAGGTTAGGTTACTCTTCATGCAAAGAACATTTGTTCTACTATGTAATAAATGAAGAAGACATTACTGTAGACAATATATCCACATAAATGACCAAATGATATTTAATACATTGAAAATAGTCTGTACACACACAATCGCATTTTATTCCAGTTACAAAAGTTGGCTCTAATAAAGACACAATAAATGGCACATGACTGAAACACCAACACATTTTCTTCCAGCCTTGATTTGAGGATGGTTTTCTACGCTTCACCAAGCAGAGAAAGATGGTTTTCTTCCTCGCATCAGACACAAGCAAGTAGAATGTTTTGTATATTTGTCTCATGACTCTCATGACAACATTTCATCTTAATACAATCTGGTCACAGCAGCTACTGCAGAAAATTGCTCGCAGTTTGCTGGCACCATGGGAGACCATCATTACTGACAAGATTGAGAAACCCATCAATGACAATTCAGGACTCAATCTAACTGTGGCATCAAGTGCTGCGCTTTTTTATTAGGGCTATTTTCTTGCATCTCTTTAATTCTTATTCATGTCCATTGGTCCTTTACTTACATTGTGATTCAATGCAATAAAGGCTTCAGCTCGACTGAATTCAATCTCAGAAATCATCAAAAAGTAAGATATATGTTGTATTTTTTAGAAAACCTTACGACAGCCACCAATTCAGGTGAGGAGATGTAAGCTTTTCAACAGTATTACAAAGATGTTCACCTACCTCCTTCACAAAGGAATCACACAGGGCAGCCTATTTTGTATCATGTTGTGATGACATAAGTCACTTTGTGGATATTTGGGAGAAATCAGTTACCACCTGTGCCAGCAACTTTGTTTAATAGGTTGGTTTGTTTGAAACTCATCTGTCATATGGTAATTTTTTACAGAAAAAAAAGTTCAACTTTCAGTCTCATGATCACCCACTCCAAATCAGACTAAAGCCATCACTGCTCTTAACAATTATTTAAATAGGGTATGGAACAATTCTTTTGAAAATATATGACTTGCTGAGCTTGCAAATGTCACACAACTACCAGTAGAAAACAAGAACCAAAACCCACAGGTCTATTTTTTGCTTCCTTGTTTTTGCAAATGGTATATCTATACCTGCAAGGAAGAGAGACACTAACATTCTAGAAACAGGACAAAAATACATCCCTGTCATTAACGTGGCTAAGACATAAAGATTCATATTGTCTTCAGCTGAAGTTGATGCACCTGTTATTCCTATGCTGCACCAGTTCTCTGGTCTTCATCTGCAGTACAAATATCTTGTTTCATACAAATGTACTATTCCGTACAGTAGCAAAAATTTACAGCTAGCTTTTCCCAAAGCAGAGTTAATCCAATCTGTAATCAGAATCTCATTTGCAGGGGAAAAAAGTGAGATTCTTCTTACTTCTTGTTCTCTTCTACTAACCGTCAGTCCCTATTTGGAAGATACCTCAAAAATCTACATCCCCAGTCTCTGACTGGTAAGTGGTTGGGTATTCTCGCCTTTTATTTTTATCAGTTACTGAAAAATAATCTCTTGAAATACACTCAAACCGCCTTGGTTCCAAATTTAATGCAGATTCCAAATTTCTGAATATCCAGTTTGGAGAATTAACTCGGGGGGGTTTTTGTGGTTTGGGGTTTTTTTTTTAGTGTTATCCAGTCAGGCACAGAGAAGAGGTTAAACAGAAAGTACATCACTGTAAGAGGGTGCTGAAGATAGCTCACAAGATTTTTGAAGGAATTTTTTTAAAAAAATAATTATCTGGCTGGCCTTTTGCAGCCTAAGGCTAGTTCCATCCCAAGCGAAGTCATCACAGACTACCTTCATTATAGACATCACATTAAGCTATCATGTCATTAAACAAGCAGAGTGAATTAGGTAAATTCTGAGAAACAATTCCTCTCTCTTTCATCATTACATTACACAGATCCAAAAAGAGGTACCAGACAGATCATGCTCCAAAGACAGTATTGACAAAAACACTAGCAACCTGGCAAGACACAGCTAAACATTCATCTGGGAAAGCAAAACTGTGCAAATGGAAAAACACATCTGTGTGCTAGGGTATGCTGACCTGTTCTGAGCCATATGTTCAAATTACTCTCAAACAAAGCAGGTGGCGAGACCTAGTCATTCTTTATGTAGGTAAAATAAATGTAAAACCCACAACAAATAAAAACATATCTGACACTTAATTACAGCCAGGAAACAGAATAAGTAGACATACAGTTTTAAAAAGCCAGGACATTTTTTTGCCCAAATTCATTTCCTCATATGATTTTTTTCTTTTTCTGGCCCCCATCTGTTTTTAATCTTTAGACTGTGAACTGTTATTTTGCCTCTTTTCAGTCCTCACTAGGATCTTTTCTTCACTGAAATCTTTGAGGGATACAGTGGGGTAATTTTTACTAACAACATAGCTAGGATATTTTTTTCCTTCTGGTATTTCTAACTATTCAATTTTTATTTATTTTTAGGATGTGTTTTCAATATTCATGTGGCTTTTTACTTTTTGGAAAAAATATATACTGGGCAGGCAATTTCACTTTAGCTTACAGGTTCCTTCTTATCAGGTACATTTAAACCTGCACTGAACAGTACTTACACTGAAACAGTGGAATACGAAGTACATCAATGTTATTATCTTATTTACTATATTACTATATTTGAAGCCTCAGATTTGAGTATAAACTAATGTAAAATTGTCGGCTTCACATACACATGCATATTTGCACACACGTGTTTCATTGTTTTACTTGAAACATGTTAAAGATACAAAAGTCTATTCAGAAGACTTTAGGTTATTGTTGAATGAAACCATGTTTTAATTATTCCCTGTAATTGCTTTCTCTGAATTTACTCTATAATGGTTGCTGCTTTCTTCTTTACCTGCAATCTGATTTTGAATAAGGTTTATTTTCAATAAGGCTAACACTGTGGAGGACCAGTACTCTGTTGAGAAGATAAAAAAATCTTAATGCTAATCCTGGTGAAAACAGTGTGAGTAAGAACCAGCCTCTTTACCTGTTGCTTCTCTCAAGGTCCTCACAAGACATTATTTCCATTTTTTCTGTCATCTAACTTGATTGCCTGTGCCAATCACTCTGTCCTGTGAGTACACTATTTACACGTCAGGGAACACATTCATTTTTATAATAGGGAGAATATTTATTCAGCACAGAAGAGTAAAGTGTTAATTCTTTCATACCTTAAACAATAGAATTAGCACAATTAAATAAGGTATCACTCTATGGTGTAAGGAATGGGATCTGATACTTACAGACTATACATGGTCTTAAAGTCATTCCAAGAATTACTAGGAAGATCAGATGTTTGAAAGGGATATTTTTCCCATGGTTAAAGACTACAATCTGTGATTAAAATCAGGGGCAGGCTCCATTAGATTTGAATCTGTAGATTCTACAGGTCTTCATTAGGTGAACACCTAGCTATCAAATCAGAAAGGAAAAGAAAAACATTTCTCCTTTTAGAAAAAGTTTGAAAATTATGTTATAAATGCTTGTATCCTATGTTCACATGAGGATTTGCAAAGCAGAATGAGCTTACTCTTGTTCAAACCAATTTTACATTCCAGAAGGAAACAGTGGACTTCACAAGCTGAATGTGATAATACTTTTTTAACTATGAAAAAAAATAATCAATAGACTGAACAAAAATGTATTGAACTCCAAAGTTACAAAATTAACTGTTCCTTAACCTGAGGTACAATAGAACTGTATAAATTTCCCCACTGGAAAGACCTAGTATTTTTTTTTAGTGTGAGACGTGTCTTTGTGTGGCACACTGTTAAGAAAAAAGCACTGACAGAAGCTGGTCACAGAGAAGGATGAAGCTAGCTGTGGTAACTGGCTTTAGATAGCAAAGGTACTATCTATGATGGAAAAAACACATTTACACTGTATTTCTGTTCATTGCAGCAAATACTGTATTTATAAAATGATCAGATTGCACATGACAAATCTGTACAGAAATACTGTAAGTCTCTTCCAAAATACAGTTCAACATACTCTGATTCTTTTCTCCAAACCCACTCTATAGCACTGGGATATGCACATGTGCTTAATCACAGACACACAGAAGTTCACATGTGTTTTGCTTAATCAGCTATTCCTGGACACAGGAAAATAGTGATATAACCTAAGCTGTTCAGGCTGGACGAATGACTTATGTATGTTAACAAAACACTGGAATATATTACGTACTTGTGGCGTTGAAGCTAAAATTGGATTGCTTGAGAACCTTTTCCATACATCAAGGATATGAACAGAAAACAATTTGCTACCCTTACATATCTTTAACTGCTCACTTCCTCGTGGCAACAAAAACTACTCATAGGCAGGACTTTTCTTCCTCATTGTGTTATCCCTTCTAGTCAAAACAAAAGCTCTACAAAAATTGTATCTAAAGCGCATGACTACTAAAAAGTGCTCTGTCTACATATGGAGAAATTAACTAAAAGGAAAATTATTTGATTGGTGAAGCTATCCTAAGTTTTAGGTAAATAGGCATCTTAAGTTCATTCGCTCCTCAGGTGTTTCTGGGGTCAGTAGTTTATGCCCATCTACTGCCTTTGAGATCAGCATCACATCAGTGTCATGCTTCTATTGCTTGAAGCTAATTTTGGTTGTCTTTTTATAACTTGGAAAAAGATAATACATACTTACACATACAATTAGAGCAGTGAGAGACTGCCATTAAAAGTATTCAGTATGTCTCTTGCTCAACTAGGATAAAGGCAGTCTCTCTTTAACACCAATCTAATTAAAAACAGCTTACATAGAGCGTCCCCAGAGTATGCTGAGACAATATGGAAAATATGCATATTTAAAATCCATGGATTTAAATCTAGCAGAGAAAAGAATGCAATAGAATGTAAAAGGAGTGCTTTCAATGAAATTTAGAATCCTAAGTATTCTTTTCTCTTTTACAGGTAGGATCTTAGGTTATTTGGGAACATTTGACAATTTTATCTTTGGTCTGTAAGACAGGTTTTCCAGCTGGGTCTCAGATTCTGTAGACAACACCACAGATGAGTAACCTGGCTGATATACTTACAAACATTACATAATTCTGCTCATTCTTTGGAAGACCCAGAAAGATCTCATGAAGCAGCACATTCTCCATTTAGCAGAAGTGACTGAAAATGCACCCCTAAATAAGGGTCTCTCTCTCAAGCCCTGTGGTTCAAAACTGTTTCTGAACAGCATCTAGCACTAGCAAGAAAATGAAATTACAGAAAATAATCTGAGCAGGAAAGGTAGAAACATCCGGATATATGGAAGGCAACTGCAAGAGATCTAAACCACATTCTGTATTTTAAGAAATGGGTGCTGGTGAAAAGAAAAATATGCAGAGGATAGCCTGATAGCAGCAGATTCCTGTGTTCTTTGTGTGTTTTGGTTGGCAATCATGCAGAAGGAGCTAACTGTGCAAGTGCATTGCATATAGCTGCAGAGAGTCATACCTCATGTAAGACAGACACATTTGTTTTAAAACATATATGCTTTAAGTTTGAAGACAGAAGATAAATTAAACCTTCAGGAAGGTTTGTGGCTGATCTAAGGCTGCACAGCTGTTTGCAACTCTGAGAGGATTAGCTGAGATAAAAGACCAACTCTTGACGATACTACAGGACAGAAATCTCAGAGGGAGATTTCAAGAAGACTTAGAATTAGTTCTTTACAAGGTGATTCTCACTTTTCCAGCAAGAGCCACCATGTTGACCAGGCTGAAGTTTCTGACCCTGTAAGCACAATTAAAAATGCAAAGGTATCACAAGGAAGGACTGGAAGCCAAAAGCAAGTAGAGCTGATTCAATGTATATTTATTAATATCTGAAGCTCGCACAAAGTACCAAAATCAGGATAACGTAATGAAGAAAAAAATTACAAGGGATGCCTTTTCTTCTTAAGAAGGATACCAATATGCAGAACCAGCTGGCATGCAGGAGTGGTGGCAGCACTGTGACTGTATAATACTATAGACCAATTGCCTACAGTGTATTAGGGTCCCAAAACAGGCATGCTTGGACTGTTTACTCTTATGCCCATTCTTAATTTTCAGAAATGCACAGTCAAGAAACAACTCCATTTCAATCTCCTAGCCACAAAATAGGTATCTTTGCATATGGTGAAGCACCTTAGTCTGTGGAGAGGCATCTACCTGTCATCTAAGCTCTGGTGTACCTACCTCCACCTAAACTCCCCAAAAGAATAAAGTCAGTAGATGTGTTTAGAACAAATCACTCGCAAATGGCTAAGGCAGCCTGCACCGACTGGAACGGGAAGTTCACACCAGGCAGATGAAGCCATACCTACCTCTGTGGGGCATCCTGTAGTTAGCATAGCTGCTGACAGAGACAGGACCCAGGCGTTCCCAGCCTGACAGTATTTGAACCCCACTGCTTGTGAGTGCATTGCTCATCTAACAAGAGGCAGGACTGAGAGGGTGCTGCCTCCTCTCAGAGCTGGGAAACCGAGAGTGGAAGAGGTGAAGGGCTGAAGAGAGAATGAGCGTGGGAAAGGCTGATACAGTAGCTCTGTTCCCATTCAAGGATCACTGCATACACCTCAAAAATGGTTCTGAGAACAGGGACCAGCACCCTGGACTCCCAGAGGAGTTTGCTCTCCACTAGGCTATGTGTCGTGTACTTGACATTTAACATTAAATTTAATACCCTACTATTACAGTAGACTATAGTTTGCAATTTGCAACTACCATTTCCTAGGAAACCATCACAATAACTTACACAAGCCTAAGCAGTAGGTTGAAGTGCTCATAGTCTGGTCTGCCTGAGCATTTGACTATACCACTGGAAGCCCAGCGATTTATGAATGCTTAAATGACATAGTTAGGAGAGAAGGGGTCAAGTGGGGTTTTTTTTGTACTTTGACTTTCTGATTTTAGACAGAAGCAAAATATGCAGGGCAGTTCTCCAAAGTTTTACATGTCATTCAGTTCTGCTGCTGACCTGCTTAAAAATTTGAACTTTGTTCTCATGGAATGACTGAGAAAACAGCATGAAGCTGCATTTTCCTTGATAGTTCGGATCTCATCAGGAAATGTCCAGTTGCTGATTCAGTAAGTTTTTTAAAAAGCTTCTCCACAAAGCAGCTCTAATACTGGATTACTTCCAGTCTACTTTTTTGTCCCCTTGTTGAATTATGGGGCATGGATTTTTCAAACAAAGCCCTCGCTGCCTGCCATTAATCCTTTTGGGTAAGCAAATCAGCAAGCCTTTTAATCACTGGGATTGATACAACCACTCCTAGCAAAGCATCACAAACCATCTGCCAATTTCACAACTATCAGACCCATGAGTGAATGAAAGTACAAGATAAACAGCATGGTACGGAATGCCACAGCTGAATAAAAAATTAGAACCATCACAGGGGAGACAGATTACTGCTTTATGGTACTACAATCCACAGAGTAGTTAAGTCTTGACATATCATTCCTATTATGGTAGTCTTTGCTCCAAACGGCAAGTCTAAGCATAAACACATTTCTGTGTATTATAAGAACAGAAGAATGTGGTCACATACCTAACAAATATGAATATAATCTACATTTTCACAGGCTACCTTGTTCCTACTGCCTACAATCATGCTGTATCCGAAAAAGTATTTCAAAATAGTCTTTGTACCATTCTTGCTCACAAATGTTGTGATTTGTGTCCCATAACTGTGTCCCAAAACTGCTCAATGGGATAGGAAATACTCCTTCAAAATTATGACAGACCAATCTCACAGCAGAGTGGTTGCTAAAACTAGATGCAAAAGAAAACCCAGGACAGGTCTCTTTTGAAACAGTTGAATATGGAGGGTTGCAGGGAAGGGGAGGAAGGGTCACAGTCCTCCCTCTACACATCTGGATTGGAATAATTTATCCATTTATTTTTTTTAACCAACCTAATCCTTCCAGAGAAAATAATAAAGGAGAAAAACCCCTAAACTATGTTGAAACCTGAAACTACTGAAAAATATAAGTGTCTAACCACCATCACAACTCATAAGAATCAATGCTGGCTCCAAGCAGAACAAAGGAAACAGCTTGGAGCTCAGCTCAAAAGCACTGGCAACCAGTCTCTGGGGTCCCTTCTGTGCCTCCCTGAACCTTGCAAAGATCAAAAAGCTCACCCTCAAGCCTTTCCAGTGTAAGTTCAAAACCCAGAGAGCCAACTATTTAAGTAACAACCAGAAAAAAAGGCCAGCAGTAAATACAAACTGTAAAAAATAAAATTGCTCTTTCCCTTCTGATTCTCCAAGCAGAGATTTCCACCTCCATAGACAGCAGCTGCATCAAAAGTTTAGGAACAGCAGCTGATGGGGCATTAACCACGGATTACAACTGACAGGCATAAACTTCCAATGGGAAGAGAAGACAGTGAGAAGGGAGAGACTCTCCTGCACTAGTCTGGCTGCTTCTCCCTAAGCCTCTGGCCCCGTAAAAAGCAGGCGCTCAGCACCTTGGCTGGACAGGCTCACCCCCAGTGCCATTCCTCGGGGCTGAGAGAAAAGCCGCTGCTGGCAGGGCAGAAGCAGGCAAGAATCTCTTAAAATGATGCTCAACCAATTACGGCTTATGAAAATGAGAATAAATAAGGAAGCTGCTAGTGAACAGCTCTGCCCAAATGTTGAGAAGGGAGTAAACCTGGACCTGCAGCTTGTGGATGGGATCCTAAGGCTAAGGCTATCAGCAGAAAGGCAGAAGGTGACACAGACCTGTAGCCCAGTCTCTGCCAGCAGCATGTGGTAGCTGCAGCCCCACTCTGCGAAGGCCTCCCCTGGCCGTCACCTGTTTGGGGTCTTCCGAGGCACCCAGTGGGTGAGGCCCCTCTGAATATTCAAGGAGAGGACAGCCTCCTTTCTGGATCCTGACTTAGAACAGGCACCAGATGGACTGGAAACACAGGTACCCTCCGTGATGCTGAATACAGGATGGCCAGAAACTACTCTGTTCATGTTCACATTGCTCAGGACCCTCCACCACAGCTGTCTCTGGGGCAGAGCTAACTGGAGAGGCCAAACAGCACCTGGGGCTGTTCCTAGCAGCCACGCGGTGGTCCTCAGCCAAGATCATCTCCTGGGCCTCTTTATTATGTGTATAGCTGTACCCATAGAGAGCACAAGGGACGTACTGAGAAAAAAAAACCCCAAAAGCATTAAACCTGATTTTTTTTGTTTGCGTTTTTTCCTAAAAAGCACCAAACCACTGTTGGCATGATGTAGAAGTTTGGCCAGTGCTTTCAAATTTGGATGGCCAAGTTGTATAAAAATGGAAGTGGCCTGATTTACAGAAATGTAATTAATAAGATTTCTACAGTTGGGAACCTTTGGCAATCAACTGAAGTGTTTATTTCTGCTGTGTAAACATGGCCTTAGATACCTTACTTAAGTATCCCAGTAAGTAAATGCCAGCATAACTATTCAATGTCCAAACAGAAGGTCTTCATTAAAATTATTTATCTAATTCCAATTCCTGAAGGACATTTATCTGCAGAACACATGCAAAACCTACTCCCATTAAAAACTAGTGATATTCATTTTTAAAAAATGTCTATGACTTCAATGGAAGAAATGATTCAGCAGGCTAAGTGGCAACTTTAGTACAGGAGAAAGTTATCCAGAAATGTATTTATTTATTGGCAACTGCGTCTGAGAAATCAAAGCAATTCAGTGAAGACTGTTATTAGATGCTGATTGTCTTAATACTGTTGAATCTATTTATTGTGCATGACTACAACTTTTAATAATAGTTTGTTATATTTTAAGTTTAAGGTTTTCTTGGTTTACATTATTTATTTATTATCTGAGGAGTCATTATTGGATGCACCAGGCACTTCCTGGAAATTAATAACCAATGAGATAAACAAAGATTACAGTGAACTATTAACCGTTCCAGATGACAGAAGTACCCCTCTGAGGTAATCTGGAGAAATTTTACTGCCATAACAGAAATAATCACTTTCTGCTTTGTAGCACAACTATTTTTGAGAACAGCTACAGTTTTGTTTGTTGCAACCCTTTCCTAAAGCCTTTGAAAGACCTTCCCAATGTGCTGGGTCTTTCTGAAGTCTTTAGGCTCTGAAATTTGGCACGTTCAGCCTCGATTACAATTTCTAATGTTCTGCCAACAGAACCTGCAGTTGTAAGCATCAGGGGGGATATATGCTTTGTTAAATTGGGTCAGCTGGCCTGCTCCTACTGGAGCAAAGGCTTCAGTACATTCATGGAAGGACCGAGCTATGATCTGCCTTCAAGTTTGCAATTATCTTTTCAATCTTAGAAGTCATCATTACTTTTAGATTCTGTGAAATATTTATATAAGTAAACCCAGAAAGTTACAGTCTCCTACAGGCAGAGCCTCCCAAACTTCCACAATGGTCCTTCTACCTTCTATATATTCTACCTTTTTGACATTTCATCAGTGCCTTTTACATTCCACATCCCCCATTCAACCACTCTCTCTTATCCTTTCTGGAAAACAATAATGGGGCCATTTTCACACTTCACTATTTGAATTTTTGTAGTTTTAAACATATTTCTTACTTAAGACTCCTGTGAAACATGAGGGGAAAAATGAGTATGTGTTGCAGAGTTCAAGATCTGAAGCACAGAAGGGTTGAAGGCCAAACCAGCTAATACACAGATCAAAAGAAGACTGATTACATTTGTAGACATGGACCAAAAATTTATTGCTTTCACATTAATATTGAAGCACTGCTCTAACAGTGGAATCCAGCCTGCAGAACAAGGTGGTTTGCTCTGCAGTGAGCAAACTCAATTTGTATAGCTTTGTAGCCATATAAATTGCAGAAGCATTAACCTTGCTCTACTCTTAAGCCATACTTCAACCAAGTCTTGTCCTCAAGTCTGACAAGAGGAAGGGGAGACAGGTACTCGCTGTAGCTTCATCTTCTCTGCCACACAAAGAAGTACTCCCGCTTTCCCCACACATCTGCATTCCTGTTTCCCCTCCTTCCCTTGAATCAGCATAAAATTTTTGCAAAGGTACTAAAGTTCTGGGGAAAAAAAAATAATTAAGACATAACAGTAATTCTGATCCAACTTGAGAGACTAAAAAAAACCTGGAGGAAGAGCATTGATTAACATGAGCATATTTGCTGGCTGGTTTGTGTAAAATCACTCTACATAGTCCAGGAAGCAAGGAGCAGAACCAGAGTAAGGATGTGCAGGCAGCTGCCCAGGGCAACCAGCATCATGGTCTATGTCCACATGTGGTCTTGGCACTTTGTTAAACTGACCTAAGTCCATGCCAATCCTGAAAAGGGCAGTTTCTCTCTTCTCTGCACTCTCTGCTTAGGTTTTTCTACCCTCCACCCCCACAGTCAGCCTCAGAGCTTGAACAATTGCTTAGAGATTTTGAAGGGGGAGAGAGCTTTTCACTAGATCAAGTTTCGAAGCATTCACCTAAACAAAAGTCATTGCTGCTGCATCAGGTTATTTGTGATTTACTTGAAAGATGCTGGATACTTCCAGGCACTTAAATAAAAATAATACATTTAGTTTGGTATTCCTAGTTCCTGTAGTGAACCACTACAAAACTATGATTTACAACCAATATTTTCACATCTCAGGAGAGTGCTATACCTTTTACTGGTCATTACCACTGAATAAAGTTACTTAGATGCTGAAAGGATGCATAAAAACCAATACAGTTGCTTTGTGAAGTCTGAAACCCTACTGTCAAACCATGAAATGCATTTCCCTACAGTTACTGTGAACATACTTGAAAAGAACAGTCTATTTTTATGATAGAGTATTCCACGCCAGAAATAAGGAAGCAAACGTGAAAACTGCTGTCAGCTTAGAATCCCCACAATCAAGCACTCATTAGAAATTCAAAGGTACCCTATACGCAGACATACATGTATATTTCTTACATTTTACATCTTACAGACTACTGAGAGGGTGAATTTTGTATATCAACTCAAAATCCCTTACAGTAATTGTATGACCTTGTAGGCTTGTTCCATTTCACATTCCAGTCATTTGCAACTGAAGATTAGACTGAGTGAAAGAACCGTCAGTCAGCACAATTTCAGAGCATTACATAACCAAGAGTAAACCCGCTCCTTTCATTATGTGAACATGAATAAGAAGTGACACTGCAGCAGCTGCAGTATACCTGCCTTATTTTCCTCAGCAAGACTTTCTTCTCAGCTTTTCTCCATCACTTGTGTACTTGCATAGGCTTTTAAGCAAGCTATTGTAAAACAGGGAAATGACCTAAGTCCTCTCTTGGATGGACATGCCTCTAACACACAGCCATGCCTGTTGCCTCCCACGTGATCTAAAGCGCACTGAGTCTGCCTAGTGACTGCTGATGTCTTGTGGTCCTAGAGCTCTCAAATGCACTATCATTTCTGGCATCCCAGAAATGAAGGGGATCAGTCATCTTTGTAAGTCCAGCCAGAGCATCCCCTACTGTCACTTCAGCTATTGATACTTTCCCCCAAAATGTAGGGACAATAGGGCTCGAAATAGGCTCCTGCACTGCTCTGTGATCACTTGTTGTCAAAGCTGTAATTAATACCTTGTCTGGTGCTCACACCAGATAGCACTGGTGTGACTGGGTAACAGCCTGGTTGTAGCAGAGCCCAGGAACTGTTCTGAAAAGGCTGTGTGTATGAGGCCAAGATATCTTTGGAGGAAAAAAGTTAGCTATATGGGCGTAAACTCTGTTGTGCCACTTGAGCTTAGAGCCAAGGAATGGGTCCCTGTCCACAGACACTGCCCCTATGAAATCTGTTTCTTTGCAGATGCGCTAAACCTCCTGGAGAAACATGGCAAAAAAGCAAAGAATTGAGTCTCAGCAATCAGGTTTCTGAACTTTATAACACCTCCGTCTGAACAAAATATATTGGAGAGTTATCAGACTGTCAAAAAGCCATGAAAAGAGAATACTCCTTGCATGGCCCTCATCCCTTTACTAACAAGTTTCATTGGGCTATGCAGCTAAGCCTGCCTATGAGGATGTGGCTAACTATGATTACTTCTCACTAGAGAATTTCAGGGCTTTGCCTTCTCCATATTCCCTTCCCTCAAACACCCACACATACATATTCCCCTTTATTTTCTGTCAAGAGTGATTAATAAATGAGAAACTATAATCGTTATAGGGAAATGTCGTTCAGTCAAAGGGCTTTTATTGCACAGTGACCACTTGGAGCCTGTCACTCCACTAGCTGTCAAGCATCCGTGACAAAATTGTTGATGTAACTCACCCCAACAGACAGTGACGATGACACTGCAAAGGGAAGGCTGCAGCGCAGAGCTAAGCCCTTGAAATAAAATGACAGTTTACCAGCCTGACACGTTCTGATTACAACAGTATTACTTTTTCATATTGCTTAAAGTTTTTGTTCAGAATGTTTTCTTGACCTAGGATTCAAAATGTACTTCCTTACCCTTTTTTGATACATTTCCCTACTCAAACACAAGATTGTGGATGGTTTGTTGAGAACCTTGCAGATAGGTGGCATACACTATCCTCTTTCTTTTTGCTATGTCTTTTTTTTAGAGAAAATCTTTAGATATTGTCTAGAAGAAGAACCAGTAACAAAGAAGAACCCTGTATCAGTCTTATGAGTACGACAGAAGCCAGTAACTCCATATATTGGTGTGTGGTCAGAAAGAGCTCTCAAGATTGGTTTTCTGTTTTAAAAAGTCCTCTCAATTTCTTCTTCACCTTCTTCATCTTCTATTATACTTCTAAATAAACCCTTACAATCAATACATCACTCTTCCATATGAAAAACTACACATCAGCTGTCAAGGAAAACACTTGTCAGAGTGCTTAAAGTCCTCATTCTAAAGCAGCTAGATTTCTGAAAGTATGCATATACACTAACCTAACAGCATGAGCAAAGAAAAAGACAATGTACCTTAAAAAATTAACTCTTCTTTAAGAAGAGGAAGTGAAAAATCAATCTCATACTCAGAGATTGTTATTAAACTACGTACTGTAACTCAGGCAAAGGCTATCATGAATCCTTGTCTTCATTAAATGAATACAGATTTTAAGGGTCAGATGTATATTTTGCCTAGCAAGCACCCACAGTAATCGAAGATGCTGCTGTTACAGAGCAACATGTTACTGCCTTGGTGCTGGAGGTTACTGCATTGAACTGCATTCTTCAGCCACGTAGCATGAAATCCAGCAGCTTATCCCAAGCCACATTCCCATGACATAAAATAAAACCACTTTGCACTAGTTGAGGAGCTTTCACATGGCCTGTAGACACAGCTGTCCAGCAGAAGCAGGCAACTGGCAGGTTGTTCTTAAGCTTTTACAGATGATTGCCATGTGACACGCACTTAAGATTTTAATTGTAAGAAGCTGAGAATTAAATACAAGCTTAAAATTTGTACCCCTAATTTGCTCCTTCAGAAGCCAAGCTGCTCTCTGGAGCACTTCTTGGACTAGTCCACAAGCAGGACTGCTCACAAGTCTAGAATTGGTGCTTCAGACCTTTCTACAACTAGCCCAAAATTAATACACAGGTTCTGATCTTCCAAAGAGAAAAAAAAAATTTTAAATACAGTCAGGGTATGGATTTCATTACTCAGTCTCTTCCTGCTACACACTCTAAACAAGCTAATTTAAACAAGGACACTTGACAGTTATGGTTTGCCCTGAGGCAAAAGCCCTAAGGAGACAGGGGTTGCAGAACTAAAGCTGTGACAATCTGTGCAACATACACAACTGTAAAAAAAAAAGTGATGAAGAGAAATAATCAAGCATCTGAAAAGCCAAAAATAAAACTCCATTCTCTACATCAGAAGTTATCAGTACAGTACTACCAGTGCACAAAGCTTACATGATAGAATTAAGCACATATTGCATTCAGACTGATGGAAATGAAGACCCTTGTAACCATGTTCTGTATTGTCTGAACAGTAGCTAGGGACACAGTTTTCTAATAGTTGGAGTAAAGAACTGTGTTAGTGGCAGGGAACCTGAGCAAAAAATGCCATTTTCAATTATTTATTTGGCCAGCTCCTACACTACACAGCATAATCACTTCTATAAATTATGAAAACTTTACTCTTGTTGTAACGACTTGGTAATAAGTCTAAATGCATTGGAGCATGATATAATATCCAAAACCATTACATGAAATGTAAAAGATCATTACCTGGTTCAGAAGTCATTATTGTAAATAACATCTTGTGCAAACAATTAACAATCTCCATTACATTTGTAAAATGACAAGTCACTTTCAGGCAGCCTATACACTGCTTCTCTAACATTTGTGTATTATTGTAAATCAAAGACACCTTTGCAGTTAGAGCCAAAACTCTTGAAAATTTGGAATGTATATGTTTGAGGAAGACAGAATATTGATGTATTCACTGCATGTTGTCTGTCTGCAGCATGTGTTGAACTCCAGGATGCGATAACCTCAGACACTCTCTGAAATGCATATACGTTTGATAATTTTCTGCTTAGCAGAAAAGAGTCTAGATGTAGGTCCTAGCTATCATATGCTATCCATATGCTTCTTATCTATTATCAAAATATAATAAACTTGTTTCATCGTAAAATAAACTTCTGGAATTTGGGGTAAAGGCTTTTAGATCAGTGCATAACAAAAGCTGCCTTCTCTGCCCTCTTCCTCGGGGGCACAGGACAATTTCATATTTGAATACCACACAGTTGGAAATTTTCTTTTAAGTTTTCTGACAGCACAAAATCCATTTTTATTTTGATACTTTATGGTTTTGGATCCTAAACCATCAATGCTCCTGTTTTTAGTGAAAAGCTAATACAATTACAAGGACAGTGTCCAACTGATGACAGTGTGGTCCACCATTTCCAGAATAGACTACCCTCTTTTTTAAGATCATTTATGAAGTGAGACATTTAAAAATGTAGCATTTTGCAACCGTTTTATGTTGAGCCTGTTACCATCATAAAGTTATCAAAGTGACAGTTCCAACCTCCCATGCTTCACCAAAGCATCTCATTAACAAAAAACAAGAAAAGATTTTCTCCAACTGGAGAAAAATCTACAGCAAGTTCTCCAGTCCTTGTCCTAAGTCCAGGAATGCACTACCCAGGGGATACTGCATAGGTGCTCGTTACACTGTTACTGCATTTCGACAAGTTTCAGTAGCCTCTTGGTTTACATTACTTACCTTTCTACCCCTGCCTTTCTCAGATCTCTCCATCTTCACTCTCAGCATACGGAAAACACAATAAATGCAATTACACTGACTGTTGAGTTTTTGTTCTGTATTTCAAGATTTGTGCATGTCTGTTTCTGAAACAGAATCCTGGTATGCTAATTATGCAGGTTTTGTGGTCCGACTGACGAGAAGCAGAGAAGGTTTCTTTTCAGTTGTGCTAGACTGCTTTGTGGAGTCAGTATGTTCAGTGACTGAATGATCCCCTAGATTTCTGCAAACATATTCAAATTGTTTGAGATTCTTCCAGAAGTAATACTAGGAAAGGCAACACTTGCATTCTAGCAATTGCCACTTTTATTAGCTAACACCTCCATAAAGAAACTATGAAGAACAACAAGACCTGTATTATACAAATCCACAGCTCAAACCACTACCCACTTTCCTTATAAGAAAGCAGCTATTCCAGAGACTTAACTAGCCTTTTAAATGTGTAACATCACTGTTACCAAGACTGGGTCAAATCCCCCTGAACTTCTTTAAGGTATTTCTGACCTGCTAATTCTTAGCCCTATTGAGTAAATACTGAAGTACAGCTGAACGGTTCCTGAAGGTGCAATCTGGGAAGCCATTTATTTATAACCACAGTCTTAAAATCCCTCTGACTGGGCAACGCGAGATGCCTGTGGGATACCAGACACATTTAGTATGCTTGAGGCAGTGACATCTCATGAGAAGGTATGTGACTGCACTACATCCCAAAACAGAGATTCACTAAAGCAAAGTTGTGAATCTTTGATGTATAGCTGATATATATACAATCAAGCCCGTAACTTTTCCAAATTCTCCTTTCAGAGTGGGTGCTGAAACCTTGTGAGTGCCTTCTTCAGCAAGAACAGACAGAAAAGTGCTCCAAGACCACAGCATGATCCTGTGTACAGATAAGCTGGATAATGCACCACCTCATACACAATCATTATTCTTCTACTCTATGGATCTACAATTGTGTCTTCTGAATCACACAACACTCTGTACTTCCAATGACTAACTGTCCATACCATATAGCTTATTAGTAAAAGAGCAAAGCTGAACTCTTTCCAACTTACTATTTCCTTAATTAGTGTAAAATCTGCTATAATGTATATTAATGAGATATATTTCATTCATCTACTAATTTATTGTAAGATTTTTATTTAAAAAACTGGATTCTGAAAGGAAGATTCATGGTTACTGTTATTTTCACAGTTCAGTTTTTTGATCATCTGATAGTTAGGAAACACAGTAGGAAATGCCTTGTATCAGGGATGTAACAAGGGACTTACCAAATCAGAGGATTTATCTGTAGTTAGTTGTGCTATCAATAAAACAACAGAGCTCCTGCTAAGGAAGCTGTTTGTTGGGGGCATGTAGCACAGTAGGAACACCGTGTCTGTCTTTAAAGGTGACCTGAAAAAAATTATGTGATGCTGCTGAGCTGTTTATTATGGGGCTGGTTCATTTTACAGCAGAAAACCTGTCACACTCAAAAATTACTCCAAAGTGTTACTCCAAAAATCCTTGTTTGAGAAAACCTGCAGGAAGTGCATCCCATTGCACAAAGAGAGAGGGGTCAGTAGACATGCACAGTAATGATGTAAGCCAGACACATTACAAGTTCACACACTGATAGATGACAAACATTTACCAGGGAACAATATCACTAATCTTTTGCTATGCCCTTCACTGTGATAGGACAAGGGGTAATAGCTTTAAACTAAAGGAAGGTAGATTCAGACTAGATACACAGAAGACATTTTTTACAATGAGGGTGGTGAAATACTGGAACATGTTGCCCAGAGAGGTGGTAGGTGCCCCATTCCTGGAAACATTCAAGGTCAGGATGGATGGGGCTCTGAGCAACCTGATCTAGCTGAAGATGTCCCTGCTCATTGCAGCAGGGGTTGGACTACATGACCTTTACAGGTCCCTTCCAACTTAAACTATGATTCCATGATTTTATTTTTATTTCTTTTTCAGAAGATATAGATCAAATATTACTTCACACGCACACACACATTCACCACCATATCTCAAAATAGAACCAACTCAGGCTGTTTAATGACTCTAGATGTCGTTCAGGTATCAGAGCTGGGCTCAGCAGATACATGTTCAATTCCACAGTCCATATCACTTTAACTTTACTCTCTCTCTTGTCTTTACACCATATGCCCTTTATATCCATTATCCTGCTCTTTGGCATGGAGATCATCTTTTTCTAAACATATGTGCACTGTATGGGCATTGGACTGCCATTCTCAGTGCAGAGGGACATAAACAGATCTTGGCGGTCATCTTGATTACATAAATTGTATCAAGTTATCTCAACTATGTTAATTTGCAAAATATCTCCCTTATCTTTTTTAACTGTGGTAGTTGCCCCCCATTGATGTAATAGGTGAGATGACAGTAATTTTTGTAAATAAAGAATACATTAAGCTATGTACATAACTACAATTAATCTATCTTAATTTGCCATCCAGTTCTTTATTAGTTTAAATCCATACTAATCTCTTCTTAGGCTGAAGAGAAATATCGTCACCATTTCAGCCTTTAGTTTACTCAATATCTACGATCTTCTCCCCTTCAGTGGGAATGACAGTGTGATTACTATCTTTAATATACATATTTATGTAAAAAGAAAACCTCTCTTGATGGTATGGGCAGATTGCCAAAATGGCAGCTAAGCTACCTTACATCCCCAGCTGGGGCTTGTGCAGCCTAAGTTCCATATTTTACTTTTTTTTTTTTTGGAGTTTGTTGGGGTTTCTTGTTTCTTTTTTTTTAACTTCATGCTGTTCAGCCCAAGTACTCATGACCCTAACAATCAGAGTTACCAGCAATTGGTCTTATTGGTCTTTATATCTATGTTAAATAGATATTGACCTTTAATTTGTGCTGGCTTCAGGGACACTGCAAATGACCATAAGGTATCTATTAACAGAGAGAGAGAGAGAATCATAACACACTGGTGAAATACGTATTTAATTGCCACAAAATGTAAGGATAAATACAACATGTTTTTAACAGAAGCTAAAATGCATGCATTTAACTTTGTATTTTGGCAAATATGTCATCTGTCTTTGAAATGGCGGGGGGGAATATGTCTGATGAGAACATATCCCTCCCAGAATGTGGCCCTCTGCACCAAGGTCATACAGTTATGAAGATGTTTTCCTCCATTAGAGCACAGTGCCATTATGATTTATGACTGCGAAAACCTTTTCAAATTAAGATTTGTTTGATTGTCTGTTTCTATTAAGGGTATAATAATAATATTTTTCCCTTTTCCAAACAAATGTTCTACACAGCCTAGCATCCATAAGACATGCACAAGAATGTGACAGTGATTAATTTCTGTTGCTGAATTCTTTATTTCCAATAACTAATTTAGGATAGTCACCACTTTTTAATAACTAAAAGATATAAATTCAGCAGGGTATTTTTGTTTATGTAATTGATAAAACATCTTCATATTAATGACTGTAAATTATGACTGTATTATATAAATCTGTCTCCTCTGAAGTCTCCTGTAGAACATGGCAGTATAGGCAGCTGCTGTGCATTGTGGTATAAAATTTATACTATGAAAAAGAACACATCACCACGATGCCAGAAGTTGTCTGAACAAATACAAATAAAAATATTTTTTCTGCTTGAATTTTCTCTGGTTGATAAAGTTCTGGTGACATCATATATAATTAAAATAAACTATATATATGGTTGTTGAGACTCATTGAATATCATCTTCCCATAGGAAATGGCAAAAGCACAATTTGTTTTGGGTTTTTAAAAGCAAATTAGATAAACCATTGGAAAATTGCCTGTGGAGATCAATGGTGCGGTGGCAGACAGAAGGACAGGTAACTTAACAGAACTTTCCTAATATCTAAGAATTTCTCAACCTCTGGTGCTTTCTTAGGTAAAACCGTAATCAAACGTAGACAAATTTGGATGCCGTTGCAAAAATAAATGGTAAACTAACTCTCCATTCTTAAAGCAAGCTCATAAAAAATTTATCTTTGCTTCCACAGGACCCTTTCCTAAAGCTGAGGCCCACATCAGAAGATCAGGAAATTTTCTTCTGTAGTACCATATGTTTTACATGCTTAAAAGCACCTCAATGTTTAGAAAAGAATTTGGTCCTACAATTTCTGTAGATATGCCCAACTGTTTTTGCAGAAGCTATGTGAAGTTCTTCTAGGCAGTGATGAACCCCAGTCACAGTACAGATGGATAATCAGACTTCTTATGAGAGAAGCTAGTAGTTTGATTCCACCATTTCATTAATCTGTAAACCGCTAAATCCTCCAGAAATTATTCAGCAGCAGTCATAATATGCTGATATTTCATCCATTATTAGTATCCATAGGTTCATGTTAAATTTTATTGCGCCTTACAGAAAACTGTAGTCCAAATATTTGGGTTAATAAAGGTCAAGATGATTTCCCATAGTGAACCTAAGCTTGAGAGAAAGACACATTGAACAGAAACCTACTCTTGTGAAGTATTTTGTCAAATATTCCCTGCTAACAACGTCTCTTTGGGCATTTGACAAGACCACAGAGGGGAGTAAAGAAAAGTTCTTCAGATACTCAGCTGCTGTTCCTTGTTGTTTATTTTACTGAGCTACAAAGATGACAATATTTCAGTAACGCATATAATCACAAGTATTATATCTATACAGAGTGAAGGCAGGGTCATCATTTATTCGTATTCTACTGTCTTTGGTTATATTGCGGCTATCCTTTATAGTTGCACAGAAACTACAGGAGCTATGGAAGATACAAGGACACTGACACTATCACTTCATCATACCATACTTGGACACCTATATTATACTGGTGATTAAAATCTCTCTAGACTTGCCATCCAAGAAACCTTATATCACTTCTATTCATGCTACTACCTGCCATTTTTTGTATGTACAGGATTTTATGGTTTATCAAAAAATGCCACTCAGAAGTTCTGCCAAACAGCTCCTCTCGTACAATACACAGGACAGCAGAGACCTTGTGTGTGAATATGCAGCTGAATTTTAACAGCCCTGGAAGAAATAACAGAGAAGGGGTTGCAAAAGGATGAGGACTTTTAGTCTACAGGCTGGTATACAAGAATATTATCCTCCAAACGTGTAAGCACTTCTCAGACATGCTTTTAGTAGCATTATTGTGTTAGTCAGATTTAACAACATGAAAGAGAGTGCAGCTGATGCTGTGAGGAGAGACAAGTTACTATTTTTTAGCATTCTAACCTGTTAGCAATATTGTAGGATTTATTCAGTGCCAGTCAGTCATGTCTTTCAGGGACCAAAAGTCTTCCTGGAAGTGACAAAGGCATTGTGTTACATTATTTTTGTACTGTAAAGCAATTTACCAGGCATGGAGCAGCGTAGTAGAAGAAAATTACAGTAATTCTCAAATTGACCTGGATGAACATGCTCCTACCTTAAGTACACACCAAGTATCACTGAAAGGAGAGCTCTGAATTCCAAACAAACCTTGACATGCCTCAGCCTGCAGCTGAACACACCCTCCTTCCCCTTTACTTTTACTCAAAAGTGCTGTGCTGGAGTTACCCCAGGGTAGACGCTTTGCTGGGGTCAATTTTGTCTTACTCCAACAAGGCTATTATGTAGGAAAATTTTAGTTTGCAAATTGCTGCAAGTATAAACACTACCCTGTTTTTGCAAACAATAATGTAATTAGAGGCTATTATAAAATAATAAACTCTGAACCATAATTTTGCATGTTTTCACTAAAAACGCAGACTGTCATTTTTAAGTACTGTAATTATTGCTTTTATCATTCAAGTTATGTCTTATGGAAAAGCTTCACTACAAGCATATTCTGAAAGACCTGATACCTTGAACAGTTGCAAAGTCATAAACGAACTAACAGTTCCTGCCTGTATCTTAAGATTTTACAAAAGAAATGTACTAAAAGCCACTGGTAATAGACATCTTTTAACAGTTTCTCTCAAGCAAAACCTTTGGGTTCACAGTGGACATGTAAGTATGTCATATTATACAGAGGATCCATATTAATGAAAACTTTCTGACAGACCAATCTTTAAAATATATAAATATACGTTAATATATGCCCTATTTTACTTTTGCCTGTAAGAATTTATTTGAGAATGTACTTCCACTCCAAGACCTTCTTTTCTTACTCAATCTAATACTAAAAATACAATGGTATATACGTACCTATTCCAAATCCAAGGACTTAACTGAAATGAAACTGCAGGCCTCATAGGTACCTACAAGCTGAGGAATGAAGCAGCTACACAAAGTATCAGACAGAAGGAAGTACTATCAAAATATGAAGTTTCATAAAATAACTAGAAATTACCAAATTCTGAATCCTTCACTTTCTAGGAAAGCCTAACAAAGTACTCAAGTATCCTATAATTTGCACCGATAACTTAATCTAAATTTAAATATAACTTACATTTACCTTAAGTGCTGTATCTTTAATTTTAATGTACAAATAGAAAAGCACTGCTCCACAGTTAAAGCCTAAGCCTTCTGCTTTTAAGTGAAAATTGAATAGACAAGAACCACATTCTCAGAATCCTATAGCCCAAGGCAGACTCCCCAGGAAATAATTGCCACAGGTTTTCCTCATGCTGACAATCGGCCAAGAGAAAAGTCACTGTGAATAACTGGAAATGGATTTGAGATTTAAAGGAGAGATATTGAAATATTTGTACATTTTATACTTACAAAGGTACCGCATGCATTTAAAATAATTTCAAAACACATAAGCAAAAAACTAGAGGGTAGATTTGAGAAATATGACAGTGAAAACTATGAAGATTTGAAGGGATTTTTGCCATTAACTTCAATGGAACCGAAAATGTCATTTAATTAAATTTATAAATGTTCCCTTTAAGTATTAAGGCCAAAAGTACATTACAGGACAACAGTTTTCCATCTTTTTAGTAGCAGTATCTGGCAGCAGCATGAACAGGATGTTTTGCCACAACACCATGCTTTATTTATTTATTAATACAGTAACTTGCTCATAAGCATCTTGTGTTGTGACCAAAAAAGCCTGACCCCTTGCCTACTTCTGACAATTCACTTCCTTCAAAATCTAAAAAAACCAAAAGACATGAAGTTTCTGATCTCTGAGCACTCAGCTATTAAAGCAGTGAGCTTGCTGTTCACCATCTATGCAATGGCTACCTATGCATAGCACAGGGTAATCTTGAAGCTGATAACATAGCTGTGTCTGCCTAATCCTGGTATAGTAAGACAACTTACAATATTTTGATTTGTATGTCTGAAGGCAGCAGACATGGAGGAGCTATCAAAGCAGCAAAAGAAAATGCTGTGTTAGGCTACTACAGTGCACTGACCTTTTACATGGCAGTAAAAAGTGTTTTTAATGCCTTGTTGTGCTTTGTTTTAGTTGTCATTGGGAACATTTCATAACCAGAACTTTGATTTTAAAATCCTAACACTTTATGCATTTATGATGTACAGATCTTAATTAATATCCTTGGTTTAATTAAAAGCCTGGCCAAAAGATAGGTTCTTAGTACAACTAGACACTTGGCTGCCGACACAATCCAATCTATGGCCACATGGAAAGAACCAAGCGTGGAGTAAATGACATACCCGCATTTGCTTCCTCCTGGGAAGGACATTACAGCATGACATGCGGTGCATGCACACAGTGACATATTGCACCTGCTATTATCCTGTTCCTCTTGCATATTATGCCCTTCCTCTGCCTTAACTTTTTCTGGTATCGTTGTTTCAGCTGGGATGGAGTTAATTTTCTTCTTAGTAGTTGGTGCTG
>JAVJGI010000062.1:44690068-44704731 GCA_035590275.1 Ibycter americanus | reverse complement strand
ACATCACAGCCAAAACACAGCACAGCACCAACTACTAAGAAGAAAATTAACTCCATCCCAGCTGAAACCATGACACTGGGCAATAGTGCAAGCTCTGAAAGGACCTTCTACCAAAGCGTTCATAATGAAGCTTTGGATAAGGCCACTACACTGATTCCACATTTGGCTTGACATTAAATGCAACTTTATCAAGGAGAAACTTGACCACTGGGCAGGTAGAAGAATTTGTTTTGAATAGAAATTAAAACCGGACAATGCAGAACAGCTGTTTCACACGTCCTACAAATACTGCTACTGCTTCTATTGTCTTTATGTGTCCACGCAGTCCAATTCAACTTGCAACAATTTTTTTCTTTTTTTCTTAAGAACCATTATAGTTGATCTATTCACTAAACTATTTTTACATAAATGTGGAACAAATTGTTTGATTTCCTGCACATTCCATTTATTTTTCTCTTTCTCATGCCTACCTTATTAGAAACATGCAATCCTTTATTGCTCCCAACTACCATTATTTTCCTATGTCGCAACTGCTGTGCCTATCACTAAAGTTATTTCAATCTCCCTCTGTGTCTTTCCTGAACATTCCTTTTCTTCTATCCAGCATCTGCATGGTCCAAGTCCTTTCTTTCTTCCATTAGTATTTCTTCCTAACACTCTGAAAATATGATCCCACTTTCACATTATCATGTATTTTTCCTACTTTTTGATTCTCTCAGGTCTAAAACAAACATCTTTAGCAGACTTCAAAATAATCCCTGAATTTCTTGCTTGTACTTATACCCACCCTTAACTATGTGTTAGAATTTAACTCTCTTCTTTATATGACTCCCATAGTAGCTACATTACCAAAGAAGAAAGGCACCAGAGGAATCTCTCAAGAAATGTACAGATCTCCTAGCAGAGTCAAGAAGAAGAGAAAGGCTGAATAAACCTTTCCCTCACCATGCTATGCTGGAGCACATTCTGTGATATCCCATGGGGGCACAGATAGTTACAGCTACAGACAATTCAGCAGGACACAAGAGGGAGCAAATACAGTAGCACATATATTACTCAGCAAGCAGTACTAAGTGAGCCACAGAGAAAGAATTTTGGGATACAGAAAGAAAGCAAAAAGGGGACATCCCCTGCTGTACACAGAGAAAGAATTTATTTGAATATGAGGGTGTCTTCTTCCAGTTGTGAAACATGACATGACACTAATGGGCAAGAAAACACCCTGTCCTTGTCAGATTTCCAAACTAAAGGAAGAAAAAGAGCTTTCACTTTTGTTACTGCTTTTACTGTACTAGCCATCACTGACATAATTTGGAAAAGGACAACTTGTGAGGGCAATGTCCTGCTATACTGTTCTCATGTGGCTGATGAGAATAATTTTCTAGAGACACAATGGAAGATATTTTCAGAATAATTTGAGTAAGATGCTGCTTACACATGCAGCACATAATTGTCACTCCCAATTCAGAGCATGAGCAAAGTTCCTTGAGACCAGCTCAGAGAAAACACAACGTTCCCAGAGTTCACCTAGTGGTCTGACAGAGTTAAAATTTGCTATGCTTGCTGTAAGGAGTTTACAACTGTCATTTAATAGTTTCCATATTTCAGTTTCTCCTATGCAAAGGGAAAACATTAAAATGAAGGACAGATTTGGATTTTTTTACAGGCTTTTCAGATCATGAATTGTTTCCAAAATTTCTAGAAGTGCATACTTATCTATGACAAATACCCATCTTTCCTCTCATCTCCCTTATAATATATAATTGAAGAAGAACGAATGTTTCTGCTGCTAAATCTTTTACGTACGTGTGAAAAAAACCCTTTCAAACGCTATAACACAGTACATGGCTACAAAGCACCATAGCCTTAAAACACATGACAAGCCAAGCAGAAGGAAATTTGAGGTTGGGTTTTACTTTGTTTTATTCAAAGGATAGGCATAGGAATATTTATAGCAAATTGCTTTATTTATTTTATTTTCAGCAACCATTCAAAGATAAGCCTTCAGCTTCTAAAGTGAGATCTAAAAATGTAATGAGTCTTTCTTTGTAATGAATTTATATTGTCATTTTTGGGTAACTAGCACCACCACAAGAGACTATATAATACACAGTTGCATCAGAAAAACATCAGGATTATTTCCTTTCATAATTTAGTTCAGGTAAATATTAATGGACACGTGTAAAAAATGTAAGTTTAAGATTCTGGTTCAAAACAGCTGATCTGTGTTACAATCTGTATGTGCATGACTAAGAGAAAACAAGCACGGGGGAAAAAAAAAAAAAGATGGGCATCCAAGAAATCAATAAGAAAAGAGATGCATCTGGGTGAGCATCAACAATAACATTCATAGGTACAAATTGTAAAATGTTTATTATATAACAAAATGTGGCATAGTCAACTTAATAGATAGGTTATTTTTTTCATTTATGTGTCATGTTGTTTGCATACAGTATTATTAACATTTATTTTACAAATTCAACTTTTTTAAA
This sequence comes from Ibycter americanus, assembly GCA_035590275.1. Classification (NCBI taxonomy): domain Eukaryota; kingdom Metazoa; phylum Chordata; class Aves; order Falconiformes; family Falconidae; genus Ibycter; species Ibycter americanus. The sequence continues at coordinate 44,702,239 of JAVJGI010000062.1, read as the reverse complement.
GGTCCCCCAGGAGAAAGTCAGATTTAAAGTCTGAGACCTTGAGGACTGGCTACGTCACTTTTGGATATTAGCCTCTGAATAGATTTTACAGCCAAAACAATTCAGTTTCTCTGCATTCTTCTGTCAAGGATTCTTGTCTCTCTGCCTTGTGTCAGATTTAGTGAATTATGCAGCTACATGGTGTGTTAGTTCAGTTGGCTCATCCTGTAGAAAACTAACTCTGCCAATACAGAAAAACAGAAGGAAAGTCTTCTGATGGATCAACAAGATATACCAACTCACCTTCTAGTGATAAAATCACTTGCTCCTACGCAAAGTAGAGAAGTGGAAACATGGTGCTGGGATAAGTGAGCAAACAGACTGTTGCTTTCGTAGCTGCTTGCCGCTGGGTCAGCTGAACCATAGCACCCTTCTCATGGCCTGACTGAATGGGTCATTCCTTAAATTTTATCATCCAAGATTTCTTCCTTAGCTGTGACCTAGCATTACTTTCTAGTCCTTTTTCTGAGGAAGGTGAGATTATGCCCAATCACTTCAGTGTGATTACAGCACTCTCAACAGATGACTTTTTCTAATGCTGTTGTGTGTATGTTATTAAAAAAGTTGTGCTACCTCTCCCAAGTTATCCATAATTACTTATCTTTGCAACTTGTCCTTTGGTAAGTTCTTAAACCATATCTTAGGAAGCAGACTGAGTGTAGAAAGCACCTGATGAGAAGTGTCTCATAAATTTGGAGTGGCAGCATTATTAAAAGAGGCCTTCCTGAAGTACTTGCCTTTTTGTGACTGACACTGAAAAAATAGAGGTACGAAAGGCAACCATGTACTCCAATTTCTCCGAGAGGAATAATGGGATCATTTAAAATAACTTTCTTTGAAAGAAATTCACAATCCAGTGAGTCTTGGACATCCAAAGCCTGTAGGGCTCCTGAAGAACGCAGAACACTGAGAAAGGATGATCTGTTGCTGTAATGAAAACATCCCATTTTTCATCTTCCAAAAATGGCTCCATGTATTGCCTCCTTCTGTGAGATCTGTAATGGCGAAGTGACTGGAGAGAGCACCGTGGCTTCTTTTCAAAGAGACAGATGAAACAGACAAAATCATCCACTGAGGGGCTGGATCTGCAGAGTGCCAATTTTACCTCATGCTGTTTTAAGTGGAATTGGAACTGGCAGCTACCTGAATATCATATCTTTCATGAAGTTTAGTACTGCAGTTTTCAACACTGAACTAACTCATAAGCTTGGCCAATGTCCTGAGCAGCTTTAGTGATGAGATGATCAGTGCTGAGCTATGTGGCCTGACAAGAGATGACTGGTGCTAACCCCAAACCTGTGGAAATCACAGATGTCTGTGTCTGAGGTGCTGGAGAGGAGAAAACACCAGAGGCATCACAAACCTTTGAGACAAAGAAAATATTCATGCTTATGAGCACAGGTCTTGGAGTAATGAGCCTCGGACCAAGAACAACAGCCCTTGACAATAGAAACCTTGAAGTTTTTCCTGGCTTCTCAGAAACAGTTGGGTTGGAGCCTCTAGCTTAATTTTTCAACTGCCTCCAGAGTTGATGAAGCCACAAGGGTGCCTGTGTGCTGAAGAACATGGCAGGCAGGCCTAAAAGTCAGGGGACCAGGGATCTGCCACAATGACTAAAGTAGCTTCTTGAAAAGGCCAGTCAGTAGGGAGAAGATGGATATACAAATAAATGTAAAGTTACTTTTTTTCCTTCCAAAGACCTAATTTATAGAAGCTCAAAGAACAAAATCCAATCACAAAATGAGAACACAAGTGTCCTTCACATTAGTAAACTGTGTCATAGAAGAGACAGAGCACGTGGCCAGCATTTGGTCTCACACTAAGCTTGACTTGTCGGTCTTTTGTTGTGGTCAACAGCCACTTCTTCACTGTGATGTACCCTGCCAGTCTATGTGAACATTTGTGTGAGAACAGACAGACATTTGAGGAACAAACACAGTTACAAGCCAACTAAAAATAACACAACTGAAAGGTGGTGACTAATTCTCTTTGAAGCTCTTTTCTCTTCTGAATGCATACTTCACCACAAACATTACGGTAGTCTCATAATTGATTTGTTTTCTCAGCTCAAAGCTTCTGGTTACTATATACTGAGACAGATTTAAGAGGGTTAATTCAAGGGAGCATTTTAGGACGTTCTTAAAAGTATTTTGTAGTCTCCCCTGCAAGACTACTTTTAATTATGCTGTCCTTGCATAACTTCCTCTCCTGAGCTGATCAAATATCTCCAGGTCCTCTTTTGTTGCTTAGGTAATGGGTAGCAAAATTCCCATTTGAGAATCCTAGACTTTCTTCTGTGTGTACTCAGTCCAATGCAAATGAAATCCTAAATCTCATCCAGTACTGAAGAACATCTCAGCATGCCCATCTGACACATTGTTTATGATAGTGAAACTCCAGAATCTGGCACAGGTTGTGCTACTCCAACACCTCAAGGTGTTGAATATTGTGACTGTACAGAATCCAAGACTCAGGAAGAAATGCAAAAAATATAGTATCATTGTATTTCAAGTGAAGTGAAAATCAGAGGTGTTATTTTTCCTCAAAACTAAAAGATGAATTCTCTTTGAAAGTCAGAACACATATTTCGTAGTTGTTTGCTACTGATCTGAGAAGAGTGCAACCAATATAGATAACGCTGGTCACCATTTTGATCCTTTTTCTAGTGTTGGGGCAACTGACCTGGAGGATGTTGAAATACGCCCTCAGCTTCTCTGACCGTGAGACTGAAGTCACTGGACAAAGCTGATCAGTGGCTGAAGATACGGTGCACATTTTCTGTGGGGTGTGCAGCAATTCCACAATCTCCAGCAACCAAGACCATCTCTGGATTTAGATTTGTCTTCTCACGTTGGATGTTCACTTCCGTAATGACCAGTGTATGTTCCTTTTCACAGCTCGAGAAGGCTGAGGGCAGCATCACCACAAGGAAAGAGGGAAAGGAACAGAGGACTGCCAATGAGGAAGTCCTCTGGATTATACCAGCACCTACAGTCACTGAGGTAGCAGATGAGATTACAGGATAGTGCAGATGAGGACAGAGCATTTTTTTGAGGATCTTTCTGAGACACTGTACCTTCTGTCAAAAATGCCTAGCTAGGACTATCTTATCAAGGATTCTTCAGCCAGCACATAACATTTGCTTTGAGGAAGTACTTTGTCAACAGAAAGCAAATTTTTAAATAAGCAAGGGTAATCTTATGCCAGGAATTTTCAACAGTAGCAGTATCCATGGCCACAATATTTACAGTAGTACTCAAAATAAGTCTAGTCTCAGTCACACATGAACCAAATATAGACACTTTGTAGGCATTCATTCAAAAAAGAAGCAATACAAGAACTGGGTTGCCCATATAAAGAGAGGACCAGAAACATCAGTTATTGTTTCTTAGGTTCTTAATGCTAAGAAAAGAATTAATTCATACTTTCTCAGAAAAAAATAAAAAATAAAAAATTAAAAATAGCCCAAAACCATAAAAGTGGAACAACAAAATCTACAAATTTAAAATAAAGAGATATAAAAAATTTGGACTGAATATTCAAGAATATTTTTTCATTCAAAATATCACAGGGCTGCCATAATGCTGCCACAAATGTTAGCATTAATGCATGGATATACTGCATATTCTGACCTTTAAATTTAAAACAACTTAAATCACTGTTCATTGTATGTCTACAAGATGCTCCTTTTCCCATCCTACTACTTCCCCGAAATTTAAAGTAAAGAAAAACTAAAAAAAGGGAGTAGGATTTAGACTCGGTAATTTTGTTTGCTATTAGTCTTCTCCATACTTCCATCCATGCTCATTTTGTAGTATTTTCATTTTGGATAGTTTAGATATGCAATCTGAGCAGACCTCCTGAATGCAGGGGAAAGAATTATGGAAAGGAGAGCAAATTACACAAAAAGCAGAGATATACACAATAGTTAAGGAAAGAACAAACCTTGTAATCATACTACATGTTACTGTGAAACTATATAGAAAAAAAATCACCAAGTAATTTTCCATTATATCAAAGAAGGCATCTACTTTCTGTACAATAATTCTGGGTTTTGTTCAGAACTTTCTCTCCCAAAAAACCTCCAGTTATTTAACAAATCACACACAATCTCCACAGGAAACAAAAATCTGTGGTTTTGACCAGTTCCAGAACTACAGTGCTGCTCTGGAACAACAGCAGAGACTACCTGTCTTTCCAATGGGTTGAAAGGCCACTGCTGTCATTCCCCTCATGCCTTGTATCCAAAATGTTAGTTGAGTGCTGCAGGTAACACTGTTGCATAAAACATGGGATGGTTTTCCTGTTGCACTCAAAGTACTATGGTGCTGAAGTTCTGGTTTTTAGATGGCAGTATCTAACTATGAAGGAGGTGAGGGTAATGGAATAATGTGACTAAATAACAGATGTTGTGGGTTTTTTATTATTTTGAAAACCCACAATATTCAGCAGAGGAACAACACACTTATGGAGAGAAAATTCTGTTCATAAGAAATGTCAATATATCTTATTACAGTGACAGCACAATAGCATGGCTTTGATATTATTAAATTCACGGCTTTGATAAACAGCCTACAAATTACCTCTTGAAGGGAGCTGCATAATAATACCTGAAGCGTAAAGAAAGGAAATAGAGTTTAATTAAGTGTTGCCCAGCTAAATCACACCGAGAAAAGCATAGGAAGGTGGGAAGAATACTGAGGACTTAAGGTCTGCACGGAGGTGGTAAGACAGGGTGGTCAGGCGAAAGGCTGTATCTGAAAACATGCTGAAGCTACTGTGCATTACACATTGGCTGCTTCCAAAGAGCAAAAGCACCCATTCTCACTCCTCCCCACGTGGTCCCTTTCGACATACAACATTCATTTTGTATACAAAGGGAGAAAAGCAGTATTACAAACCAAGGAAAAATGAGTAAGGCTGAACTTCACGTGTTCTAATTCATATTTCATACTTCAAAAAGTACCAAGCTGTAGTGCAATGTGTATTTAGTAGCCCAGCACAAGAGTCCTGGAGAAAAAAAAAAAAATCCATAAAGGCAGATGGAACCACTGTAGAGAAAAGCTGCCAGTGTTATACTGGGGTTAGAAAGTGATGGTACTCAAAACATTTTCTGCAGAATTGCTGGGTGTTTTAAATGAAATAGGATTGGCATGACGCTAAATACTAGTGTATATACCCACACTGTTTTCCTTAGGTATCACAATTAATACTCCAAGAGTACCATTAATCATCTAGAACTATCTAGCTGCCCACTAAAATCAAAAGCAATGTACCCTAATACCTTTAGAAAGTATACATTATTAGCTTTAATTTTTTAGGGGTCTAAATTCTGTAGGAATAGGAAGATTCACCAAAAGCACATTGATGCAGTCATCCAGTACTTACTGGCATCACACAGATGAAAATGAGCCTGCACTCAGATCTGTGTCTCTCTACTAATAATCCTTGACTCAGACCATTTCGTTTTGCATTAATGTTCTATTACCCTTAATAAATGAACTTTCAGAAGCAGGCAACAGATTAACAGTATCCTAAATTTAGCGGCATTTTTAAAAATTACTTTGGTAAGCAACAATTCAGCCTTTTGATAGGATTTAAATTTCTAGGCTTTTATGACCGTGAGAAATAATTCCAGCTCTTGTTTTCCCCACTCTGATTCCTAAATTGAAATGTGCTTTCAATATATGCAAGTGTACAACGCCTAATAGTTTGAAAGCAGAGTCCAGACATTAATGTAATATGTAACTAGCTTCATACAAAGACCATCCCAATTGCAATGCACACTAATAACCCAAGTGAGCTTGCACTGAAGTCAAGGAACGTTTTGCAGCTGACTCCAAAGCAATGCACTTGCCCTTCACAAACAAGCACAGGCACATATTGTAACAACTCTTGCAGTTTTGCCTTTGCTTAATTAACAAATAAAAGCTCTTTAAAGTGTTTTATGCAACATAATCCCACACAAATATTTCTTCACAGAAATTTCATGTTTCTTTAGAACGTCGAACGGCCAAGCACAAGCTCTGAGAAGGCAACCGTTATAGTGCTTGTGCTTCTGTAGTGGTACTTACTCTTAACTGAAGACTGAGCAGTCAAAAGATAAAAGAGGTTCAGCCGCAAATTGCCTGTGCTAATTATAATAGAGACAAGGCATCATCTACTAATTAACACACCAATAATTGAATATTGATTACAGTTTGTCACTTTTAAAATAATTGAATCCATCTCACTTCTAACAGCCAAAAGACTTTTAAAGATTTGTAATAAACAATGGATCTTCAATTCAGGAATGCTTTGTCAGCTTTCCTATTGTGTTCTGTGATCTGAAAGATGCATTCAAAATATTTCCTCCTGTTTGATAATTTTCCCTATTTTTCAGTTCTTGGAGGAAACACTTGGGATATTCTGAGTGCATAAAATTTATGCATACCATCTTGTTTCCATGTATAAAAGTAGATCCAAGTACAAAGGACTTAAAAGAAGTAAGACCTGGTGATACTGCTAAATGTTACATCATTTACTGGAAATTTAGGATAAAATTATAAGGACTGCACAGCAGCTATGAAAGGCCAGGAACAGAAAACAGAAGGTTGGGGTTTTTTCTGTTTGGTCCCTCCCCAAGTCATTTTTTTTTTGAGGCTGAATTTTCAAAGAGAGAGCTAAAGCACAAATTGTGCATCTACCAAAAGCTTTTATGTGATTCCATGGAGCCATCGAATCCTAAGAAATGGCAGCACTTGAGATAAACTGGAAGAATAATGTCTGGGAAGATATCTGCACGGTTAACAACAATAATAAGTTAAGGGTATAATCCTGTTCCCTGTCTGGGAACAGAAAGACCATTAATCTTCAAATGTTTTCTTCTTGGAACTGAGAGGAATATAAGGATATGAGACCAAAACCAAGGTCCGAACAGGAGAAATGACTGTAAGTGGAATACTGTTCAGATATAACTCCTCTGAGTGTTTATAACTCTTCATGAGTTCCCTCAGTTTCAAGTGTTTGTAGCCCTTAACAGTAAGGCCTCACAAAACGTAAGACTCGTTATAAAACAGTTGCCTTTAAAATAATAACAATGACCATCTTCCATCTGTTTTTCACCACTTCATGTTTTCAGGAGAGTTTACTTTCTTTGTAAGTTAAAAATCCGTATGTGACAAAATATATATATGTGTCATATATATATATACACACACATGATTTGCCAAGATGATTTTAAAAGGGATGGATATTAATTTAACATTGATTTAATTTTAATTGATTAAAAAATTGAGGGTTTTTTCTACAACAGGCATTCAAGAAATGCATTTATTAACAAAAAAAAAAAGTCATCCTGATTCCACCATTTTGTGCTAAACCAAAGAATTTTGTGGTAACTGTTTCCCAGATATTGGAGTACAGGCAATCTAACTGAAACTGCTTGTTTACACAAGTGACTTCTCAGATCTGTATTCTCCAACCTGAAAGTGCAAGGGCTTAACCAAACCATAAAGCATGAAAAGCAATTTCTATTGTTAAACAGTACTTTAGATGTAACAAAATGAGGTGTTACTGGTCAAATAAATAGATAGATAGATAAATAAATAAATTTTGCCCTGTTTAACTAATGGGTCAGTCCATAGGTATTCCTTTGCTATTTCATTTTCTTACAATACTGAAGTGAGGGGCCCTCTGCAACTTATGCAGCACCTGGGGAGAAATGGTGGCACATATCCCACCAAATACCCCTTTTTCCCTCACAGAAGGTTTCTTCTGTGCATGGATTTTGGGGGAGAATATTCTGGATGAAAAAGTCAATTTTTCATTAAAAGTCACTGAAGCTCATCTTTAAATTGGTGTCAAAAACGGCTCTTGCATTGCGACCTTTTGTGTCCAGATTCTTCACGTAGGGGATTTCTGCAGCAAATTCTACACCTCCTGCAAAGCATGGTTTAAAATGGAAGCTCCAACACAACATTAGCAATGGCCATGCTATGATAAGAGAGAAGAGAACACAATAATTGTTATAGTTTGCTAAGCTCCACCTGGAGGACCTGGTGGCTAAATGGATTACTTGCTGACTTTTCACCTCTGGGATTCCAGCCCTGACTGGAGTGACTGAAAATCATTCTGATCAGTCAAGTGAAAAAAGACCAAAGTGAAATTAGACTGGTGGTTTCAGCTCAGTTCCCTCAGTGCTGTACTTCCAAATCACAAAACCACAGCACGTTGAACACTGCTAGCAGGGGAGAAAGTGAGAGGCTTTGAGGCTTAATGAGCATGAATCCAACTGCCTATCCACCTCACAAACACCTTAACATAGATTATAACTACCTCATATAAACAGGCACAAAGTAAAATAAATGACTGTGGATTACCATACAAATTAATCAGTAGCAATCCCTTGTGAATGTGTATTGAAACGTCTGCATTGCATATCACGATAATATAATTGTTAATCATATTAGATTAACTCTGACAGCCAGATGACATTTTGGTAAATGTTTGAAGAGTGTCTCTAACAGTATTTGAGTATTTCTATTAAAAATACATATGCCTTTCTATTTTCACAGCTCTCACAAACACTAAATAATCCTAGCATATCCCATGACCTATGTGTGCAAAAATTATTTCAATTTAAAAATGGAGAGACTGGGGAACAGAGAGGTTGAAGTGCTTTATCCATAGATTTTTAAGGCCAGAAAAGGACCTTATGATCATCTAATTGGACATTACACTCCCCGCCATCTCTGTACAAAGATGGACAGTGAGAATCAATAAAGAGAACTGCTGTTTGGATCCAGGAATTCAAGATTTCAAACCCCAGGCTCAATTCCCTGTTAATTTATAGGACCAGGCATAGAAAATTTGCCTCGAAGCCAGTGTTTCACTGCAGATAAAACAGTTTTGCCCTGTGCTGCTCTCTTTAGCTGTAGCTCACCCAGCAAAACCAGATAAAACCCAGCTTCCCCCAGTGAGACAATTTAAATGGGAAAGAGAGCTGGCATACATTAAACGTGTACGGAAAGTACCTCATTATATCACCGCCTGGAACCAATCAGCAGAAGGACCTCTGTCATAGTTTGAATAATTCAGGGTTAGGTTTTTTGGTTGATTCTTTTTTTTTCCCTTGTCTAAAATAATTTTATAAGACCACTTCTTTATGGCAGAACCCGCAGAAAATACTCATTTGCTACAGGAACATGAGTGACAGTGTAGGTATAGAAGAAGCTGATTTTGTAGGCTGGAGCTAAGACATCTGGAAAAAGAAGTCTCATGAAGAATTCTGCCTGTAGAAATGAACATTTTTATTTATGAAATTATTATTTGGGGGCATCTAGCACATTGTCATGATTTTCATTAAATGAAAAATCAACTGAGGAAAAAACAGAGTTTGTGAATTTCTCTAGGGGATCAGGCATTGTTCCTCCCTCAAAAGTGATGTTGGTTTTGCACCTCAGAGCTTTCTCAATTTTCACATCAGAGCAACAAACAGAACAGAAGGTCTTATAAAGCAGCTACAGCAGCTGAACTCCTGCTCACAGAAGTGTCTGACATTATTCTCCTCCCCTACCGCCTATCCACTTTCCATGGTCAGTTTAATGAAATTAGGGAATATTAGCAAATATGCAACATTGGACGGTTGTGATAATGTGTGAGAAAAATTTGGAAGTCGACTGAAACATCCTGTGTACGTGGATAATTTTCAAATATGGCTCACTGCAGAAGGCTTGATTAACTAGATATGATTGCAATCACTAATTCTCTTCTTTAGGGTCATATGACTGCTCAGATGCCCAGGAAATGTCAATTACAAAGCAAATAGGCTGTGTGTACTCCACAACTGCTTCACTAACCTAATACTGAAAAGCCTTCTTAAATATTGTATTTGCCTATAGCTCACACAAGGAATTTCATGCTTTAGAACTATTTGTCTTTATTTAATATTAATTACTTTATAGGATTTTTCTTGGTTTATTTTAAAATGGTATACAGTATAAAACTGCTTGTAGAACTTCTGTAGAACTTACATTTAATGAAACAGTATGCCAAACGACCTTCTAGAAACCTGAAAACAATTGAAACACCTAATAGCTACTTAGTTATTGGCAAAATACACACTTCTCCAAATTAATTTATTTCATGTATTGCCTATAACTTATACTGCAAGGCCTCTACATGTCTGCTCTTCAGCTCACTGCCTTTTACACTGTTGAAAAGAGACTACCCATACAGCCGACTTTTTTTGGATCAGTCTGACAACTGGGATTGGGGTTATTTACTATAGTCTATTGAGTTACACTGCTACTGAAAACCATATGACATTATTTTTCTCTGGCAAGTCATATACATTAAAATAAAAACGTTCAGTGAGAACCTCTGTAAAAACTAGTCTGAAATTAATTGGTCTCCATACAGACACCAATATGAGACAAAGGACCTGATATACTCTATCATAAAGGAAAGATCAGATTTGCTAATGGCATTTACTGTTATGCAAAATTAAGGAGTTAGATGCAAGTTAATTGCATCTGATGTTTCATCTGTTTCATCACAGACATTCTTCATGTGCTCTGCCTTAGAAGAGCACCACTATAGAAAATGATGTTATCTTTCTTTTGATGCATCACCAGAAATTGAAAATGGCTTTTTAAAGAGTCTATTGGGGAGCCAACATATTTTCCACAATTTTTTCTTCCTTTATTTCCCCAAAATGGGTTTTCTTATTGATTTTGGAGCTATTGTACATTTTAGTTCACAGTAGCCTGGCACACTGAAACGTTGCTGGGCATGTCTATTTCTTTTGCTCTCTGCTATTTAGATTTTGCATTACATAGTCATTCACCTCCCAGTGTGCAAGTCTGCATCATTTCTGACTGTGAAATCCATTAATAAATTTTAGTTATACTTTCACATCAACCCTTTTTCTTACCAAGGTCGGTAAATCTTAATTAAAAATAAAAATCTAAAAATCTACTCAGGATTGTTTTAAGTAAGACTATAAGATTTTGTTGCATGTCAAGAGGAACATTATTGTTTAATTCCTATTTTCCACTTGCAGCAGTATCGCAACAAAACACCACTGCTCCAACGAGATACAGCTAATAGAAAAAAACATGTTCTTCCAAAATATTTCTTCCAAACACACTCTCTCTTTAGAATGGCTATCATTAAGCCTAGTTTCATTCAAGAGCTAGTAATGAGTCAGATGCATTTTTCTCATTTAAATGCATGCTTGCATAAAGAATCATTCATTATCTGTCTACATTTCTACAGAAAATGTAGCGCTCAGAGCACAAACAACCTGAGCTGTGAGCTGCTGCCTGTGAATCAGATGGAAGGTTTTACCTTAGAAAAGGTATTGCTAAAATGTTGAGACCTAGTTGCACATTCTTCTCTCTGCCTGGATGTGAGATTACAGCCTGACACCACATCCAGGTTTGCATTTCTAGAAGTTAGACACTGCATTCATTAGTCATTCAGGGTTATATTTAAGGCATTCTGAATGGCTCTCTTCCTCTAATGCAGAACAGCCATGGAGGAAGAGAATGCAACAGCATCCTTGGCAGCTTAGGCAGGTTTGGGCACGTGACAAAACCTGCATCTTCAGATCAGGGCTCTGCTCAGCAAAAAAGGCCTAGGAGAGTCTTTATTAAGACCGGATACCAGCTAAGATGTCATGCAATTGTCCTAACAATGTGTACCAATATGTAGCAGAGTGAAAAATATTTCAAATTAGTTCATCAAAAGTCTAGGAAGATACAAGCTTGATTTTCCTGTATGTTGCGATCTCAAATTCTAATAAATTTATTAATAATATATTCACCATGGTCTAAGTATTAACATTTTAACTTTATGTGAAAATTCATCTTTTGGTAAGGATTTTTTTTTCATTCATCCTCCCATACCCGCAGCTATCGTTAGTTGGGGAAGCAACAGCTATCACAGTATCCAACACCAAAGTACAGCAGTCAAAAGCAGGAGGCAGGGAAGAAGGGCTTCTGCGCAGAGCTGCAGCAGCTGACATGGCAAGTCAAGGCACCATTCAGAACAAAATCCCTTCCAACAACCAGCTGTGCTGGTTTAACCCCGGCTGGCAACCAAGCACCACGCAGCCACCCGCTCACTCCCCTCACCCAGAAAGGATGG
>JAVJGI010000062.1:44624485-44689968 GCA_035590275.1 Ibycter americanus | reverse complement strand
TCACATCACAGCCAAAACACAGCACAGCACCAACTACTAAGAAGAAAATTAACTTCATCCCAGCTGAAACCACGACACCAGCCTCAGCCAGAACATCCTTAGCAACCAGGGAGAGTGGGAGAACACCTAAACCCCTGTGTTTGTAACAATACCATAACATTTTTCCTAAGGGAGCCTTTCAGTTTATTTACAATTCTTTGCAACATATGTTAGTTTTTCTCCAGCCTCTTGGCACCGTGGGGACTGTAGGCAAGCAATGGTTAGCAGCTCCCATTCCCTGAATCTCTCACTAGCATGATGAGGTGCTTCAAGCGGAGGCATAAAAGTTGGTGCCATTATGCTGCAGTGTCACTCCCACTGGGTTTCTGAGAGGTGTAATTCTCCTCTCTTACAAAAAAACCCCAATAAAACACATTTAATATGCCAAGAGGAGACCATCTCCCTACTGGCTATCTTTACTAGAAGGGCCCTTGAGCACCCTTGAGTTCATTTAATGCTGCTGGTATTGGCAAGGCTTTGTTTTCCTCTTACTGGTGATTGTTGCTATTTTAGGGGAAATGCTGTTCGAAACAAAAGCACCTGTAATCACCGACACTTCATAACATGCCCTCAGGCACAAAAGCAGCCGAACAGCGGATGCCTTCTCATACATTTGCATATATTGGGTCTCTTTATTCAGAGGAAAAGTTATTAGACATACATAATGTTTGAGAATGCCAATATATAAAGGTAATTGCATGATATATCTAAATTAGCCTGGCTGCCCTCTCCCCACCCCGCTTGGAATGGGTATTTTTAATATAGCAGAAAGAGAAATTTCAACAAGACTAGGCTGTCATGAACAACTGACATTAGAGCAGCATATGCTACAAATAACAGCTCAGGTAGGTAGATGTCCAGACACGGTCCCTAATGAATCAACTCTTCCTCCACTGGTAACATTGGATATAAAGCCCCAGACCCCAGGTGCTACCCTGAAAAACCTTACGTTTCTCTCACTAAAATAACAAATATTTTTTTTAAGCAATAGCAACTTTTTTTTTTTTTTTTTTTCCCCCCTGAGAACAATACATTTTTACTCTGTTACTGACCTCCCTCTAGAATTTGTCCAGTTATCATCAGATCATTGTACAGGAAAAGGAAACCATAACTGGTCACAAGTTCTCTACAAGCAAGTGTTCCTAAATTCTCCCCCCTTCCCAAAATAGTATCTTTAAGAGCTGCTAAAGGTACCAGCGCCCAAAATAAGACTGCCAAATTAATTGTGGTGTTGACTATTATTTCACTACTGAAAGTTGGGAAATACTTTTATCTGCTAAACTTTGGCTAACCTAGTATTATTTTTATACCTGGATAAACTTCAGAAACCACAATCCCCAGAACTGCTGTAAGATTAAACAAAAAGGTGAGGGGGGAAACACAGAATTAAATATCCTTATGTATCAAATAGGCTCTCTTAAAAGAACACTGTAATTACAAATACGTAAAATAGTTACATTCAATTTGCTCTTGTGCTACCACCCTGCTTTAGCTGAAGCAGTTATTTCACTTCTCTGGTGCCTGCCCCTGAAGGAGTAATCACACTCCTCAGCCTTAATTGTACTACGTTTAACAAGCCAACTCTTTTTGTCTCCTCTGCATGGCAAGCTTTCCATTCCCTTAATTACCCTAGCTCCAGCTGTCCCAGTTCAAATTCATTTTCCATGAACATGGCTAAACAAAACTGTCAGGTGAGGTCTCTCCGCTGTCCTGTACAACGTCATGAATGCTCTCCTATCTCTACCAAAATGCAGTTTCCCACTGGCTAATACCGCAGCCTGATTTATGGATTCAGCATGCAAATATCTCTGGTATGTGGGGTCCTAGAAGGTCTTTTTTTTGCTTGTTAATTTGTGATTGAAGGGGGCACCTCAGTGCAGAAACTGGTAGCCTGTAAGGCTGAAGAAAACAAGTCCCAGGACTTCTCTGTCCCTAAAGCCACACACACGCTACACATCATTAGTCTAAGACTGGGCATATTTTGTACTTCTCTGGCCCAAGGACATGATGATGATGGTGACAATAACTATCCTTGTTACTGTTAGTATAACTACTATTGTTGTTGTGTAAGGTTTTTTCAGTTCAAAGTACCCGAAATACTGAGAACCCCATGTTGTAGCCCACCCCTGTAGTATTTTTATGCCACAAAATGGAGATTATGTATAATGTGCAGCACAATGGTGCAGTATGAGAGCATTAACGGGATGTCTGACTGTGCAAAGTGTGTGAGTGTTAGGTGGTGCTGACGCTGACATTGTCTTGTCCAAACTGGCTGCCAGCAATGGTGTTTGGAGCACACTGTCCCTTGAGCTATACCTAACCAGCCCCTAAAAGAGGGCTAGTTAACATGGCCTAAAACCACATCAGGGAGCAAGTTAAAAATTAGGGACCATGCTAAAAATTAAGCTGTGCAATCTGTAGTCACTGCCTGACCTCCTGACCAATTCTCCATCTTATTTAGCAGTCCGCATGTGATCTACAGAAATGATCCTGCATTTTCTAAAACTGAATTTCGTTACATTTTTGTTATTAAAATCTTCAAGTTCATCTGGTTCTTCCCATCCCACTACCTCAATCCTCATTATCTATTGACAGTCCCTCCTAAATTTGTGTCAACTGCAAAACCAGAGCACTACAACTTGCTAAAATTTAATGAAAATACGACTAACTCCATTAACTTCTTAATCTTTAGGAAATTCCACTACTTTTTCCCCTTCAAGCCAGTATTTTCTTTTTAATAAAATTCACTGTAATGTCCCGTTAGCCAGCTGTTCTGCTTCCTAATATTTCACATACTAAGTCCCATCTTCCCCCATTTTGTAAATAGTTTTTGTCATTCCTCTCTAAAAAAAATTTGCCATGTTTCAATATTATTCCTGTCATTGTAGATTCCTTCAAAATTATTAATTCCAAACTGACAATCTTATTTGCAAATTTCCTCAGAAATCTGAGGGATAAACTATGCAGTTCTCCAGAACTGAGCACATTAAGCTCTGGAAATTCAGATGCAGTAATTCCCATTCTCACCCAGTCAAGTCCACAGCTCCTTGTGCTTAAGCTCAATGCAGCCTTATAGTGTAGAAAATCCAATTCTTCATTACTCCTTTATTTACAGAGTTGAAAAATTTATTTCTGAAGTTTTATAAGGATTTAAATGTATTGTAAAAGTGCCAAAATGAGTCTTTACAGTACTACCACTTCACTTTTATTACACCTTCATGGCAGAGTCTCTTCAGTGCTGTCTTAATAGTATTTCAATTAATAGTTATTTAAACATATGCTTTGGTTCAGAACCTCAGAATAATAGTAATGTAGGTTCACAGCAATTAACAGATTAAACTTTCTGAGCTTTTCAAATCCTGATCCTAATGATAAGCTGCTAATGAGTCCAAATTGTACTGTTAAAATAATAACAAAATTGAACATGATTTTACCTTTACATTTATATTGATATTATTTTAAGTGTGCTTTCATGAAACAGCTGTAAATACCCAGTAGCAAGAAAGTATTTAGGTTTAAGAATTCTTGATTTGATTAGAAGTGTTCTCTCCCTTAGAAGTAAATGGTATCAAATGTCATGCTATGAATTCTTTATAGCCTGTTGCTGAAAGGCACAATACATTCTTCATATCACTTAGGTTTTGAACAATTAGATGATTACAGTATTTTTTTAAAAATAAACATTCTACTTCGGAACAAACTTCTCGGCTATTCTCCCCAGCTACTTCCAAGAGCTCCTAACTTCGACATGTCTCTAACACAAACAACTAGAGGAACAGAAGGTGAAATACAGCCTCTATCAGAGGGAAAGAGCAGATAAGGTCATATACTGATACAGATGTTTTACTATTTTACATCTGTGAGCTTGCCAAAGATCACTGGCTACAATGAAGTGGTGAGCTCCTGATTCATTCCAGGATGTACCCTACTTTCTGGCAGTTCATACAGGTTAATTTTTTTCAGTTATATTTTTTGTGGGAAAAAAAATAATATTTGTTCAATTTTCCCTATGAGGAGAATGGGTTCAACAGTGGCATATGTCCAAGAAGTACTCCTCTCCTCCCACAACTCTCAAACTGGGACACCAGATTCAGTGAAACTTTCTTACTATCCTAAATGAGTTTGTGCCAGACAAAGATGAATTTAAAGAGTTTTGTGCCTCTAGTTATGTGGTGAGTCTTTGGGTTATGATTTTTCTTGACAGGAAGAAAAGATTTGCTTTCTCTTCATTCATTGAGATGTATAACAATCTCTCTAAGAATATTTATTTTCTTTTCTTTGCCTGTTGTTCTCTTAATTAAAAGACACAGTATAACAAAAAGCATATTCTGGTTAGTATTCCACAGAATAACCAACCCCCTGAGATTATTCTCCTCTCAACAGCTGAAAGAAAAAGATAGCAGCTAGAGCCTTTTTATCATAAAAAGCTGTCTTTCTGTGCAGTCTAAGGGGCAGTTTATTTATTATTTGTACGCTCTTCCATTCATTCCAGCAGCTCTTTTGACCGTCAGAATTACTTACACCTGCAAGAATAACACAAAAGCTGACTTTCAGAAGTTGTTCTTGGTCCCTCCTTTGCCAGTACCTCTTGACCCAGGTTCCTCTGTCTCTCTGGAATTAAATGAAAGCCATATGCAGAAAACACGTAACTTGAACACTTTTTCAGTGTTAGCAACCTTATGACTTGCACTGACAGAACAATGCTTAGAGGAAAAACAGCTACTGTGGTATCATCTTTCCAGAAGCACTGCACACATCCTGACCTACCGCTAGCATGTAGGAGCACGGAAGAACCTTTTTTGGAGACAAACCTACCAAGTAGTCTGACAGATGTTCCTCCCCCTGTCCCAAAGACAGCTAATTGTAGGATTCTTTTGAACAAGAAAAAAATATTCCCACGTTTATATAGAGGTAAAAACATAGTCTATTTATGGTCTGAGGACATCCACATAGACAGAAACACATACTGCACCTTGCCAGATTTATTTTCTAACATCAGGTGCAAAGCAGTAATGTGTGAGCATGCAGTCTGCACGGGAGGAATGCTTTAATAGAAAACAAGAACCTACAGATGCTTCAACATGCTCCATCTCAGCAATACAGTCCAACAGCACAATGATTTCTGAAAAGTATAAATGCATTCTCACACAATGGGCCCAGGAAACTGATCCTTTTATACCAGAAAGCTCTGGCCAAACTGAAATCCCTCATTCTCAGGATGGATTCAATTATAAACAAACTCCTAAAGAAAAGTCATACAAGGGTGAGTTGTGGCTTATAGAAGATTTCTTTCCTACTTTAGCAGACAGCCGTTTCAGGTCTGCTCCATATATCATAAATTAAATTCAATTTTAAAAAAAGCCATATTATTCTATAGAATACAGAAAGTAAAGTACTATCAGGTACATAAAAACTTACTCTTTTGAAGTGCCATTTCCTAAGTAGCGAAGACTTGCACATAACCTCCATTTCTGCTAGAGGTGGTGGTAATGCAGATGATACTCTCAGAAGTTTCATCATCTGCACCTATTTTTACAGAATAATAACAACTCCTATATTATGGTAACTCCAACAAGTAATAATATTTTTAAAAAAACAAACCATTTTTTCCCCAAAGATACGACTAGAGAAAGTAAGGCCTTCCTTATAGAAGTTGATATTAATAAATTTGCATCATTATCACCTACAATTCTTCCTCTGTGGCTCACTGTATTTTAGCTACAGTTCCCAACCTGCTGAGAATGGATGCAGGTTCATTTCCCCAGAAGATGATCAAAACATTTAATTTTCTTTCAGTGGGAGCTTTTCTCACAAATGACTTTTTGCCTGAATGCCCTTCTCTGAAAATCTCAATAAAGCTTTTCACAGGCAAAATTATCTTTTACCATTTATAGTTTCTTTTCTTTTAATTAATAACCCAGGATATAATTGCAATACAACATTTCAGAGAGTGCAATTATAGTTTAATAAACCACGCAGGGCATTTAAAGGCAAAGTGCCCTAGGTTTTCAAGTACTCTGCATTATTTGCATACTCTTTGACATGCTTTGTGGCTTAGTCTGATGTGGCTTTTCTAATTAGAAATAAACAGAAGTTAATTATTCAGGAGGCAATGGGAAAGGGAGAGTCAGAAAAATATAGCTATTTTGCAGTTACATCTTAATTCCCTGTAGTAATTTAGATATAATTTATCCTCTCTCCCTCCACCCCAATAGACTGAAGAATTAGAGTGAGACTGACACGAGGGGAAAAAACCCAACCAACAGATAATTTACAAACATTAAGGCAGAAAAAAAGTTCTGCTAATATTTATTTAAGAGTCTATATATCACCTCTTGGCACACTGGGTCTTCTGAGCAATACCTTGTAGTGTTCTTCCATATGGAACAATAAACACAATTAGTTAACCAGATGATTCAGAAATGAATAATTTGATAAGGATATCACCAAGTTGTAAATGGAACCCACATGACTCATTTGTCACTTAAGAAAGTCTATGGTATCATTCCATTACTCATTTCCTAATATTTCCTGACTACCTAACTCCAGTGGGGATAATTATGTGGGAAAAAAGTACAATCGCAATATCTAGGAACAAGGTCAGATATCCATACAACCCAAAGACTTTATTAAATAAAGCAACTGTTCAGCTGCTATCTTGAGAAAGCTTGGAAAAGGTAAGGAAGCTGTGTGCATGCAAAGATAATGACATACTTCATAGTAATGAGTGGGAAACACCTAAACCAGCCATCTTACTGAATAAATTATGGTTTAGGGTATGTAATTTAGCATCCACTTTCAATCTGTACTATTTTCCAAAATAAGTCATGACCAGAACTGTCAAGGTCTTTGGGTGCTCAGAGCTTCAGACAGGTATCTCAGGATCTTCTCAAAATAACTAACTTTGATAACAAGTCCTCGTAAAAATATGATCTCTTCCTACTTCAGACTACTTCTGAAGTCAACTGTTTTTAAAACAAATATTTTTTGTGATGAATCATGCTCTGAAAGAGGAGAAAATGAAGAAACAAGATCAAGTCACTAAGGAAAATCATTAGGAATCTGATAAAAAAAAATTCTTTTTATTATAGTAATGACAGGATAGGAAACTAATATTATCTATTTTTTTTGCAGTTCTCTACTTACCCTTCTTGTAAAAGCTTACCTTCAAATACTGATTTTCAACTATTATCCAAATAAATTACTAATTGTTCTTACTAAATATGTGTAAATTAGCAATCGAAGGGTTCTGTGAAGCATGAAGTGTGTCTTCATTCTTCCTATATCTATAGTCCAAATGCATTAATTTTTATTTATTTGACTACTACTTTCTTGTTCTTTTTATGTACTTAGTATTGTGTGTCCTTAAGTGTTTTGCTAGAATGGGTCCTCAGAGAATAACCACTATTCACTTGGGCCCTCAACATTCTCACCACTAATTTAGTAATCACAAAACAGAGAATTGCAAGGTACAATCAGTTATGTTTGGCACTACCCATACTATTCAATCTAAAGAAACCTCATAGTAATATACCAGAAAAAAATTTCACTTTTTTTTTTTTTTTTTTGCATTGTTTTGTTACTCTCATTTAATAAAGAACCTTTCAAATGCAGTGACTTTATATCCACAGCTGTAGGAGGACTATAGAAAAGCCCCCGACCACCAGGTGTCTATGCAATGCTTGAACTGGGAGACTTTCTTTGCTAAATTCCCATGGAACTTTTAATGAAGTATTTTGGTTCAGAAGGTAGCAAAAAGTGGTTGGCATTTTTATAATGAGAGAACAACCCCCAGCTTCAGTAAACTGAAACTATTCGCTATATGTGCTCAACTTCCCAGCACCTGTGGGAGCTGCTACCAAAGCAGATGGCCAAGAGGGAGATGAAAAGAAGACTGATGAAGGAAAGAAGGAACCAGACGGACAAGCCAAGATGGTATTCATCTAATTCATCCTGGTTCTTTTTTCCTGTTTCCTCCCTTCTGTCTCTGTCTGTTTCAGTCTGAAAATCATCTGCCCTTCTTCCGGACATTTTACAACTGTACAAGCAAACTAAATGAACATATTAATTCTGCTTTTACCGGGCTGCAAATAGTGAGCAAAATAAATGTTTGTTTATAATAGCAAAAATGCTAAACAAAATGTGTTTATGCCTGCAATAAAATGGCTTTCTGATTATGTGATTCTCCCATCATATAAGAAAAAGGTTGTTTCACAACATATCAAAGACATTTCTGAATTTATCTTCCTCAATTCCTGATTGCCCCAACATTTTACCTCTGTTTCTCAACCTCCTTACTCCATTCCTGAAACCTGTTCTAATACACATGTAAACCATTACTAAAAAGCATATAATTAGACTTAAATCAATAGCTGGATATCTGGATTGCGCAGTAGCAAAAGTCAGGCAATTCCATGGAAATAGCCCCTGAGGAATATCCTCTGCTGCTCTATGAGGTTTTAGATTTTACTTTCTGCATTTTGACTGATTAATACAAAATCTACCCTGGCATTTTTGCTGCTTATAATGCAAAAGGTTTGCAACATTCAGCAAGATACACTTATATTTGCCCAATCTTTCTAATACAAACAGTGCCTTAAATTTTCTGAATTACAGCAGCAGATTTTTATTAGGCTTTTTTTCCCCCTTCTGTTGGTAAAAGCAGTAGCTATTTAACGTTTTTTAATGAGAATTAAAAATCTGTTTATTTGATTTAATCAGCTCATTGAGCATTCTCTTTGTACCTCTAATTCCTTGAATGGGGATGTCAAGGCATGTGATAGCACATAGCTGTGACAATAATCTCAGGAGGTTTTACATCGCTGCCATTTATAATAAGTAATGCATTTCAGTGCTAAAGAGACAACTATACTCATTACGAGGGAAATACACTCCTCCCCATGCATAAGAGCAGCAGCAGGAGCAGCTGGCTTTGAGCAAGGAATTATGGAGGCCTTCAAGGTAGAGAACCCATTTCAAAAGTGGGAGCTGGCTCTGTAGACCTTCACAAATGCCCTGCCACTCTGTCACTTCTTTTTCTTCAGCCTCTAGACTAAACAGCAAATGATAGCTACCTCTTACTCAGTTTATCTCCAGAGCTTCCTTCTGTTATACCACCTTCAGAGGCTGCCATGGACCCACCACTCTACTCTGCCATTAAGTATGACCACTACAGGACCCACCAGGAAAGAGAGACTTCCATATCCAGTTGTGGACAGCTTTCAGCATACACAAGCATATGGTATGAATGAATAGCTATGTGCATAAAAAACATGCCCATTTTTACCTCAGAATTGAGCACCTTCAATCAGCCATTCCTGCAAAAGAAACTCTTTTCAGAGGTGTTGAGTAATGGCTCTAGCAAAGGCTGCTGTAACCACACTCAGGACAAACCTGTTTTAGCTGTTTAAATAGAATTTCAGTTTCTTGCATGCAAAATTGACTATTGTTGGCCACAATCTGTAGATATGCATATCTAAGATCTAGGTTAGAGAAAAATATGCTGCAACAGCAAAGAAAATCTTTCATCTGGAGATGAAAACATAGGCTGCCCCACTTATTATGTACAAAGTGTTTTTTTTTTAACAGAGTCAGTTTCCTCCCACTCCAGTCTCCCATCACTACAATAATTTTTCCCGATACTCACCCTGCTTCTCTTTACAAACTCATCACTGCCTGAAGTTGCACTTCATGATGAAAAAAAATAAAATAATCAGCAACATGCTTCAAAGGATTGTACAATGCTGACTGGCATTCATTTGAATGGCATGTCCACTCAACAAGGCAGGTAAAGTAAGTCAATGAAGTTATCATGATTGCTCAGTCATTACGTCTCTGAAGGACTACACAATCATTTCAAGTAAGGCAATTTTTGCCTCTTTTCTTTACTTACTGAGATAGGAAAAGTTGAGCCATTACCCCTTCTACCTCAAAGAGAGAAGATGACTTGGTTTTCCCGCTAAATTGCAGCTCTGAACTTTCAAAGAACAATGAAAAACCAGACTGCCAGCACTAGCATAGAAGGACCATCAAGTCTTTCACGGTTTACCACTGTCAGGTTTGAATGGCATTTTGTTATTT
The DNA here is from genome assembly GCA_035590275.1 of Ibycter americanus. Lineage (NCBI taxonomy): Eukaryota > Metazoa > Chordata > Aves > Falconiformes > Falconidae > Ibycter > Ibycter americanus. Next base: position 44,679,849 of record JAVJGI010000062.1, on the reverse strand, counting down.
TTTTCAAATGCAACAGTTACTTGCATTTGTGACACTTTTACATTCTTTTACACTTTGTCTTATGTGGGACACATGGTTACGTTTAACTACACAACTTAAAATGCTTCCAGGATATCTACTGAAGCTTAAGTCTGCTGCTGTTACTTGAACATGCATATTTATGTTTAAGCTTAATGGCTCCAGAAACAGTGTGAATATCAATCACAAAATACCCATCATAAAGAAGCAGCACAATATAACCTCTATGAAGTGACTAGATCCTTACTAATTGTCAGCTTGAAGTAGCAGGACAAGTTCTGTTCAGCTATAGGTAGAGGAGTAATAAATGCCTTAAATGCAGCAGAGTTACCGGAGTGTCTCACTTAGTGACACTGAGATGAGAACGCAACCATAAATAGCAGCAGATGAGAGAGCACAGGATCTGCAGTGATGCTTACCTGTTTGTGCTAGAGTTGAGTCTAAAAGATATATTAGTACAGAATCGAAGAACTAAGTCTGAAGAACTATGATATCCAAATTCCCATTGACTTCTCCTAGAGATAAATCTCAAAGACTGCAGAATCAGACTCACATTTTAATGCATTAAATGGATGTTTCAAAGCCTTAATTTGCTAACCACATGATCGTATAGCCCAAAGCAGCGACCAAGGATACTACAAAGTATTTTACAAAGAAAGGATAATTTCCATACCATGTTTTTTGAGTGGCATTTAATGGCTGCTCAGTCATCAGACTGAAACTTGACTTTTGTCTGATGTCCACTCCAGGGAAAGCATCTCTGAACAGTGCATCCCTTTTCCTCTGCACAGCCAATTGTACTAACTAGAAACAACCATCACTCCCCATCAGAGCTGATTCAGGAATTCATTCACTACATTGAGCGAGGTCAGTTTGAAATCAGCTTGGGACCCTGCCTCACTTTGCTAACTAAAGTAAAAACACCTCCTGGTAAAATATTCAGGGCTTCTTGAGCAACAGAGAAAAATCACAAAAGCAATCAAAGACAGCTCAAGTTTCAATTGAACCATGATGTGGTCTAGTAAGAATGGAGTTATCTCACAGATACCTGTTGTACCTCCTCAAAAGAACACGCATGCCCAAGAAACTTTAAGGTAACAAATTCAGGTGGGTAAAAGTGACAGACACCAGGGTTGCCTTGTGCAGTGAAGCATGCAGAGAGGAGGAGATTTTTCCATCAGCTGTAATGAATTCTATGTAAGCACATTAACAAGCCACTTGCTTCTATTCTGATCTGTCTTTGCCATCAATTAGATAACTTTTATTTATGCCTTAGGGCTGTGCTGTGTTGGCACTTGCTGTGCACTCTTCCCCCAGTGAATTTATTAGCCAAAGATGTAATTTAATCAGTGATTTCAATTTACCACTAGCAAATCACATTTACCATCATTATTTCCAATAATATTGTTTTTAAACAAAGTGGCTTTGTTGTGTCTCACTTTTAAATAGTGTCTTCAATATTGTCAATCTGGTCACATTAGGCCTCTACCTGTGTAGAAGGATGTGCTAGTTCCCTGAGGAGCAACTTTCTATTCTTCCACAGCATAACACGCATGTCAAAAATATAATCAAAATTTAAACTAATGCCTCGGGACAGTTGCTTGTCTGCCTTTTCCTGCCCTGTTCCTGTATATCCTGAAAAGCACTCAGATACAACAGATTGAATCAGAGCATCATAGGTGCACTGATGATTAAATTACTTTCATACCTCAGTTACAGTTGTGTTACTTTCTGGATACTGATCCAAATGGTGTCAATGAAATAACTCAAGGGAAGGCAAGCCACCAGGTCAACTAAACCTGTGTGAATAGGGTAAGAGTGGCATAAGGTAGAAGAGCCGCTGCTCTATTTGAGCTCTTCCTCAGGCACCTTTTATCATTACTTTGTGATACTAACAATCCTAGTGAATCATCGGCATGTCTAGGACAGGAGCTGAAGTAGCTAACATGCAGTTACCATAAAAAATATACCATCTGATTTCCATGGATATCCGAGTTGTTTATGCTGAAGAGCCCCTCAAGTGGCTTATACCTTGTAGTAGCTACAGCAGGAAAGGCTTTGTGAGGCTCCCACCTACCGGTGCTCCTAACAGCCTGCCACAGGGAATGGACTGCAAAAGGTGAGAAGGGCCCTAAAGTCACAAGGAAAGTCCCTACTCAGGATCCTACAGGCTCTGCAAAAATAGAAACAGACTTCCTGAGAGATCTTCTTGGCCTGTGTTTGCACCTCAAGGGTAATTCCTTGCCATCCTTAAGGCCTTGATTCCTTTGTTACATGTTTTTTTGTGGTGTGGGGAAACAAACATGGCTATGATTTTTTTATACATAAATAAAACAAAACCAAGGGAAGACTGAAGAGCTTCCCCAAAATAAATGTGACATTTATTATTTTTAAAATGCAGGTCAATCTGAATATCTGACAGCTTTGTATATAAGCTCAAGGCACTGAGCAAAAAGGTGCTGCAACAATGGTCTTCAAAAGAAAAGGAAGAAAACCAAGGAGATGAATGGTGAAAGATGAAGTAATGAAATAATTAGCACTAAAAGAGGTACTCACTTATTAAAAAATAGGTTCTCTCATTCCAACCATTCATTATTCTTTAGTTGATATTAAAATTAAACCATTAATTACAGATTATTATTTCTAGATAATTTGGTATGTGCATAAACTCTGTAATTCAGATGTCAAACATCAGACTGTTACTGAACAGTATTTTGTGTTTTATTGGTTGTGTTGTGCAAACGTATTTTTTACTGTGGCTTTATACTACTTAGAGTTAAAAGTCAACATTTTTTCATTCAGTACTAGGGAATGTGGAATGTGGACTTCTTTAAAATTACTAGCTGATATGGTTAATGGGTCTAAAAAATCTCATATTATAAACAAACCTCTGCGAATAGCAGTATTTTATACCCATGCTTTTAATGAGTAAAGACTGTTATTAGCAGCAATAAACCCAATGAGTGATTTCATAAACACTAAATTGTAGAACAAATAGAGTAATACTTACAATTACAATTTAGATCTTCACATACACATTTATAATTAGCAAGAGTTATGGAAAGCAAAGAAAAATCTAACCTCTTGGGTATCATTGAACTGGAACATGCTTTTCCTGAGGTTCAAAAGGCTTCTTAATATGGTACAAACAGGTGAGGGTGAAAAATCCCAATTCTTCATACTAAAGACACAGATGTTTAAATTTGTTTGGGGGACATGTATGTTTCCTGCAAATGAGATTTGAAATGTGAAAAGTTCCCCCACCTACCGCAGGTCTCCACCCTTTCAAGTGTATGCACTCACACCCTAATTGCTTCACAAGGCTCAGTCTTACTACTTTAAATAACCTGGGTCAAATCCTTGGATGCAACAACCTGCCTTTTTGGCAGGTCAGCAGAGACAGATCGTAGGCACATTGTCCCACCTGGCATATCTAACCTTTACCTCTCTACCACCCAATATAACAAAGATGTCAAAGGAAATAAGATAATATGATCAGGGGTCTGTTCTGCTAAGTATTGCAGTCAATTTATACACAGAACATACTCAAAAAAAGACTGTACGAAGCCCATATCAGCACAGGCTTTCATCAGAATCAGGAGCTGCAGCCAAGCATTTTTGAGCTGCTAGAAATCCAGGCCACTGTCCTCACTTGTTTTTGCGAGCGGCTTTGGTTAACTGCCTGCTGTCAGCACCAACCTGCAGCATATTCACAAAATTAATTAAGGTCCCAGGTTATTATTCTATGCAATAATAGGCAAAATAAGCTTTCAGTTACATGGATACAATCCTGTGGAAGATCCTTTAAAGTGAACTAAAGCCAATGGAGCAAGAAAGAAAAACCTTATAAGCCCTAAGAGGACAAACTGTGATACTTTCTGAAGCTTACTCCTTAGTTCACAGCACACAAAATAGTGTAATGGGCTTGCACCTGATTTGCTACAAATTTATTTCCTTACTTGACCTTTTTTTTCATCTTGAACACAACAAGAAAAAATGTCTTTACAATATATTTAATTTGTGCTAGCACTCTCTTCCTATTGAAAAACTAAACAATTTGTTTCTAAGTGAACCTAAGGTTGAGTGTTGCTGTATTTAAAGAAAGAACACTGAATTAAAAACAAACAAAACAAGCAACAACAAAAAAAACTCAGCCTCAGAGCTTTCCAGATGAGACTATCAGTTGGGCAGTGAAATTTTCCTGCATTATGTGTCTTCAAAAGTCAGAAGACAGAGGCACGCTACCACACAGTATAGCGTGAATCATCATGGTGCTAATAACTAAGAAAGACTGGGCATTAGAGATTATCATAAAAAATAACCCTTTCTACTTCATCACTGCACTGAAAATAACATCCAAAGATACAATTTATATTTGCAGCTCTCAGAGGCGTGAAAACAAATTATATTCCATTCTCAGGAAAATTTGGCCAAGAAAGTCCACTGTTGATCAAAGGTCCTGTGTATTTAGGGTTTGCCTATACATTATGAGTTATTTGAGGGAGATACATGCAATGCTAGTTAGGCCAATAAAATGTGGATTAGTATAAGGTTATCCACTTAGATACTCAAAAAATTAAAGTGGTTTAATCAGAAGTCATCAAAATGCAAAGCTAGCATACCAACTCAGCAGCTAAATAGTTCATGACTTCGACCTGTATGCTACCTTTTAACTTATCCATTTCTAATGCAATTATTAGAATAATAATACATGGCAAGGCAGCAGGAACCTTCTGAGAGCATGAAGAGCCATTATCTCCCACTGAGGACACTGTGAGGTGGCAGCGCTCTGCACCTTGCAGGATCATGCTTGGAAGTTTTAAGCCAATGGGAACTGGACTGTCCTAAGACAGCCCTCCTTGGATGGGTGAAATACAAAGGCATCTTTGGATAAGGATGCAGAGAAAAAACTCAGATCCTTTTTTTGATGAGAGGAATGAGGGGGTATAAAGGGAAGCATCTATTCAGGTGAAGACCAAACACACTCAAAACATAGCCTAAGTCTGCCAGAAACAGAGAATGTATGAAGACAGCACGCTGGCTTCTAGAGTACTTTTTGAGTATGTTACTGCAAAATGAAAAACTCAGAGAATTAACTGCCTTGAAGGGTACCCAAAAACTTGGGCTCCCAAAGGGTGAGATCTACAAAACAATAAATGTTCTTTGTAAAAAGTTCTTTGTAAAAAGTTCTTTGTAAAGATGTATGAGAAGGAAGCTCAGCCTAATTCATCATTTAGGCAGTTAACGAGTGCTTCTTCCAGCACTCCTTTGTGGCCTGTGTCAATCCCATTATTCTTAATAGGATAAGGATACCCTGATACATGTTTCATTTTCTGTAACAGTCAAAACTGGTGATGCTGGAAAAGCTTTTCAGGCATGTGACCTTTCTCTACATAACTGCAAATCAGCTCTTGTTTACAAGTGCTAGTATTGTTTTATGCTGGTATCATTATCTACGTTATCTGCAACATAAATTGTATTATAGATCTCATTTTTTAATGACTTATTTTTTTGGATGAAAATTCTGTTTGTATGCTACCACAAAAAACTCTCCAGGCAAAACAATATTGCCAGTTTTTAATTTTTCCAACCTATTATTACTAATAGTACTTCATATTTCTGCCATAAGTCATTTGCTGGTACCCAAGTGCTATATAAACAGTAATTAATTAGGTTTCTCAACATGCTGGTGAGGTACCATGGCTATTATTTCCATCATACCAAGAGATTAAATGACTTGTTCAAGGACACAGAAAGAAATCAGAGATTCAGATGGAAGGTTTGAATAGTATGATCCTGCTTTTAATTGTGACCAATGCTTCCTCTCCTTTCGCTGGAGAGAAGCCATTATAAAAATTTTAATGAGTAATCTGTTAACCATCTAATAGTGCATTACGCCAACTATCAGTATCAGTGCGCATAAATACATGGTCTCTAAGCATTTCAATTTCACTCCAAGACAAATAACTTCAATAATAATGAAAAAGGAGATGTATCAGAAAAGAGATCAGAGGTTAATTGTTATCACATTAAACTCTAAAAATATGCTCCCCCTTAACACCTCATGACAGATGCCAGAAAAGCAGACAGAATCTGTCACAAGGGAACAGAAGATGCTAATTTGCAGATAAGCCAACTGTAGTCTACAGTAATAAAGTCAGTTCTTGTTGTTTCTTAATAACGAGCTGTCAGATGGCAGGATTATAGTGTGGTTTGACACCAAACTACTTCTCATTGAGAGCCACAGCGTGACGACACTAACCTCCTTCATTCTGCTGGGATATTTCAATTCCATTACTTATACAATGGAACCCAATTTCCTATGTAGTACAAACCAACTTTGAAACCCTTAACATAGTTTTGTCAGGCGGGTGGACATGAGGGAAACCACTTCATATGCAAACAAAATCACATTACTAGATTATCATTCTCACAAACAGACTCCCTACTCTGCCTGGTACCCTCTCTCTTTTTCCCCTTGCCCCAGGGCACAACACAGTACTGTGCAGCATATTGCCTTATGAATCTTCTTCAAGTACCCAATTATCCTGGTGTACCAGGCTTGTCATTACCATGACAGCTGTATGCAGCATGCAGTACATGCTGTCAGAGGTGAAAGACTGTACACAGGCATCCTGTATTTCCATTGTAACTTGGAAAGTGAAGGGGAAGGAAGAGGCAGACACATTCACCCACCCACCCCTCAACAAACAACTTTGCTAAAGATGCTGATTAAAAGCAGAGGTTAAGATAAATTTTTTAAGTGGTAATATAACTGCCAGACATTCTGGTTCTGTCTCTGCCTCCAGAAAAATTTCTGTGTATTTTTTGTCATGATCGTCAATGAGGTGGCGTAAATACATTTTGAGCACTTTTAACAAAGTTGACTAAAACAGTCCATCAGCTTGCAATTCCTCTAGAAGGAGAATTAAGCTTTGTATTTTCTTCCTCTGACTAGTTTCCTTCTTTTTAAAAAGTAAATGCCCTATCACCACTCACACACAGAGATCCACCCACGCACAAAACCCTGAGGGCTGTCACTGCCAGTAATTGAGCTGTGCTTGCTCAAACTGGCTCCCGGGAAGGCTTACAGAAGCAATATAGGACACTCACCCTCTAGGTGAACAATACTGGCTGAGCACAGAGATCTGACCCAGGACACATCTGGGAAACTACATTGTGATGGATCAAAGCTGGCACTCACATGGCAGGAGGTAACTGATGTCGCCCCTCTGAGCATATGTTCACGCAAGGTGACATATGCCCTCAGTTTCCACTAATATCAACGAGAACAGTACCCTGCGAATATCACGGTCAATATCTCACCGGATCAGGCCTTTAAGGACAAATATGCAGTGCAGATGAGTGGTCACAGTTCAAAAGAATGTGCTGTGGATTTTCTAATTACACACAGTGTTTGGCACTTATGTTTTGCATCTCACTTCCTCCTTCCTGAATTATCCCCAGCAGGCCCCTACCAATTCTTCATGTGATCATGCAGTTCATTACAGCTGTAAATATAAACATCCTTTTTTCACAACCTATCATTATTAGGAAACCAGATGGGAAAAAATATTCAGATTAACAGTAGACATACTGAGGTTTCTTCATTCCTTAGTAATGGATTTTCTATTTTAAACCGATGAATAATAAGCTTGTAGAAAACAGTAATTACAATATGTACAGCTAAGACAGTTACGGATTCTTTCTAAAGACCATCAGGCGGAAAAGGCTGTGTAATTGAAATAACTCATAATTGAAAATTAATTTCATCTACATCAATAGAGACAAATGGAAGCAACCTGAAACCTCTGGTCAAGTATTCTAATATTAGCACTTGAGGAGATTTATCTTTACAGTCTGAAATGGAGGAAAAGGGGAGCAGATGCAGAGAGAGAAGGAAAGAAAACAGAGAACTCCCACCTCTCCCTTGCAAAGTGCGAATGAGGTGTTTATTACTCAGCATCAGCTGCTTGCTTTTCAGTGGATGATATAACACACCAAGCTCCTGGACAAGGTCTAGTGATAATACGCTGCGCAGACGCTCAGCACATTTGTCCAGCTAGAGGACCCGGGAGGCTGAGGTTATGGGGAGTCTGTGTAGCTCAGTAAGATGCCTTTCACTCAGCTCGGCATATAACTGAAGGACAACTTCTGGTTCCTTGAAAGAGCTACATGGAAAAGTGCTCTCTGAAATCAGTGTCCTATCGTGAATCACAATAGTGTTCTCATGTTTGGAAAACACCACTGCTTACAGGACAATAAGCAATCACATAAGCAATCTCACTCTTATTTCAGACTTAATACACAGAAGACAGAAAAATGGGTAGACAGGGCATAAGCACTGAAAGGTAGGGATTCAGACACATGTTAAAAAAATAGGAATTAAAACACTTACTCTTCAATATCAAATGTTTACTCTTTCATAACTTTGTTCCACTGCAAAGGCCCAGGAGCATCACTCTACCCACCTTCTTAATGGTGTAGTCACATCAGTTTTGACAACAGACTCAAGCCTGTTTCAAGAAAGATCTTGGGAGATGGAGAGATAAGGGAGTGGAAAAGGGGGAAAAAAATGAAAGAATAACAACAGTAGCAATAACAGAGTGAGCTCGAAAAACATGAACTTAATACTTGTGTCTGATTTTGTAACAGCAACTCTGACAAAAAACAAATCCAGCAGTTAATCTGACAAATATAAAATATGCATAATTTTACTAGTTATGAAAAGTGCAGCTGTTTTATAGCAGGTTATAAATTTCCACATTTCAGATTGTTATATTTCTTTTAAAATCTACAGCAAATTAACATCCAAGTGTAATTCTCATCTTTTTGATAATGACATTTTTCTATTTAAAGTGAATTACTTTCTTTTTAAATGATGCACTATCATTTTTTTTAGAAAAACTCGTACTTATCAAAATTTACAAATACGTGATTTATCACACGTTCCTAAAGTAAACATCCTTTTATGAAGCTCCAAGGTCAGAGGCATAAAATGCATGTACGACTATGTTAGTGGTAAGAAGGAGCTATAAATACCTTAATTAATTTTATTGCTAATCTTCCTCCCAAGCTCCCTTCAATTTGTTAAAGTTAGTGAATCTTCTTCACGTTGCTGAAGCTTTGTAAATGGGAGCACTACGTGGCCAGAGGACATGATGACTTTTCAGTCATAAGGATATCCTCCATAATACTTGGACAGCACCTATGCAAAGGTTGAAGGAAGGCAGACAGCTCTAGTCTTCAGTTTTTTAAGGGTACTTAGTGTGATTTTTAGTTTGTCTTAGTTCTACAAGATGACTCTCATGCTTATGATTTTTATTATTTTTTTTTACATCTATTTTCCCTCTTGGCATTTTGGTACTTCTGAATGTTAAATCATCCGGAATCCTGGCTGTCAAAAATTATTTTGATAGCCTGGGATTAATAGTCTTGAATGACATTGTGCATTTTGCTAAACACGTACATATCTCTTCCTACTGTGCTATGTAGGAAACCAGAGGTGCTAAATGCAACTTCCATTCTGAAAAGTAGTACTGTAAAAATAAGGTATACATGTCTGAGTCTTTCTGAAAGGCAAAAATAAAGGACTATCTTGGTTAACAAAATGAGAAATTCAGAAGTTGCTTGCTGATAGAAAGATCAATTTCCTTGAAGGGAGGAGGAACTTGCTCACTGAATATTTAGTCCCTCGCCTCTCTGCACACACTTATAACCCCAACAACAGAAATTAAGGATACCACTCTGGGAGATGAAGACCTCAAGTTACCAGAACTCATGGGACCATTTGCAGTCATGAACCACTGATATCAGCAGGCTCTCCACATGTACACCAATGAAGACATATCACAGCCCCCTTTCAGGAAGTTTTCGTATTTTAATTCTGATTAAAATCGAGCCTTTGATTCTGAAGGCAAGCATGTTATCCCAAAGCTGCACTTTCCTTACTATTACCGTAATTCAAATTATGAATGACATTTTCAAGATCTCAAGTTATTCTTAAACTATTCTTTAAAATTATTTAATACAACAAAAGCAGTTCAGTAACGGAAATTATCACCTTTTTGATTTGAAGAAGGAAGAAAAAAGAAGCACGTATGACTAAATTTTAAAATACGTAAAATAGCATTTCCCCATTACCTCAGTATATCTGTAGGACTATGTTGTATTCATACCTCAAGTTAGATGTAATTATTATTGGTGTCAATATTAAAAATTACAAAAAACCTAATGGAGGTTAGTGAAAGAGGACAAAAAATTGTAACCAAGATGTTCCACTTCAGTAAAACTGATAGTGAGTACCCTGCATGTGTACAGAATTAGTTAGAGCCTTTCAAAATCTTTCTGTAGAACATGCAATGTTGGCAGACTGTGGCGCTACTCAGTGTGAGATGTCAGTTGTTACAGCTGTTCTTGGACTTCAACCACAGAAATAGCTACCTTTTCCTGACTTCCAATTTCTTTTCTGTTAATCTACTGTTATGTTTTATTTCAGTATTAGGCCTCCCCTGCATAAACCCACCCAGCTGATACCTGTAGGTCACACTCAGGAGACTGGAAAATAGTCTGAGGAGTGTTTGTAGAACCAAATATTCTAATAAACTGTGTATGTACAAGTGATAAATTCTGGCTGATTCATCAAACTGTCAGAAAATGCCTCACTGTACCTGGAATCCATCATCTGTTGTCTAAATACTAAAATTCATCTCCAATAGCAAGCACAACAGAGAATCATTAAATTCTGAAGATGATGCTTACATATCTAGAATATTTTTGAGGAACCAGCAACAGTTTGGGGGCCTAGCACAGCCAAATCGCAAAAGTACCTACTACCATGGAGGACTAATAGGCAGAGAGCCTTCACGACCATTATAAACCGCTGAGCCTAACAATGCAAATTACTTCTATTAAGGGACTTGTATTAAGGGACCATGAGGGAGGGTTCAAAACATGGAGCTCAGTGAGTCAGGACTCAGCCAGAGCTGCTATCTGAGCATTCAATAGAAGGAGCTCTATACTGTGGCAGTATGTACCTTCAAATTGATGTACTTTTGTACTGATGTAAAAATACCATCTTGTACTACAGAAATAGGAAGGTTTTGTTCACTAAACTTATGGTGAAACCTACCTGAGGGTCAAAGCCTTAAAAGAAATTATTTATGTAACTGTAGGGGAAACATTGCTGCTACCTACTGCTTGGGATAACATCAGGCACTGAAACACTCTTCATTTTTCATCACAGTATCATAATAATTTGAATTGGCCGTTTAAAAAAATATCAAACAGCATCATATTAAAAAGATTTGAATGTATCAGCAATATAAGTCTTCTGGAAAATTGCCTTCATGCATAGACAGTCTCGTAATTTCCATCTTTTCTGTTCTTCTCTTATGTGCCTTTTAATAATGTGGCATATTTAAACTGCCATGGGACAGAAATATTTTTTAGCAGAAATACTTTATAGTAATAAAGCTAGCACGAAAGTTATCTTCCTACCTTAACTGTGTTGCAGAGCATCAGCCTCTTGGTCTCTCCAGACCAAGGCCTCCCCTGAGTCTCCCCAGACTCTCTTGGTTTCAGCAAGGTCTCCCCTTGCTTTCCCCAGATTCTCTCTAAAGTGGCTGCTAAACTTATGTAGGAGCAGAACTACCAGTTCTCCTGATCTTCTCCTACTCATTGTGACCTCCATCTCTAACTTTGCTCTATGGGATTAAACCGACATTTCTAAAAAGATGGTCTGTTCCTTGCAGGGACACTCCGTATAAGCTCCTCAAAATATTTTAATTTTCTAACACAGGAGTATAACACAGATCCTTATCAATGTGATCAAATCAAAGGGTGGGGAAGCAAAAGAAGAAATTGCTCTATCTGCAGTAGAATTTCACTCTCCAGACTACGTCCATGTTTTCAACATTTCTTTTCAAAGTTTTTTAGTATGTTCTTCTGAGCAAAGATACTCTGCATTTGTTTCTATCAGTCTGACATTTAAGAACACTTAGAAGCAAAAAAATGCAACCCTGTTTGGTGCAACTGCTAGGCAATAAAAGTAAAGATCGTTTATGAATTTTGAATCTAATCACGGAAAATTATTAAGATGACTGACAAACTAGGACATCACTTGCTTGGCTTTTTAAGAATTTTTTTCCCCACATCATTTACATTAGATAGCAGAAACGTCTTCAGCATTTAAGGAATGCTAAGGTTGTCTGGGAAACTGTTCTCAATTTAAAATCTAATGCCATTTAAAAAAAGGAGAGGAGGGGGGCGGAAGATGAATTCTCCATATCAGAGGAATTACATCCAACAAATGGCAAAACAAACTGTGACATGCAGCACGCGTTGCCCAATTGCTTTTCAGTCACAGCTCTGGGCCAAGCATCGCCTTCTATTTGTTTCGCACTAACAGCTGGACACACTTAGCCATGGTAAACTGCCTTCCTAATGAATTATGTTTAAGAACATAATTTATAGATCTCATCCAAAACCAAAATGGAGACACCAGGAATTTGAGATGCATTACAGGCAGAGACCAACTTCATCCTCTTACAAGGGCCCACACAACGGAGGTGTGCACAGTGAGTACTTCTGACCATATAGAGGAGATGGGCTGTGCCAGTCTTCTCCAAATGCGGGGAAGAAAGACAAGAAGCTTCTAGCAGGACTTTTTTCAGCATGGGACCACACCAGTAAGCACACACAGCTGCGGTACAGTGCAGCGCTCTCCAAGGCAAGAGGCAGATGTATGAGCTTCTCTCTCTGGTATGTGGGGTCACAGACTGAAAGGAAGGCCAGTGCCATCCTTCAAACCTACAGGATATCATCCTAGCTTGGGAGAAGCTGGACACAGAAGCAAGTCTCACATGTACTAAGTTGGGCAGGACTGAGATGAAGCTGTGCATTTAAAACAGTTTGCACCTGATGTAGAAATGGTACTGTGGAGGTCTTGTCACAGCGCCCACACAGACACTGTATGCGTCTGAGCTATAGCTCTGAGTGATGCTGCTTCTGGTATGCAGTTCCCCTTGGGGGTCTAATACCCTCTTTCTCCCCTCACGCCCATGCATGCTCCTACTTTAGTGCCGTCTGTGATTTAAAGAAATATTTTAAGACACAGTATCTGAGCATTGAAGAACATGGCAACAACTCAGCTTTCTCAAATACATTCTTCACATTTCAGAACGTAACATCAGTTATACATCAGGAGCTGGGGCGTAGCTTCTACCCTTTTGCAAGAAAGAAACTTTATTAATTTGCATCAGTAATTGTGATGGAGTTTTTATTAATAATTTTAAGGAAATCATAAAAAAAGACAGCATAAAAATGGAGACTGTTATTGTCAAAGGATCCTGAAGCTGTCAAGGCACCTTTTTTGGTTGCTGCTGAGTACTCAACTGAGTCCTTTAAAAAAATTCGACACAATTCATTAGCCATCTACTAGACAGTAATGTTGGAAAGTTCTCAGAGCTCAAAATCTCCAGAGAGGATGACTTTTTTGTTGGGTTTTTTTTTTCCTTTTCTTTTTTTGAAACAATGTGTCCAGGGATACATGAGTTCTAGTCTCTGTGTGTGCTCTGAAAAGGGGTAACGCTCAGTGTGGCCTCTTTTTCCAAGCAATGTTCTTTAAAAATACCTCAGAATAGAGAGACAGCAGTAGCCTACAAAAGACTTATTAGTAGTACTCCTTGGTTACAGCTACAATAGTAAATTTTACTGTGCCAAAGCATGTTCCGGGGTACCAAACCTTACCTGTCTCCATGATTAAATCACTAGAATATGGTTCTGGGCTGTGATGACCCGTGTGCTCCCTAACAATCTCCTGCCATGGTTAAGGGGTTAGTGTACACTAGAGACTGTTCCTAATAGACAGTCTGCCCTCAGCCATGTTGCCTCTGCTTTGGAGGACATGAAAAGAGTGTGAAAATGTATTATGAGTCTATGGATATGCCATAACAGTTTGGGCATTTTTAATATAGTAATGACAGTGTGTGTCAGTTGCAGCAGATCCCAGACATTGATTCAAATACTTTCAGAGCAAGCTATTAATAGGTATTATGTTCAGCAAAAGATAAATGCTTTATTTATAAGTACATGTTTACCTTTGCACAGCTGGTGTGTCTAAATGGCTGCCATATATGAAAACAGGAGACACGAACCATTACTAAGGAAGTAAAAATTACCAAAAATTTGCATAACATTTAGAGACACAGTAACTGCGTTCAACTATGTTTCTGGGCTCAGCCAGTGAAGTTTCATTTGCAAATGTAGGTAAGTTACTGCAGTAGGAAAACACCATTTCAGGGTAAAGAAATTTGTTAATAGAAAGGAGGTTCCTACAGTAGCAATCTTTGTACACTGTGGATACACAACCCAAGAAAAAAGTGCATTGTGCTCGTATGGAATAAACCAACTAGAGTAATACAGTAATTGCCATGAAATTTTCAAGGTTACTACTTTCTGAGCACTGAGAGAAAATAACCAATATAAAAACAGAGATTCAAGTAGTGTGCAACACTCTGCTGCTACCAGATGTATACTGTCTGCGTCGTTTTTACTTGTTTAGGATATAAAGGAACTTTTATTCTTCAGAAGAAAAGAGAATTGGCAACATTCCACAAAACACTTATGTGCTGCACCTTGGGGGTTCGGCCAGTAACTTTATTTTGCTTTTGTTTTGTGTTTACGTAAGGGTGTCCATATGCTTTACCAACATATCCATATGCATTTCTTTGTGCCCCAAATAAAGAATTTTGGGGTTTCTTTTTTTAACTAACAAAGATTTTGTTAACATTTATCTGATGTGAAACGAAAGCATGAAATGGAAAAAAAAAAAAAAAAAATCTAACCAGTTTTCTTTTCACCTCTAGAAGCCCACAAATGCCTAATTTTTTGCTACCATTCCCAATACTCAGAAGACAGTTGTAATATTTGTATTGTAGCACATGATCATGTATCTTAGTAAATTTAAATTTGGGACAGAGCCTTCTAAACAGTGTCTCCTCAAACATATGGCTGAATTCCTCTCCTCTTCCAAGAATATACAAACTATTTGGAAAAAAAAAGCATATACGTTAGAAAAAAATGTGGTATACAATCTTGCTTGAATGTCTGTCTTTATACATACTGTTTTTGCTAAAATTTTAAAAGCAATGGCCTTAAAAAGTTACCAGTAACTACTCTATTTCAGTTTACTACATGCAAGTATACTTTTTTCCAGGTCGCACATCTGCTATTCCTCTTTTTTTTGTAGACTACTACTACTACATAAAAAGATGGAACTGAATAATTACAAGTAAAATTCCTTTCTCTTTCAAGGTCTCTCTCTGCTACAGCCTCTTACTTAAGTCCATCCAAATACTACTAGTTTGGACAGAGAGAAGGAGCCGTCAAGTATTTACCAAAATCTACAAATAATTGGAGATTTTAGAATTTTATATGAAGAATAAAGATGCAAGTCTGGGGAGACAGACCATCTTGTATGGAATAACTTCTCATTCTGTAATTTGGGTTTCTGTTTACCACATCTCTAGAGTTCTAGAGTCCTTTCTAATATATTACTTCCTGTTTTCTATCCTTTGTGGATTTGGGTTTTTTTGTTGTTGTTGTTGGGGATTTTTTTGCTTTTTTTTTGTTTGTTTGTTTGTTTTTACAATTTCTATACAATGCAGCATTTAGTCATCCTATTATCCACTGACATTTTATATATTTCTGTATATATGTGTCTAGCCACTGAAGGAAGCAGATAATAAGTTAAAAAAGAAAAGAAAAAAAAGAAGATTGCCTTACGTCTGCAGCTGGTCACCCATACACCCACACACTTAACAGTAGTAGCTCTTGTAGACACAGAAGTTAAAATACCAAGGGTTTTTCTCTTCAATCATAATAATAACTGATCTTCGCTATCATAGAAAAGCATTGCATACCACTGTTTCAGTCTGTCTGCATTTTAAACATTTTCTTTTCAAAGGTTAAACCCCCTGCATATTACATTTATGTTGTAGAAAAATGCAAATAATATATAAGTACACAGATTATGACTTAGTATGACATAGAGATACTTATTTTATTGTAAACACACAGTCATTTCCTTGTGAGCTCTCCCCTCCCATGTTTTCCTCTCTAAGATACTTCCATGAAAAGGGAATATAAAACCCACAAAGACATTGTCACTGAGTAACATGACTTTGTAAACGGAAAGCTGGATTATCTCTCAGGTAGCTACCCTGAGAGATAAGAAAAAACCAAGAAAGTTAGTAATACTTAGAAATCTTCAATGTGCAAGTCTGAAAGTAGAGAAGTCACCATCACAAGGAAGCACCTGCAAAGATACATTGTTCTTGCAATGAAAACACATAGCGTATCTGTAAATGCTTTAGGCTTAATTTCCTCTTAAAATGTAATTGATGGATGCTGGCAAAGTCTCTGAATCTTATCAAAATAAAAAAGCAACCAAACATGTTCATGTTCTGGCCAGCCATTAAGTCAATACAGCTCCTGCCCACTAATTTTATTTGCAGTAACTGCCAATGACTCCCAGGAGGCCTGTGACTTCTATCATAACAATGATGATACATCATCTCTCTTTCTTCCCTCTGCCCTTAAGCATCAGATATTCTGTCTCAAAGTAAGTTTTCTGTTAGTCCTGTCCCACTGGCTACTAATTCCTGTAAAAAACTAGCACTTTCTGGTCACCACAAGCAAGTGCAACATGAAATGTAATGCTGCTTGTGCCATTACAGTAGCAAAGGGGCTATCTTGACTCTTCCATTACCCCACCTTAAGGGTTACGTTTGTGAAGTGAACTTTCCTACTTCTTAAAGCAGCAATCCATAAACACCCAAGACAGCCAGAGAGAATTGCAGCACATTTCACTATGAGAGCTCAGACAAGAGATATTCTGCAATAACAGGGGAAATTAAAAGCCTGTGTGAAAGCCCATGGTAGAGGAGAGCATATTTCACTCTAGTCTGACATTCAGCCACCATGTTATTTGGATGGTAATATAAAATAAAATTAAAATAAATGTGTTTCATAAAGCTCAAGGCTAAGAAAAGAATCACAAAAAAGACAGGCTGGCAGATCATATTTTTTTGTTACGCAGTGAGACTGGTGAAAATCATCTGTGCCTGGCTTTCTGTATATTCTTACATTGGTGACAATTGTAGAGTATCTTTAAGCGCTATCTAACTACTAATTTAAATTTTGTAGGACTCCTTGTCTTTCTTACTTTTTTTTTTAATAAAATGCAGAATTATAACCTGCAACAGAATAATTTTTATCACAGATTTGTAGGAAAAAGGTATACGGAGAAATCTAGAGAAAACAAACACTTCATAATTTTCAAATATTCCTTTGATATTAGCCAAGAAGAAATAGTCCCTCAAACTTCAGAGAAGCTAAGAGGTAAGATACAGACTGATGAAATGGGCATTTTCTCTATGTATTTAAATGTAGCCTCATAATTAGATGCCCACCCAAAGACAACCCTTCTGAAGTCATTTGGTTAGAAAAGTCTCCTGATAACAGAGTTGTGGCTTTGAATCCCAGTAGTCTATTAGGATGCTTCCAAAAAAATGTCCTTAAGCCTTGACTTCCCACACCCAAACAAAAAATCCCCTAAAAAAAAAATAATCAACTAGAAGAAAGAAAAAATAACTTTTAAAATTACAATGCTGCTGTTATTCATGCCAGCTCTCTGTGTTTGATTAGGCCTGTGTTCCTCAGACAAGGATGCTTCTGGCTGCACGTGAAAGACAGCTGAAATGCTTCAGAACTTGATAGGAGGTACTAATATGGTTTTGCTTGACTTTGAGTTTTCTATAGCTCCTTCTTCAGCCAGAGAGCCTAGATTTCACTTGAACACATCTTATCTGTATCCCACTGACTTCTGAGATTTGAACTTTTTCCCATCAGTAAAATTCACATGCCTTCGCTCTGAGAAGTTTTCAACCTGGTTCATAGTGAATTACATTTTCTTTCTCTGAACTCCTCCTGTGTTTTCTAAACTGTACACAGTTCTGCTTTGCACTGTTGGTGCACACAGTGCAGTTCCACACAGTGGAAGACTTGCCTTGTGTCTTTGTCCTACGTATAGGATGGAAAACTGAAGTGAAAGATGCTATACTTCCAGTTTTATTTTTCAATGTACAGTAACAAAGTACATGGATATTACATGAAACTGCTGCAAGTGTACCCCCCATGTTCCTTTATAAACATTTTGTTTCCACTTTTCCACTTCTTTATGAAAGATGACAACTCAACTGATTTCACCATCGCTTATACTTAAAATCTCAGAGTTAATTTTCACTTTGTTCTTTCCTATACCATGCAGCTGAGTCATACTCCAATTCTACTGCTACTTCATTCATAACATCTCCAAGATCCTGCTTGTGTTTCCTATTGGCAAATCTCTTACTCAGACCCTCATTATATCCCACCTTCAGCACTAGTAAATCCTGTTCCTTGACTTGCCAAAGACTCCTCCTCATTCCATGCAAAACACAACTGCAACAGCCATCTTCCTCACCTGTCGATTTGGTTATGTCAAGTCATTCCCTCTTTGAAGCCTTCCAATTCTATCACATCAAATTTAAGCTTCTTGTCATCACCTTCAAAGCTTTAAATTGCCTGTCTGTTCCCCTGTTCCCTTATGCTGTGAGTTCCCTAGAGCAAAGAATGTCCTCCTTGAACATTTGTAAAGTGATTAGTTCTATGAGAGAGGCTATTACCAGAAATAAATCACAAACAATAAAGATTGCATGAAACCTCATTTTTTATTTTACTGTTAACCTCACAAGCTAATTTCTACAGCTTAGACAACAGCGAGATAAATTTCACTTTCTGGATGACATCTGCAAAATTTCTGAATTATTGGCCTCAAAAACTCTCTTCCCCAGAGTATCAGAGAAAATTGCAGCATAGAGCAACACACAAGTGTGCAGAATGCACAGAAATTTTTTCACTGATAGAATTGAGGACAAAAGAACCAATATAAATTCTCCTCAAAGGAGGCTTACACAACAACAAACAAATGCTCTTTTACTTCTAAATAAAACCCTACAGAAGGGTTTTATGACTCTTTACACACATTACATCACACCATGAACTGCTTTCCTACATGCCACTCTGCAGAGCAGCCCTCTGTTTCTCAGGTGTGTCAAACATGGAAGAAAATTGCACACCTGCCTTCACCGCTTTATAAGATTATTCTGCATAGTAATATAGGTACTTTACGTGCTTTCTCATCTACTTTAATAAAAAATTCATATCTGAGTAATCCATACAGGACAGCAGTACACTTGTGTGGTGCTTGACTGAACGGAAGAAAATACTTCAGAACTGGAAAAGTTGTGAATCTCCTTGATGTTTCTTCACTGATTTTGATTTACAGTTTTCCAACAGTTTGCTACAGGTATTAAGCATAGCAACTTTTTTACAAATGGGCTTTTTGTGGATAACCAGATTCCTTAACCTTAAATGCTGACAAAAAAAGAGAGAGATAATTGTGCTTCATCATCCCACTCTCCTGTCTAAAGGTACACCGTTCTGAATTTGAGATGACAGCAAGCTGGCTAACTAGCTGAAAGATCCCATATCTGCTCTGAAGAACTCTCCTCTTTACACATATTCCAGCTTTCTGTGTGTTAATTAAGACAAGCTAGATTTCTACTTGAGCTAACTGCAATATGTCAACATCTGTAACAGTTTTAATTCCTTTTACTGTAGCTGCCATCATGTCAAATGCATGCTATATTTTGATCAATTCCCTGCTTGCTCATGACAGATTTAAACACCCATGACAGCACAGCACAAAGGGAGGATTCAAGCTTTTGAGAATTCCAGCAAGTGCCATTGGGAAACCTCCTTAGGCCACCACACTGCCCTACAGCCTTCACATTTCTTCTGCGTCAATGAAAATACCTGTTGTTCTTACTACTCACTACACACTCCTCTCCTTTTATTACGTAAATATTTCATTCACACACTGAAATTAGCCTGCAATCTTTGTAGTGCATAAAAAAAGGAATCTTGTCAGTATCTGTTATGTTCATGTAAATATTTCAGAGGAGGCAGAGGCATTCAAATGGGAAAATATCCAACAAAATCCATTGCACTTTTTTTTCTGCAGCAGCTGTAATTTTCAAAAGCCTGCCACAAGTTCACAAAGATCATAAAAAAGCACAATGACAGCACAGTCTCGTGGCTGCAGGGTTCCTGAGCTAATTCCTAGCTCTTTGCTGCAGCTGGCTCTTCTGCACCTCTGTTTCCTGGCCTCAGCTTCACCTCTTCCTCCAGTTAGGATGCTCGGGAGAAGTGACGTATTATGACCCAAGCTGATGTGAAGTATGCTGCTACTGCAGAAGGAGCTCTTAATGTTGTCAACTCTTCTGCCATTTTCCCCCTTGATCCCAGTCACTCCATCTGCCCCTCATCCGCCTTTGCATCTTATCAAGTGCCTGTTCAGTTTTGAACTGGGTAGAGTCATTTATCAGAAAAGAAGCCCAGGAAAAGGAACCGAAGAACTTTCTACTGAATTAGCAAGTTAAAAGAAAAGTTGGTGAAAGCCAAAGCTTTGTGGCAAAGGAGATGGGTAAAACCACGTAGTTAGCAGCAGACAGGAGCATCAAGGGAGGACTCTCTGCACCTCTCAATGAGCTCAGCTGTAACACGTAACTGCACCTCCAGGCTGAGGCTCTATGGCAGGCTAAACAAACCAGCTACTACTGGCTGCTTGGACCAGTGTTTTACTAGCTTAATGCAGTCAAACACAGGTTTGATGAATACCAGAACTGGCACAAGTGAGAGGGATGAGACCATGAAGCAAAAAAAGGAGGAGAGTAGGACTATACATCCAGCAACAAAATCAACTTTAATTCCTGTTAGGTGCTTACAAGAATTTTCGTTACTTTTCTGAGACCGGAACTTGTCTCATCTGTATTAATACAATACAACTTCAAACACAGTGAGACCATTAAGTGCAATCACACTGGAAAAATACAATAAAATAAATAAAATAAGAAGATGTCAAAGTGAACATGCTGTTTGTAATGTGTGCTGAACTGGCTGTAGTCTTACTAAGTGATAGCATCAGATGCACCACAAATTTTGCTTGGAAAATACCTCAGTATATTTGACAGACCTCCTACAGCCATTCAAAATGACAGTGTCAAACATGAAGCACTTCCATTCTGGAAGATCTATGAGCATCAGAGAGAGCCACAAGTCCTTTAATTTGTGTTTCCAGACTATTTTTCGTAAGACAAGTAGGAAAGATGTATCAACTTAAACATAGTGCACTAATATAGCAATGCGTGGGACCTTGTTTAGCAAACTGATGCTCTTTCTGTGATAATTTCTAACCCTTTTTAAAGGCTCTTCAAAGCTTAAATAAAATCTGACAGTTTTCTTCCTACCATATGTAGAGGTAATGAATCTATCAAGTCTCTTGAGGAAGCCAGCAATTATCTCTGACATTTGATACAACATACTTGCATTTACCCACACAAACATAATTTTAACTATAGGCAAGAATAATTAAAACTTTGGAAGCTACTATGAAGTCAGGACAGAACAGCTGGTGAAATGAAAGAGCACTGCAAAAAGATTTAAAAACTGCAATGTGCTGAATTTCTCCTGATTGCATTTGTGTCAGTTAAGGATGTCCATCAAAAGATGTTCAATGCAACGTTTCGGCCCAGTCCACTGCTGAACAGCTACAGCATCTCCAGACCCAATAGCTCTTAACAGATTCAACTCTCTCCAGGTCTGACATATACCTCCCGTGAATATTTCAGTGCCACTTTGAACTTGCTCTTGCTCAGTCCTTACCCTGACTGCAGGCTCCTCTTATTCCTAGTTTTACCAACTGTAGCTAAAGAGGGGAACTGTTTAAATCACAGCCATTATAAATGGTTTGGAAATTCTAATTTAAAAGATAATAATAAAGGTACTGGGCTTGCCGCCCACTGTTGTCTAATCTTACTATTTCCCAAGTCTGAAAATTTTTGACGTTCTGGGGCAAGGCAGAGTGTCTCCTGTTTTCTTGTTCTCCAGTCATCTTTGCACAGGGACAGTCAACAAACCTTTGAATGCACTGTCTCTCTCTGCCATGTAGGAAGTCTGTGAAGTGTCAGATGTTATTAGTTTTATTCACAGGGATGCTTCCACAGAAAATTCACTGTCCCTGCTAGCTGGGCCAACTTTTGCAAGACAAGCCAAACTGATGTCCAGCATCACCTTGCAATGGCTCTCAGGGACAAGCTGTCAAGTGTCCCTCTCAGCAGATAAACTGTCTGTAGTACACTGTTTTGGGCAAGGCTAGATGTTTGTGTGCTGTAATACAAGATGGAAATCCTAATACAAGATGGAGTGACAGTTTGACACAGATGTATCTCACTGTCATTCTTGGAAATGGGTAGTTTCAGGCCTATGTGAGTTACAGCTAGACAGTGATTTCCACCATGCAACCCAGTGAGAAGCTTCCAGTCTCTTCATCTTTATCTGGGCTATCAAGTCTGCAAGCCTACATCACAGGAGAAGCTTGGACCGCTTTCTCCTCATTCCTCTCAGAGTAGACAGCTGCATATACTAGCAAAACTTGCTTAGTGATTAGCATACATACTGTTTGTATAGGTCAGCAACCACCTGTAAGCAAACAGAACAGAGCTATTGATGTGCCTGCTCTCGCTCATGTCACCTCTGGCATCCTTCAGCAGTGGTACAAGTCAAGCACTAGGCCTCTTCTGCAGCAGTGCTCAATCCTGCAATGAAGTGCTGGGTATGCACAGAGGACAGTAAAGTCCATTTCTTCTGTAGTGCTCTCATC
Source organism: Ibycter americanus (assembly GCA_035590275.1). NCBI lineage: Eukaryota > Metazoa > Chordata > Aves > Falconiformes > Falconidae > Ibycter > Ibycter americanus. The sequence goes on along the minus strand of JAVJGI010000062.1, from coordinate 44,657,006 downwards.
TCTGTATGGAAGCGTTATGCCTTTGGATATACAGGGTCTGCTGTATAGGACAGATACAGATCAGGAGCTCGGCATTGTGAACAGCAGGGCCAGGGCAGGAGAGAGGAGTTAGGAGCAGGGGAAGAGGGAGGGAAAATAGGGAAAAGGAAAAAAAGTAACACAGTGACTATCTTCATGTGACAACATGTGTACACTACAGCTGAGAGACACAGCTCTATATTTAAATTACTTTAAATTTCCTTCACCCACTCCCTGGAACTCAGGAATGCTGGAGACCCCTGAAGTCAGAGTTTCCTGGCAATGAACATCAAGCCTGCTTGGGTTATGCTCACTTTGGAAAATCCCTGTTGTCAGCACCATGGGAATTTTTCAGGCTTGCTTGAAAAGTGTTGCTTTTAGTCTCATCTCTACAAGTCCAAATCCTCCACTCCAAATCATTCCACAGTTATAAGCCCATCACATTTGAAATACACACATGTAAATCAACATCTGCCTCATAAGCTTACTAAGCCTTCAGAATGACTATAGTAAAAATTTATTTTGATCACCTCTACAGCTTTCCATTGTGAGAGCATGATGAAAATTAACAGATTTGATGTATACTATGGAGGTGCATGTTAACTTTTGTGCCTGACAGCAACTGGAGGGAAAAGCAGAACAGTAATTAACAAACTATCTGTATGTTGTGGCAGTGTTAATTAGATACTGCAAAGGCTGATTTAGCTCCACAACAATTTTCACTGAGGTAGTCACTTAAAGCACTTCTCAAGGGGTCTTTCTGTCAATCATATGAAAAGATTGCTGTTTTGCTTCTTTTTTTTCCCTAAACTGTCATAATGTTCTTAAAAACTTGGCACACAAAAGAATAAAGATCAAACTATGCGTCATCTTATTTTCTCTGCAATCAAAACAAACTCAATGCTTGACAAGTCAGGCTTATTTAAATTGTGCAGAAAATGTCCCAGCATAGCCATATTTAATTGTGGAATGATTTAACATACTAGGCCATGGGGCAAAACAAGAGTTCAGTCACTGCTTCCACTCTATTCCTCAGAGATGATCTATGTAAATATGAAAAGTTTAAAAAAAATCTACATATTTTGCACTGGTAGAGAAAAGGAGGCAGACATAAGAAAGCAAGACAGATTTCTGTGGGAGAATAAAATTGTCAGGCCTGTAGTCCTAATGTACCGAACACGCAAGATATGTCATCTCCACAAACTGTTGCACTTGTAGCTGGCATTTTAGAATGAATTAGGTGGGTGGATGGTTAAATGACAACAAGTACTGTATATCTTTAGCCCTCAAGGAAGAGAGTACTTCGGATCCCCTTACATGTCCTTTTTTTTCTTGTTTTAGGTAATATATTTTTCCAGGAAAAGGTCAGGCAGTGTGACAGAAAATCATTCTGATTTGAAGGCCGTTAGGAGTCATGAAAGTAACACAGCCTGCTATATTCAGCCTGGCTGGATGTGTGCAGAAACCTGCACAACAAAAAACATGAAGGGGCAGGGGGGAAGGGAAAGAAAAAGAGAAACAAAATCCTCACAAAGAAAGTTTTATGAAAGATAGAACCAACAAGGGGAAGAAAGAGAGACAACAGTACTGGCTTTTGAATACAAAGCCTCCTATATCTCTTCTAGCCCCATTACCTTTTTTTTCCATATGAAAATAGCTATTTCTTTAGAGTATTTTGGAACAAATTGGGCTAAATACATTTTTGAATGGCAGTAAAGCTTTCAAAAAGCATGGAGGGCCCAGCTGTGAGGTGACTTGAATCTCCTCCCTTAGAACGTGTTGACCAGAAGAGGTGAGCTAATGCAGAGGGGAGATAAGCAATGGCAGGTTTAAAGCTCATGATAACGCAGTGATGTAGCTCCAAGACACGTACAACAAAGCTTCTTCGAAGACTTATTTCACTGCATTCTTTACCAAACAAGGAAATCTCCTCTAATCTGCAAGTAAAGGAAATGACAAGTGTGAACAAAAAAATGAGCTGGTTACAGACTATTCAACCTTAGATTATATTACTCTGAACTGTTAATTAAACTCTTTTTATAACTCTCTCCTGAGTCTGCCTGGGGCTATACCTTTAAATTACCTTTTAATGGGAAATTGATGTGAACAGCATGCAGCCACAAGACCAGGGAAATGTGTCCCCATTCTTAGGATGTCTGCTGTACACATCAATGGACATGAGGGGTCCATGTAGAACTGCTACCTCTATTCTTGGCTTCGTGAAGAGCTAGCCAATTAATTGGCTGTCAGGAAACGCATACAGCACTGTAACACTCAGATGGAAAATGAGAAAGAGCATACAAATCAGAGAAAAGAATACAGGATAAGCAGGTCAACTATCACAAAAGTGTGAAAAGCAAGAATAGCTACTGGAAATATATGAACACAGTGACTCACACTTCCAATTCACTAGAGTTATACTGAGGTAAGCTTGGCCAACACGTTTATACAATGACATATATCACACCGTGATATATTCTGGAATATTTCCAAAAGCTTGATTTACACTTGAAAGATAACCCCTGGTAGCACATGTCAAATGGATGGTGTAAACGAGATTATTGATATGATAAACTGTTACAACAGAAAGCTGGGAGAAATAGCAATGGCTTTATTTTATAGTTTTAAGTTAGGAATGTAGGGTAATACTAAAGGTTGATGGGGTTTTGTTTCATTATTATGGCTGCCTCAGTTTGCAGAAAATACAGGTCTGATACAGGCAGTAGCTTTAGCATCTTAAAGCTCTTTCGTCAAAGACAGCATTTTCCACTAGGTCTATCCTGAGAAAATCCAGAAGAAATTCACATATAAGACTCAAGGTATGAATTTATAACTATAAAAAGGTAAACTGCAAACTGTTTAAATAGGTCACTATTAAAATAAAATGAAATCAAGGTAAGTTCTGCTCTCATACAGCATGATAGAAAAATCAGCTTTCACACAGTATATAAATGCATTCAGGGGAAGACTTTAACTCAGAACAACAAGACCGGCAGAAAACACAGAGAATTCTACAATTTAAAGGAAGTCAGCAGTCATCTTTTCTGAACAAAAGAAAAACTATATGAAGAAAAACACTACATGACATATAAATGGTCAAGGTCTTCGTTGAACTTCAGCAGTGACATAAATCAGAATCGCCATGATGGGACCTGAATTAATGATAGAATTACAGGTCAGGTCAGTGCCCCACTGCTCAGACATCCCCAGGACTTGGAACACAGAAATAAAATAGCTGCAACCTATTGAAACAGTAGTTTTTAAAATATATATTCAGCTAGATGAAATTTTCCTATCCTTACCTGATAAGCCACTATATGGTATAAAAACCAAAAGCCAATGCATTTTTTCAGAGTCACAGGGCAGACTTTACTCTTTACTAATAAAACCAAAGCTATACATCTAAAAGTCTTGCTAAAGTTTCCATCCAATAGCAGTTTATGCTTAGACAGAAATTATAATAAGAACTCCATCAGTGCAGCATCATGCTGTGCACTTCTGTTCTTAGTAATTTCTAAATGATCATCACAATTTTAACTAAGAAGCACAAAGCTAATCACATGCACTAGAGCAGAAACAGGCCTAAGATCATAAGCCTGAGCATCTTGGTTTTGTAAAAGCAATGGTTATATGACAACATGAAGAATGGATTACAATTGAAAGTCCACTTTATTCTGAAATAGCACCCATATCTTTGGTTTGAATACACAAGGGCTGGTCATCAGATAAAAATGGAGATAATTCAGCATTTCACATCCAAAACCTTATCCTCCTTTTTTTTTCCGCCTTAAGCAGAGTCAGCAGGAGGGGAGAGTAAATTTTCTATTCCAACAGGTTGTCAGCTAATTGCTACAGTCTTAGAGGGAAGCAGTAGCAAGGAGGGAACTGTAGGAATAGGCCACATCCTGCTGACTCAACACAGCTTGAAGAAAAAACCCTTTACTTGAAGCAGGAATGCAAACGCTCATGATGGATAAATTCCTTCCCGTTTCCTCAAAGAAAAGAAATGTGATGCTCACATGCAAATGGTATCCTCATGAATGATCACTTCCATACTGTATTTCAGGATGTTGACATGTTACCCGATCTTTAAAATTCCTGAATATGACTCTGTTGAACTATATTTGTCCCTACTGACATTATACTGCAATTGCCAAGAAACAGCATTTCTTTTGAGAGAAACTCAGCAAAGGTAATAATGTAGCACACAATAAAAAGTTAGGGGCTGCGTTCCCCTCCTAGGAAAAATGTGCTCTTCAAAGGTCCCTGACCACCCAAAAAATCCCAGTAAAATGTAGACTCAGTTGGCTAAGGGTTTAGCCTACCTAGTAATTTTGAAGCAGATAAATGAAACATTTTACTGCACAAAATCTACAATGCACAGCTGGAAACAAAAAAGTAAGTGCACAGCATTTAAACTTCCAAGTGGTTAAAGGCATATGGAGACATCAAATAGGATGTAAACATATCTTGTCAGAATTTAAGAGAGGTAATCTAAGAAGCATCCTTTTCATGGAGGGGTTATCTGTAGTGGAGTCTGGCTCTTAAACCACGTGATTTTGCTGTTTACTGTCATGCCCACTAATGCTGATAGAATGCCACCACAAGGAGAAAAGGAATCTTTACAGCAGGCAAATGGCTTTGCCAATGGCAATGCTGAGAAAGTAACTTTTAAGAGACAATCAGTTATAATTGTAACAAGTTACTGGATTTATTTATTTATATATTTTTTGTACTCAGCTCTAGTTTCAGATTACTTCAAAATCTAATCAAGCATAGCTAATTACCTTCAGTTACTTTTTGTTACACTGCGTATTGGTACACCTTGAAGAGAAAGATTGTTAAAACACGTGATCGCTTCCTCACTCCCTCCCCCAGAAAAGCGGAAGATTCAAGAATCCAGGAAAGAAGAGAGGCTGCTGCTGTCTGGTATTTCAAATTGCACTGTATCTTTATTCCATTCAGCTGTATAAATGAAAGCTACAGAATGAAAAATATTACTGATATTCACAGTGTACCTAAGCAGAGCATGCATTTTACTTGCATACTTTTTTCTTGGGTTTGAATGCTGATGTCCACAGCACCTTTACGATAGATTTTCCATTTGTTTTCCTTGTGGGAAGAAAGACTGTGGAAGGAAAATGAGGGAGAAGGGACACACAGATCACCTGCAGAAAAAACAGAAACCCCCTCAAACTAAAAGCTCACCATTTAAGACAACTTTTAGTCAGGATAAATACAAAGTGCAAGAATATTCACTCATCATCATGCTTGGGAGAAATTTCTTCAGAAATCCCTACCTATACTCTCTTCCCTCAAATCCCCTTTAAACCCTCTGCTGTCACACCTATCAGAGCTTGGTAATGGTGTAGGCAATACATTACTGCAGTACTATTCATAACCTTGGCTTTTACAATTTGTTGTGGAACACTGCTAGGAATATACATTGATTCATACATCTTTTTTCCCTACACATATTATATTATTTCTAAAAGAATTTATTTTTAAGCATGGTTTACAGATAGACACAAAACTGTAGAATGCACATTTTAAAAAATAACATTTAAAAACTTTAGAATGCACAGAGCATTGAAAAGCTGCCTTCAGAAAGAACTGTATGCTGGGCTGAATGCAGCCACAACCTAACAAGCAAAGATGATATGCATCCTCAGGCATCTCACATAGCACACAAACATATTCCATTCTCCCCTCTCCTCCTCCCAGATGCTAGCATAGATACTCATAGATTACACTCTCTTACTAAGCAGCATATATGGCTGGTCTAGATAATTCAGGTGTTTCTTCTTTCTACATAGTGATGTTATATACCCGTTTAGAACAAGTGATATAAGTTTAGTCTGCTACCTTCAATAGTCATATTAAAAACATCAGCTAACAAAAATACCAAAAAAAGAACAATGACCCGAATTTGAGAATAGTGTCGAGGTACTTTTTGAGTCCTTCATATTCCACGCACACAATGAACTCTCCTTAGGTTCAGAAATGCTCACAAGTACCACAGTTTTTGCAGGTGATGTTTAATTTGAAGGAACAATATACTGACCTGAGGGGCTGTAAAAAAAACCCTTTACATTAATTAAAAGAATATATTTAATTTAACTTTCCCATATGTTTTATCCTAATGCACTACCTGACTCCCTCTGCTACACACAAGGGGAAAGATGCAGGAGACATGCAATACTAAAGGTTTTATGCCCATTTTATATTACCCATTTCAAGATTGATACCTAAGGGGCTCAAGCAATGGACAGCAAAACATGGCAGAAAGCCCAACAAAGCTACTGCCATTACAAGAAAATAGTCTTAGGCACTAGAGGGAGCATCTGCCTTTACAGTCACTGAACAAAAGTTTCTATGTGCCTACAACATATTCTGTACAACATGCAAAAATTATTTTACATATTATATATGAGGTACAAGCTGTATTTTTCTCACAAAAATCAAACAAATACAGGAAATACAAAATTACTTAACTATCATTTTAAATAAATGTGCTTCCTCATCTAGTTAAATTACTCAACCACCATTTTAAATTACTTTCTTCGAGTTCAGACTCTGAAAGTAAACTTTTTTGCACAATTATCTGAATAGCCTAATAGTGTTAGAATACCATAGCTTGTGTTGTTCAGGAAATGAAAGCAATGACATTTTATTTTAAGGACACAACTTCAGACTTCTGCAACGCAGACATCCACATCTTGGCTAGCTGCCTAGACTCACCATAAGAGAAAGGCATTTCTGGGCTGTGATTCACCTGACCAGCTCTAGACATCTGTCAGAAGACGAATGTGTGAATCATTTTCTCCAAGTGTCACTTCTATGAACTGCAAAGGTAGCTGAATTTACATGTGTATGTGTACACCACAGATGATTAGGCCACAGGATCCCCACCCAAATACATAAACAGAACATACTAAGCAAAAATATGCATGACATTAGTGAATATAATTTGGGGGGGAGGTTGGGGGGGGGGGGGCAGCAAGGAGGGTGAGAGACTAACTAAACTAACTTTGCTGAATTACCAACAGTAAGATGAATCATTTAAAATGGAAATTAGTTCCATGCAGCACTGCTACTATGACAATCACAAAGCCTTAAGAAAACACAGTGGCAACCAAAGAGTATCATTCTCAGCAGAGGATTATATCCACTGGTTACCTGGAGTGCACTGGCACCATAAACTCATTGTACATTTTCTAGTACTGTAGAACTCTTCATTCTTGCTACATGCAACAGATTCAGTTAAGAAAGTGAAAGGAAGAGATGAAAAGCAGAAACCCCTTATTACAGCTCGTAAGAAATAAGAGAACCTAAACACCTACCTACCAAGCTTGTGTACAGATCCATTTGAAACACTAACAGTATTTTTTCTCCTAAAAGCGACAGGAAACAAAAAGTATCTGCCACCTATATTTCTCTTTAATTCCCTTGCTGACTGGCAGGTATACATGCTCACTTCAAGATAGCCCTTGGCTCTCTGCCTGTCTGGATGCTGATACCTGAAACACTGCTGAGAATCATAGGTTAGTTTACCTTATGCAGTTTAGTAGCCATAATTTTAATATCTGGCATTATGCTTCCAGACTTCATGCCAAGCCCTGAGACAGGAAATTCTATTTTCAGATCAATCAAATTGGTACTGCTGCAGTCAAGGATATTAAATTATGTAGTTCAGTTTGTTGTGTGGTTTCTTTCTTTTGTCTACAATCATCAGCCACATAAGACAAGCTGTAAATTTGGGGAAGAAATATTATCTCCACTTATACTTATGTCCTCTGAACAAAGTACAGTGACTGTGGTTCTCCGAAATTTTCAATAGAAAGCTCCTTTCTGCTTCCCCTAGGCACGAAGGTCCTCGCTCATTTCTAGACAACGAGAACTATGCAGTGCAAAGACAAAACCTGCAATGGTATCTTCTGTCACCCTCCCAAATTAGTAAAGCAAAGTGATCTCCACATACGACTTTTACTGAAAAGTGTAAGATGCCAGCAGCCTCCAAAATCTTCACGTTCTAATATTGCTAAGAACATTTAAAGCTGGAAGATCTTGCAAACTCACCAGTTTTGACCCTGATAAAGCTGAACAGAAGTTATTTTACCAAAAGGATTCTGAGCACCTGTGTATTTCAGATCTCTTTTAAAGCATTTCTCTTTGCACTGCAAACATGTTTGCAATAGTGTAGCAAAGCCTCCACAAAACTAATAAGTACTTATCATTAAAATAATAATAAAAAGAATGTAGAAAAATAACAAAAATAGAGCTTAAAAGGTAGAATTTTCAAAATGTAGCAGACCTACAGAGTTTCAGAATATAAATATATATATATATATAAATATAAACCAAAATTTGCTTTGTAGTCCCATGGCTAGCTCCTTTGGTGCTGCAGTAACAAGGCAGCTGGAGACTCCCATCAGCACTGAGGCTTGTTAGTCACAAAGACTGTCTGAACTGCAGAGCACCTGACCTGAGTGTGTGAGGGTGCAGGGAAAAGATGAAATAAAAAAAAAAGGACAACAGGAGTAGGAGGAATTACTGTGTGGTCTAGACTTGTTCCAACATGAAGCTGGGGCGTTACAAGACTCATAATTTAGAGATGAACAGAGATGAAGAAATAGGCTTTCATCTTTTTCACTTTCTCCATTCACTCAGTGTGAGCTTCAGCACAAACAGAAGTGCCCAGTTCCCTCAAGTTACGTATGCAATATATTCCTCATCCTGCAAGAGGAAAAGCTGTTCTTAAAGCACTATGTGAACTTAGATTCACTTGACAGAAGATTTGTATTCTGAGCAACTAAGATCCATAGTAATCCAAATCTTTGGTTAAATCCTGCGTAGGTTGGAGACGTGCTGTTGGCCACTGAACCGAGCCATAAGGCAGAGGTGATTACACTACAAGTATGAATCAACTGAGTAATAAGACAACCCCAGTTTTTTTCTTGTGGAAATGAAACCCAAAAGTTGCAGTGACCAGAAATATTATGCTAGGAAGGCAAAACATCTTAAGTCTAGGAAATTACTCCTACCCATTGCTGTCTGCACTTAAAAAGCAGGCACAAGTCCTTTCTGTAACAACTTCCTAAGGACTTGTATATTATGTTCTCCAGTCATTTTTTGTCTGACTCTTTCTAAAACATGCTAATTTAAGAAAGCAGCCACAAAGACTTGTATGAAAAGTGATTGGTTCTGATTCACCAGCTTAGTTCTATTTAATTGGGACCACAAAAATCAGCTATATCCTGCGCTGGGTGAATTAAGAAGTACAGCAGAGTAGACTCAGACCAGAAGAATGAAGAAGCAGAAGTCACCTTTATATCTCCTAGACATATTAAACTGCTTAGAGGATGCTTTGTAGGTCACATCAGCTCCTTCCCCCAGCTACCAGAGGACAGCTTCACACCCCAAAATAGCCAGAGCAATATTTTCGTTTGGTCCACAGGTTTCCTCCCAAACACAACAGATTGTACTACATGTTGTGAGTGGGAAGGCTACAGATTACCACTATCACTTCACTCCTTCTCCGTTCCCTGTGCTTTGGGGAGGCAGAGGAAAGAGAAAAAAAAACCCAAACCTATTTCAGGGGAATTGAATTCCTGCCATGTTTCAAAAGCAAAACTTTAGTAGCTATACAGGCATGCTCTAAATCTTTTTTTTAATAGTGAAATCTGCTAAGGCTCTACCCCTTCAAAAGGTTACAGATACTGTTGTTTTTCCACAAGCCCTGTGAACCATTTTCTATACAAACTGTGGAACACTTGCTGTCTCAGAAGCAATCCATAAATATGTATTACTAGTTTATAAATATGTATTTGTATTACAAATGAAGAAAACTGAATAGAAGACCTCATAATTGGTATGACTCTTTATTTAAAAATATATTTTTAAAATTGCATAATTCCACAGAGAAATACTTTTCACGTAAGCATGGAAAGATAGTATAGCAAAACAGTTTCTAATTCTTTGCACTTGAATGTAGTGTTTGTGGAATTGGGTTGTGTGGGTTTTTTTCTGGTTTCATTTGAGGTTTTTGGCTTTTTTTTTAGTTCTGTGATTTACAAACTGAGGCACTAGTAAAAGGAGGCAGAATAAGCTGTCAGGTTGTTGGGAAACGGAAGGAAGATAGGGCTGGTTTGCATCCCTCCACATGGCTACAATGCTTATGCAAGCCCACAGCATCTCACATCCTGATTATTGTGTTATCTTTCTAAGGCTGGTAAATGCAACAGTGCTCAGTTGTGACCATTTCCTCAAGCTATTGCTTTGAGTATGCCATCCACATATTGCATCTCTTATTTTCTATTACATTGAAAGAAGCAAGTGTAGAAGCATGATTGTAATTTTATGCAAGTTCTTCCTATCAAGCAAGCCGATCAGCTATTTGAAGTCTGGCCGTATACTTTGAAATACATAAATACAAAAGAAAAAAACTTAGTTGAAACTCCCTTAGAAAAGTATGTATTCTGTCAAATTATTCTGTCCATCTGAAATGTTCTCGATTTAAAAAGATATCCACAGATCAGCCAGGTACTGCACACCCCTCCAAAAGCACTGAGCATAGTCTCTGGTGAAAGAAACCCCAGCTCATCAGCTGACTGGGTACTGATGTGAGCTGTCAGAAAAGGGACACGGAGGTCCATTATTTTAGGCTGTTGAATCCTGGATATCAAGTGAAAACACCAGGAACATGAATCAACCAGAGAGGAAGAAAAAGCCTGAAGCCAAAGACTAGCCATCCAGAAAACTAAACTTACTAATGTTATACTTTAGTGCAGAATTAGAAGGCATATGAACAGACTGTATAATTTTTTAAATAAAATTAAACAGTGATAATATCAGTAAATATGGCAGTTCATTCTAATTATTGAAAATAGCGAGAATAAACAAATAAGGATGATAACAAATGAAGGAGGAGCATTATTCACTGGGAATATCACCTGTACCTCAGTTTATCTATTACACATTATCCAACTGTATGGAGCTATAGCAAAAGCGTGCTTTATTAAAGATCTCTAACCAATTGTTACCAGATGTGTTGCAGGTTGTTTTTCCAACCAGAGTGCAAGATTAAGATCCATAATATAAACATGGTACATAGGTGGGGATGTAATTAGATTCGCCTCCGTGCCCAATGACATGATCTTCAGACTCTTTAAGTTGTGTCTTTGATGTTATTTGTAAAGGTAATTCTACCTCCATTCCCAGGGTTAAGCCTGAATAATTTCAAACAAACAAGGCGTGTTTTGAGCAAATGTGATGTTGCAGCCTGACAATCCAGCTCAAAGTGAGCTGCTTTACCCCAGAAAGAGAACTGGAAAAAAGTCAATCATTTGAATCGCAGCAGAAGCTTGTGAGTTGTCCTAACATCCCTGTGCCCAAATCATCTAACCTCTATGCAGCTTTACACATGAAAGGCGAAATTTCAGAGATAGAAGTCTCTAATACTTCCATAGCATCCATGAGTCTTTCATTATTTTTCCAAACATAAAATTAATCCAGACTAGGGAGCTCTTTAGAAAAGCATGGCAAAGACCAGTTAGGCTATGGAGAAGGGCCGTCACCTAGAATGTTACAAAAAGTGACATGGTCACAGACTGTGACCATTATCTTCCATGTAAGACAACACAAGAGTGTAAAGGAAGCAGGTTGCCAGAGCTGAGCAGGACCCTGTCTTTCTATGGGACCATCTATTCTTTTGTGGCAGAGGAAGACTGGGGTCTTGCGCTGTATGACTTCTAATTTCAGGAGAAAAATGACACTGCCATCTGAGTATAACATATCACTGTTGTTTAATGTTCTGCAATTTGAATGAAAACAAAAGCAGACTTCACAATTCAGTAACTTGAGGTTCTGAATTAATGAAAGCGAGATGATGAGAGGAGAACGTAAATGAAAGGGCTCAGTACTAGAATTCCCACAAATAAAGATCCAAAGATTTGTGAGAAACAATTTCCAAAACCATCTGATTATTTCACTGTTATCCTTCATTAAGGACTAGAAATATAGTGCCATATTCTGGCAATCCACTGATGTATATCTTTATTGAAACTAAGTGTTTTATTACGAAATGAAAATATAATTTACTGGGAGTTTATGAGTAAGAAATTATTTTACACTTTCTAATCTCCCTCCCACCCTAATACCATAAACGTCTCATTGTTCTCCCGAGAGCACATCTCTGGTGGAAGATAAAGATAGTGCTTACAGCAGCATTTTGAGACAGTTAGCAGTTAATCATATGTAAAACTGTTAAAAACTAGGGGACCAAGTAATTTTTAAACCTCCCTCATGCATTCGGTAATTGTACCATGGCAGTCTGACAGCCTGATGAACACTGGGTCAAAGTTTCGCAGAACGCACAGTGTCTAGGTGACTGAGTAGGTAACGGAGTAATAACAGCATGGAAATTACAAGGAAGAAAAAGGCTTAAAAAAAATATGACTACAGAAAACATAGACAAGTTTAAGCATGCCCCTCAATCTGCAAGCAGAACCAAGGGTTCTAAAAATCAAATGTCTGGTCAGACTCGCAGAATGCAAGAAGGGCAAGCACAGTATGTTGTATTTAAAATAGTTCTTTCCTGTCACAGTAAAATGGGATGCAAGAGCTGTCTCCAACATCTCATGAAATTTAAGCCTTTCCTCCATTTTCCATTTTCCCATTCATTTATCAGGACTTGCTGTCACTTCATTTTTGGATTCCCATTTGATTCCTGGTTTGGCCTGATGTTCACACCGCTCAGATACACGCAGAGCAGCCTGCAGTTCTTCTGTAGTCAAACCTTATCAGAAAACGAAACTGAGTAGAAGGGATGACACACTGTTATGGGAGCACATGTATGATGGTGACAAGAGGACGCACATTAATCATCATTAAAAGATGACTTCTGTGTTCTGAACAGTCTTTGGATTTTGTCCCATGTGGAGTATGTTACAAAGGGATTTTACCATTTCCCTCTTTTAAGCAAGGGCTTTAGGGACTCACCCATTCTCAGACTCAAGAGGAAGGCAGGAGACAGGCAGACTGGCATCAGCCCTATCATTATATCATGAAACCTGTTGCTCATCATATAATCTGCTGTTGCTGTATGGGAGGAAAATCTCTCAATCGATGGCCCTGCATTTCATTAAGAACCCGCCCTACAACAAAAAACAAATAAACCCAAACTCACTCATATTTCTACAATAGGGTAATAATCCTCAAAAGGCAGAAAAAAACCCAGGGCCAAAGTCCAAGCATGTGAGCTTCACGGGTTGTGAAAATGATCGAGGTGCCAAAGAACAGGAACTACATTGCCCCTTCTTTGGGGAAAAAAAAAAAAAAGGCTGCAAAGCCCCACAGTTTAGACTCTGTGCCTATTTCCACTTGGAGAAGCCAGTAGAGGACAGGTTGTGTTGGTTTGCTTCCAACGCACCACAGCTAGCAGTGCAGCTCCAACGGCTCACTGTGAGCAACCTTTGACTTCTTGGCTGCCTGCTCCTTTCAGACATGAAAAGAATTGTATGATTTCAACAAAAAAAAAAGCATATGAAAGCCACAATGATTCCCGTACCACATCAGGCACTAGAAGACGATAACTCAGCCTCCTCCTGAAATCACTTACATTTGAGCACTATTTGTTTTCTAACTTGTTTTCTATGACTGACTTATTGAAATCAAATGTCAGCATTTTACTATGAGTTACCTACAGAGATTGTGAACCACATTCACTAATTTGCCCAAGAAGGAACATGGGACAAAAAGAAGCCTAAAATCAAAACTAATTCACTTGGAGCGCTGGAAGTTCTGTCAACATCATAATGTGAGGTTCTGCAATTTAATAGCATGGCTATACACAGAAGGTTATACAAATGTCTGTTTCGTTTTTCCATATTATAGAATAATATTCTAAAATGTGTCACAAATAAACATCAAATTATTCTTCCTGGACATTCAGTATGTCTGATCACCTTTGCACAGTACCTGGCTCTTAAGTGTGGAAACTCCCTTTTCATCTTATAAAAAATAAATGGTATTAACAGTGCTGTACTTTTCACATTTTGGGACTAAAAGGAAGGAAAGATATTAATAATAATATTCAGAACAGCACATTCAGTACTTCAGAAATGCAAGAGAGAACAGCTCTAAAATCTGACCATGTCACACAGAAGTGAAAAACGTGTCTATACTTACTACTCTGCTGGCAAAGAAGCTGCTTGTGTGAATGCCAAAGAAAACTAAATAATATTCATTTGGAAGCCATTCAGGGTTTAGTTTCACATGATTATATTGAATTAAATGCAGCCAGGATTCACAGCATCAAAGTATTCAATCAAAATAAAACAATGAGAAAATAGGCAGGCGAGCTTGATGATTTAAATATGAACAATTATATCATAGAGTAAATAATTTTCAGTGACACAGCCAGGGGAAAATAGGTAAACCCCCTACATTATGCATTTTGCCTTTTGGTATTTTTGCACCTACTGTAGAATGAACACCGTTTGTTTGAAAATATATAATACTACATCAAAAAGCGAAACAGGCTTGATTGACAGAGAGGGGCAGGGATTAAAATCCCCAAGGTTTAGTAGCCTAAAGGCAGTCATGACAAACTGCTGCCAGTTGCCCAAAGCCTGCACAAGCTACTCGAGCACACAATCCTCAAAATAGTCATATGTGGCTGAGGACAATCCCTGCTGTGCAGAGCTGAATTTCAAACTGGGCTCAAGAGAAGGGAAAACATCAACACAATCACACACCAGTCACTCACATCTTACATTCATTATCAGGTTTTTCAAAGGAATCCCCAAGGCAGCTATATTTCACAGAACTGAAGATTTAAAATAAAAGAAAAAGAAAACCAAAGCAATTCCCTCTACTTAAAACTGTATTTATGCTAGTTTATAAACCCACAATAAAACATATGAAATAAAATTGCTCAAATAGATTTTAAGACAAAAGTAGTTTCTGGAAAGTGAAAAATAAATACTAAGAGTGTAGGTAACAGGAATAATGCTGCTACCAGGCAACTGAATGCCATCCAATATACAGATTCTTAGCTGAATGCTATATATTTATAAGAATCTTACTTTCCAGGAAAACCTGCAAAGAGATTTTGATTTGCTGTAGAGAAAGCATAGCTACTCATTTTGCCCTTTCCTCTGTGAAAATGCTATGTATCACGGCAAGTAAATATAATGTATCAGCAGTAGAGCACATTAACACATCACATCCTAATTTCCATTACTTCAGTAGAACTGATGTATGAAGAAATTCAAAGTCTGCGCATTAGATGGATTAATAGAGTCTAAGAATGAATAAAACACGCAATTAGAAAATTCTGTTCAAATTAAGAAGAGAATTTGTAGAGGGGAAGGTGCATTACGTTCATGTGAATGGCAACCCATTGAATTTTTTTGTGCTTTCTAGTATCAGACTGAAATTTTCTTTACTAGGGTACCATGAAAAGAAAAGGGTGGGAAAAGATTAATAAAGACTTCAGAAGGATTTATGTATATTTTACTGGTGTGGGTATAACATACTTCTTCAAGAAAGCCAGTAGTTGTCAAAAATAAGGCAACCAGTACCAGTAGCTCCAGCAGACAGTAAGCAATCCAAACATACATTTCTTACTGATACATGACAGGTATAGATGAGAATGTTAAGTACAGCCTGGGAGTTGCTGGTCATTTTTTTCCTTTGTTTTACCACAAGACATCCATAGCCTACGTACAGCACTGCCCTGTCCTAGTGAGAACCCTTCTTCCACACTGCCCTTTTTCACTAGTGGGAACTATTTAATCAAAAAACCCTGAGACTAAACAGATCTGAGCAGTTAGTGAGACCGACTGCAGCCAGCAAAGCCATCGTCATTACCCCTTTCTATGATTTGCCCATCACTCTCACAAAGGAAATGTGGCAACCAGCAAACCCTGGTTGAGTCAGGCACAGATGGGAAAGCTTCCTCCATCTGCTAATTGACTGAGAAGAAAACTCATTAAATAGCATTTTTCACCTGTCACAGTCCAAGAGCAAACTCAGCAGCCCTCTCAGCTGCCCACCTGTAGGGGAAGGCATAGTTGATGCTACACTGGATTCTCTCCCACTACTAAGTAAATGCCCCATTGCTCAACACAAAAGAGCAACAGATCATCCCTCTGACAATTAAGCGCCTGTAAACTGCAATGCCATATGCACTATTAAGTTCTATTTCCACCACAAAAAAAGATTCTAATCCCTGATTTACATAGGCAGTAAATAACAAATAAGCTAGAGAATGATATCTGTATTTTGTTAGGGCTTTTTCCCCTCCCTTTTAAAGCACTGTCAGTACAATGAGGCTTTATGAAAAGACATTTTGATTAAGAAAATAACAAAATGCATTACTTGTTTTCACGTGACATTTCCTTTTTTCATAAAACAGGCCCATCGCTATTATTTGCACTTATTAGAACAGAATGTAGAGAATAATACTGAGAGATTTTATTTCTGCTTTGTGCTGTATGCTATTAGTATGCTTAATTTAACAGCAGCATAATTTTGCAAAGTCCAAAGAACCAAAGGCATCTATGACGTTACTGTAAATCCATGCTAGACCAGCAAATCCTTAATTTCTGAGTTCCTGTTCTGTTTTATACCAGCGTGTTTGTCTTGTGGCATTTGCTGGAATAGTTAAAATAGTTCCTAGACACTTGTGCTGCTTCACTGGGTTGTGAAATTTGTCAGTGGACTTAGAGCAACACGCTTAAATACCACACGTAAAAGTTATATGATTATACCATGTTAGGTTCAAACAGAGTGGATATTGACACTATAAAGGAAGAGCCTACCACCGTAATGAGGTATACTCATATATAGACAGCACTAGGGAAAACGGAGAACACAAAAACCAAAACCAGAGCTATAAATCTCATAAAAATAATACATATGGTTACTTCAGAGTACAATAGCAATCTGCAAGAACGTGCAGTTCTCACTGAGGGATCTGTAGAGAAAGGATAATGAAGAGTTTTAACGAAGGGCTCTGTGCAACCCAAGAAGCACAGAGGGTGCCCCAGCCCCAAAATACAGTGTTGAAGGGAGTTCCCACCAGTTTCCCGTCAACCAGATAAGCAAAGTGGGAGTGGGCACAAATCGAATCTATAATCAAAATTTCCCTCATTGTTGCTCTTCCCCCACCTCTCCCACCCCAAAGAAAACCCCACTAATGCTTATCTATATTGCTATAGATCATGGCTGCTCTCTTCTGCACACAAACCCGTCCTTGTATGTTAATTGAACAGAGTTGCAGAAAAAAAGAGAATTTTACTTCAAAGCACTGCTTCTTTCAAAAGCTGCTTAACTACCAGTCTGTTCTAATTTTAAGATTTGCACGCCAACTCTAAACCACGAAAGAATTTTCTCTCACGAATTGGAGATAGATATTTCAGGGTGTGAACACTGAAATTGGAAGAACAATTAAGAAAAACAGTCCTGAAATAAATCTTACTGCAAGGAACAATGCCATGCGGCACTGGTTCTAAAAGGATTGGTCCTGATACCTCAGCCACTTCTCTAATTTAGCACTTTTTCTGCGTGTTTTTCTCCTTATCCTTCCATTGCATCTTTCTTTAATGCAACATGCTAACAAATGTGAGTAAGATTACTTACTTTCTGCCTTAGCCATAGATCAAGATCTCACTGTTCTAGAAAACAGAATGAAAAACAAAAGGGTAGCCCTTCCTTGTAGTAAAATATTATCCATAGGGAAGAAGGGCAGATGGATTTGGAGAGATGCAAGTCCAATAAAAAGTGGGAGCAGTGCAGGCGAGCCCAACAGCCACCTACAAAGTCTGTTTTCCATACACCTCACAATGAAAGACAGTTTGAAGGAGGGACATGAAAGAGAGCAAGAAGTTCTATAGATCCTCATGATGAGCTCTAGTATGGAAAGATGCATGCGAGAAACCGCAATGGGTGCTCATTTGAAAATCTCTTTAGTAAGCAATGGAGACACAGATCATAGACTGATTCAAGGGCGAAGATGATGTCCCCAAGAGCAGTTTCATGTTAGACCTATTCAGTACAAGAGCAGCCTGCTGCCAAAAGGGAACAGCTCATAAATATCAAGCAAAGACAGGTATCCATGTAGTAGAAAAGACGGAACAAGTGCACAGACTCAAAGAGCAGCACAGTCAGTGCAACAGGACAAGAAAAGGACAAAAGATGCAGCAACCTGAAATGAGGTTAAGACAAGCAAGCTTCATTTACAGAGGCAAACAGAAGCATGAGTGCCTACAGAAGAGACAGGATGAAAACTAAGTTTGTCCTTTTTCGTTGTTTTTTTTTTTGTCAGCTCCAAGAGCTGTTGAAGAAATAATGAATGGAAAACAAATAAGTAAAATATGAAGAGTTACTCTCCGAAATGTCATTTTTACATTCACAATTCACACTTTACTCTTTGCCCACAGTGTAGAATCCAGGACTAAGCTGCTTTCCCTCCTCTTAATTTCTTTCACTGGAACATGACGGTAACAATCACCAGGTTAGACCAAATCTGCTGCATAGACTAAATTTGTCTATTTGTCTACTTTGTGTTGTACTTTAACTGACAATACTCCAAACAAAACTATTGTGTAAGCTCTTTCGTTTGGTAGGGCTTTGTAAAGATTACCACCATGTTATAAAACATCTAAAAGAATGCAAACAAAACCCCATATTGTAAAAAGTTATTTGGTCACTGCCATCCTATTTGAAATGCTTTTTTTATTCCTTCCTTGCTTCAGATGGAGTGGCCCCGTTATGTTTTCAGATGTCAGACATGGTTAGTGAACACAATGCTGTCAAACTATAATGGACAAGGATATTTTTTTTTTCCATAATGTGTTTTGTTTGTATGAAGAACTGTGCCAAGGATCTGCTAAGTTATATAATTTCCTTCAATGAAACTAATTTACAAGGAAAATGAATCATGGGAAAGGCAAAGAAGATACCAACTATTCTATATCCACCCTGTTCCTTCCTGTATCTGTGCCTGGAAAAACCAAGCAACAGAAGCACAATAGGCTAAACTCAGATCTGGTGTAATGCCATTTAAATCAACAATGTTACGGCATGAATGAATTTGGCATAGTACCAATTTAATTTTTAGCAATGCCAAAGCCAATCCTAGCATGGAAACGTTTGCCAATTACTTGGCAATATGAAGGTAACTTCTGTATTAAAAGCACAATATGATGCATCCATTCTAACTGGGAATTTGCAGGTAAGCAGGAGGCATACCATACTCTTAGAGCTAAGTTAATGCTGCAGGAGAACAACAGAATAGCTACTCTAACAAGCCGCATGAAGGATTACCAGTAACAGCAGCAACGTATTGCCACAACCAAACAAGATCCAATCTTGTTTGCTACACCCAGTACACAGCCTTTAGGACTGGAGGGACAATGTCATAACTATGACCGAGAAGTCATTTTTACCATAAGTTCCTATGTCAGACATTTGCATACATTTTCTTAGGAAGGTCATCCTTTGGGACAAAATTTCTTAGGCTTCACTTGTTCCCATGATTTCTGAAGGTATTTGTCATTCTTGTAAAACTGCACATTAAAAAAAAACAAAAGCAGAGAACAAATAAAGCCTCCCGCAACAAAAAAAAAAACAAAACCACAAAACAAACCACTCAAGCATAACAATCCTCTATCACCAATTTAAGCATTATACAGATGCTTTTTTCTCCACACTTCAGCATCTCAAATGTAAACTTATTTTCAAACTGAAATTTACCACCTATTCGATCTTCATTACAAAGATTAGCCACATAATGACTATTTTTCTTCACAGTGTCTCACTAGTAAAATACACACTGCCTCTAGTCAATGATTCTCCATACCTCCTGAGAAGTCATGCTTACAGAGGGTACAAACACTGTTGCAAAAGGATGATTAGGTATGAAGGCCTGGATCAAAAGTTATGCTGACTGACAAATGATGAGAGATAACAGTCTTTTTACTTATTTTGGATTTACTTAAAGATTTTTGAAGTGCGTTCTCATGATGAGCAGCAATAAGACTAGTTTGGGGATTTTTTTACATCAGTGAAGAATACATAGATTTCTCGCCCCCCATCAACTGCTCACACATCCCCTTTTGCAGCATACTGAAATAAACTCCATCCTCACCTAGATCATATCCACTGCTTCAATTCTGTTTCAGAACAATTGCATGTCACCTGCCTTCAAAGCCATATAAACCTAAATGCCCATTTGAAGAACCTCTGAAAATCTTGTTCAAGTACTGCCATTATTTAATGTGTGTTCATAGGGCTGTAGTGGAGTGTAGTACCACATCCCTGGATCGCTCAGGAGCAGGGTCAAATGGCAAACACCTTCTCTCGTCTGAGCTGTAGCAACTGTGCTTGCCACTGCTATTCACAGCATAAAACCACACGATACATAGAAACTTCTACTCCACCTTTTAAAATTAAGCTTTTACATGCTTGTTGTTGAAAACCCATTTTAGATTAAGAATGTGTAAGCATAAAGACTATTATGGAAATCCATCAACATTTGTCAAACAAAAATTTCTAAAATTAAACTAACAGATAAGAAACAAACAGAGATGGATTTGGTACAATATGAAAACGAAAGACTAAAAGCACAGAATATGCCAGAATACGGATGTATATTTAACAGCACTAAAGAAAAATAGTATCTTTCATAACATAATAGGAACAGGCCATTCACAACAGTGCTCTCAAGTATCCAAAGAGCACTTGTGTCAATCACACTTTCATTGACAACAGACGGGCCAAATAGAAGTTAATGAACTATTGTATTGTGTGTTGGGGTGATGCTTGGGGCACTAAGACCTGCCAGTGCCTCACCGACCTTGACCTAGACATGTCACTTTGTGCCTCAATTTCCCAGTCTTGAAAATGAAGGCCAACGGCAGTAGCCTTACTGAAGTGTTTTCAGGTTTCCTCAGGACAAGCACTAGAAGTGCTAGGAGCTGAGTGTTGCTGCAGTTAGGAGTATGTCACATGTTTTCAGTCACATGAGCTTAACTACTTAGAACTAAAATACATCCTTGTGCAGGAGAGTTCTGCCAATAAAACTGCTCCGGTCCCTGTTAAGTGCCTAAAATGGCATTTTTTTCTAAACATGCAGTCATTGCAGGTCACAAGCAAATAGGACACAGTTGTGCAGCCTCAGAAACAGTCTGAGGGAGACTGACTCAGTTTGTATTCCTCTCCTCCTTGGGCTCCAGGAGAGAATAAAGTGTACGGAGTCTGTATTGCTGCAGTGTGTCCCCTAATGCTCCTCTGATGCATTGCATTGAGGGGAGCACAGCACAAACTCAACTGAAAATATGTGCTGTATTATCCAATTCCTTAGGTGGAGGGCTGCTTTCTGTTTTAGGTCCAGCATCTATTCTTGTTTTCCTACCACCATCTCAAGTAAGTGACTGCCAGCTGTAAAAGGACATCCCTATCCCTTCCCCATGAAGCCAGTCTCAATTTCTGAGGGTTGCTCACTCTCTCAAAAAACAAATCTGAGCCATGCACTGAGTGTAAAACAAGGGCTGCCATCCATCACTTTGCTTATGATAGTGTAACATTTAGTGATGGTACTTCAAGCAAAGGACTGAATCTAAGGATTGTACATAAAAAAAGCAAGCAAAGCTTGAGGAAGGGAAAAAATGGAAGAAATAAATATAAAAGTGGGGAATAAACAGGAATAGTTATGGTTCCAGATATTTTTCAGGGACTTCTAAATAAAATAAAGTAGGAAAAAATGGTTTTTAAAATTGATTTCATAAATTCAATATGGGAAAGTATGCTTTATTGCCAATTTAAAAAGGCTACAGCTTAGTTAAAATAATAGTAAATATACCCTTTTCAAGTCTCTACTAAAATAATGTTTGAGCTACAACAGCATGATTGCAAAGTATAGCACTATTTGTCCAGAAACTTACCACAGGCACAGACATAAAGAAATGAAGGCAGACAGCCAGTGTTTACTGAAGGGAAATAAACAACAGTATCTAAAATTACTCCAAATATACACTATGATATAGCCATATATTTAGGGGAAAAAAAGTAGCTAACCAATGCTTACGAACAGCTTCAGCTAGAAATCTTGGTGTTTAGTTTTTACCCATATAACATTTGCATACTTATACATGCAAAACAATGAGTAGTACTGAAAATACATTATGTTTTCTTCAACTTGTACAGTAACACGCAGTACCATCTTAATCATTCCCTAGGTATGTTGGCAGCAGGGCAACACAAGTAGGAGCTGCAACTGAATTTTCTTTTGTAAAGACCAAATCAGCTTTTAAAGGTTTAGAAAAGTCCTGACACAGCTTATTATGTACAAACTCATCTGTTCTTCAGCAGAAAGCAAAACAAATTCCTTTTTATTTAAAGGTCATTAAGGAACACAATCTATTAATTAAATTCATGGTTTAGAGGCTTAAATTTAATTAAAATATTCTCTTAAATATTGCTTAATGGTGATTTTTGTGGCATTATGAGCAGTAAGTTCACTTTATTGAAATGAAGCATATACATATGCTGAGGTGATAAGAGGAGTACATCTATTTTATCACACACACACACATTGAAGTAGTTATGTATTCCTCACTAGATTTTTTTTTTTCCCAGAACACCACACACAGAGCGAACATTTACCTCTCTGAACTCCCTTCTATATCCTTTTAACACCATTTCAGGTTACCAGAATGATGCATTTCTCATATTTATTGTACTTATATTTGCTAAGCTTAGGAAATTATTATTTAGCACTACAAAGAACATTATCACATAGTATATTAGGCATAAAGACAGCATCTACCTACTTACAGGTGACTGAAAACCACTAGCAAAATTATATTACCTTTAGTCTACGAAAATCATCTAGAGAAATAACTTTGACCCACATAACTCATTAATCCTAATCAGCTTTACTGCTAAGTTCTTTCATATTGGACAAAACAGCAATGTTTAAAAGGTATTTCCTACAGTATAATGCCCTGCTATCTAGACTTAACTGCAATTAGCTCTAAAAACACAAAAGGTCTCATTCACTTCAGTTTAGGGGTAAGCACCTGCACTGCTCCATATTGTTGATTACTCCACACCAACAGATGCAGAGCCTTACTGTAAGTTGCCATTGATCCAGGAGAGACTCCCGCCACTGTATCTGAGCATCGTTAAGCAAAAACCATGCAAAAACCCCGAAACCCAATAAAGGATTCCGACAAGATTCTCTTTTAGTTTTCAAACTGAAAAAAAAATGTAAGAAGATTTTGAAAAGGAGCCCTTCCAGACTTGCTAGGCTTTTGATGACGATCAAATGATTTCACTTACCACCCCCACCCCAAAAGCAAGGAGGTGGTCTGCTTAAAATATAGCTACTTAAAGCAGGCTATTGTTTCCTTCCTCTCCAAGACCACACAGATTTTCAATACTGAATCATCTTTGCACTAGACAGATCAGACTACCACCACAGCTCTCTGTGCAAAGACCTGCTACTCTGCAATGTATTTATCACTGTATACCACCATCAATGCATAAACAGAGCATACTGTGTTGGCTAAATGCATACACATTAAAAGATACAGTAAAAGTGGGGGGTGGGGGTGGGGGTGGGGGGTGTGTGGGGGGGAGAAGTGAAATCTTAGGCTTTTGGGATGGGAGAGCCATGACTAAGGCCCTCTTCAAAGCTCAGGAGATTATATTTAAAAATAGGCTTTCTTTTACAGACTATGCAAAGCCCTTTCTTTTCTTTACACATTTAGAACTTGGAGTGCTGTACCTTCAAGCTGAAGGTTTAATTAAAATTGAAAAAGGAAATGGAAGTTATCACATAATAACCTAATTCTAAGGTCTAGCATTTCTTAAAAATAAATAATAAAATAAAAAAATCCCTGAAGAACTCACATTACAGTTTGTTCTACAACTTAGGGCAGTACATTGGGAATTCAAAAACGCATATTCTAATTATGGCTTTCTTGTTATCTGCTTCCACTCTCTGCTCAGGATGTTTCAGTTTCCCACCCAGATACTGGTGTATTGCTACTGGTCTCCACTGCATTTTGAAATCCATAAATGAAAACTAGAAGGTTTGAAAAGAACCATGCTATTACGAAAATGAAGTTGGGAATCACACAAGGGATAGATAAATCCTGCCCCTAAGCAGTATCTATCTAGTTTTGGCCAGTTTAAGAGAAAGGGAGGGAGGGAGGGAGAATGAAGTGGGGGGAGGGAGAGAGGGAGGGAGGTAGAGAGAATCTAAGCACATACTCTTCTGTCATCATAGAAAAGGGTAGAGAGCCTCTTTGGAGGTAGGTAAGAAAAATCACAGCGTGGAGGTGCTCAAGGCTGGTGCCTGTCCAGACAGCTAGATTTAAGTTAGTTGAAACTCATCCTAGGCAACAAAATAAAGCAAAATTATATAAATGAAAAATACGTCAGGCATTTGTCCTTGGCTCATCAAAGCACCACATTGGCACCAGTGTTGTCACATTTAGCATAATCAATTTTTACTGTGATCAGCTGTACATATTCTTTACTAATCATGAACTTGTCACCCCACACTTTATGTAACTGGCACAGAAACTGTCCTATAAATCACAGCAGCTGCTCAGCAGTGATGTGGGGCAGGCAAAGGACTGCCTAAGAGGAAGATCAAGAGAGGGCACTGCTTTCTGTTGTAATATGTGATCAAGGAGCATTTGAAGACAAAGTTGAACTGAAGACGTGTCATTATTAATTCTAATTAACTAGTAACAACACAGAGTTAGACCAGAAAATGTAAAAAGGAAGAAAGGTGTACACTGGAATCCTGTCATTAATAACATTTACAGTCTATCTGGATGTGGGTTATATTTTAAATATTGTTAATATATGCATTTTTTTTAAACCAGGAAAAAATCAGATAGAAATATTGTGCTCTGTTTCTACAGATATTTAATGTGACACATAAGCAAAATGCTGCGCTTTAGTTGTTGGGTTTGTATTCCTAAGTTCTTGTTCTGGGTGCTTGTTCTTGCTATCCGTAATAGTCAGCATGGATATGTTAACATGTCAATGTAAGGTAGCTGGCAGGGGCAGAGGGGGAAGCTTCTCAGAAGCATGCAGGGACAGGATGAGTGACACTGACACAGGCTGTCATACAGGAAATTCCAGTGAGGTATTAGGAAATCAGTGTTCACAATGAAACAGCTGGGCCCTGGGACAGGGGCCCCGTCAAGCTGTTGAATGCTTATCTTTGGAGATACTCAAAGCTGGGTTGGATGAGGCCCTGGGCAACCTGCTGTAGTTGGTTCTGCTTGGAGCAGAGGGCTGGACTTAGGTCTCCAGAGGTCCCATCCAACCTAAATTATGTTGATTCTATACCACCTTGAAATACTGTTGCTTTTTAAATGGCTACTATTTCTAAGCCATTTAAAATTACTACAGTTAACAACAATGTACTATTGTCAGTGTTTCCATCACGCATATTTCCCCAGCAGGTGTATTTCTGCTTCTCAGGTGGGCAAATAACCCATGCACCAGTGACCTGGGAGACTGCCTTGAACATCTTGAGCTTGCTCAACAAAAAAGTGATTTCTTTCTTGCAGTCTTGGCATGCTTCCTTTCCCTCCCTTCCATCCCTATCCCCAGCTGTGGCCTACAACAAGTTTTCTGCCTGTATAATCATCAGTGGGATTAGGCTTTTTGATAAGTACATCACGCTTTCGCCAAGGTGCAATTTTAAATGAGATTTGCTGTTGTCCACTTACAGCCTGAGCTTTGAATCCCTCCACATGCAGATAAGGAAAAAAATTGTTTGTGCTTCTGTAACTCAAGTTTAACTGCCCAGAAATAAGTTATTTCTTGGGATGGGCTGTTCCCAAAAATACATGCCTCAAAATGTATTAGCATATAGCTATAAAGAAGGTGGCTGATAGGCTTTCTTCCACTCTGATGGCTAGACTGGCTCATACTAACTCTCCCAATGAAACCGTGCACACATTCAGAATTATGCAAAATTTCGAAACAACTGTATAGTTTCTGGGGTAGACAGAAGTCTCCAGTTTAGTACCAACATAACTTCACAGAAATCACCCCAACAGTAAAAGGTCAAATAGCAACAGGTACTTCACAAAGGCTGAAAATAATTTATGAGTGAAAATGTTCCTGCCATTTTTTTGCCAACCCTCAATTTGCTCCTAACTTGGTAATATGAAAAAGAAGAACAACCTCACAGTCATCTGACATTGACAACTGCATCAGATTAAGCATTGGACAGAGTAATAAATTAGTCTTCATAACCATTATGATTGTTATTATGCTGTATATTCATCAGCTACTGAGCTTTTGCACACTTCAGGGCAGAAAGAATAGCTGTAATGTTACAAACACCAAACCTATCTGCATGAGCGAGGAGACACAAAGGAGCAAAAAGGGACAACAGGGAGATACTTAAACTATGAGAAAATGCTCAAGTGGAGTGGTGGCTGTTGCTTTCAATATATTTTAAGGCTAGAGCATATACAAACATTCATATATTTATGACATTGACTTTGTCAACTGAAGGTTAGCAGTTTTTTCATGTCATGCAATGCTTTCTTCTTATGTCTTAGAAATATAGCCTTACCATATTTTTTCCTCCATTCATAATTTCCAATATGAAACGCTAGCTTAAGACATTATTAATGCTAGACCAAGATGGAAGTGGTTTTGCTGTCACACAAAGTTTCAATATACTTTTTTTGTAGCTATGAATAAAATGTCAAAAATCTAAACATGGCTTCAAGCCATAGGTAATCCTAAATGAATCTAAATGTTTTATTTTGATGGCTTCAACTTTTTTGCTTTATTGTAAATTATTATAGTTTTTGAAATAAACACCAGGGAGTAAAGCAGAACCATTTCATTTAAATGCTGTTAAATTAGAATGTCACAACAATTTCAAAACTCCATCAAAAACATTTCAAAGCAGGAAATTCCTGACCACTTCTTATTAAGGCTGAAGCCAGGAAAATTCTGACATAGCTTGCTGCTTAGCCTGGCCTTTGTGTGCATGACATGAAGTATTCCTGTTACAGAATTGCAGTAAAGAGATAGCATTCCAAACTCAACCGTTTTAGAAATTTGAATTAACTGTTAGGTACATTTTAAAAACTGTATTTACATAAATGAATTGTCACTGAATCAGAAGAGCTTAAGCAAGGAATAACAGAAAAAACAGAGACTGCCTGCATGTAGCTATGAGAAACAGTATTACAGTATCTTACGCTTTGATTTTCAATTCATTGCTTTCATTGGTGCAAAAAGTATTTGAAAAATGAATGAAAAGCTAATGAGCTTCCATTGTATACCGTGTGTAGCAAGTCAATCTCACACACTAAACCACCAACAGGCATCATGAAATCCAACAGAAAGAGATGCTGTAGATCTGTGGCTCAGCACTAAATGAATTATTCTGTCCCTAGATCACCACATTTAATCTTCAGATGTGTTACAGCTGGTCTCAAGATTTACTGTTAATTCTTCAGATGTACAGGATTTAAGAGCATTGCTATGTTTTAGAGAACCCTATCTGGAAAAAGTAAAATCTTTGGCTCTTCGACCACCATGTTATACATGAACATGCTTAGCACATGCTGCCTCATTTGTCCTGGTGCAAACTTTCCACAGTTTTCAGGTAGGGAAATGGCCTGGGCTAATACTCATCATGAAGTTGAAGTGTTTAGGTAGGCTGCAAATCCTCACTTATGAAGGAAGTTTACAGGTTATTTTCTCTTGGACAGCGAATACAACTCACTGAATACCTTCTCCAGCAAGAGAGACAGCCGCTGCGTGGCTGAGCTACCTGCTGCCTAGATTTCATTACCAAATTTCCAGGTGCTGTCCTTACAGTCCTGAGCCAAGTACCTGTGCACAGTGCTCTGCATTCACAAAGAAAGGAGGTGCTTCACAGGACACCCTCAGAAACCAGCAACCTGGCTAGGGAGATGCCAAAGGCAGCCAATGGGAACCATAACATGCTGGTGGGGAACGTAACGGTACGTCTTCAAACCAATTCCCCCTGTAGCACAAGCAGCAATGTGCCCATTTAAACAGCTTTGAAAGTAGTCCAAGAGTTAGATACACAAACGTTAAAAATATAAAGTCTTGTTTATTTTTATTTTAGGTAAGTCTCTCATCTTTTTGTGTGCAAAAGCAGTCTCAACTGAGGACTGTCCCTCAGCCCAGATGGGAGTCATCTGCAAGGCAGGACACAGGAAAATGTGTCTCGGCTACCACATTCCCAGAAGGAAGAGAGAAATGATCTTCAATCTCTCACATCCTTGCTGAGCTCTCTAAAATAGACAAGGGAAGACTGCCCCTCCCTCATGTTCTGGGGTGGGTTTTTTCCTCCCCTTGTTTTGCAGCCCTGTTGTGATTTTTCAGTGTAGCAAAATGACAGGAACAATCATGTGGATACAGCAGACACTTTAATGTCTAGGCAGAAACAAAGCTTCCAGCTTTCAATAAAATATTAACAATGAAAATTTGAGCACTAATTGACTTGAGACATGTGTGGTTAGACATATCTTGAGAACATATTTAGGCTTCTAAATTTCTTTTTCTATCTAGTTTTGGGCCCACTGGAACTTGGGTCTCAGTACTTCACTGGAGTGAAAATGGAAACAGAAGGAACGAGGTGGCAGAAAGCAGTTTGTCAGTGAACACTCTCAGGATATACACAGTGCAAGATGCTCTGCAATGTCCAAGAGTAACGAAGGACATCATCTGTTACATCATGTCCCAGAGTAGAATCTTTAACATATTTAAACTGTTCAGCATTATGTATGCTTCAGTGGTTCCCAAATACAAATGCTTTCACTCGCAGCCTCACACAGTCATAAAAGACTGGGAAATGGAGGCCCAGGATTGCGCAACTTTCAAAAGTCCTACAGCAGAACTGGGTGGCCATTCATAGCTTAAACTTTAAAAATCCTCAGGTGATGTCTAAGGTATTAGGTGGTTTTACAGAATACATAATGTCTTAGTTATTAAATACTTAACAGATTTATTATAACCAGAACAAGGGCAAACAACAGCTTTTTAAGAAACTTCATGTTCTGCAGGAAACATCATTCTTCATACCTGACAGATCTCTGACATTTGCTTTCATTTGCTTCATTTTGTCAATGAAGTTGCTACTTTGTAGGCATCTTTTAGTGCTAATTAGAGAGGTTGAGAAATTCCCTTTAATTGTCTCAAGGTACTAGTAATGAACTTCAGTTTCACCTAGTTTTATAGCAAAATAAGAACAGCATCAATGGCTACAGGAATTTATTGCAATAGTAACACATTGCTGGGGTATTCATAGAGACTAACACACCATGCTTCTACTATTTTCAGAGAAAGTTATTGCCTTACTAGAAACAAATAAACAAACAAACAAACCACCTGTTCCACATTTCTAGAACTGGCAGGGGGGTTTTGGTTTGGGGTTCCACCACCTGCTCATATTTTGGGGAGCTCTTTCCCCTTGTTTAACTACAGCAAGGATGAAATAGGTAGTTTAAACTGCTGTATAGCAATTTCAACAGATTGCCGGTTCATGTAAATTACCTACCCCCTGTGGCATGTTTACTAACCAATCAAAATATTTTCTTCAGACAAAACAGTGCAATAAATTTAAATGAAAATAAGGACAACCACAACACAAGGCATACAGTAAGAGATTTGTGCACAGCATGGAAAGTATCTTATAAGGACAACCACAACACAAGACACATAATAAGAGATTTGTGCACAGCATAGAAACTATCTTATAAAAAGAAAATTATGTTCATGCTTTACAGTGCAGAATTTTCAGAATAATATAGCATATTTATCATTTTGCTGCAGTACAGTTATTTCCAACAACTTAATGAAAAAACTCCAGTTGTAAGTTGCTATTGGACTCACTGGGAATAAAAAATTAATCTGAGCAAAGCATTTGAAAAACCATGCATATTCTATCAGAGCAGATATTTTACCACAGTCTTTACTATATCGAACACTTAACTGCAACATATACTGCAACCCTGCAAGAAAATTCAGTCCAATGATTTCTGGGGTTCATGACAAGTGTAGATGGAGTATAACACAGCTCTCAAAAAATTGTGGGACAAGGCACAAATACCAGCTGAACAGAAAGGATGTATAAATACCTTGCAAAATAACTTCACATCCCTTCAACAGACCGGTGTTAAAGACCCTCATTGCTAGCAAGCTCCAAGTCTTTCACTTGGTTTTCTTCCACTTACTAAAGAAATGCCACACCCAGAATGGCATCTGAAATTGCACCTTCAGAAAACGATAGCTATCCCAACACAGGGTAGAAAATACTGCATAAAACACCTCTGCATCTTCTTCTAAGGGGTACAGTCCTTTGGTCTGTGAACTGACAGTCCAGCATGATTCTGTGCAGCCTTTCCTTTTGGCTTAATTACTGTTTCATGTATATAAAAATAAAAGGACCTGTACTAACATCCAGAATCAAGATACAATAAAGTTTCATTCCTCTTCAAATCCAGTTTTTCAATACATTGGCATTTGGCAGAACTCACCTGCCGCCACAGTGCGAGGCTGCCTCTGTTCAGGCTCCTCAGCGCAGGATCCTCCAATGAGTGCAGCTAAAGTAGATGATTGCCTACAGCAGTGGATTGCTGGGGGCAGGAAAACAGCCCTGTCCTTGCTACCTGCTTTCCTGCGCCAGATCTCTGAGGAGCGAGACGACGACGGCGATGCCGAGGATGGGCACAAGGCACGGCAGTGACTCCTGCCTGGGGGAGGAAGAGCCAGAGCTGGCCTCCCAGGCAGCCAGCCTGCCCCAGCTCCCTCATCTCCCTCTGCCTCTCCAGCACTGCCCCTCACCTCCAGAGCAGAACAGTTCAGTTTTCCTTGGAGGGATGATCCAGTCAGACCTGGAGACCTGCTGCCTTCGCAGGCCCCGTGGCAGAGCCCAGCAAGCCCCCCACATCACAGAGCCCACCGCTTCCCATCCCACCCTGTGTGTGTCCCAAGGCCCCGGCACGGCTCGGTCCGTCAGGCTGGGCCTCCAGCTGTCTGTGACAAGCGACCAACAGCAAAGCCATCTTAAAACACAAGTCGCAATCACATTGCCTCTAGAAAAATAGGCATTTCTATGTGAAAACGCTGACAAATGCAAAGGCTGACTGTTGCCCGCAGGCAGCCTAGGAAAGGCCTCAGACAAGCCCAACCAGCATCCTAGCTGGGCTCCCCGCTGTCCCTCACCAAAAGAAGCCATGCTCTGTTTCACAGGCCCCTTCCCTCAGCTCTGCACCACATTGCCACCTGCCCCTGCCCTGTCGCTCCCCACCAACAGTTCTCAGACACTTGTCCAGAAGCAGTTTACTTTCCGATACTCGTTTTCATTACTAAGTTTTCCTCCAGCAGCTCCCTACTCAACTGAAGCTGCATACGCAAACAGTAAACATACAACAGTACGCCTGTGTACTCAGTTGTGCAATCCGGGCTCACGGGAGAGCAGTTTAAATCCAAGGCCCCTGTATCACATCTGTGCCACAAAAAGGAGTACAGCGTGGAAGAGTAAATTGCCACGAGTGCCTGACAGGCAAGAGACAGAAGCCGACTGACCCAGCAGCTCCCAGCCACCTCCGCTACTTGTCCAGAGTGCGGGTTCACCCACCCAGCTGCTCCACCACGTGCCCAGAGAAGGCCAAACATTTGAGATTCCTTAAAATAGAGAGGATATCACAGAACTAGTGGGGACAAGGCAGAGGCAAAGACAAGGCATATGCAGCTGTGAGTAATGTGAAGGGGAAAAGGGAGAGGCCATACACACAGGGAAATGCGCAATGATCCGTCACAGTCCATCCACCAACGTGATCTCTACCATTCCGATTTAGAGAAGTGGGAAAACCTGGTAGCATGAAACTGAAGAGATGGCAATTTTAAGTCTTTTTCCTTTGTTGAAGCAAAAGAATAAGAAAAACAGCTAGGATATAAAACAGCAATTGCATAGAGAAATTAGAGTCCCCTGTCTTGCAATACAAGAACAAAGAGTCACACAATGAAACTGAAGACAGAGAAACTCCGAAATAAAAAGAAGTTATCAGTATTGTTTTGCAGAAAGAAAAATTCAAAATAAGAGCAAGGATATATCTAAAGTTTTGACAGCCATACATAACTTGTGCAGCTGTCAAGGATACTCAGATTTTGTGAAACCAACGTAACATTTTAAAAGACTATTCAAGTCTCATGTTTTATGGTTTTAAACCTGCCTTTAAATATCTGTAATTAGGGTGAAAACAGTTGTGAAGAAGAAATTATCTGCCTACTGTGCCATTTTTACAACTTCAGTTATCTGATGCTGTCATATGCACTGTCAGAACCAGGACACCAGCCAAGGCAGTACTGGGAACTGGTATTCCTGCAAACAAAGGGCTCGTTGCTCATCACTGAGGTTTCCCATAGACATGGTTCTGCAAACTCAGTGATTCTCAAATAAATC
>JAVJGI010000062.1:44568018-44624475 GCA_035590275.1 Ibycter americanus | reverse complement strand
CCAAAGGAGCAACTGGAAAAAAGTCTGTGATGCTGGAACTGGATTCACAAACAGCAGAAAACTGGAAACCGCTGATCTGCGTGCTGTACTTCATTAAGTATGCTGGATTTTGGTTAAAAGTTTAAACATGAAATTATGGTATACAGAACATAGAAAGGATATATTTTTGAAAAAAAAACAAAAAAACCAAAAAAACCCCCCAACCAAAAAACAACCTTATGTTTTTAATTTACTTTCCCCTTTTTTTCCCCTGAAGCAGGGAACATTTTAAAAAAAATGTGTAGAACATCTT
This sequence comes from Ibycter americanus, assembly GCA_035590275.1. Classification (NCBI taxonomy): domain Eukaryota; kingdom Metazoa; phylum Chordata; class Aves; order Falconiformes; family Falconidae; genus Ibycter; species Ibycter americanus. The sequence goes on along the minus strand of JAVJGI010000062.1, from coordinate 44,624,183 downwards.
TGGCTTAAATAACTATTACAACATCACAACAGCTTTAGTTATTCAGTTAAAACAAGAGCTGTATCATCCAAAGTGAAAATCAAGCCCAGAGCTGAAGAATTCTGCCTTGCAATGGTAAGAAGAAAAACAAAAACACTTACTCCTGTCAGGTCCTGAGGTTTTTATTTTTTAGTGGTATTATTTTGTATGGAAACTTACAGTCATCCCAAGCTTCTTTTAAAGCCTGCAATTTGTTTATTATCACCAACTACAGATACAAGAACAAACCATTTCAAGTCCAGAAAGTTAATGAAAAATAAAATAGCCCTGTCCTTTTTGTATTATCAATAGTTTAATGTTTTACTGAATCTTGCTGAAAACTCCTCACCTCCACAGAAACAAAAGGTTAACTTCAGTCTGAATATCCTGAATTCTGACTAGCTAGCACAGATGGCAGCGTGGCTTAGAGCCCAGGATCTAGGTTAAACTAAGTTAGCACTTGCCCATTTTGTAGAGAGAATACAAATAAAATAACACTGAGAACCCTTCAGTCCCACTCCTGCAGTCCCTATGTCCCCATAAGAAAGGCTAGTTTTCCACATCTGGCTGGGATAACCTCAGGGGCACCTCAGGTCTGTGGGACATACTTGCAGACATGTGCTCAGTCCACACTGTTTATCAACCAGTATAACAGTGACATTTAAAGAAAAAAATAAACTAAAGCTTAAGGCTGTAAGCATGAACTCACAGTGCCTGAAGTCTGTGTTTCCCAGTCTGTATCACCTTGGATGAACCAGTTTGGCTATCTGTATAGGAAAACTATTTCTGATTAACACCATGTGTAGGCATCCCTGTTGCTAGGGTCTGGATGTGGAGCTGATCCGACACAGCTATTACACTCTAAATTCACACTCTGCTATAATGAGAAACATTTGGAAGAGGAGCTAAGACTGAATTCTCCCAAGTATCGAGGCCTCAGGTGGCTGACAACTGCGGTATGACTGGGAGCAGGAGCTCCACAGCTTTGAAAGTTGCAGTAGGTGGCCAGTTGTATCTGCAGACATGGAAGTGGGCTGGCTGGTCAGTATGTGGAGATCCTACACAGCCCTTCCCATCTCACACGGGCAAGATGGGAGAAGTTGGAGCAGTGCTGGGGAAGGAGCAATGCCTTTCCACTTCTAGAAAATCCCTGCCTGACTAGAAGCTTTCCAAAATGGGTACCTGAATTTTCATATAGGTCCATTCCTCACCTGTGGAGCTCTGTAGTGCTTGCAGTGTTCAGTTTTATTACAGAAATTGAAGCAAAGGGGATTCAGTCAGTATCTTTTCACTTTTTACTCTCCTTTTACTAACACTATTTGGGATCGTACATGTTCCTATTTCGAGCCCTCCAGTGGCTTTTGAGGAGTAAACACAGAAAAATCTGACCTCTTACAGCACTACGTTGACTTGAAGAGGGGAATGAAATCATACAAACTCTAAAGAGAAGATACAAAACCTATGAAAATACATAAAATGTCAACTATTTGTATTGTTTAATATGCTTATTAAAATTAATAATATACAGTAGCTTCTAGTTTTCATACCAGTATTTACAAATTACTTTCATCCTTCCATTCCTTTACCACATTTTAATCTCCAGTTAAGTACAGCATCTCATAACCTTCAATAAACTTTTCCTTTCAGATATCTGTCAGGCAGGGAATTGCTGTTCTCCCATGCTTCATAAATATGGTGTCTGGAAACTCATTATTAAAACCATTTTTGTGAATGCTCAAGTTCTAATTCATGACTTCTCTGAAACTATTTAATGAAACCAAGATGTCTGATAGTCAAGAAAGTTCTTCCAATGGGCATGAGCAACAGATCTCTCACAACCTGTTAGAAGATGTGCCAAGACTAGTTCCTTTCCTGTGTAATAGAAGCCACAGGAATCAAAGTTTCTGATCAAAGTCCAACACCTCAGCACTGCCAAGAGCTGACAAGCCCTTTTTCCTTTCTTTCCTGAAAACAGCTCTGTAATCACACTGGATTTTAATAGGATAACTATCTCTTGGACTCAGGCTGAACTCGGTTGTATTAAACTATGATTAAACCATATGACGGTTGCTACATATAGCATTACTTCATATATTTATTTTTAAAGTGTGCTGAGATTCTTATGCAACCTACTACCACAGTCCAGGGTAGTTTTTTAATACAAGTAAGTTTTTCCTCTGTCAGGGACATAGTATTAAGCATGGAGCAAAATATTCAAGCAGTAAAATGACAATTTGCTGTATTTGCTGAATGCCAGTCTAGAATCTATATAGGCTAGATTTAATGAAGCTGTTCTGTTTTGACCAGCATAATTATGAAGAGATTTTAACAGCTGGAAACAAATTCTCCTGTACATTCTTTCATACTGTGGAGTAGTGCAGAATAACTGCTCCTAACCTTTTCATAGCCATGGCTCTTGGGAAATTGTCGTGGCTACAAAACTCGCGCACTAAAATTTAGGGGCTGCAATAACAAACTGACCATGCGCAATAACAAACAGACCAGTACGGGTCTGGCAGACTCTCATTGCTCATATTTTGCATTGCAGCTCACAGACAATGTACTTCCAGCTCACCAGTGAGGCACACCCCACTAGTGGGGGATGTAACCTGAGGACATGCAAAGCCTTCTCTAAAATGTGAAAGTAGTGTAAAACTCTTCCTGCATAAGTAAGAACCAGCCTTAACAGGGTCTAACACAGAAAAAAAAGAAAGGAGCTTTAAATGTAATATTCTTTACAGCCATTTCACACTCAAGCCAGAGCAGGGGGTGGGGAGGAGGGACACAGAGATCTATATGCACATGGCTTTCCACAGCTATGCTGGCGCAGTGCTTCCCGCAGAGCAGAGACACAACCACATACACAGGCTGAGAAACTCGAGCCTTCACTGAGGAACTCGTGTGGACAAGTGCCACTCCAGCCAGCCAAAGTCCTCCATCAGCAATACATCCAATTTTCTTAATTTCATGCCACGGAGATCCTTTAAAAATGTAAGGCTTCTGTCAATTGTTCTCATACAAACAGTTAAAACTGCTTACCAGTTCTGGATGTATAGTTAACCTTCAGATTTTATTTAATTAGATGTACTGGAGGAAGTAGTAGTTCAATAGCAACACACAGCAGCCTGAACTCCTGAACTTCTTATCTCTTGTATTACTGATTTAGTGTATAGCCATAGCAATATCCCAGAGCTTGGTGCTTCACTTACCAAAAGAAAAACTAAAACACTGACCAAAAAGGTCTAATTGTCCTCCAGAGGAAGGACAGTAAACATAACGTGTAGCCTAAGATGAAAAGTCAGAAGGACTTTAGTACACAGAGGACTGCTCTTTTCCTCAGGGGGCAAAGAAAGAGTTCCAGTTCTTCTGTTTGAGTCAAATCACTGTTAAATGTGTGTGCCAATGACCTAATTCTGTTTTCTAAAGATGTATTACTTACGCAAGAGAGACCATAACAACCTCTTCACAACTATTCCCAGTCAATTGCAGAGTTACGTATTTGCAATATGTACAGTGCATAGTGAAACTTAACAGTGAGAAAACATGCAGAACCCAATTTAGCAGAGAGATTATAACAAGTTAATAGAGCCTCAGTTACATCTCAATTCAGCAAAAACAAGTCTATCAGATCTCACGCCACACATTTATGGAAATTTTAGCACCTACAGAGAAATGAGTTAGCTTCCTGAGGCACTGATATTTTCAAATTTAAGATGTTATGGAAGCATAAAAATACCATCAATAAATGATAACATAAACCTCTAATTTAGTGTCATTTTTCTTTTAAACCTATCAGATGAGGAGAGAACCTATTTTCTCTCACAGCTCTCTCCACTCAATAGTTACTTACATGCCCGCCATATTCTTCAGCTAAATAGGATCTAACAACTTGTAACAGTGGAATCATCACAGTTAATATTTTGAGAGTTTCTATAGGAAATTTCATTTTCACTGAATGCTTGGACTTGTATTAAGAACACTTCGTGTGAGTCTAATGTTTTGTGTTGATTCAGCTGCGAAATGCTGACATAAAGCCTTACAACTTGCTACATTGGCTAAATTCTCAGCAAGGACTAAATCACACTGAGGTGGTAACAGGTTTGGCTATGACATACCATTCTCTGAAATTGTAATTTTGTGGCAGACCTGGTAAAACTGTCATCGCAACCTAACCTAAAGATAACCAGACTTTTTATGCCTGCCTACACCTACTCGTGAGTTGCTTCTTAGGGGCAGGAACAATGGGAACCTGCAACAGACTCCTCTGTATCTGGTGGTATTTAGATTTGTTTGGAGCAGTTCCAGTCAGCCTAGGGCTTCCAGCGTGGGGCTGACACATACAGCCTCCCTACAGTCATTATGTGAGAAAATACCATGGGCTGGTGCACAAGCAGAACCAGCTTGGTGTCAGAGCGTGGTTCATTTTTCCTGCCCATTATTGGCCTGATACTATTCCAGACAGGTTCATGAGTTTTTCCTACTGAATGCAGTGAGAGGAGAATTTAAATCCCAAAATGCTTTCATTGTTTTAAAAAACCTCCACATAAAGGTAAAACACCCAAGTGTCATAAAACTGGAAAAAATGGGTATTTCTCTCTTTAAATGCAGACACCGTATATTAACAGAAACCATGTGAAAAAAGCCCAACACTCTGAAATTACCATTTGCAATGAAAAAGCTAACGTGCATTGCAAACCTGAATGGGTTTTACTCTACACATTATATCTAAAACATAGCTGTTCACATCCTGGCACAACCCAACCAGCCAGGAAAATGTCTGTGCTTTGCTGTTCTGCCAACAGTTACTTTACAGCTTGAGCAGGTATTTAAACTGTTTCCCATTAGCTTCAGTGCTACTTCAGCAGAAAAATCCAGCAGGCCAAACTCGTCTCTTGGTGAAATGGTCTTTACTCAACCTACCTCACCACCACATATACACACATGCACCCAACCCTTTCCCCTTCCATGTGATGGCTGACTTTGCTTGGAAATTCTTCCTGGTGTAGCATGGGAGAAGGAAAGCAGATCCCTTTGCCAACATTGCTGCTTGGACAGGGTGCAGGAAACAGTTAGTTCCCTTTGCGCTGCTTAAAAGGAGGCAGATTATCTCATGTTATTGCCAAATGGGGGAAGTTAGAGTCACAACAAGTGATCATGTGCTTGATAATGTTTGTACACATGATGATCGCACTTCCTAGTAAACTAATTAGGGTATTTTGGCATCCTTACATCCATAAATGTGTTACAAGACATCTCTGCTTAGATATTTATAAGTGAAATTACCTGCTGTCATGAAAAAAAACACATACAGTTAGAAAGAATTGAGGAGACAGGAGTGGTTTTCCAAGTTACTGCCATTTAGAAACAAAAAGGTTAAAAAAAAAGAGCTAAAATTTAGGTACGCCTTGCTACATACTTGCCTGGCAGCCAAGTAGGAATCGTTTACTAACGCAGTGGACAGTGTAATCCTGTAATCCCTGTGCTGCAACCCAAAACCAAAGTGCTGTCAAAAGTATGTGGCTAACTCAGCACGAGGACCACATGGTTTTCTTACAAGACCAGACATATTACTGTCAGTGCTGGATCTTCCTAGCTACTATTTTGTTCCAGTTTACTAAAATAATGTTTGAAAATGAGATGTGAAAATAAAAGCTTTTTACCATTCTCATATCAAGTATTAAAAGCCCAGACACACTCATTCATCATGTCCTGGAATTAAAGCTACCATTATTTATGAAGTTTCAAATAGGAAAGTACATTGGTACAGTAATGAACAAGAAAGTGGATAAAGACTGCCTATTCCACGTACACGAAAGAAATAGTAAAATTTGTATTGCAGAATTAAAAGTGATTAAAACTGTTTTCCTGCATTCTTCTTCAACTGCATGATAAGAGGAATAGCAAAAAAAAATGGTTGAAATTTTTTTCCCCTGCCAATTCTAGAGACCAATATACCCTAAAAATATCTCCGTGTTTAGGCAAAATTCTGCAAATGCCAAACGCTAATATGTTGTATTTCTTATCTCTTGCTGGAAGAAACACAAATTTATGGTGAGCACGAAATGTTTACTGTATCTCACATCACATACTTCTGAGATTAGATAGGAGGTGTGTGTGAAGGAATATTCATTCACGGTTACAATTTTCTTGAAACCTTACTGCCCCATAAAGCAGCAGCACCACTGCAGTATGTCTTTCTTCACATGTAAATATTAAAAACTTCCAGATATAGAGAGATGAGCTCATTAACAAACTGAAGACAAGTAAGATGAAGCATCCTGAAATGCTTATTTTCTCATTAATTGTTTTGACATTGCAAGATAAAAATCTGTGAAGAGACTTTCACAGCAAAACAGTGTCTGTAAAGACTTACTATCATTGCAAAATGCTTTACACATCAGATTTTGGTCTGGTTCCCCAAGATGCCACCTATTTCAGTTTGTCAAATAAAAATAGATAACTAAATAGCTAAGAAATTAAATCAGCATTAGTGTGTGCTTAGATTTTTAAGCTCTGAGAATTGTTATAGATGTAATGTCAACCATATGCTTAGTATCTAGCTGAATTATTATCAGTTTATCTGATGGTAATTAAAAATTCCCATGTACATGTTGAAGAAATCTATTTGCATATTGCATAAACCATAGTGCATTATGGCTTAATCAAAAAAAAAAAACCAAAAAACAACCCACACATTCGTTTTTTCCCTTCTAAACTGAGTTAGGCTTCTTTAAAGAGAAATGGCTTCATATCATATGCAGCTTTTTATCTTACATCGACTACATCGTAATACGCCTGATTAAAATATCAAGGAATGTTTATATTTTGTTGTCCAGCCATTCTAATTTCTTACTTCTCCTATCAAGAACAATCAATAATTCATTGCGAAAGTGTGTGCTTCACATTTGTTTCCAGTAGTCATTCCATCGCCATTTAACTAACATGGAGATGGCCATAATCCAGTCTTGACAAGTACCCATCATTCATTAATGCCTTTTTAATCATCAAGGATGACATCCCTGTCAAGTTCTAGATAAATTATGTCAAAGCACATTCAACACACAAAAGCATCATTCTCTCATACATTTGAGTATAAATAGGTTTGTTATGGAAATCTGAAATTAAAAAGCAGTGGGCAACACTATAGGAAAAAAGCTGTCTGACAGCTTCTTCTGCAGCATTGCCTCAGGGCCAGCACAGGGTTCACCAAGAGCACAGCAAGAAAGGGGCTATGATTTCAGTTTCAGTGCTAGCTCTTCAGCCAGCAGCAGCAATTGCAGTAAAAAGAATCCAATCCTTTAATGATGTAGCTTCAGGCTAAAGCATGTTAAGTATTCTCAGGGGGGGTTGATATGTGCACAGACTGGTCAGCACTAGCAGAACTAAAAGGTGCAGCAAAATGCTCACACACGACTTCAGAGAATTCAGGAAACCTTAAAAGGAGTATTCGCCAGGGCTAGCTTCAGTCAGCTGAGTTTTCTCTCCGTTGACTTCCTCCAGAAGTAATGAAAGAAGAGAGCAACTCAGCAGGAGCCTAACTTTGATCCTTTTAATCAGCCCTGGAAGAACTTGTCTGCCATTAACTATAGAGAAGATTAGCCTTTTTCAATACCTCCCTTTTGTCTCTATTCAGCCCATGCAAGCAGACTTTAAAAGTTTATAATTTGGCAAATGAACAATGAAAGACATACCCCTGACAAAAAGGCCACCTGCTCCTAAATTCCAAGGCTATGCTCCCAATTATGGAACTCAGTAGATAAAACTAATAACAATAAAAGCTACTAGACTTATTTTAAATGTAAAACATTTTTTCTCCTCATCTCATTTCCAGAAACTGTACAACCATTTTGACTGACACTTTAAAAAATACGAAAAATAAAAATTCATCTGTACCAGAAAAATAAAAACACTCGTGTACTTAAATGTAGTGCTCAGTTCCATCAAGAATATTATGTCGGCTCCAATAGGTCATTCTGGTGAGGTACAAAATTGTCTCAAGTTAAACAATGCCAGATTACTGTACATGCTGTATTGAGGAAAAAAATACATGCTGTATTGAGGAAAAAAAACCCCAACCTACAGGGATTTACTGAGGTTTATCACACACCAGACTATAACGTCACGCAAAAGGGAGGAGCCATGCAGAACAATCCATTCGCAGGGGTCAGTTTGCAGCGCTACTAAATGTTATTATCACTAAGCACATACAATATTTTTTGATCCAGACCCTTATCTACAGAAAGAAAACTAAAAATTGTGAAGGCTGAAAGCTCTGCTAAATGCCCATCCTCAAGATTTGTCCCAATAAAAATATGTTCCTCCCCATGAAAAAAGCACCTTCCATAAAGCCCCCAAAGCCACTGCTCTTCACGTCCCCCCTGACCCAAGAAAAGGGAATAGCATTGCAGGAACGAACACCAACTTAGCTGCATTTCACCACAAGCTTTTTAGGTAAAAATTTATAGCTTGATTACTGCTGTTATCACAAAATGAGACCATAAATATATTTAGACCATAGAAAATAGTTACTCAATCCTTAATTTTAGCAGGTTTTGTATTCAAAAGTTTAACTGAGAAAACGCATTTCATGAAGCCATACTTTTTACTATTTTTCTAAATGGATTAACTTATCACACTTAAAGATTTTCATTATAAAAATCTCTTCACATTTTAAGGTTCTAAAATGTATTTTTAAAAAGCTGTCTAGACTAGTCAAGGTAAAGCAAGACAACAAAGACACCACTGAAGGAAATCTGAAATAGTTTTCAATCCTTTTCTATATGCCACTTGTTTCCATAAAATGTAACAGACATAATTTTACTTTTCTGATAATATCTGATGAAAAAAACTTTCTTGCTATTATCTGTGGCTGACATTTGGAGAAGTTCATGGGGGAGCTGATAGCCAAGTGGTAGCTTTAATGTATTTTATTTTTTGAAACATTAAAAAGAGTAACATTGTTAATACATTCATATCCACTGAAGGCTTCTCCGCATGCCTTTGAAATAAGGTTTTGAACATCTGTCAGACAAGCGAAATCGCATATCTTCACATTGTCTCGTCTGACTCATTTTGGCTAAGCATCTACTCTTCTCCTCCCTAACACTGTAACTGGAATTCTACCACTCAGGCTTTCTGATTATCATCCCTAACTCCCTCTTCCCTCTGTAAGAGATTATAACTTACACACAAGCTTTTCAAAACAGAAAATATGATTTCCTTGTAGTTCACAAAGACCACAAGAAAAATAAGATCCAGTGAAATATGTTGATACTAAAAAAAAAAACCCAAACAAACAATCAACTCTAAGGAATTCCTGCTTTTCCAGATATCACCCCTTTTAACGTCTGTTAGGCTCTGTCCACTGAACTTAATGGCATTGCAGGAACTTATCTGAGAAGAGAATTTGGCTAAGAGCGGTTAGAAAGTATGGCAATGGGTCAATATTTAGACTTCTCTGCCAAGGGCAACAGTGCTGAACGTTATAAACATCCTGCTGGGCTTCACTGTTGCCATATGCCAAGCTGGTCTCTTCCCACATATGGACCATAAACCTCTGGAAGCAGAGGTGGCAGTCTGGGGCTTTAAAGCAGCTTATGACAGTTACCTACTGAATGCCCATTGACCGGGCATTTAATTCCTTTCAGTCCCTCTAAAAAGTTCAGCTTTCTTGCACAGTCTCCTAGTACAACGGATGCCATACATATAAAATAACATTCCCATACATCAGATTTATAAAGTTATGTCTCGGGGTCTAATGGGATTTTCAAAAGCACTGAGTAATTTAACATTTATTGATTTCAATGGAGGTAAGCATTCACATGATTACCTGCATCTGTAAGTACACTAACATGTATAATTTGACCGGACTTATAATGAGATCACCTAATTGGATACTCCAATTTTGTCATTGCTAGTGGTGTGACTTTCAAAGATGCTGAGTCTTTGCAAATCCAAGTGACTCAGAGCTTTATAGATGCTCAGCACTTCTGAAAAGGCAGGCTCTAAGCACACCTGCCCTAATCAGAAATGGAAGGCTACCTTTGATCAAGTATGCCTGACACAGCGTATTTATTTAAAGTGCTGAAGTATCATACACTGTATACTGAGAGAGTCTGCCTAAGCAGGAGACTAAAGGGGCCCTTCCACTTTCATTCAAAACTGACTTGACATTCCAGGAGCTGTGTTTAAGTAGGCTGGAAGAACAAAAAGCCATTCATATTTCAAGGATGCTTACCACATACATCAAAACCCAGAAGGTTCAAACTCAGTTGCCTTTAAAAACCTATCTTTGCCAAACATAGTGTAGCCTCCATGCTGTCCTACTCTTTGAAGAAGTGGGACCAAAGGTACAAATCCACTTCTGTGAAACCTACTTTGGAATTAATTTATACCTGCTTGGAAAGTTGGCTGGTTCATCACTGTCTCCCAGCTTTCAAAGGGATCTTGTTACTGGTGCAGCAAGAATCTACTGTACCCAAGACCGTCCTGATGAAGTAAAAGTCTCCCTAAACACTACAAATAGCTAGTGTCAAAAGGAATGAAACAGAGCTGGGTGGTAAGAAACTCAAGCACGTAGAAGAGTTTGGCAGGGAGGTAAAGACTCCCATTTCTAGAAATTATTTCACCTTTTAGGCATGCTTTTAACCTATGCACTTCAGGAAGCTCTCAACCAGAACCCAAAGCCCAGCTCATTGCAACAAATTACCTACTTTGTCCATCCTAAAAGGAAGTTTATCATTAAGTTGTGGAAATCATAACACCATGCTTCTTCAGCACTTAATGTGGAAATCCAGAAGAGAGAATAGATATAAATAAGATGGGGAAAATATTCTGTCTTATTAAAGCAGTCTTTATTAGCGCTAATGTAAGATGCAGAATAATATAGCATTAATAGCTACGTGGTGCTTTTTTTGTAAGTAGGCTAAAGAGGCTGGAGTAAATATTATAAATACAGCTTTAGCTAGGACACAACAAGGGGAAATCAAGATGTTAGTAGAACCAAGTCTGAAAAATGGACTTTTTGATTTCACTGCCAGGAAACAATTTCAAAGACACAAAATACAATGACATGCTCCAAGCTGTCTTGTACCTCAGCAGAACTTGGGCACATCTTAATTCTGCCTCTGAAAGCTTCCAGACCCAGGTTTTGGACTGCGTTGGTTATCCTTGAATTTGAATCCATGAAAACATTAATGCTGAGGTTGATTAGCAGGATTTCTCAAATGCTTTTATATTGCAGACTATGTCTTAACATAGCCTTATATTCTTAAACATATATCCTTCCTTTCATAGGCACAACTTTCCTTTTCCATTCACAAGTCATATAATATCTTTTCAATGACTACATAAACTGCTTACATAAGAGAGCAATATTGGCAATGTGGTTTTGTCTTCCTTCTAATGCAATTTTAAAATTGAAAACAACGAGGAGAGTTAAACCCATGTGATTAGCTAGCTCTCTAAGGATCAAATACTTGGCATATACTTCCCAGACCACCAATAACTAGTGAACCACAGAGTGAAAACCTCTATGACACAGTGGAAAGTCAAGATAGAAGTCGGCAAACAGTGAGTTTTGCTTATTTCACTTTACTACTCGAACGACTCTTAGCACTGTTGCCCTAAGTCCACTGGATACACAAGGGCTAATCCAAGGGCAAGTGACTGTAAAATTCTAAAACTAGGTAATGAACTGAGCTGGGGGCTGGGGTGGGGGGGTGGGTAAGAAAACAGGAGAGCAAGGTGGGGAGCGGGTGGGCGTCAGACAGAAACTGTTTTCCAGTTTCTGATTAGCCAGATTCCAAAGATTCTTTAGTCAGAGGAAATATTTAAGATGCAACTATACAAAGTTTGCCAGCAACACTATCATTTGTTTTAGGGGTGGTTACTCTTTTCTATTAAATGCTTACATAGTTAAGGTTTTGGTGTCTGAGGTTTTTTGGGGGACAGGTGTTGTTTGTTGTGGTTTGGAGTTTTTTAAACACTTATTTAAAGAAATAATTAAGAAATTACTTTCACAGTTACAGGAATAGAAACCAAGTATATAAATTACAAGAAGAACCCCCCCAGAATACTACCTGTTCAGCTACCACTGAAAAGTCTTCAATTAATGATAGGTCAGATTCATCTTTTGAAGTCCAGCAAAAGAATTTAGAGGAACAGGAATACTGAAAATTCTTAAAGATGAGCTAAATAAAGCTTCTGCCCTTGAAGCAGATTGAGGCTCTTCCTAATTCAGGAGAGTTTTACAGAGCTAGGTTTTCTGTTTTCTTCCTTTAATAGATTTAGGATTTATTTCCTTGGTTGTTCAGCATTCTTTCTATTTTCCAGTTAGTGCCCTTTGCTTGGTTAGCCACGTGCAGACAGCTATTGATATAGTGCAACTGTAGGTTTCTGCACAACATAGTTCAGACAATCAACACTTAACAGTTATCTCTAGCTCAGTCTATAGCTAGAAACAGAATTACACCCCTGCTCAGCCTTCAGTTCCCAGAACTTAGCTGGAAACTGAGCCAATGTAATCTCAAAGCTCCCTAAAATATCCACGTTAACACTAAATTAGATGGACAGAAGCTGAAGGAACCTGAACAAGATGTTTCCTGAGTAAAGCCAGTTTCACTCAGGTGTGAGCTCCTACAAAGTTTTATTCAAAGTCATTGTTTCTTGCTGCCAATAGTTTGCTAAGTTCGATGCCAGCTGGCAAAACCCAGCCTGTCACCTCAGTAAAACTACCTTCCCAAACAGCACAAGCCTCCAGCAAAATGTCACTACGGACAAACTCCAATTGAGAACATATGCCCTCGGCTCCTCTGACACGATCCTTTCCCACTATAGCACCTTTCTCAGCACGGACCCATGGCATTGGGAAAAGCAGCCAACTCCACATATGTTCCAATAATACAGCAACATTGCCAGCTGTGGGCTGGCAAGTTTGGGAGTCTCATGCACACCAACACAGGAATATAAGAAGTGTAGATTGCATTGTAGGATTTTAATTAGAATGAATACAATATTCTTGAGGCTTCAAATCCTACTCCTAACCTTCTTTTGTACCTGATAAATGAAAAGGAAGGGAAATTTCAAGAGGAAGAAGTGAGAGGAGAAATAAAATCAGTCCTTGCCTCTGAAGGAGACAACACGCTAGCAAAAATGCAGCCATGGCAGCTTAGCAGTTACATTCTAGCCTGCTGTACAGTAATTAGAACTGACGAGGTAATTTATACCTTGGCTTGTACAGAACACAGAGAGAAGCATGATCACCAGTTTCATTACTTTTAGATTACTAAGATTTCATTACTGAATAAATTGAGAACTGTTTTAGCTGGGAAACAGAAAATACTAAATACCAAGATTTAATATTTAATTTGGAAACCCCACTTTTTCAAAAGAAATTACAAACCAAACCGACCAGCACAAACATGCAGAGCATATCCTATGTATCTCATTATGGAGAGAAACTTTTTTTTTCCCCAAACTTGTGCACATAAAGATATGCGTAGTGTGTGGTCAAAGCACTTTCTGTTCCTGTGGGATAAACAGTATGAGTCAAATTAAACCAGACAGAATGACTTTGCCAGACTTGACCCAAATGACAGCCCATTTTCAAACTGCACTGTGAGGCAGCATGCCACAAATAAGAATGCACCTTTGGGAATGATACAGTGCACACTGCTTCCAGACAGGTTGGTCTCCCTGTACCAAAGGCTGAGAAGGAGAACACTTAATTTCTAGGTGAAAGCAGGCATAATAACTTTCCCCATCCTTGCACATGTAGAGATGAGCATAGGAGAGGGCAGCAGGCAGGTTCACCAGATCTTTAGTAATGGCTTATCACCCAGAAGCTTTGAGCAAAATAGTGACTTTGGCCTCAGCAAGCATGTTCCCATTCGGTACAAAGGAAAGTAGGAAACACATCCCAGTAAATGCAAGAGTTCAGCAGCAGTATTGTGGTAAGATCATGACTTGCTGGCACAAAGCAAGTAGGCTTTTCAAATTGAAAGCAGTTAAGCTATTTGCATGTTTATATGGTAACATTCATTTTTGCAAGAGCTTTTTCTGGGTCACTGGAAAAGAGGCATTTGAATAACAACCCCTTCAATTTTAATCACACGTTATCTATTCACAAGTATGTCAGGTGGCTGAATAGAAAAAATAACCAATGATAATTAAAAAATAGATTTTTACTCAGAGGAAAAGAGGAAAAGATACAATTCTTGTACTTTAATAAAGCCAGCTCCTGTTTAATACACAACTAACCAAATGAATAATTCCAGTTCTTGGTTTACAAAAATTCAACAACTAATATTGCTGCTCAAGGGACAATATCTCAAGTAGACATCTGGAGAACCTGATTAATTAATAGATTCATTAATTAGACAGCTGTAGTGTTAGAAGATGATTTAATTGTTTGGATTAATAACCCTACTAATTAGTCCTAAAGAAAATCATCATAAACCCATAGAGTTGAGAAAATGCTGACTTCCTAAATGCCCATCTGCATGATTAACTTCACATTTCTAGAACACATTAGCTAACTACTGACTGACTTACAAAACCCTATGTGCCATGGGAACATCCAGAGCAACTCTAAAACTGGTGGTATTTCTGGTCTCTAGCATATATAGTACTGGAGACAAATGCTATTAAAAATCATTTACCTATTTCTTGATTCTGAAGTATGGCACCAATGTGGGAATGGGAGGAAAAGTTACAAACAGCAGGCCTATGAAGGGATACATAAATCATGAGGCAGCCTATTAGAATTACTTAATTTAAAATCATCAAGGTATGCAAGCGGTACACAACAGCAAAGAGAAGCCTAAGCAAAACCATGACAGGGCTGCAGTGTTTGTGAACAATCTTATTTAATTGTCTTGTCTCACCAAGAAGATGGGCATATCCATTTCTACAAAAGAAATACTGTAATTATATGAGGTATTTTGTATGAACTGTAATCATCTACAATGTGTGACAGCCAGCTTAGAGTGCTGTCTAATAACAAGCTAAAGGCCTCATTGCAGAATGTTCTTGTCATCATAGTTGAATCTGACAGCATGTCTATACGATGTTAAATATGCTAAAAATTCTGATACTGGTTTTCCTCTTTTGTGTCTAATTCACCCAAATGAATAAGGGAGGTAGTACATCAAGGCATATTGTGAAAGTAATGAACTTTGTGAAGCACAAAGATGCTTCAGTGACATCCACCTTAAAAGCTCACAGAGACATGAATAATTTTGCAATAAATATAGTTTAGTTAGCATACAAAAATGTACTAGGGATACAGTGAGGAAAAAAGTAGCATTTTGCACATCACACGTCCCATGTGATAAAAAACTTTACAGCTGGTTGGAAAACAAAATTATCTATGAAATAGCACACACATGGAAGGAGAGGAGAAAGTCAAGAAGTTAAAATTGCATAGGTAGCCACAACTTGATATTTCCTTTGTTCTAAGTGCTTGTTTCTACAGCCATAATATTCTCTTCCTGCCTTCCTGAATTCTTTAGCTTAAGTCTTTGCATGCTGTTTATTTTTGGAAAACTAGGTGCATTGGCAAAGCCCAAGACTGAAAGAAACCACTCCACACTAAATTCTAAAAGCTACTTAAAGAAAAATTCACAGAGGTGGCTGGTAAAATCCCAGTGGGGAAGAGATAGGATGTTTTCAAAATCCTACTGTATCACTTTATGCCCAAGTCCCCCTGGCCCAGGAAGACAAAGAAATCTCTTCATGAATGTGTATCACATTATTATAATAGACTACGGGACAACAGGAAAGAAATCTAATTTATAACTCAAGTGAAACTATTGACTTAAATATATAGGATACTTGTCCTTCTCAGTCTTGTTATTTTACCGGCAATGTAATGCTTGGATATTACTATCAAAACCAACATTCCTTCTTGCAAATGCCTAAAACTTCTGCAGTTGTACAATAAATTAGAATTTTCTTAACAGAATATTGATCAAGTAAGTTCAGCTTATACTTGCCATTAACTTCAGTCCCACCAAGCAGCTGCACAGTTGTGGGCACCATAAGACCAGTGCTACCAAAACACATCACATCTCACCAAGAACACAACCTGCAGAGCAAGAACTATGTAGAGAGTGGGAGGAGTGCTTAGAGAAACCTTCAGAGACCTCCTGGGTAAAGATGGAGTAGAGGGAAGTTGTGGTGGGTTGACCCTGGCTGGACACCATGTGCCCACCAAGCTGCCCTATCACCCCCCTCCTCAGTGGGGCAGAGGAGAGAAAATATAACGAAAGACTCGTGGATCAAGATAAGGACAGGGAGAGATCACTCACCAATTACTGTCACAGCCAAAAGACTTGACTTGGGTGGGGGGAAGGAGAAGTAATTTATCACCAATCAAATCAGAGCAGGATAATGAGAATAAAACCAAAACTTAAAAACACCTTCCCCTCACCCCTCCCTTCTTCCTGGGCACAGCTTCACACCCTATTTCTCTACCTCCTCCCCCCCAGCAGCACAGGGACACCGGGAATGGGGCTGGGGTCAGTTCATCACACACACTGTCCCTGCCGCTCCTGCCCCCCCAGGGTGAGGCTCCTCACACTCTGACCCTGCTCCAGCCTGGGGTCCCTCCCACAGGAGACAGTTCTTCACAAACTTCTCCAACTTGAGTCCTTCCCATGGGTTGCAGTTCTCCATGAACTACCCCAGCATGGGTCCGCCATGGGGTCACAAGTCCTGCCAGCAAACCTGCTCCAGTATGGGCTTCCTACGGGGTCACAGCTGCCTCTGGGGGGTCACAGCCTCCTCTGGGCACCCACCTGCTCTGGCGTGGGGTCCTCCATGGGCTGCAGGTGGACAGCCTGCCTCACCATGGTCTTCACCACAGGCTGCAGGGGAATCTCTGCTCCAGCACCTGGAGCACCTCCTGCCCCTTCTTCTCCACTGCCCTGGGTGTCTGCAGAGCTGTCACTTGCATGTTTTCAATCCTCTCTCCGGCTGCAATTGGGCAGAGTTTTTCCCCCCTTCTTTAAGAAGTTAATACAGAGGCACTACTGCTGTCGCTGATGGGCTCAGCCTTGGCCAGAGGTGGATCAATCTTGCAGCTGGCTGGCATGGGCTCCATCAGACATGGGGGAAGCTTTTGGCAGCCTCTCACAGAAGCCACTCCTGTATCCCCCCCCTAAAAAAAAAAAACCCAAAAAACCTTGCCATGCAAACCCAATACAGAAGCGTTTCAGTTTTTACACAACTTGAAAACAAATAATGGTAATAATAATACACATGTGGTAGGAAAATGTGGGTTTGGTAGATAAATGGTCAATATACAGTTACAATTATGAGATTAGAGAGCAGAATGGGCAGTAGACGACCTGCGACATCTGAGCTCTCACACACAGAAACCATACCCATCCCCACCATTCATATCTAATATGTGGTCCACTTTCTAATTTCTTACCAGCCTGGGTCTGTTAAAAAGGTAATTGAAGAGGCTTAACTAGTGATAAAGAACGTGGTGCTGTCTCTGCACTCTCCACCCTCCCATAAGCGTGTGCTAATAATCAAATTATAGGCCAGACCAAGTCAGCACTTTCTGTCCCCTGTTCAACCCTGCAATGCTTGTCTATACAATGACACAATTTCTTAGAGTTATAAAGACAATGTGTGGGGAGAAAAAAAGTAAATAACTCCACGGTCTGTGACAAAGGCATCCATCCACTGTTCTACCAACCAATACCTTTTCCTAACAGAATTACTTGTTTTATCCAATTACTGCTTCATACAAAATAAAAGATACAGGTAGCAGAATAGAGACCACAATACTGAGGACTTCCCCATTAAAACTAATTGTCTACTTGATTTAGCAACTTGCTATAATTTTATTGCACTAGTTTCAGAACAACTGGAACTAGTTGAAGAATATCACTGGATAACCTAGAAAGAAGACAAATGAATCAAAGTAAGATGGGTCATGCACTGGAATGAAGGAAAAAAAAATCCATTACTTCAGGCTTCTTTTATACCACATTTATAGAAGACAGTAAATGATTGTTTTTACCAACAGAAAAAGACCAAATTCTATACATGAATTTTAAGAAACAAGTCCAAAATATAGCAAAATATGTTCAAAGGAACCTTGTGTTACAGGAAACCACCTTCCTCCCTTCTGTAAGTGTTCCAAAAGTTAACAAAAACACTCTAGACAAAAACCAAACATCAAAACCTATGGTAGAAAAAATTCTCTAAGTAGATTCACGATAAAACCCCACAAATTCCTATTACACGATGTTAGGAAAAGACAGATATCTATTTCTGTTGCTGTGACTGTAGTCAATAAATGTATTTCATCACTGTTGCTGCCAAAACAGACTGTACAGAAATGTGTCTGACAAGCGTAAAGAGAACCAAGAGAAACTGAAGGACTTATTGTTTACATTACATTAACAACTGAAGTGTCTGGAGAAAGATGGACCAAGTGGGATCAACTGGTTAAAAATAAGTCATCGATAAAAATAACCTTTACCCATAATTTATATTGTGACTTTTCATATTACTTTTTCCTCTGCATTTGACACCCTTTCCTCCTGATGCCTATTTAAGAATCACATACAGTCAATGACTCTGTTTACCTGACACACAAAAAAAATCCCTAACATAAGAGTTACCAAATCACATATTTAAACTGCAAACATCAGCTAGAAGTAGATTATTTTCTGAGCATGGAAGAGCTTAAGTGAACAGGAAAGTAATTTAAAGGAGAATATATTGAACCAAACTACTGGAATTAAACAGCACGGGTTGGTGACACACTGTTGGTGACTTAAGTAGCACCTACATGGTCCTTTAGCTTTCCCCCCTTTTTTTTTTCTTTTCTATTTTCTGGCATTTCAAAAAATATATAGATAAAACAATGTAATTATTTAGAGTGTCACAGATTAAGTCAATCAAGGTGGTTTTTTTCCTCCCCTCAAAGTATCAGGAGAGAAAACTTGATCTTCTAGCTATGTTGAACCGTAACTGCATTCAGTCTTTAGTAACTGGTCAGAATCAGCAGATGACAAGTGATCTGTCAACCAGTAGATTAAGGTAAAGCTAGATGTCCTTGCTACTATTGCAAATGCTTCTGTAGTGGCTTTTTTTTTTTTTCCAAACCATATATAGAAAATACTGTTACTGCTACAGTTGAAGTTATTGGAATACCTCTTGTAGCTGAACTAATTATTATTAAAACACTCTCTCCTTAAATTGCTTGCATTATTATGCTGTATTGAGAATAGGAAAGTGCAATAAAACCCAATTCACCAATCCAACAAGCACGTATTTGTTTTAAGAGAGGCTAATTTTTATGATAATAGAATACACAAGAAAGGAAGTTTATATGAAGGAAGGCAGGGACCACAAAATAAAAATTTTAAAAGACCGAACAATTTGGAAACACAAAACTGAGGATTGGAGTTCTACTGTGTGGGAAGAGTAGACAATCTGGGACAATGAGTTTTTATACCTGTGCTTGACCATAACAAAAGTCTTGTGACACCAGTATATTGAAATGTGATTCTCACTTCTTTGTTTAGAGATACTAGTAGTGGAAAAATAGGGTGGGGTTTTTTTTCCTTTTTTTTGTTTTGTTTTTAATATTCATGTCAACCAAATAATTTAGAGCTGCCAAAGTCAGCCTGCTTTCTCTGTCAGGAACACAGAGAGGATATGAACATGTTGCCAATTTCTACAACAGTCAGAAGTACTGAAGTACTATCAGCACTTTTTTTTTTTTTTTCCTGAGGCATATGGTTAAGTGACAATCCAATGAGCACCCACTCTTTAATAGTGTGTTCTTTGTAGCTGGGCAAAAAGCTTAAGCAGCACAAAAGAAAAAACAACAGACAAATTAATTTCAGAACTGAAAGAACCTGATCTCATGATTTTCAGTCACTTTCCTTATTATTATTTTTTTTGAGTGGTAATACAGCTGTGGTGGCCTGGAAGAGCAAATAAAGGGCTGCTGCACTCCATAAATTCTGTGGGTGGCAGTGCCCTAAACTCGGTCAGGAAGGTGTTGAAGTCATTAAGAGTCACCATCAAGTGGACATGTACCACCAAGGTGAACATGGCATCAGTCTCCAGTATGTGTCCCTCATGCAGATGGAAAAACACAACAGCTCCTCACCCCATGCAGCATAAAGCAGAGATTTACTGCAGAAACCACTACGTCGCTCAAAGTTAAGAATGAGGGTGATGAACCAAGTCAGGTTTTTGTGCAGATATCTAAATAGGTCTCTGCAGCAAACACCCTGCACTGCCCAGAACTGGGTTAAATTATGCCCACTGCTGGAACGGCAATCTACCCCTGAGAATACAACTGACATTTTCTGGCATGAGCATGTGATGATTTAGCAGTATTGCTGTTCACAATCATTTAGAGGCAGACATATTACACATACCTACATATGTGACCCTTTTTTTAAAAGAAGGGGCCGGGGAGGGTAACAAAACCAAAAAAGAAACATAATTGTACTCATTAACATTACACAGTTCCTGGTTCCCAAAAAGACCATGGAGAATGAAAGTGAAACACCATCAGTAAATCATAAGGATAGCATCCTTTCTCCCCCATTCACATCATCCTCCTCATGGCATGAATTCTCTGTGTTCTGGGCAGCAAATCATGCTCTGCTAAAAAGTAATACACATTTCTGTATTTTCACTTCTTTATACATACTGTACCCCAGGCATTTAACTACGACCTCATAGTTCTCAATAAATAAAGCTTTAGAAAGAATGCCATTGCTCTGCAATGGATTCTTATCTCAAAAGTCCCATGTCTTTCCATGGGACTTTGGCAAGCTATGTCAATTGAAAATAAATAAAACTGCATCATAAACAAACACATCTACACCTCCACTGCACACAGGTTCATTTAATGTGCACATCAAGTCTGCTCCACCTTCAGATCACAAATGCATGGAAATATTAAAAACTATCATAAAAAGTAACAATTATGGTTCTTTAATGCTTGCATTTCTCATTTTCAAGGGGGAGGGCAGCCTGCGTTAGTATTTTCCTGAAACAGAGCAGCATTTTTC
Source organism: Ibycter americanus (assembly GCA_035590275.1). Lineage (NCBI taxonomy): Eukaryota > Metazoa > Chordata > Aves > Falconiformes > Falconidae > Ibycter > Ibycter americanus. The sequence continues at coordinate 44,603,103 of JAVJGI010000062.1, read as the reverse complement.
ATGGCTCTGCAGTATGCTGTATTATGGAGTATCTTATATTGGAACTTATAAATCAAATCAAGAACATGTGTACATCAGTGTAATATATATATACAATTCCTTTTGGATTAATCTCCACCATGTAAGAGACTGTTTTTGCATATTTTCACTGTGCATTACTTAAAAAAAACCAAACCAAGCCAAACAAACAAAAAAAAAACAGCACCAAAAAATCTGCCACCACAACAGGTTGGCTTTTAGCAATAAAGCAGATGTTCAAATAAGGGTCACGTATCCAACATTTAAATGGTCTTAAGTTACATGATTCTTGATAAATAAATAGTAATAAAGGGAAAAAAAACCACACTGGAGACAAAAAGTATTGCAATAAAAAAGTTCTGAAGCAACTATTACATTTAAATGCAGTTGCTCTGGATTTATTTCAATTCAGCTGTGGACAGTATTAAACCCCCTGGAGTCCTCTATTTCTTGCCATAAATTTCAGTCTCTACATCTGCAAATCAGCTTGCTGCTGGAGGTACAAATATCGAGATTTACAGTACATGGGAAAATAGCAACAAACATCTCCAAGGCCCTTGATTCAGCAAAATTATGCCTTTTTTTTTTTTTTTTTTCCAAGAGCTACTAAATGATATAATGAAAAGGAATGGAAGACATCTTTCTGAGTATGATTCCAGCCATTTACATTTTCACAACTACAAATTTGGCAGAACATTTCTTTCCATTCAAGTAGCAAATAATACATGTAGATCTTCCAAAATACTCGCACCAAAATGTTATATTAGTCCAGATGCTGTGAAAGTTAAGCCATGATAATAGGCTGTATCACAAGGGATTGCTGAGGGTTGCCACCTTAGGATATTTTTCTCCCTCTCAGCAAACTCTTGTTTTCCATTTGATGTCATCTCTCGGTAGGACACCACACTGTCCCGGGAACGATAGCCCAGGATGGTCCCAGGTTCTCCTCCTCTTGTTAGAGCTCTTGAGTGTTTTCTACACTCACACACAGTGTTGTTCGTGCAGCTCGGTACTGTCCCGAGTCAAGATACTCAAGTCACAGACGCAAACAAACCCCAGACAAAGAACCCAAACCCAACAAAACACCTCATGCATTCTTACAGCTCCGTGTTTCTAGGTTTTGTTCTGCTCTGTTTAATTCTGTTTTCCTCTCCCCTTCATTTTGTGCTTCTCTCATTTTGGAAATGCCCGAGGCAAGACCTATTTTCTCAGGAATTCTTAAATCCTCTTAAAGTTTTGAACTCCCTCTTCCTCCTGCCCTGGCAATCCATTTCCCCCTCAAGTAGGATGATGGCTGTTCTTCATATTGCAGCAGGCAGCAGGGGAAAGGATGGATTTACAGAGAATCTATAGTACAGAAATCTATATATAGTACAGGAATAGTACTACAGAGTCCCATTGTGTAAGTTATTGCAATCATTTACTCTTAGAAGCAGTAACTCACAGATTAAATAAATAGATACACACAGTCAATTCCAGGTGAAATACAGCATGTAAATTTTAGTTCTGAAATACCCTCGGAGCTGATTTGTGATGACATGGGAAAGTAGGTCCAAATCGGGAAGGACGTCTGAAATCAAAGCAACGTGCCACTGTGTTAAGTGCTGCCAACAGCGGCTGCAAAAGCGTTCATGCAGCAGTCATAGGATTTCTGTGTAAACAACCAAGGCATGTGCCCTCTCAGCTGAGCTGGCTCATAAGCATCTGACTGACAGCCTGCTGCCTTTAACGAGCTAGAAAACTACAGTTTCCTGCCTCTGCAGATTTGGGCAGGTTCTGCTCTATGAGAAATCATAAGCAGCTTTCCTTACTTTTGCCCTCTCCATCATCCCACTCCTTTCAACAGTTCACTCGGTAATTAAAAAGACAAAGGCTTGTTTTGCATTTCAAAAGGTTTTCTTGACTCTTCAGACCTATGGCTTTATCTTCCCTGTAGCTTTGTGTCATTCAGACAGAAGATTCAGATATGTTTGGAAGCTACAAGGCCTCACTGACAAAAGCTTTTATTCGCAAATGAAATGGCGTCTTCCTTTTTCTTCTTAATATATATTTGTATTCATTAGTAAAATGACATTTTTCCACAAAACTGCATCTACAGGATGGATCATACCACATCCACGGCATGAACACCCTACAAATAACCACGCTGAACTCAAGAGATGCTGGAGCCAATATTCCCATAGTCTGTAAAAAACATTTTTTCACATTATGGAATAAAGATAAAATTGGATGACAGGCCACTCAGTTAACTCCAACTTTTTCTTTTCTTGTTATGGTTATTAGAACTAGGAAAGGCATTTTGATTAAAAAAAAAGGCGGGGGAGGGAGTGATAGGAAAGCTGTTTCCTGAGCAAGGCACTGCTAGGCAGGATGTGGAGGTTGCTACAATTCTTCCTTGCTGTGAAATTAAATTAGTCTCAATTTAGAGCTGACTAAATGCTGCAACTGGTACCACTTAACTGTGCAGCAAGAGTCTATAGTTTGTATCCCATTCTACCTTTTTGTAAAGTTGCTTTTTATTTCTATTCTTCATCCTTCCTTCACTTCAGCAGTTTTCTCCAGCCCTGAAAACATGTTTCCAGACAGGTGTGCCTGATTTCCTTCTGGCAGCTCCTCCAAGGAGCACATCTCTGCAGTGGCCAGAGTAAGCTTTTTTCTCACAAGGCAGGGGAATCTGCTTCTGACACTCCTCTTGGAGATGGAGCACTTTGCACAAGAGCTTGCAGAGGGCCACTGCAATCCTTGCAGACAGTTTCATAGCTGCCAAAGGAGGAGAAATAAGTCTGCAGTGAAGGTTTCTGAATTTGTGCCCTGACACAACAATAAAAGTAGAACCTGCCACACTTAATAGCTGCAATCTCCAAGCCTTTGAGTTCTAGCTCAACAGATCCCAGGTCACACAACTCTAGATTCCTCCCCCAGCCCCTTCAGTAGTTTTCTAATGCTGTTGGTGCATGGAACAGCCATTCCCTTCAGAGGCCCCCTGTGACATCTGTTGAAACATCTGCTTCATTTTCTATTCTGTAAAATATCCATTAAAAAAGCACTCAAAAACACAACCCACAAAAAAGCATTTGCATTTTTTACACTTAAAACATCGCAAAAGCGCACAGCATTTGTAGAACTTTTTACTTGTTCTCAGTTTGAGTAACATAGTAACATGTTCTACAAGGAGAGGAAGGTGTACTTAAACACCCGTATGCCCAGTGTATCCTATGACATTTATTTTTCTCTATTGGTTCCAAAGAAAACATGTACATACACACTATGCAATAGAACGTGGAAAAAATGTAGACTCATGATGAGACATACATTTGCAATACTGCCAAACTAAACATAATCAAGGGTAACCAAACATTACCACTTGCATCATAACCCAACTTTCTTCCTTCAGCACACACAAGGTCAAGAATTCAAGGATTTTTTAGCAAAGGTTTATAGATTTCTGTGCTCTGCTTCATACCTAGAAATAAAATCAAACCAATCAGTATGCTTATTACACGCTTATAAATCACTTCAGAAGTTATTCCTGCTTGTGACATTTTTGAAGTAATGCACTGATGGGAAATCATATCTATTGATGTGTTTTAATGTAAGAGTCATAAGCAAGTTTCACAACTGAGGAAGTAAAGGGTTTGTTCTTGTTATTATAAAAATATACGATAATGAATTTAGTACTTAGAAAAGACGTGGGTTTTGCAGTTTTAAAAACAGTTTATTTATCCAGGGAAAAGAGAAAACATAGACAAGTGATGCACATTTTTAAACTCACTCCACCCTAGTGCAGAAGGATCATGCCTAGGCTGTGAAGAGAAATGAGATTAGATTTTTTTACTGCATGGATGAAGGCTACTAAAAATCTCACTGAGATCCCACATCCGTGTCATATAGTTCCTCAAATGCAACCCTATCTACCAGTACTGACACAGGATGAAGTTGAACTTGTGACCTAGAGATTAAATGCGCCTATCTTATTGTTGACAATCCCTTGCTTCACCTGTACACAAAGGGAAAATGGGAACAGTGTACTCTGGCATAAGAAGCTTAGATGAAGAAACAGCGTCTTCATAAAACAAAGAAATGTTTTAAGAATACACAAATTAAAAATTACTCTTAAGAAAACATTGTTCACATGAGTTTAGCACAGTGGACCTTAGGAAAACAATGCCTCTTGCAGCTAAATGTGTTTTAACACTGTTCTCCAAATGACACTCTTGCTTTTCTAGACCTGCCAAACAACCAAGTTTGGCCTGGACAACACAGGTTGCAGGGAGCTTTCAGGTACCCAAAGTAAGCGCAATCCACTAAAAACCCCATGTGTGCTGCACTTGTGTCACCTGAACACAGCCTCTCTTGGGAACGTCACACCAGTGGACATGCTCCAAATACTCTAGCTACCTAAGCAGCTGCCGTTTGGAACAGTCTGAGGCTGGGCACGGAGCAGAACAACTTTGGTACAGACCACATGCCAGGCTTCCCAGAGCACAGATTACAGCACAAGACCTGATGCTACTTGGATATGAGCCCACACAGATCCAGAAAGCCTGTTCCTTCCCACCACCTCATTTTGTTCACATTACTTCACTAGTGAGCATCTGAAACCCTTCACCCTCCCATAACACTACTTTGAGGAATCTGTGGTTCAAACCAAGGGCTGTATGGTGGACTCCTGTCCACGCTAATCAGCACTCTGCTATATAGGAAATTTAAACAACAAGAAAAAGAAAGAAATGCGGTCTGCTGGGAAATCTCAGTCCTTTTCAAACAGCCAAAACTGCCTCTATTTTAAAACTTAGCCAATGTAATACCCCTTCTCCTGATTTTGAAAACAAGACACTTTGAAACGGCCTCAGGAAGAGCAAGCTACAGTCAGCATAAGGAAATTAGTCGTAAACATATAACTGTGCACTACTGCATCCTTCTAAGTGTACATAGATGCATTTCCCCTCCAAATTCCCAATGAAACTTAACTGCAAGTCCTAGCTCTCCTTTCCAAAACAGTATTTCCCATTATAGAGCATATTGATTTTCAACAATGAAAGGAACAAGAAGGGAGAATTAATTTTGTTATTTTTCAAGTTCTGTTAGAAAAATTTTGCAGAGTAAAGCCTGATGAGCTGTACCTAATTTCTAGTGCATCCACCCTTATTAAACGGATGCATGCATTAAGTAGCTGTTTTAGTCTCAAGTAACCATCGATCCCAGTCAGATCAGTATGGGATTACCATACTAAATCATTTAACACAGCTTTTGGTTTTCTAAATTAACATTCTTTATTAACTTCACTGAAACAAACTGATTTTTTTCTCCTTACAGAAAAATTCACATTTAACTATTAAGCAACATGTGTGAAGCATCGTAATACAACATGAAATAAGAGGAATAATATTGCAAGCTTCCCTTGCAGTTATTGTCAACAAATCCTTAAACTAACTCGGCAAGATTCTGAAGTCTTTAACAAAGGCAAATGCCAACTAAGAATTTTGACAAGTGGTAGACTAGAAAAAGAACATTTTGAAATATCGTGAGAAATAGGAGACCACATAGACTGTTGTGTAAATAGCTGTATTTCAGAATGAGTTACATAGTAAAGGGATGTCAAAGGCACAGATTATCTCTTGATATAACATTTAACAGATCTATTAGTTTAAAGCATTTGGGTTTTGAAATAATTTACTTAATATTGCTGTACAGATCTCAAGGGTGTCTCTGTTCTGGGCTATTTGTACACAGGACAAGAGAATTTTAATTTCTGTTTTAAACATATAATTTTAATATACATCTGTACACACTATATTCATTTTGTGCTGCAGCTTGACACGACATTCTATCTGCTTTCTTTTTTATTCCATAAGGCCCTTTTTATCAAAGTTGTTGCCTCAATTTTTAGTGAGGTGTACATTTCAAAAAGCAGTAAAACACAGGGTTCACAAAGACTCCTAGTCATGTCATGGTTCAACTAGATTTTCTCCACTTGACATATTTTGTCTGTGCACACAACGGGGAGAACTGAAGCAGGAAAGACTTTTTCTTATTTGTATTAGTTTAGGTGGAGAATATTCAGCCACTGCTTTTAATATCATTCAGAATGACATTGTAGGCAACCACAGTTGTCATGTTCAACTGCATCCTGCTTTTTGGGATGGATTTAAATTCAACCACACAACTTTGTTTTCAATTTTCTATTAAATTTGCCCTTACTTTTAAACAACAGAAAACAAAGAACTAAGATGAGCTTATTCAGGGGAATACAGTGTTAGACACCCACTAGAGTGTTTCTGAATATATCTGCAATATTACAGCTCAGTGAAAACACTGAGCAAAACAGTTGTATCTTATGTGTATTGAAGGAGATGCGACTTGGTATTAAAACTTCTGAGCCTGAATAAAATCTTCAGAGGCAGCAAATACAGAAATGACTTCTGGGTAAACTGAGGGAAAAGATACAATTAACAATACAATAATAAGCAGAGGAGCTAAGAGGGCAAGGGAAAATGATGGAAGAGGAAAACAAACAGTATCCATGCCACATAAATTGATGAGTGAGACACAAGGATGATCTACGGTAACACAAAACAATCCAATTTTACTGTTCTTAATATACACCAGCAGCCTGTGAAAAGATCTAATTATACCAGTTGTGCTATGCAATTGGTTTGGAACAGCTCGTTTATTTCACGATAAACATTGGATGCCAGGATGGCTGAACCTCCAACACAAAAATTTCAAAGTGAGAGGACAAAGATCTTCAGGAAGGTAAAACCACATAGAATGTTCCATTTTGTACTTACTCTTTCCTCTTTGTGTGTGTGTGTGTGTGTGTGTGTGTGTGCGCGCCCCCATCTTTTTTCTTTTTTTTTGACAAACTAGTTTCAAGTTAAGAGTCATGCACTTTTTTTCCCTTTGCTTTTTATTTTTCCTACATTTTTAGGAAAAGTTTTTCACATCATGAATAACATAGGAAAAAAACCCAACAGATCAAGCTACTTTATGCCAGAGAAATTACACAACACAGAAAGGTGTAAATGGAAAAGCAAAGAGGCACCTGCAACACCTGTGCAGAACAGTCCCAAAGAGCAGCCTGGGGTCACAGAAGCCCACCCTGCCTACTGTGGCAAGTCTACCTGCCCTGTGCTTGAGTTAATCTCAAAACTGAATAACCTGCCCTAGGTTAATCAAAAATAGACCACAGCGAACCAGGGCTTACAAATACCGTTTTGTTTCATTCAAAATCTGGGTAGAGAGATGCAAGGATTGAGCAGGGGAGGGGAAGACTTTCAAGAACAGTCAGCATACAATATTTAAACTTTTCTTTTAGTAATCTAATATCTGAACAAAAGTAACATTTTCTTCTCCAGAAAGCCAAGACTCAGATCCTGAACACCACCTGAAACTGTTCTTTAATAACTGTCATATTTTACCTAATATTTATAGTCAGCATTACATTGAAACTTTTTTGCCCAAATAAAATATTTCCATTACCTTAGAAGTCTGGGTGTTGGGTTTTTTCCATTAAAACCACTGAAATTAATGTAAGTAACAATTATTTGTTATTTGACTTTGATACAGTAACTTCATATATGTAGTCCAGTTCAGGAAAGAAATGAACACAACTTCACAAATACAGCGTTAAGACATTGATACATTTTTTCCATGTTTGTGCTAGTTAAATGCACACCCTTAATTACAGAAATGCACACTGTCCCTAGGCAACCTGAAAAATGATTATCAATCACATTTACAGTTTGTTCAAGGCTTCTCCTTCATAATTAACCTTCTTAACAGCAAGTAGAATACATATTAGACACATTATCATTATATTTGACTGCTTTCTGACTTGTACAAGGCCAGACCTGAAATTATCTCACTGCCATGAGATTATATAAACCAATACGTTCTGGAAACCATTATTTTTCACTGGAAGATTTTAAAAAAATAATAAAATTGAGTAGCATGATTTGTAAATCTCTATTAACAATCATCAAGATGATTACTACTTCCACAGAGATACCTACACATTTTCATTATTTTTTTTTCATTTTATGCTTAAAATTCATAAAAGACAAATTCTGATCAGCTAGTATGACCAAGTGATTAGAAATCAGTATTTATAGAAGTTATTTTTTTTAGAAACAGGGATAATAAACTTAATTGAAAAACCTGAATTTCATCTAGCTCAAAAAGGATGTACTTCATATGGCTAAGATGGAACAAGCAAGATTAATGTAGGTTATTTAAAATAAAAGCGTCCAATCTAGTGGAAGGATTTTCAGGATGGGAGTGGAAGGGTGAAAAGATGCAAACTCAATCACATACTAATACATGCATTTCAAGAACATTAAGAAAAACTCATGCAAAGCCCCTATGCTAAGTTTCAGATCTTTTTGATGAAAATCTCACCTCAGTAACACACGCTTTTTACAATTTGTCATAGAGTGCTTCAACTTGTTTCTACAGCTGGATTTTCTCCTCTCATCCGTTTTGTACACTGGAAGGGGATGGGAAAGGAGGTGGTATTTGAAACAAATGTTTGAGACTATTTATTTCTAAGTTACTTTAATTTTCTACACCGATTAACAGTAATTTGACTAGAGAGCAAAATAAATTCATCTATTCTTCAGCATATGTTCAAATTTATCGAATGCAGAGCTATTTTCTTCCCTTAACACAGTCCCTATGAAGAATACTTTAGGATTTATTTTGCTTATTGCCTTCCACACTTCTCATTTCTACAGCTTTTAGATGCGACACTCCAAGCTCTTCTCCCTTCAACCTCTACCACTTCCTTTCAGAAGGCTGACAGAATACATTTGCTTTCCATTTTTTCCAGGGGCACCGACTCTTCAGGTTATTGAAAACAAAAATTTAAAAAATTAAAATTTAAATTCTACATTTTGGCATTTTCTACTTTTCAACCTAGTGAGGCTTCTGGCACCAGACTGGGAGGGAAGGATTCACAGATGCACATGGTTTGCTAAAGGGTAGTATGGAGCTATGGAAATGCAAGTGTGGTAATGTATCATCTCACAACAGCTTTGGAAACAAAATTGTAACTATAGAGGTAAAATTGCACCACGTTACATAAAATACAGTGAGAAAACCACTATTAAGGCAGGTGCTCACAAAGCAAGATATTTTGTCTTTATTTCTCCTTCTTCCTAATTATAAGAATTAGATATGTCCGTAACATTTAAGTGTTATTATAAGACTGACTGCAGCTACAGCCCAAGTGACAGTTTTATTAACTCTTTTTTGAAAATTACCATTTTGTTTGAAAACACTTTGGTTTACCTTCAATTATAAAAATAGTTTATTTACAATAGGCTCAGTAGAATTCTTGGAAGATTGTTTCAGTTCTAAGACTGGGAATTGTGTTTTTACCCTCTTCATATGTCCCAGATGATCCCCTCCCTGCACGTGCAATCTGCTAGTTTAAAAACCAGACACCTGGGTTTTTTGAAGTTTCACAATGGACTTTGAGGCCTCAGTCATCCACAGTTGACTGTAAAAGGACAAGCCTCAATCATCTATATGCCTGTGGTTCACCTTGTCTAGTCAACGTTTTAAACATTAATGTTAACATTTGACATATTATACCTTTTTGTTAATAAACACAAGGCCTCCCACATCACTGCTGGCTGTAGCTGGCATGTAGCTGCAGACCATTGCCACCAGCTTAAACCTGCTTTGCTCACACCTAGTCACAAGCATGATTTGCTTTCAATGGCAAGCCAACAAACAGTCGATAGAAAACAGCAATAATAACTACCAAAGATTTTTTTCTTTCAGAGTATGTGCCCACTGTCCAAATTCGGAAACGAAATCTCTATATATGTTTATCTCCCTGTTCATTGAATATACAGAAGGTCTGAGAGCTGCCCAAAGCAGGCAGGGTCTTTCCAAGGACTAATGAGGGAGAATTACTGCCACCATTGGACTAATTTGTTGATCTTGCAAGAATAAAACAATAAGCTATGGATTCCTGCAAGTCACAATAAGTCTAAACAGTTATTCAAACCATATGAATAATTGTGCTTCTTACTTATGTTGGTTTCTCTAGAAGGACCGAGTATCAAGATCCTTATTCTTATGAGCAGCAACTTATACACGGAATTTGGAAATACTTCAAAGATAAGGGGTTATTCAGTGGAAATAATGACATAAAGTATAGTTCTACTGCAACAATAGCTTTAAGTAAAAAAGGCAGAAAGAAAAAAAAAAAAAAAGAACATTTACACTGTCTGAAAAGAATAAACTGCTTCAGAGTTATAGGTCACTCAAAAAAACCCCAAAACCAAAAAACCCCAAACAAACAAACCCAAAGGGGAATACTTTCAGGACAATATTTAAATAAAACTGAAGACCCCACACACTCTTATGTAAGCACTTGCATTGTTGAACAAGCCCAAGAATTATTTTTCAGGGGCTGGGCAGATTTCCGTATTCTCAGGGAATTTTACCGAATTAAACCATTAGTATATGAACTAGTTGCTAAGAATGTTAAACACTTAGAACCATTAAAGCAAATACAGAAAACAGTGACATGCCTGCCATTCGGTCCCAGAGATGTATTATCTTATCCTGTACATATTCGAAAGACTGTCTCATTTTTTAAATAATAAATGTTGTCATTTTTATAACAGTCATGATAGAAAATACAACCATAAAAGATTTTTCCGGTCTTAAATTATGTTTAAAAGTTTATTTCCTTCCTAATGTTCCACTGGAATGACTTTTTGGCAGAACTAGCTGGAAAGTAGAAACCAGATCTAAATGCAGAGTTTAACCCATTTATTCCTGATCTGAAATTAATACTTTTATAAAATTTTGAAGTCTTCCCAAAGCTGTAAGTGACCAAAATAATCTTTTTAATTCACTTTACCTAATTTGCCTTTTGATATATATTCTCCTGAGAAATTCAGGGGAGATTACTTCAGAAACCAATTGCAAAGTCCAGCTTTCTTTTTTTTCTTCAACTGGTTGATTCGTTTCTTTGTGTCACTCGATAGCCTTTTCCAGTCGGAAAAATTACTACTTGCCTGATTCTGTAGTGCACATGAACATGCGCTATCCACTGCAGCCCTGTAGCGTTTTGTCTTAAGAACCGCAGAAGCGGGAGTCAGAATTAAATACATGCATTTATCAAACTCATGTAAAATACACTCTATTGCATAACGTGACCTGATCACCAACTATGGCACGTAGCTATAGGCTCAAGCCCAAGCTGGAAAAAAATTGAGATTAACTAATATTGTTCAGTTTGGTGTCACGCTCCACAACAAAACAGAAGACGCCTAAGGTTTGAATGAAAATGAAATGTGTGACACCTGCTTTACTGACATTAAACCAAGAGATGCTCACAAGAAGAGTAAAAAAACCACACAAAAAGTCAAAAAAACCAAACCCAAAATAAATCAAACTCACCCACAAACTACCACCCCTCAAAACCAACCCCCAAACTCTTGCTTAAAACTTCCTTTCTCTTCAGAAAAGCACTGTCTTTCTTGTGGGATATGCAAAAATTTAATAATGACAGTTTTACACCAACTCCCGTTCCAGAAAACAGCCTCCATGGGATTAACACTGGAAAGATTTGAATGTTTCCTTAACTCTAGACATGAGTGACAAGTGCTTGAGTGGAACATCTCACTTGTATAAAACTAAGCTCATGTCATTAATTGTTTATAGACCCTTATAAGAATCATAGAATCATATTTATTTTTCCACAAAGCCAGTTAATTGCTCAGTGTATCAGTTTTATTAGTGCACAGCAACTTTATCTGTATCCTTCACTAGCTGTATTCATTCCCACAGTGGTGTATTTCACTGCAAGTCTCTTACAAGTTTCCAAAAGCCAATGCATCCCTCCTCCTAACCAACTGTTCTTTCTACATTACAAAGGAGTAAATAATATATATTGTAAAAAATCCATTTTATATGCAAGTAATAGCTGAAACGCACCCAGGATTTTGTGGTTTTACATGGAGGTTCTGCAACATTTTTTAAGACTGTTTAACATGGGGATCTCCAGGTCTAAGCATATACTTTGGTATGAATGAAAAAATAAGCCAGAGTTCTGCTGTACAGTTTCATAATAAAAAGTTGTCTCGTTTCTTTTGAATTAAATGCTTGTAGTTTGTGCAAAAACAGGTGTCTTTAATACTATTTCTACAGAAAGAAAAGAGAAAAATTCAAGTAGCAATGATGAGCTTCCACAGAGAGACTATGAGAAAATATCAGTGAGGTTGTTGTATGACACATAACTATTCAGGGCACAGTAATTATCACTTTTTCTGCTCTCAGAGCAATCTGGGGAGAGGGGAGCTGAATTCTTTTCCCCACACATAGATATTATTTGGACACTCTTGCTATGTCAGAAAGTTGAAAGTTAAATTCTTTTCTGAACTGCAACTTCAAGTACATAAAATGTACCTTTGTAGCTGATATAAATTCTCCCCAGCTTCATTTGTTCTTTTTCACATGTTCCCACAATGCGACTTACCAAGAGCATCACAAGTTCAGCAAGTGGGTTCACAGGCACTACTGATGATTTTCCATTTGCATCTCATTGTCAAACTTGGTTCTTCTATTTTAACTAATAATACACTACATACTCTGCCACTTGAGGATGGACAACAAAGCATACACCTCTCTGACACATTATCCTCAAGCATTTTCATCTCCAAGTCATTTATTACAGTAAAATTGATTCTTGGCAGAAACAATCATCTTAAGTTCTATAAATATCATGTGCATGTGTGAATATGTGTATGGACCAGTGTTCTTAATAAAAATTACTGAACACTCTAGAGCATCCGTGTGATTTCTACAATCAAAGTTGTATGTTATCACTCTAAATCTCTCCTACCATATAGGGTCATGTAATTAAAAAGCTTTTAAATTGCAATAGTCAAATAAAAGGGAGATCACACTGAATACTCCATGGCTAGTAGCAGCTGTGTTTTCAAACAATACTCTATTCTAGTTAAAGCCACACACACACTGACAGAAAACAAATTATTTCTGTATGCATCATTCTCAGCAATTACTTCACACATTTCATGATCATTTCTCTGTTTAATTACTTTCCTTGGGGATTACTTTATGCTACAATACTTTGTATTCTATTTCATTTCAAAGGATTTTGAAAGCCAGGCCTCTTCCATCATTAGGTTTGCCGCTTTTAGTCCTTCTGAAAGACCCTTACTAAGGGCTCATTCCTTCTACCTCTTCCCCCCAAAAAAGGAAAATTACTTAGATGCAAAGACTTTTCTTCTAGAAAAATAAACAAGTATCACAAACATTACTAACTGATAATTAAATTTGCTTCTACATTGAACTCAACTAAAAGCAGCTAAGCTAGTGAAGAACACAAAAATCCACCATATCATATTTTATTACTGAAATCCACCAAGGGAACACTGAGCATGTGCTGGAAAATGTGTATATAAATTACATAAAATTATGTGCTACATTATCGTGGCATATTTATCCATGGCACTGTAATTAATAACTAGTTGTCAACATCTTGGAGTGGTTTTGGAACACATTAAACCTAGGATGCTTAAATACTTTTAACTTATTTTTGTTAACATGCTGCTTTGAACCAGCAGAATTTTTTACATAAGCACTGTATTATGAATGCCTGAATAGGATTAAGAGGTTTTCTTGAAATGCAAAGACCCAGTGGATTTCATCTGCTATGTGGGAAGCCAGCACTGTTCACGGGCTTCTCAGGTTTATATTACATTCATTATCTTCAAGCACTGTTAGGTGTTGACAGTTTTAACTGCCTTCATTGGAACGACAGCCCCTGCAAAACTGAACGCGAGCAGAATTTACGATTTACCGCCCATCTGGCTGAAAGTCAGCCCTTCAGAAATGTGTGTCACTGTTTGTCTCCCCTGACTCTTCTGGGGGAGATGTGAGCGCAGAGTCAGGGCCAGGCCTGGGAGGGGAAGGGGGCTGGGGAGCGGACCCCTGGCACCCCCTGTGAGCTTTCACGGAATGGTCAAACTCACCTCGCTGCAGGAGATCACGCAACCTCCCAGGCACCAACAAAAATCTTACTATGAGGCTTATGCATAGTTTAAATGACATGTAAGTCTGTGCCTCAAACTGCTACTCCAGAGAAGTCAGCATGAGTGTGTACTTTGAAAAAGGTTTCCAAGAGTACAGAGACACAGGTGAAACTGGGAGAGATACCTTGGCTGGTGATATGAAGATGTTTAGATGACCTCGTACTCTGTTACTGTCCTAAAACCCAGGAACACCTTCCTCTTATTTTACTGTTAAAAAGCAATCCAACATGTTCTGAAGCATTCTTAGATTTTTTTTTTAATCTTCTCCTCCATCAAGAACATAAGCTTTGCCTATAGATCACATCAAGTTTTTTCAAAGCATACTCAGATATATTAAAAGCATATTTTTATTATGAATTTTTTCATTGTACTATTATTGTTGGCTGTTTTAATGGAACCTACAGTTTTTAGGGATTAAAAGAAAAGTCACACTTCAAATAATTGCCTTCTGGTGCCAGTATGTTAACTACGAGGCTGTTATTAATTGATTTGGTATGCTACCAAATTTTGTAGTTCAACCACAAAATGCTAGATGGATTACAGAGAGAACTGCACTCATGCATCTTTCCAAACTACTGCTTATGGTATGTTTGAAAGAAAATTCTATCTTAAAATACTGAACTAAAGAAAATAAGAAATACAAAAGGAAAAAATAAATCAGTGTTTTAACAAAAATGCCAAAATGGCATTGTGTTGTTCCATACCAAAAAGCCCACTATCCATCCTTTACTAGAGAAATTCTACAACAAACAATAAACTTTTAAACCACACACACAAAAAAAGAATGTTATACCTTATGTCAAGTTGATAGTGAGACACAAAAGCGATGATGACATATAAAACCTTTCAAGAAATTATTGTGGGTGTCTACAGCACACATTGTTGTATTTAGGTTTTTTTAAACATCTAAGTGAAATATAAAAAAGCCAAAGCCCTGACATTTGCTCTTGAAAACCCTTTTAAAGGCCCTCCAGTACCTTGGAACTTCTCTCTAACACTATTCTATTCTGTTACAATCATAGAAAGAAAAGTCCCACATAAATGTACACGAGGTAAGTTGCCTTGAAGTCAAAAGAACAAGTCATAGCCTATTTTAAGCATTTAAAAAACTGGTGGCCAAGGAACCCAGAAACATGATCCTGCAAAGGCTTATACTTACGCTTAACTTTCAAAAATAAACACATTCCTACTGCTGGGCTGTTCACAGCACGCATAAAGTTGAACATTCACATGAAATATCATCAAAATTTTGGTGTATCAAACTCATCTTCAACACAAATCTGAAGTTATGAGCTAAGAACTGTGTTTTATTGAAGAAGCCACAAATACACAGTTATCTCAGTGACTTAATCTACTGCACAGAAATTAATGAAAACAGGGGAACTAATAATAGCAAGGCTTAGTGGCTGCTGGAAGAGGTGGGAAATTATTTTCATCAGTTACTAAAAGTTTTGGGAGTGTGGTGTTTAAATTCAAGATATGCACCAAAAACTACTTTGGCTCAGTTTTCATTAGCAGAGAATACAGAATATGAGGGTGGGAGACATTAACAAGAGATGACTGAGCTCTTAGACTAATTGAGGCAGAGGTTTATATTTGAATTTGGAGAACTAGACGATCTGCATTCCATAATTGTGTGCAGGAGTGAAAGTCATCAGGTCAGTGGGAAGATTTTTGCGTAAACCTAATACATCACTTGTTGCGGAACAAGAAAAATGTCCCAGTGGTTCAGACCACTGGTCCACTTAGCCCCATATTCTTTCCCCAGCAGCAATGGGAAAGGGGTATTGAGGGAGCAGGCATGGGAACAGACACTTTCTGCAGTTCATCTCCCTCCCTGTTGTGAGGATGGGCAATTTTAGAAGCTCCCCACTTGCTGTGTCAGGAACACTTGCTTTATTCATTTTACATCCATATCCTACAAGCTTTGAGTCCGCTGTAGTTTCCATGTCACAAGATTCGGTGAACATCGAATCTATTCTGTCACATTGTGATGTTCCTGATTTCTAACTGGCATGTCCAAATTCAGAAACACGTAGGCCTGGTTTGGATTATTCCTCCCCTCAATGCACTACTTCTGTGCTTTTCTACACTAAAGCCATCTGCTGCCTTTTTGTCCACTCAATTTTGTGAAGCTCCTCCTGCAGTTCCCCAATATCACCACAGCATTTGACCACTAAAAAAAAATAAAGAAAAATAAGGCAGCTCAACATCATCCACAAAATCATAAGATTACGGATTTTACTGTTTCAGCTCTTCTTCGCATCACTGAAGAAAGTACCTGTCACAGGTATAAATCCCAGTGGGAATCTCCACACTAACTTCTCCAACCCGAAAACTTACTATTAGCCCTCAACTCTTTCCTTCCTGCCCCTTAACCCACGAAAGCACTTTGCTTCCAATTCCAGGGCAATTTGGCTTCTTTAATAGTGTTCGGTGTGGAACCACGGAGTCTTTTGGAAAATCCAATGAACTTGTGTCCATGGGATCCCCTCCCCTCCTTCACACACCACATACACATTCAAAATCCTCACTGGATTTCTCTTTAGCAAAGCCATGCTGATCCTCTCCCAAAAGCATTTACACAGGCTCCAGCACTGTATCAAGGATACAGGTCAGACTTACTGGTCCCCAGTTTACAGTGTAGCCACTTAAGCCCTTTTTGTAGATGGGAATTGTACTGGCGATCTGCACAGTGGCCATCCAAAATGGGATGCTACTCAACCTGGCCAGCATCTCAGAAATTTTGCATGTTGCAGTCAAGTCCCTTCAGTATCCTTCGGTGGATGGCAGCTGGTCCAAGTGAACTGTTAACACCTCATCTGTTCAGCCTCACGTTTTCTCCATATTTACATCAAATTCATCTAGTTTTCTAGAAGGACAGCAGGGTGATTAGTACATGAATTTGAGAGCAGTCAGAGACGTAGCTAGGTTATTTTAAAAGTGAACTATGCAATGCATGTGAGATTGTTGCTGGTGTTCTCCAATGATCCCAAGACTGATCTTACTTAGTATTTTGCCTGGCGTGGAAAAAGGAACAAATGGAATTTCCGAACGTCACAAAGCAGGGGAGGTTCACCAATGCACAGGAGGGTCCATCTCATACAGAACTGAACTATCTCAAGGATTATTGTATGGAGATGGGACAGCTATAACACTACAGAGTGCAGCGTCAGTTTATATCAAAACATTAGAGGAGGAAAAACTTGAGTATATACATCAAACTAACTCACTGTGTCAGCAGCATACCACTGCCCACAGGAAAAGCAAATATAATGCAGTGACAAATCAGCGAAGAATATACAATGGAAATACTCCATTTCAGCTGAAATAAATCCAATCTGTGCATATGGGACATTTATGTTAAGGATGGAAATAAAATTTTAATCCCACTTTAGAATGACTTCCTTTGATCTGAGCTGGCAGCCACAGATAAAGTCTTACAGCATTTTCAAAAAGGCAATACTGAGACCTCTACTCAATCTTAAAAAAAACCAAACAAGCCAACAGGAAACCCCCCAAAACTTTATAGAAAAGATAAATCTCACTTTATACAATAAAACAAAGCTTTTTTTTCTTCATTCTTTTAAACCATAGAGATTGATGCTGTCATCAGAGAAAAGACAGCTTTGTCTGAATGTATTTAAAAACTGTATTAACATTGTACATAGTTAGGAATATTAATGATACTTAAAACTTATAATAAAATATAACCTTGCAGATAATTAGAATAATTAGTGTTTGCAAAGAGCCATGAGCAGGCAAGCACTATAAACACACACATATGCTACCTGTTACTATTTTCAATAACTGCCAGCTATTCTTATCAGGAAAAAAATTGCAATTTCAGTAAAAAACTGGCTGCACAAGGCAGTATTTTTTATTGGAAAGAAAACAAGAAAGTGGCACAGGAAAATTTTGTCTTATTCCCAGGTCTTCAATTGATCTAATGAGCACATTCAGGTGATTTATTTTGCTGCTATTCATAAATTTCATCACCTGTCAAACGGTACTTATTTCCATTGTACAACGCTTGAGATCTACTGATGAAGACCTCTACATAATCTAGTACTTTTATTTTTCAGTTCAGTAAGGAGGCATTTAGGTCTAGAGATTACAGAATCTACAGATTAAAGGAACAAAATATTATCATATGCAATATTAAAAAGTACTCCCACAGCCTTGAGTATCACTGCAGAGATAATACAGATTAAAAAAAAAAAAAAATCCAAAGCCCTACTAATATAATTGTTCCCACTTTCTAAGAAAGCATTTTGTTGGAAAAGGATTTCAAAAATCACTCATAGTTTTCTTGAAAAAGAAAAGAAATTCTCTCCATTCACCTAAACTGAATACTCATTGAGATTTGTATGTATTTTTGCTACTTCAGAAATACGACTGCTTTGGCTGGAAAACTAAGAAACTTATTAACTATGAACTGGCCTTTTCTCAACTCCCAGGAAACCCAAACTGCTGGAAGATTAAACACTAACTTGAAACCCTTGATACTGAGCAACAATATTGTTTAAAACAAGCAAGCAAACAACGCTGTTTATCAGAAACAAAAGCCAACAGTAGCACAGAGCAGAGTAGTTTGTAGTTATGTTTTACAGTACTATCTTTTCATCTCTGAGGAGATATTACTCTTTCCTTACTTGAAAACATAAACATAACACAAGCATTCTTTTCAATTACACTATTAATGCTCAGGTTACTCTATCACTGCAAATATTGTGTATAATGCTCCAAAACTTTACATTTGCTAAGTGAGAAAAACAGCTTTGTCATTGAAAGAGTTGGAAATATGAAGCAAACCAACTTGTTTGCAGGGTGAAAAGGAGAAGCAGACAGGAACTGGGAGGCTGCCGGCCAGTTCATCCAGCCATCACTGCTACCTGCCTGAAGGCGAAAACAGGAAAATTCTCACATTGTGTCTGTATGCTCCCAGCAAGATAAAAAGTTATGTCACTTGGCACAATGGCAGCACCAGGTCACCAAACGAGGACTACATCCCATAACAAACCATTACGCCTCATACATCAAGAATCAGTCAAAAACGATTCCCAGAAGAAAACCTCAGGGCTGCTGAACCAAGGACAAAAGCAGCTAGGGAAGAGGTCCCCATTTCCCTTTTTCAATAGACGGCACAGCTCTGAAGACAAGTTACCAACCTGGAGAATCTAGTTGCAGTTCTTATATTCATCAGCTCTACTCTTCACCGTTTTTTTCCCCATTTTTCGTAGTTCATCTTGCCTATTCAGATGATAAGTCCAAGCAACAATCCCCTCAACACGTTTGTAAAGCAGCGTGGCCGCAAGTGCTGAACTGGTACAAAGATAATTCTCATTAACAACTGTCACAACACTCAGTACCAAACCAGAGATTTTTCAGTCTGTCACCTCAGGTCATAGATCCTATAGGCTAAACTGGAGCCTGGGTGAGATACTCAGGTATGGAATAATAAATTCAGCAAAACTTCATTAGCTTGGAGGTCAGTTCTTTACCAGTAGTCTCCCAAACCACTCACTATTGACTGAACTTGGTACATTTAAATCATAAAGGATATGAGAACTAAGATTTACCGCAATAAAACACTCACCTGCAATAATGCTATCTGGACTAATGCTGGGGTTTTGTTGTTGTTTGTTTTTTTAAATGGCACTTGACTCCCTCTCACATTGATACCGTAGCTCAAGGTCAGAATATATCCACTTCTCCCCAGAAAGTTTCCACACTTCAAACTCCAATTTCTCCTTCTACAATCCTCAAAAATGTCTTATATTTTGAGAGCTGCTGCTTCTTGTTGGAAAACCAACACACGATGTGCAGACAATAGCATAAATTCTGTGCACTCATTAACACTGTAAAGTCCTGGGATTGAAGTAGTGCAAAAGAAATTTTAAAAATGCATATAAACCCATATTACACAAACAAATAGTTATTAAACATCCCATTCAATTGCAATTACATATCTGTTTTCCTGACTGCCACTCCAGGACTTCAATCACTGTCCCTTAAGTCGGAACACCACAGTGCCTTTTAATTCTCTAATAAAACCTGGAACACTTGAAAGTAAAGAACAATAATTTAAAAAGCAATGTCCACTTCAGTAAACATTCCTAGTGTCAGTTTTTAAAATCCAAGACAATTTTCATTCCCAAATGCCTTGCTTTTTCACATATATGGCGATGAGGAGTTCAACCGAGTCTGCCGCTGAGATTTTACTTTTAGTATAGAATTTAACTGCATCCATTTATCTCTGTTACAGCCCTTCTGCCATCTGTGACATATCATATTTCTTGATTTCATCATCAGGAGATGCCTTGTTTCATGTGTTACCTCTTTATGCTGCTGTATATGCATTCCAATCACTGATATTTTACCACTAGGGAAGGAATCTTCTGATTTCAAGACACAGAGGGAGACTAATGACAGAGTCCTCAGCAGGACACTGCATCTCCTCGACACCAATCAGAGATTACATTTCCTCCCTTCCACTGCAGCAGGGAAGCACCGGCTGAGCAGTTCAGAGGATATCCAGGTAGCTTGGAATAAAACCCGGAGCCAATCACAACTGCCTACTGGACACAGCAGTCACAAAGAACTGGATTAGTATGCAGAGCAGGAGGAAGATGCAAGTTATTAACTCAGTCATCTGGATGCCTTATTAAATACTGGAGAGGAGACAGAACAGACAGAATATGATAAAAACAGTGTTAGAAAGAAAAAAACACCCCCCCTCTCCAAAGACAAAGACTAAATTGATTGGCACAGCTGTTTATGTACCAGTACCCTTAGACTAACTCCTCTGCTTATCTGTGTCTTCACACAGATTTCTTAGAGAGCCAGGAGGATACAACAGTCAGACCCCTTCCCAAATATGCCATCCTACATAGAAAGGGCAAGTGTTGGAAAGACAACGGCCTGAGACCCTCAGCCAAATAGCTTCCTCAACAAGAAAAAGTTGTCATCTTGTCTGGACAAGCTGAAATCTTGAGAGAGGCGCTATTCTTAGGTTGGCTGCACTCCTTCATAGCATGTCAACAACAATAAACATCTGCAACAAAGCATCAACACCGGCATATATGAAAAGGAACAAACCCATTCCTGAAATAACTGAGGAGGAGAAACATGCAGAGATTCTCTGCACATCACCTACAGAAGTCAGCTTGATGGTATAAAGAAAACCAAAGTCAGCAGTATAACTTGAAATGCTGCTATAACTAGAGTAATCTGATTAGGGTAGAAATATCATCATATGCGATCACATACAGCAAAGTCTGATTTCACTTCAGAGTTGTATGAACATAACAAGAACAGTTCTATGCAAACTTCATGTGATGAATTTTACATGCTAGCTGCAGGAGACACCTAGTTTGGGGTGTTTAAAGGAAGAAAGACAACGGGCAAAGAAGCTGCTATCAGTCATCACAGAAGATGATCTGGAAGCAATCAATTGTAACAAATCGTGATCAAAAGGGGTTTAGGTTGTCAGAGAGACAACCAGTCATGTAATGCCAAGACCCAAGTTTATTTTGGAATATTGATATGCAAACCTTAAGGGTAGAAAAAAGCACACAGAGCATGTAGATGTACTTTAGAAAATTCTAGTTATCTAAAGCAAGTCAAATAGTCACTTTCCGATCTGACAGTATCTATCATTGTTCAAACAAGCAGCAGGGATAACAGTAGCAGCTTATATGGCAGGCCACAGCTTTATTTAATCCCCGTAATATGAAACAAACTCTCCCAAAAAACAACCATCATCAGGCACACACTAGGTTTGGTACTTTGGCATAGGACAACTATACTAACCTATACTTCCATCTCAAGCCTTCTTTGTGTTCCCTTTACTCTGCAACACTTCCTTCTCACTTTCCAAAAGAGAAACAGTAAACTTGTAATGACTCTCCTGGGTGGCCTCCATCCCATCATATCCCTTACTTTTGTCTCACACCTTCCTTACCTTGCAAGTCTTGCATCAGCACCAACTAATATTTTTTTTTATTTCAAAGGCAAAAAACTATCACTTCCATTTTCCAGAAAAGATTCTCGTCATTTCCATATGGTGTAAAACCAAGACAAAACAAACCCCAAAACACAATACATTTATTTGATATACAGACTTCTGTTTAAAATAAAAGCCCTCTATTTTAAGTTGACCATTTAAAACCTTTTTTTAAAAACTACAATCGATGTTGTTGTTTCTTTTGAAAAAACAAAAGATCAAAAAATGCTGTAGCATCAAATCCCACATACTTAATTAAAAAAAATAATACTGCTTCACTAAAATATAGTCAGAAAAAAAATTCAACCAGATTTACCATCCATTTAAGTATACCAACAGCTGTTTTAAAATTTGTACAAGAGAAGCAACAGGTTTCTGAAGTTTTAGGATTATATTAATGTGCAGAAAAGTGTGTCTAAAGAACAAACAGGGGATGCAAACTCCAAAGAGCTCATTTGTGTATCAGTGACAGCTAGCAGGACAAATACAATTTAGCTGCTCACAGCAATATACATTTGCCACAACAACAAAAAACCCCAACACAATGTCTTCCCTAGTCCTTGCGAGGCAGAGTATCCTGTTTGTACCACTCTCCTCTTCCTCATTTATATTGGACAAGAGAATATTAAAGTTGTGGTCTGCTTTTTCCTCAGTTAATGTATTGCCTCTCTGCACACTCATGAGATGTCCTTGGCAACTAATGATTTACCTTACCTGTTCCAAAAACAAGCTGATTGTAATAAATTACTCTGGCTTTCAACACTACTTCTCCATCCATATGGCCCCTAGTACACGCTCATCATTTATCTACAAGGTTTTCTGAAACAAGTGGTGCTGGTGAAGGAAACATTCAGACAGTAAAATAACATTTCCATTTATTTACAAGAGGCAAGATTTTGAATGAATAATAAGCATTCATGCTAAGCTTCAATACTGAATGTATCCTAGGACTCATCAGTCACAAGTGTCTGGTTCCAACCGAGCCTCTGAAATTGCACCTTTTAAAATTATTTTTAGGCCAATCACTGAAATAAAGTGTCTACTACATATTACTTCACAGACAAGTGACAGCACTATGGCTGTAGGAACCAATACAGCAGGCATTAATAATGTAGACACTTACTATGATGATAAGACAATTTCAATTTCACACTTAAAATCATGTAAGTCCATGCCAGCTGCTGCCATTTCACACATGTACTCTTCATTGCTCAATTTCCCTATTTTCTTTTATTTTTTTTAGAACTTGTAAGCAAACAAAAGTGTAACACGATGCTTTACCTTCCTTTCACACCTTTGCCATATGAGCCTCAATATTTTGGTTGCTGGTGTGCTGCGTTGCATGCTTTGATACTACAGGTTTACTGAGAAACATGGAACAGAAGCTCATGCAATGCACAGACAGATCATTTGCAATGTATTTGGAGGGAAACCAGTGAGAGGGAGAAAGCGCAGTGTGAGCCATCTTCTTTCTCACACTTCTACAGATCATTACATAAACAAATCTAAAAGGACTAATAATATCTTTTACAGAAGTCATTCTAGGACAAAGAAATGAAAACTCTGATTCAATAAGAAACAGAAGGGATGGCTGTGATGCAGTTCTGTGACTATATCCAGAATAATTAAAGAATTAGCCCAAAAGCAAATAATGCAGTGTTTCAATTTTCTTAAACTCCCCATAAATCTATCTTGTGATAGTATTATTTACCAAACATCATGCCTTAAAATTTACAGTATCTAAAATAAAAATCAACATTTGTTTTACTGAATACTGTTCATCCTGCTACTACCGTTTTAAGTTTGAAAAGACATACAAAACAAAACACAACAAGATTCAGCTCTGCAGAGGCTCCACAGAAGTTTGGTACATTACATCAGGGACAAATCCTGCCCCTCAAGTTTGGTGAGCAGTCAAGCAAAAAAATCCCAACTCTACACACTGTCAGCCATACAGGCACGTAGACGGAATACACCTACAGCTCTCCAGAAGCAATCCAACCTAGAAAAAAAGCACCAGTCCCTTGGACAGCCTGGGAAGGTTAGCATGTACTCGCATGTGGTCATGGCAGCCCACCACCTACCTGTTTTGCTCACGTACTTGCTGTGAAAGGGCACAGAGCTCAGCACCATCTCAGGCTGCGGGTGTGGAGAGCAGGGTACCAAAGCACTCCAACTGCCTCAGATGTGCTGCTCTCAGACATCAGAGAGAAGATGCTGCTCTTCCATCAAAGAACAGAGTCTGCCCAGACATCTGAAATGGTGGTGAACACGACAGCTTCCACTGCCGGTGCTCCTCAGTGCCGACAGCTGTTTGCAGGCACCTAACGAAGCTCCCAAGCAACCTATATGGAATTTATAACGTAAAAAATTGATACAGGTGACTGGACCTTCTGTTGATAAGTTATATTAAACTATTCAAACAAGTTACACTCCAATCTCATATGCAGTTACTGTAACATAGTTCAGACTCATGTTTTCTATTTGCCACAAGAAAAACTGTTCAAATAAAGTTCACGTAAGCCTTCACATGAGAAGACTCTACGTCCTAGCAGATGTAAAGATCTCCTTTTATGCAAGGACTAATCCCACTAGTACCTTCAGTAAATTCCATATCATCTTTTATTACTTCTAAGATTAATAAATAGTCAGTTCATCCTGTCTACACTAGTTGAGCTCAGGTACTTCAAATGCCCTTTCTGAGCCCAAAGGCTTACCCAGCAGTCTAACTCTGCAGAACAATGAAGCTTTAGCTAATTATGCTAATTAATTAAACTAATTAGGCAACTTCAGCTAATGCATGTAAATGCAGCTGGTTTCAGAATATTTCATCTTAAAAGGCTAACATAATTCAGCATGACTGCAGGCAAACAGTCACTTTTTATATTAAGTGTTAAACAGCTGTAGTGGGTTGCTTTGCACAGGAAACTGTTGCTGTTTTACACTCCCACGGAGAGAAATACTCAGGGGACTCAACAGTACTTAACAAATCAAAAAGACTAAGCTCAAATCCAACACAGCAAAAGTGTAACTTGCACATCTACCTACTCTATGTGCCTTGCTGTCCAGAAAATTCCCAGCAGAATTTCACAGCCAACACTGAAGTCTAAGCTGTGATATTACTGCTATCATCCAGCTAGTTTTAACCTTAAAAAGCCTGATTTTGCCTTTGTGCAGGCAGAGGTCATAATCTTAACAGAGTCATGGGTCTATTTTTGCCTTACAGACCACAAATACTTTATTCGAGCTTTGCAAGCTAAATGATCAATAGGGAATTAGCATGATATAATACATTTTGGGCTTATATATTCAATTCCTTTTGGAGTAGAATATTATAAGTACTTGAGCGTTAAAAAAAGTATTAACATGTCTTTGATTTTGCTCACATAGAGATTAGCTATGGATTACTACTGTCCCTTGAAGGTCCAAAGGCCTCAAACATAATTTCTACTGCTAGGCTTAGCTTAAAGTAATAGATTCATTTGAAATCTGTCCATTTCACATTTTGGTAATCCATTCACTTTTGCGAAGTATACCTCCTCCTCATCTTGCTCCATAAAAGCACTCATTTAGATGACATTAAAAAAAAAACAATATCAATATTAGGGTGAATGAGCATAAGTCTAAAGAAAGTGAAAGTGGTAGAAAGAACACCCAAGCTGAACCTCTGGTCTACATTCACTTTGGATAATTACTAGAAGGATGAAAGGCCGACAGTCTTTAAAACTAGAACTTGAGACCATATATTTTGGTAGAAAAAACAAACTGAGGTCTTCACAAGAAAGAATTCAACATGACAAATGACAGCTATGATTAAATAAAACTAAGAGCAGCAGCATACTGGTAGTCTATCCCTTTTTTTTTTTTGCTTGCTGTTTACCTGATTTCCTTGTCATTAAGGAAATACCTCTTTTCCCGACATGGAACTGCAGTGACATTTGACATAGTAATTAAGAGAAGGATGATCATGATCAGCTGCCTTTGCCCTATTATGATTCACCGTCAATACACAGTTCATGACTCCAGCAGATGTTCATGCTTTACAGACTTACTGGGAACTTAAAGTCTTACTTTTTCCTGCCCTACCTGTATTACATGGAAAACAGAGAAACCATGGAATTATTAGCAGCGAGTATTAACCCACGTGGCACAATCCACTATACAAATTGACAAAAAATAAACTCTGCCCAACAGTTTTATTTCTGCAAGTCCAGAGCTATTTGGAAACAGGCAGGCTTGAACTCTCTTGACAAACAGCAGAAGAGCTAGTTTGAGCAAAGGGCTCTGTCAGTGCTGTTGGCTACTCACCCATCACTGACTACCCCTTCCAGTTAATACTTGGCTGAAATAATTCTGCTCTCAAAACATGAATCTGCAGTGCACAGGACAGAGGGTCACATATTTTAAGGAGGCAGGGGCAAACTCTGACCCTGAAGAAGCATTCATGAATTCCCCCCACCCCTCATGTCCTCCTGCCTGCCCCTACTCCATCTCCTAATGCTCCTTATGCCATCTCTCCTTGCATGATCATGGACTTCCCCATATCACAGGACTAATCCAAGTCAAGAGTAATCCTTCTCATACAAAGAGGAGCTTTTGTGTGTGTGCGCTTGTACAAGAGGGAGGTAAGACAAATTTAGAATTAACTGCCTAAAAAAGGTACTTTTTTTTTTTTTTTTAATAAAAGCACAACCAGTTTAAACTGCTTGGAAAATGAGGGCCTAATTCTGATACAGACTATTTCAGCTAAGGCAGTGAAAGTACAGTAATTAAAACTTGCTTTGTCAAAAGGCACCTTCAGTCATGCAAGAATGCAATCTCACTGCGCAGCTGTGAGGGCTTACAGAATATATGGCTCCTGGGCAAACGCCTCCTCACCCTGATCATCAGTTCCTGGGCTTCAAATGCTGTAGTGTTGGCTACACAACAGAAACCCACACGGGCTTCACAAATGTATCAGAGATTGGGTGCAGAAACTGAGGCCAGATGCCAGCTAGGGATTCTCAGGCTCTCCAGTTTGATGAAGAGTACGAGAAGGAGAAATAAACACATGAGGCTTTACAGACCAGAGAGATTCTGCTTGAAGCCTGCACCAAGTTTCATCAGAAACCAAAAGTTCACTTAACCTAGAAGAATCCAAATTAAACAATTCAGACTGTTAATTTTAATTAAAAAAATATCCAACAATCTCCAGACCTGAATAGGCCATGGTGAAAAAAACAAACAACCCACCTCTTTTCAACTGAGGGTTTGGGTTTCATCTCTCCTGCTTGCACTTACAAATGCTTAAGTTCTTAAACATGATAAAATAAAAATAAAATCCTGCTATTCCGACTTTCTGATGCACCCTGTCTCACACCATCATAACCACCAAAACAAGGTACTAACCTGGAGAGAATCTGCCAGAGTGTGCAAACCCTGAAGCAACTAGTACCAAGGTGGTCTCTGCTGCATTTCAAAACCCTTTTTCAAATACAGAGTTTTGACAAGGAGAATTTCTGAAGGTCAACACTTTAGGATATTTTACAAACAGTAAGATAAATACAACTGTTAATGCAAGACAGTGACTGAAACCTTAGTCAACTATGGATTCCACATAAAACACAAGTTAAAGTACTGTAAATTTATTCTAGTAACACTATTGGTCAAAAATAACAGGGGCACTCTTTCCATGAGAGCTTGTAGAAACAAACCACTGTCATCCAACAGTTCAGAAACTGCTTTAGTTTTGAATTTTTCAGCCAGTATTTCTAACTAACAGCTATATAATCAGTAACTATGCCAGTACATTTTACATCGTGACTTGACTGCTAATGTACCTGATCGCTATCTTATCTTATTTAAAAATCCAGGTTTAATAAGAAGGGAAAAGTGCTGTTTATGCTAATGCTTGAGAATGTTCTAAAGAAACACGCTATTGTTGGAACAGCTTTAACTCTTATAGCTCTCAACTGCAAAGCCCAATTCAGAAATAATACTCCTTACAGGTAATAATCTATTCTGGAGTTTTGATGCATGACTGTACCAGAAAAGAAGAAGAAATAATCGGGAAAGGAAGAAAATGGAAAGAAAGGAGAAGTGTGAGCAAAACCCCTTCATACTCTTACCTTATTCCAAAGGTACTTAAAAATAACATCCAGCTAAAATATGTCTTCCTTCTTTCTACATGATTTTAAATGCTCACAATTTCAGTATGTTCGCTACCTTTTTAATAACTCACACATACTTAGATATGCATCTGGAGTATGGGGAGGGTTGACGAAAAGGACTTATTTACAATACTTGCTAGACAGAAATGAGTCTGGCAGCTAACCTTTAAATTCTTGGACCATAATAGAAACAACGAGGAAAAAAAATACATATGTGACTTTGGCTGTCGGAGTCCAACTACTTAATTTTACTTGTAATTAATTTCCAGCAACAAAAGAAGATACAAAGGGCTACATATGTATTCTTTAATGTACAAGATTATAATTAATATAACTTCTATTTTAAATTTGCTGTTATAATCTATTAAAGAGTAACTAATTTTACAGCTTTCTAACGTGTAGCTCTTAAGCTCTAAATCATTGACCATAACTAATAAGCAGTGTAATAGCAGGAGTATCTGAAGTAAAACCACAGACTGCAATTCTGTTGATTGTAAATCATCATCATTTTTAATGCAAAAGCAACAGCAAATCTCTGTAATTACTGGGTGCATTTTGAATTACTTTTATGATTACTGCTCTATACCCATTAAAAATCCAAAACACTGAACTGCACAGGGTATAAAACTAGAATTATGATACACTACAAGCTATAATTGAAATCCATAAATTTCCTTACTAGTGTTCAAAATTATTTTGTTGCCAAGAATTGCAGCCCTGCAGAATTGACTTTAAAAACATTTACTTTATCTAAGAAAGTGGTAGTGGCAGGGACAGTAGTAGTTGCTTTGGGGTAATTAAAAAAAAAAAAAAAGGTAAAAACGTCAAGGATCAGATTTGGCACTCCTGCTTGTTTGTGCAATACATGTGGCTATCAAAATCACCAATTAAAAAAAATAATCTGCTCTACGTGCTAGAAGTAAAAACTGAAAACACCAGCAGTAGTATACCTGCAGTTTGGGCCTGTAATTAAAAACTTCAAGACGCAGCTTATGACACCTGGTATGATTTACCACTCACCTACAGCAGTGCCCAAGAACATTCCACAGAGTACTAAAGCACTGTATATGAATTTATTTTTAAAAACCCTGCCCACACACTACTTGGGCAACCTACTGCATTTCTTTGGTAATAAAAAAAGAATTAGCTTCTAGAAATATATGTTTTCTAGGAGGGGTGGAAAGGAAATCATAAAAATTAAATACCACATAACAGGCTTTAACGTTTCTAGATATATGAATGTGTGTGCTATTCTACCATCTCATAGAATGGTAGAATAAAAATTCATCTGGAACAAACCCTCATTCAAAAGAAGGGATAATAAAACCTTAGATGGGTGCAGAAAAGGGATAGCAGGATGTTAATGGATTTGGACAGCCCAATCTACAAGGAGAGACTGGAAGAGTTTTCCTTGTTTTAGTTATCAGAACAAAGCCATTGAAGACAGATGACTACTCTCATCATGCTGGTGAACCTGGGGTATTCCTTGAATAGGAACTAGTGTTGCAATTTCTCTCTACATGCAAGGAGATACACCCCTATTGGAGACCATGCACAGGTGGACAGGCACTGTGCTGCTGTTCTTTTTACACAGCAACCTACTTAAACTAAATCATCAATTTATATTTTTTTAAAAGAATAAAAAATCACTAATAAATGTGGGTTGGAAATTAGAAGATGGTTCCTATTTGAAGAGAGAATAAATTAAAAAAAAGATGACCCACAGTTTTGAGGATCTTGAAGTGCTTCTGTTAGGATGAATGATGGAAATAAACCAGTTTCCTAAATCAAAAAGGTTCTTCCACACCTACATACTGATATCCTTGTCTGCATCTGCTGGTCAACAAAGTTTATTTTAGTGTAGGTAACAATTGTTTTTCATCCTGGTGGGTTTTCCTAAATTAAAGACACTGAAGAAAAAAAATAAAAACCAGTGATAGACAATTTGCAGATCCATCCTGCAGAAACTCCAGGGACAGAATTTGAACAGGAGAAGGTATAAAGTACCCTTTGTTCCCCTCTACACCCAATTTTAACACGGAAATTTCTACATGACCAGATTACAACATCATATTATGAGCCACAGTCATGGTTCAAGAAGCATTCTTTAATCCAAAAGTCACTTTCTGCTGATTTATAACTTCCCCTAAATTATTTCCTGATTTTCCCAAAGCTTCAGGCTAGGAGCAGCCATGCAAAACACCTCCCCTAAAAGCAATACATTGAACTGTTTGTTTTCAGGAACAGCGATGCTGATGTTGCCCACTTTCAGCATATTTAACAATTTCAGCTATTTTAAAAATAAATTGTTGAAAATGCTAAAACTGCGTAAGTATATGTAGATGAATGTGTGATTCAGCAATTAAGTATAATTGTCCCGTATGCTGCAGCTTTCCCCCTTCACATTACGATCAGTGTTTGTGAATCAAAACAAACTCAGTCCATTAGAACAACAATGCCAACAACACTTAAAAATACTAAATGGGTTCCCACTGCATTAACCGGAAGATCCGCTGTTTATACAAGTAGGGAATAAGATATACAGCACTAGTGAGAAGCAGACACGGGGATGCTGCTTTTCCTCATCTATCACTTCCATCGCTAAGGCTTGAGGAAACAAGAGTCACTTGGCTCTGGTTTTCTCTTGCCTGTGCATTTAAACTCTCCAGAGCTTTCCCATGTCCTCGATTCCTTTCAGCAGCACATCTCTCCCCACAGTTACATTACTGTGCTACGTTTCAAGATGCTGTGCATATGACTGAGTACTTATTTTAGAGTCAGGAAAGGATTTCTTCTCATTAGGCCAAATGCTTAAGGTACCACTAGTAGTGGTCAACCACTCTTGCTTCTGCCTTTTGCAACACCACAGCAGGTAGATCCTCACAACATATGGCTGTCATGCAGTGCAATTAATAGAGGAAGAGCACTTCCTCAGAGATAATGGTATCAGAGATCTCATTACTGGACCACCGTTGACAGAAGAAGAGATTTACAATAATCCCACTGCGACTCTCCCACATAAGGGACAGGTTAGGTGTGTTTAAAAAGGGATGAAGATCCTGGGGAGTAAAAGCATGAATGATGAACTCCTGGCAAAACAACAGCACAATGCACAATGGGGAGGGAAAGGAGAAGGCACCTTTTGTCTGCACAGAATGAAAGCAAGCTGTGGTATGCCCTGTAAATCTGTTCCTGTGTCAGTCATTCAATTGCCCATATTGTACAGCAGGCTGCTGCCAGGCCTGGCCCTGGCACGTTGCATAAACTTGGGCAAACTAATCTACTGTTTCTGTTTGGTTGGTTTTCAGTCTACCCTCTCTAAAAAAGCCAAAAAAACCCCAAAAACAAAAAACCAAAAACCAAAACCCACAAACAAACTGCAGGATACCTGTCTGCCCATTGCCAAACCTACAAAAAGTCTATGAAACCTTCTGAGGTCTTGATGCAAGAGGAAAAACGTAGAATAGCAGAGACTCCTTCAGAAGAACCAATGCACCCAGTTATCCAGAGGGAGCAAGGGAGGGAAGGGGATATCCTTGCAAGTACATAGTAAAATCCTAAAGGCCTGCAATTAAAAGCGACATTAGTCCTACCCTTAGTGACCCTGAATCAGGTCATTATGTATGCAGGGAGACACAGAACACGCACATTTTTTATGTGACATGCCCAGTAGGAAAAGTGTTTCCTACAGTTTATACTTTTGAGTCAGACTAACATAGAATAAAGATATTTCTGAGGCTTGAGAAAATCATGATTCATGTGTGACCCAGGCATGTTATAATTCTCCTCATCTACATCCTGAACAACAGGATGGATGCCACACTGCATTCAATACACATCAGGCCAGATCCTTGGCAGCGACCAAAACACACACAGCGCTTCCCAGGAGATGATTTATGCAAGTGTCTCAAGCCCTTCCTTCTTCACAGACCCTGTTTTTGCACGTACACATTCCTGTAGTGCCTATGGATGAACTCTCCTCAAGCACAAAGTGCTGTAGTGCAGCACAGCGTCATCCTCGGTTCCCTCTATCCAACAGAAAACTAGCAGGAGCTGAAACGCAGAAGGGACACAGGTGCCTGTGCCTGACAAAACCTTGTCTATGTAGAGGCAAACAGCTCTAAAAGGAGTTCACCTTACGTGTTAGGTTTATGATCACTACTAGACCGGTAGCACGGGGCAGGGGAGGGGAAACAGGAGTGCACACAAGGAGATGGGTCTGCTGTGTACCAAGAAAGCATGGTACCCTCTCCCAAAACTGGTGGTGTACGCGACCAAGAGCAGTTACTTTTTGGGTAAGAGAAGGTAACAGAAGGATGAAACAAACCTGTATTGTTGGAACAAGAGTATGATGCTGCATAGGGAAAACCTTATCGATCCTCACACACAAAAATTCTTTTGTTTCATGAATCAAGAAGTGACAAGATATTTAACAGTCAACACTGACTTGTCACTAATTAATTATGTCAAATCAGCCTAATCTCTTTGTATGCCAGACAAACATACATCCCAGGAAAAAAAGGAAATAAGTAGATGCCAAAGTTCTTTACTTTATTACATGTTTTGATACTGTTTCACAATACATTTATTTGTGTTAGCAAACTAGGGAAGCACTGCCTAAATGACAATAACACAGGATTACAAAACATGAGGAAAACCACATTTACAAACAATCTATGTCAAAATTTGAAGAGGTATCAAGAGAAGGCTTGCAGGGGGCTGTCCTCAGTACATCAATAATCATTATTTTTAGTACCAATTTGGGTAGTAAAACAGAATTTATTTTTTTTTATATCAGCAAGCCACATTCAACTGGTTGGAGCATTAGCACACAGGAGGCCAGGCTTAGACTTTAAAATGGCCTTAAACTGGAGGGAGAGGGAGAGTCTGGTAAACAGAGAGATGTTATTCATCAGGGACAACAGCAAGAAAGCACACCTGACCATGAACCATTACATACACCAATAATGGGAAACAAATGGCTCGCTCTGCTACCTAAAGGTCTCCGGGCCTCCTGTGGATCCAAGGCACAAGTCAGCAGTATCATAATGTTACAAAAATGGGTAACAGCCATATGGGAGTAAATGAATCAAATTATCAACTGCAAAGAGAGTAATTTATGTTCTGCCCAACACCAGCAAGGCCCCCACTGGGTTATCATGCCCAGACCCCTTCAGACCAACAAGGGAGAGAGTACAGAAAGGACCAACTTCAAAGAACGAGAATTGGTCCAGAAAGTGTAACACAAAAGGAGAATTAATGAACCATCCTCTCTATTTTAGCAGACATTTAGGCAGGACTTAGTAGTACCCTCAGGTAGCTAAAGCTTGCTGCCAGAGGAAATGGAAAACACCCTCTACTCTCCCTGCCCCTGGCAGACATGGCAAGAAGTAACAAGATAAAGCTGTTGATTGGAAGACTTAGGTAAGATACTAGGAAAAAAATTCTAATGGCAAAGAGAGCTTAGCATTTTAAAAAGGTTAATAGCCAAGATAAGATCACCATAGTGCAACCTCTGTAAAGTTAGACAACTGCTTGTCAATCAGTAGCTTCAACACCCAGCTCACACTTGAGGAAAACACTTGTTACTATGTCACCCCATTCAAAGATATTGGACAAGCATTTCAATCACAAAAATTACTAACAGTTGGTACTACCAATTAGCCAAACAGCAGAAAGACATTTCACTGCTGCTTCTGCTCTTTAGAGATACACAGTTGCCTCTGTTGCATGTATTTGTACAGTGGAAAAGAAGTTGCATAAAACTGCAGGAGCCTTTCTCTAAACATATTCTTCAGCTGCAAGCTGTCTAAACAACACCCAGAGCTACAATTTAAACACGAACCTAACAGAATAAAAGAAGCTTTTCTTTTTCAACTTTTTCTTGTATTTAAAAGACACTGACAGTATTTGGAAACCCAACGTTTAAGTATTCTTTACACACAGTTTTGGGAATATAGAAAGAAAACACCCTTAAGAGTGTTATTCACATACCCTTTTAGGCCTTTTTCCCCCCAGGCTAACAAAATGGTCTACATGGGCACAAGCAATGATCTAACAGGTCTAAAAATATGTTTATCAGGAAAGGGAGTAGGAGCCAGAGATTCTGAAGAAATAGTGAGTGTATGGACAGATAGGCAGCAACTTCTCTGAACACATCACTTTAAGTAA
The DNA here is from genome assembly GCA_035590275.1 of Ibycter americanus. Taxonomy (NCBI): domain Eukaryota; kingdom Metazoa; phylum Chordata; class Aves; order Falconiformes; family Falconidae; genus Ibycter; species Ibycter americanus. The sequence goes on along the minus strand of JAVJGI010000062.1, from coordinate 44,568,676 downwards.
ATAACAGGACATTAGTTACAACGTCTGCCAAATTTCCACCTTCAGGATTGACTGCCCATGTAAGTAAACCAATCTACCCATTTCCAAACAAATCCCACCATTTCACCAAAGTCAAAGTTATCTCCTCCTTGGGGCATACAGCTCCAGAACAACACGATGTAAATGTAAACTTGCAGTCTAAAAACTTTTTTCTCAACCTGGCTGCTCTTGAGATTTCTTTACTACAGCTCATACCACCTTTCCAAGTTTAGCTCCTCCCAGGCAGTTTAAGATCAGTAAGGCACCAATAATTAATGTATGGGATTACTCTTCTTAAATAGGCTAAAAATCCTTTTGAAAGGGCTATACAGCATCAGTAAATAATAACAGCACAATTATCAACTTTTTCCATTTCTTGCCTTCTACATATTTCTCATGTACCAAAAAGCATGTCATTATTAGTGATTACATTTTCTGTTCCCCTTACTTCTAGCTGAAAAATGGAAAACCATCCAGAATTTCACCACACTGTTTGACAGTCTAGGACTCACTTCACAAGTCTCCAAACTGGAAACAGAAGGCCTGGGGGTTGGGGGAAGAAGAAGAAAAGAAAGAAAAGAAAGAAAAGAAAGAAAAGAAAGAAAAGAAAGAAAAGAAAGAAAAGAAAGAAAAGAAAGAA
>JAVJGI010000062.1:44555825-44567918 GCA_035590275.1 Ibycter americanus | reverse complement strand
AAAAGAAAAGAAAAGAAAAGAAAAGAAAAGAAAAGAAAAGAAAAGAAAAGAAAAGAAAAGAAAAGAAAAGAAAAAAACCCCAAACCCTTAGAAAAGAGGCACAGATCAATTTAGCGGTATTTGGATGGCAACATTAACTGGGGGACACCCACAATCCCCACAATCTCAACAGCTAATTTCAAAAAAGACTATTACCAGTTCATGAAAATAGAAGCTAATAAATATATGTTTAAAGAGCCATTTAGATCAAGGCAAGGTTTCAACCAGAAACCACGATGGTTACATATTTTGATTTAGTACTTTGAGAGCAGAATTGTAGATCCTCAGCAAAAACCTCAGTCTGTTCCCAACAAAATCAACAGCAAAATTTCCACCGACTTTCATGACAGGAGGTAACAGGTTCAGACCCTATGCACCTGACAGAGTTTACTGCAAACATGCTTTTACTTTTGAAAATCCTACTATAGAAAAGGCAACTGGTAACGCTGCTTAAACTGCAGAAGTTTCCTCTTGTATCAAAGCACTATTTACCTACTGACATACAAGTTTCAGTTAGATATTCTGCACAGACGTCTCACTTCCAAGCAGCTAGCAAACAGACTGCAGGGAAGTACACAAAGACAAAAATTCAGTGCTGCAGTCTGTTAAGAAAGCATTACCAAATCCCTGAAACTAAAACCTAAATACTCATTCCTGCCCCTAAAACCACGCAATATAAAACCCGTACACACTGCTCTGTTAACATATTACTCTTTGCCTGTGTGATATACATAATCACTAGTAGATAATTACTATTCAGGTAACTATCTGAAAGAGTCTGCAGAAAAGTTGGGTGGTTTTTTTTTTTTTTTTTAAACACAACACTTCATAAGACAAACCTCCACTAAAATAAAGAAGCAATCAAAAAGCAATGACATTTAGAATGGAGGTTTTTTATCTTTTGTCAGCAGCAGCCAGAGAAGTAAAACAATGTATCAGCAAATGGTAAGGACGGGAAAAAGAAAAAAAAGCAGCAGGAAAAAAAAAATAAAAGCAAGCTTGTACTACTAAAGAGCCAAGATAAGTTCTTAGAGGGACTGGCTAAAGCTGCAAGATGTTACTGAAAACACCTGAATCGTTCTGAAAGCCATTCTGAAGACACCATCTCTAAAAGTTCATAACAGAATTTAAACACCACGTTTAATTTGAAGGAAGAAAAATGCCACCACTTCAGTTAAAAATAGCACACCTTGAAAATTTTAAATTAGACACTTATGAACAGAAAACTATCAAGTACATGAAGCGTATATTCATACTGCACAAACTATCAGGGGAAACAACAAAAAAAAGGAAGATTAAGTTGGAATGTGCTAAGTAAAAGGATGACATTGGTTTTGTCCAGTTGTACAGAAATTTCAAATTAGAGAAAGACATATTTCCACTGTAAATATGACAAGGGAGGCAAGGAGAAGATAAGGAAAATCAGCTCTTGAAATTCCTTTACTACCTTTGCCTTGAATTTAATTCATATTTATTAAAAGTATGAAGCTATTTCTCATTAAGAAGATGTTCATTTCCTTATCCCTGTAGGAAGAAGTGTGCTCAGCATGAAGGAATTTCTACCTTATTTTCCAAACCTAGATCAATACTATTAACTATTACATCAATTTCAGCTATTGAAAGATCTATAAGACAAGTACTATGAAAACAATTAGTTCTCCTGGACAAATCTGTGCTCCTTCCAAAACCATCACACACAGAGGAAGGATATACTGCAACAGCTTATTTCCTCTTAGACACCATAGGAATTGATTTAATAAATTCAGTGGTTGCATAAGCAGTTCTTTTTAACATACGTAGGATTAGAATATAAATTCTCTTTTAAGTAAGTTTCCTGCTCTAAGGTGAAATAATTCCTTAGGGAAACACCTCAATCCTTTACAACTTCCTATATAGGTGAATTAATACTTGCTACTGAAGGCTCATACAAAAACCACCCGCTTTTGTAAGTGATGTAGTATTTTGTAAAATACACACCGCCCACACTATCACATACTTGCTACAGTATCAGTACAAGCCAATTTCAACAAGAGATTCAGACTACTTCTAATTACAGTAATTTCTGCTTTCATTGATATGCATAAAACTTACCTATGACAAATGGTATTGCAGGTTATCTAAGCACCCTTGGAAAAATATCCCAAACTGGTTCAATCCTACGCAGTTTTACTCATGCTTCTAGAAGTAAATGACCACTGAAGCCACGAGCCTGGAAGTCTGCATAAGCAAGCCTGGCTCAGCTGATTTCCGTTGATACCTGAGAGCAATTAAGTCAGTTCCTTTCAATTTGCAGCATGTTCATGCCTTTCTATCAAAAAGAATAAAATCATTTTCCTGGGGAATTATTGCATCAGGACCCAAAGTACTACTGAAAGGAGAATTTTTCAATATTGCTTCAAACACTGAGTTTTTAGACCACAAATCTGGGCAATAAAATCAGGTTTTTAGGATAATTTTGCCATAACCCTTGCTAGGGATACTAATGTTATTTCTTAAAGTGATGCAAAAGGGGCAACTGGGGTTTTTTTTTTTGTTTGGTTTTGACATTATTGGCAAGGACACACACACATTTTGTTACTTCTAGTCACTGCCTGCATGAAATATGTCCTTACTGTATGTAATTTTTAGAGCTGGACAGAAACCAGCTAGTGATATTCTTGTCAAACTTCCTCTTGCTCCATCCTACTCCACAAGCTACAGAGCATTATTTTTACCACTGTGTAAATACCAAGTATATGTGAAAATCCTCTCTTGACAACACTTTATTTAGAAGTTATCATAGGAAAGTCCAACAAATTTTCTTCACATGAAAATAACAAAGCAGGTGAAAGCAAAATCACTCTTTTTCCAGATCTCTTGGTAAAATTTCAGTCACATTTCCTTATTTTTTGTTTTTCTCCTTTTCAGAATGTTAACACCTTAAAATGAGCAAACCTTTTTGGTTAGTAATTGCCACAGTTCTCCTTATTAACCCTTGAATTTCTTCAGATTAGTGTTTTAAAACGAGACTTCCTTGTGATGTTTGGTCTGATATAAGAAAGAATACAGACTCAGAGGCTGAAAATAGTCACTCATTCTTATCTTTAAGGTAAAATTTTAAGTATAGGAACTGGCGTGTGAAGATTGTGACAGACCTTCTCAAGGTCAAATTCAATCCTTCATGATTCTTTATTCTGGTACTTCTCATTTCCTAGCAATGGAAAAACCTCTGCTAAACTAATAGCTGGATATTTAGGGCAAAACCTTAACTACGAGATGTACAAATCGTCAGAGATGCATTTGTAAAAAAATTTTCAACACAGTACAACACAAGCAGCTACTAGTAGAACAAGTTTAAACAAAATTTGAAGAAAAACATTTTGGCAACCACTAAACAATTGGACAAGATTTCAGAAATGCTGCAATTAGAAGCAATTATCATGATCACATGATTAGCACTAAAAATCATGCCCCAAAAAAACTTTCTAACATTTTTATATTGAACTCATAACTTTTGATGAGGTTACATCTTATTTTTTTAACAGTACATTCAGTCTTGCTTCAAAAAGACCAATGCAGTCCCATAAATACAGTCCCATACATATGTTTGAAATCTATAATACATCCTCCTCTTCCTAGATCAATCCCTTCCTTCTGCCACAATACTGGGGCCAGAGGGACTTTGGATAACTGCAGCCTGTGGCATTTTTAAGATTGAAATTCTTAAAGTGGAAGTCTAGAGCTTTACTTTTATGAGAACAACCGGGGCTCAGCCACCTGTGCTGATCAATGGGAGGGCAGCTGGGGGCACTGACAGCAAAGGAGAGAGAAGTGATGGCCCCAGTCTTCTGAGTGGGACAGAAAGCTCCTCTTCTCATCAAGAGCATGGGGGAGGAAAGAGGAGGATCCAAATTACAGCCTGAGACTCAGGGGCAGCAGGAGAGAGAGATGGAATGAAACACACACAGGGCTTGGAATGGGATGGGGTGTCGTGGGGTGGGATCAAGTGAGAAAGACACAGCATTGTCTCAAGCTGTACAAAATGGTATCACTGCATCAGTTCTGTCTGTCCACCCAAAGAGATCATGGGTAACACTCCTCAGTTTTGTTGAGTGAATGCAGATGGGGGAGAAAAAGGTTAGGGAGACCTAAGGCAAAAGACGTACATTCTCGGGTGGGAAAGAGATTGCTCTTAGGGAAGAAGATAGTGTGTCCTGAGGCAGACTTAGGGGAAATGATTTAGGAGGAGTCAGGGAATGGGTAGCTCTAGGGTACACAGAAGGCTCTGGGACAGCAGAGTTGGGAGATGTGGAGCCCAAGGGACAGGAGTTTGCTAGAGCAGAAGAGTTGCTCCCAGCAAGCATCTCTGTCCACAAACCAAGGGCACTGATGCAGAACTGGCACCCACTCCTCATTTTGGTTTTCGAGGTTTTTTTTTTTCTCTGTGGAATATTGACTTACTGAGATTTTGGTTTATACTGGCTTTTAGCCTTCTTCACAGCATGAATAGCCTAGCTCCAGCTCTCAGCCACTGAAGTTCTCAATGTCTTTTTCTGCTAATAAAAATATTTCCTTCCGTGCATGTGAGAGCAGGGCCAAGTGGCCACTTAACTAACTCTGGGAAAAAAACAGTGCAAGCTTTTCTTAGTCCCTGACTGAAAGGCAGGATTTTTTCCAGCTTTTTAAGTCTTTTCTTAACCAGACCAAATTTACTGTGTGGTTTCTGAGGTACAGACATCACAACTGGACTTAATTCCCCCATAAAGTTCTGACTGATGTCATATGCAGTGACAACACCACATCCCTGCTTCAGGGTGTGGATCCTCAAAACCAGTGCAATTCTTCTTGGGAAAAAAATAACTTGTGGAAGTCATACACTTGTACCTGGTTGTAAGTTTCATCTGCTACATATTATGGCCATTTCTCCCCAGTTTTAAGTTACTGAGAGGGTAGCTATAAACAACTATGTGTACTTGATTCCAGCTAAGTGCACATTAGTGCAGATTTCAGAGACTACCAAACATTTACTCTAGTGCAAACTCATAAGATCTGTGCTCAGAAGCCTGCCTTGCTAGTGTTCAAGCTGCTAACGGAGATATTTAAAGCTCTGAAAAGTTTCAACTTCTTTTTTTTTTTTTTTTTTTTTTGCATGCTACTACTGTATTTACTGCTCACGTCACCCTGTTCTCACCCACCACAATCACAGTCGGTAACGGTGTGCTTGTTAGCTGATGCAAATTTGAACACTTCACGCCAAACTCAGCATCAAATGAAATCACTGGCAAAACCTCCACTGACTACACTGGGAATGAGACCAACTGGAGGAGCAAGGCTCCCGTGAGAGGCATGCATCGCTGTCATTCACATCCTGCTGAGTTTGTGAGAACCAGGATGAGATACTATTTTACAGCCCTTCTACTTGTGTTTCATGTGACACACCACTAGTCTTTTGTTTTGCAAAATCATAATAAAAGTTTTTTACTATCTGCAAGTAACAAACTGAAGAGGCTGGATGAGTCACTGGAGACGGTTTTGGGCCAGCTCAGCTTGCAGACTGCCAGTGTCAGGGAAGGTTCACCCGAATCTCCCCTTCCTGCTGCACAGCCGGTCCCAAAATAACACGGCAGTGCTAAACATAGTGTCGCCGTGCTCTTTCAATAAACGACAATTCCTGCAGCGTGTACACGCCACCACATTTGTCAAGATAAGCACATCAATATGAGATGTCATATTAGCCTAGACAAAGAGATTGAACCAGATAGCTTTGTCAAACACCAAGCAAAGGGGCTCATTGAAACTGACAAAGCAAGAAATTTCAAAGTTGAACCTACCAATGTAGTCTTAACTCATTCCATCCTCTCCGGCTTTGGAAGAGTCTCAGACTAGTAAGTGAGCTCCTGTAAGTGATACAATAAATTCATTCCTAATCTGCAATAACAATATTCCTGTCACTTCAAACCCCTCTGCTGCACTTTTCAGAAATTCTGTAATAGCTGTTAGTATGTTTCAGATTACACATACGGATCTACATACCTTAGTGGATAGGGGCTGTTCATAATGACATATGCACACAGGGTACAACTAACAGGCAAAATTAACGGGCATAACTAATTGCCATATAGCCAAGTTACTGGGTATTCCTTGATCATTTTTCTGTTACTTACACATAAGGAAGTTTACTCCTAATCGTAAGGTAATGGACAAAGATGCTGCAGTAGTGGGTCCCAACGCTTCATCTGTCTGAAGTTTTTCATTACTTTAGGCAAATTCTTCAATTTCACATCTGAAATCAGGGACAGAGCCGACCTATATATTATGGTATATGTGAGACAGTGATATTGGTCATGAACAAAACTAGAAATGTGGTTTGCGAGATTACTCTGTTGGTGAGGAATTATCTTGGTTTCTTCAGTATTCCTCACACATGGTGGTGTGTATGGGCTTCAGCATCCTACGTCTGTCAGAGACAGAAGCTCTGGGGGTTGGGGTATCAACAGAAATATTTTTCTTAAAATGTGTTCTCTCCTCAGAAAGAGTTATGATCATCAAATGTCTTTAAAACAAGACAGGTTTATAAGTGTGCAGGAGTGAAATTGGTAGTTAGACTTTTGCCACACCACTGCTGGTGTCCCTGTTGAGGTGCAGTACACACACAAAACCTTACATGATGTGAGAAAATTCAGTTCAGCTTTGCAGCACAGAGTTCTGACTGAATCATGTCTTTTGGGGGAAGAAAAAGCCTTTGGGGAACCACAAAAAGCCAAGCATTTCTCTTTTGCCAGGGGCCTGTAAGTTTAGCTTTTCCTTCAAACTTAGAGCCATGTGGAGGACGAAGGAAGGATCACCCTCCCGGGGCAGCTGCTGCCACTCGCAGTGGCAGGCTGCTCAGCCCCACACTCCGAGCTGGGAACCACACGCTCCTCTTCCCCTCTGCCAGCCCCCACCATGACCAGAGCTGAGAAAATACACTGAACACGACCACAGAAAGAGGGGAGAAGGCTGAGGAGTTGATACCGTCCTCTCTCAGGACGCTGCCTTTAAAATGCCCTATGGGATCTTCCGCCCCTCAAAACTGAGAGATAATGAAACCCAGGAAGATTTACATTCAACACTTCCAGAAGAGATTGAGTACACTTTAAAATATTCAGGAACAATTCAAATGCAAATATAGCACAGTACTGTATTACTCATATTCTGCAATATTTTGCCTTAATGGTCTGATTGGAAGAAGATCTTTTCCAATTTGTTTTGCTATGAGTTTAATAAACCGGGACTTTGAAACAACTACCCAATATACAAGGTGCCATATTTCCTTTAAAAGAAAACAGAGTTATGAAGTCAAAGGCAAATTCAGTGGTTTCTTATATAAAATACCTTTTCACTTCCTGAACATTGCCTGTAGCTTTGCTAATTTATTGCCATGAAAATATTGTTACTACTTAATGCACTAGAACTTTTGTCAATAGGCAGCTTTCCCCAAGGCATATTTGAGAACACTCTGCTAATCAGAGTTGATACAGTTATTCCAAAGCAGCCAGGTCTTTAGAAAAAGGTTCATGTTTAATTCTAGCATAGGTGAGTGTTGCCATTTCTTCAAAGCACAATATTTTTAATTCACTGAATTCACTTCTGTAGATATCTAAAGTGCTGACTACATTACATTACCCAGCCCCAGACTCAGCTTGAAGCAGTGTATTTCAAAGCAGTATTGCTGGCATCTTTACCTCTTAATATTTAACTTATGTGAAATATTCCTCATTTTGTAGTGGCAAGGATTAAACAAAGATTTAATCAGAACCACAAATCTGTGCTATATCATCAGCACAGAACTTAAAAAAATGTGGTTGGGTGTTTAAGCAGATACTCACTTGGATCTGACTTCTTACTTTTCTACATCTGCTTGAACTCTTGAGATTATGACCTCAAATGCAGCTGAATTTTTAGTGTTTGTTTTCCAAGCATGCTGATAATCATGAACAGCACAGTGAAAGACAATGAGGTCACGTAGATATACATATGTCACACTACAGTTTTAGTCTCTCTAATAAAAATTGAAATCTACATGAGTAAAACTTTACTGAGGCTAAGAAAATCATCTTAATTAGTGTGGGAGCTTTTAATGCACATATGTTTTTAGTGATTTTTAGTGTATTTGCACTTCTCTGCAGGTGAAAAACTGAATAAAGTTCCTCAAGAAACAGGTCAGGCCATTTATTTCAATTAGAAATAGTAATGAAATTCCAGTAAACTATTAAATGTCACTTAATCTATATTTGAGATAAATAGAATACTTAATTTCTCTTGACATGTTGCACAACAAGGTATCCTACTTGTCTTTTTATTGACAAAATCAGTGTTCCTCTGCTTTCTCTACCACAGTGACATTTAGTGACATTACTGCTGCTCAAACCCAGCATGGACACAACCTGTTTTGCAATAAGCCCACCAAGGCAAGAAGTGTCTTCATATGGAGGTAAAGGCTCAGTTTCCTCTGATTCAGCTGGCTCAGGTCAGTGCTGCGTTCTCCTTCATTCATGCTCACTGGAACCTGGTGGGGCTGCTCATTTTGGTTTCGTTCTGCCACCACTTCATTCCCCAAAACTTCTACATGGCAAAATAATATTAATACTATTCCTACACTGGGCATAATTAAGTTCCTAATTAAGGACAGAATTACCACCATCAAGGATAATTTTTTTAAGCAGCTAGATGTTTTGAGATGACACAGATGTTTCACTTGACTCAGAAAGGTACCGTGGGTTCTTGTTTGAAGGGCGTTCAATCCCATCACCTCCACAAGAAGTTACTCAGATATCTGAGACTTACAAGGCTATCAGCCAGCCACTGCATGTGTGAAACTAAAACAGAGAGCTGTGACTATTAAGAAGCATTACCAACATGGAACAAAATCTGACTTCTGTAGAGTTCTTCTCAGTTACAGTTACATTCCTTGGCTTATACCTGAAAAATATATAAGATGCAATTTCAGGAGGTGAGGCCTTGTTCTGATTCTCAATGGAAATAATCAAGATGGCTTAAGATAATTCTCCATGTCTGAAGTCACCCCCACACATGGCTCCAATTCAAAGTTTGCACATATTTAAGAGATTTATATTAAGCTCTGCTAAGTAGTTGTTAGTAATTTTTGCTGACTGTAATCAAAGTTGAACTAAAATCTACCATGCCAGTACATTTCTATCCTTTCCACTCTGTTGTTTCACCCTTCAACTGAAAACACAGCAACAACACTGGAAGGATAGCAAAAGGATGCTTTTAGCATCTCTACAGCCACATCCAATACTCATTTCTGATCTTTTGACACATCTACAGCTCAGGCAGCTAGCAAAAGGCTATAAACAAGACAGAGGAGCAGCACTTCCAGTTCTCAGGGATATTTTCAAGTAGAACTCCAAAACTGTCTGAGAACCACATAACTGAACACATGAAGTATTTTTCAGGAAACAAGTAAAATCCATATACATATGCATATTCATACATACACACAAGTATGCTCCTCCATTCATAGACACTACTTTCCATTCATAGACACTAAGAGGAAAAGATGATGGCATTCCCCATGTAAGCCATAAAGGGAAGTAGGAGGCTAGTTAGCAGCTCGGCAGCACCAGAAATGCAAATGGACATCAAATAGGTCAGTGTCTAATGCCCTACTCCAGAATATCCACTGACCATCTGTAGATGGACATGTGATAAATGTATTAGAAAATGACACAAACCTCAAGCTGCTTCTTTAATCCTGTGCACAGCAAAGAATACATCCAATTTCTTTTGATATGCAGAATTCTGTACACTGCATGTTCCATACAAAAAGTATAATACATGTTTCTTAAATTATATCCACATTTTTCTAATCTGTTTTTTTTTAAAAAAAAGACACAGTTATGGCTCTTTTCCAAATGAAAGAATACAGTATGTTGTTTTTCTTGCTTTAAACAACATCCAATGAATAATGTACAGTGACATGATCTTTTGCTATTCCCTTTAAGCTGTTTTGGAGACGGATTGCTACGGTGGGTGGCATTCAGAATAACACATGTTGAGCAACACACTCAAATTTTGCCAGCTTTATGGTTTCTTACAACATGCTATGATGTGAAGTGATTCACAATGAGGAGATGGAGAAAGTTTTTCTATTACTGTAAAAAAATGATGTTATATCCATTTATCATCCAAAATAAATACACTGACACCACAGGCTGAAATAAAACTAGGAAAGTAAGCTTGGTTCCTCTTTCTATTTCAAAATACTGCATTTAGATTTAAGCCAATTAAAGCTGAGTGATGCTTTCTGTATAAGATGAGCTTGCCCTGACAGTTAATCCACACTATTATCAGACCAATCAAATTAAAATAAGGTGACCTAAAGAAGAAATCAACACCAAAGATTTCAATTTCTTTGATGTTATATGCTAGCATCTTAGAAATTTTACAATTCCTATGGAGAAGGTATAGAAAAGGGAAGATAGAGGATCTGCTTGGTAAGACAGAACTGGTGACTATGAATATACACAAACTCAAAAGGAAGAAGTGAAATGTAGCTGTGGAGGTGGGCAATGTGCTGCAGCTACACTGATAAGCCAGAACTTCCATAGCAGTTCTTTTATGTAAGACATGTAATGGTAATTTCAGAAGGATGTCAGTCCAGTGATGTATCACTTCAAAAGGGGGGTGGGGAAATCTCTCCAAAATGATACCATAACTTTTGAAAGATGCTGTACTTAGACTAGATGTTCATGGATGTTTGGTTAGATTAGACTACTATCCTATCAGATTTGATACACTGTCTCTGACAATGTCATTAGCCAGATGTTTCAGGAAAAGAGAACAAATATCTCAAACCAGGCAACTGTGCTGTACTTGAAAGTGCCTAGTGGCCCTGGGTCACCAAACTGTTAAAAAATTGGGAGTCCTGAAACTTACTGTTCTCTCAGTCTTATTATCTGCACCTCCTCATTGTTCTCCAAGCTGAATTTTACTCATTATCCTCACACCCAGATCCCCTACAGCAGATAATTAATTCTCAATTTTAATTCCTCACATTTCTGTAAACCCAGAACAGCAGACTTCCCCATCACCTTCCTTCAAGTACCCACAAGTTGAAGGTCAACTGCAACTGCTCAATCGTTCTGAAAAATCAGACCTCAGATCATTAAAGAAAATATAGGCAACTCCAGTCATCAAACAACTTTGAAGCACTTAATTCTGAACTCTGAAGCAACCGTGCATTATAATACTCTATTTTCTTTCACAAAACATTTTCTCCTCCATGCCACTATCCATTTAATTCTATTACTTTATTTATTCTACATACGGTGTTTTCAGCAGGAAACCCACAGAAAAGTTTAGACACAACATTTTCTATCTTCCAAACCACATTAATCTTACAATTTAACCTTTTCAAAGGTTAAGAATTAGGTAAATATTGGGGTTTCATCAAACTGGAACGTACTCTTCCGAGACCTGCACTTTCCTGGCCTTTCAGCAGCCTGCGTGTCCTGGAGATAGACCGACCTGTGCAGGAGCGGCTGATGAATAGTTTTGACATTCACCAGTCACCACCATCCTCCAGTAAATAAATCCAGGCAACAGAAGGAGTTGTTCCTCCAGCCAGATTACCACTTGCTTCATGAGCCATTTCGCCAACAGAAACTGACACTAAACCATGACCTTTAACAACAGATGAGGGAAGCCATCACTCTCCAACACAATGGAAAAGTTTCACAGAAAAGAAAAACAAACAAACAAAACGCCAAACCATTCAGACCGTGCTGTCAGTTTCAGCCTTCACGCCCCAAACCACCCTGGACTAAAAGAACCGGTTAATGAAAAAAAAAAAAAAAGAAAAACATCGAGGCAAAACCAAGAGGCAGCGCGATGCTGCACCACCCTGTGAGCCCGCATCAGGGCAACGAGCCCCGGCGGACCCGACCGATGCTGGCCCCGCTCCGCCCGACCCGGCGGGGCACGTCCCCACCACGTGTCCCTCCGAAAACGCCACCGCCGCAGCCGGAGGGAGACACGCAGCACCAGCGCCCGGCAGAGGGGACCGGGCCC
>JAVJGI010000062.1:44441803-44553390 GCA_035590275.1 Ibycter americanus | reverse complement strand
GGCCCCGCAGCCATCGTAATTTAAATCCGGTGCAAAGTTGTCTGCTTAACGAAAATCCCCCTCCCTCAGCAGACCCCTCAGCCCGGTGCGTGGGGTACTGAGGGCGTGCGAGCATTTCGGGCTGGCCCTGCCCTCGGTCCCGTCAGAAGGGGCAGGGGCAGCGGCAGGGAGAGGGGCAGCGGCAGGGGCAGGGAGAGGGGCAGCCCTGCTGGGGCTGGGGGGAGCTGGGGACCCACCCTCCCTCCCCGCAGCACAGGGCTGCCGGGGGCGGGGGGGAGCACACTCCCTTTTCTAAGTCGGTGGGATTTATTTGTAACAGGTTTCCTGACGGACCTTTTTTAGCAGATTAGCCCACTTTTGTCCTCGGTATGTTATGGTAGTTCACCACAGGACTGTGTAGCATCACAGCATTCTCACAAAGACCACCATACTGCAAGGTGTTTTGGAAAGGTTAAATACTTACAAGTGGTTAAAATGCAGCCTCTGGGTATTAAAGCCCAGAGATCACAGATTCGTGTGCTAAAAGAGGAGAAAGGGAGGAGCAGCGTTTTATTCCTCTTGAAATCTCCTTCCATCCTTCTTCTTTTCCTGTACCTTATTTTCCTTCCAGGCCACATCATATTTCAAACCCTCTTCTCAGGCCAGAGACAGAGATTGAAGTAGCAATTATCTTCTCTTCACAGACCTGGTGAAAGACTGACAACATCAGAGAAATTAGCAAGGAGGTTCTGTGAACTGGAACTGGAATTGATGGTGTGAGAGATAGGAAAAACTGACTAGTACAGCCTATATTCATCGAGCTTATTGACAGTACATGCAGAACTGTATCATCTTTCTGCATGCATTTTGGAAGGGTCTTGGAAGGCTTTTAAGGTATTGCAAATGTTATGGTTCAGATGTGCTTTGTAAACTGCAGGTCTCCCACCTGTAAAGGGTAGGATCCCTAACTTCTGATGGGATGCCAGGAGAAGTGGTGCGCCCCCATGGGAGTGTGCAGTTCGGCAGCAGGTTACAGCATTGCAAAACTCTCTCTGGTTGTTTGGCATTGACTTTACTTTCACAAAATGAGTTCAACTGGCAGCAAATACAGCAAAATTTTACGTGACTTTGAAATAAAAAAATAAGCTACAATTAAAAAGAAAATATTATGTCCACCTTTAAAAAATGACAGTTGGAAGTCCAGGGAACAAAAGACCAGTCCAGCTCACCTCAGTTCCTGGGAAAACTGGGGCAAGTCTTTGTGAAGACTTACATGAAGTTTTGGTGGGTGGTTAGGAGGGGTTGATACTGGGGCCAGCACTGTACAGCGTCTTCATTGATGCTCTCAGTAACAAGATGGAGTGCATCCTCAGCAAGTTCCTAGATGACACCGAACTGGGAGGGTTAGTCAGTATGTTGAGAAGTTAATTTCAGAGTGAAAAAAGAGAAAGATCACAGAGTGGCGGAGCAGGAAATGGAGGCATGTTTTGAGTGATAACAGCAAACTCAGTTTGAAAACCTCCTTTACATGCCTTTTATTAAGTGCAAACTTATTATTAAAAAATTATTAAATGCAAAAAATGTTAATTTCTGAGACATCGAACTGTGGTTTCAATCCATCTGAAACCTAAGAACATGCTTGCTGATTGTAAGGCCCCACCCATCATGGATATTGTATCTATAGAACCATTAAATCAGTAGGGTAGTATCACTCTAAACAGCATTTCTTATAGTATTTGCAGGTTAATTTCGGTGGTGGAATATAGGCACTGTATTTCACCTTAATTTTAGCTTTTCTCTGCAGCACACTATTTATATGCTTTTGTTATATACACATACTAATTAATGTGTTCATGTGTTAGAAGATGGGAGAAGCTTTCCCTGAATGCATAGGATTTCCTGACATATGCCAGAAATAGGCTGTGCCTAAACAAACAGCTGGAGTACGAGCAATTTGCAAATGAAAGGACAAGTGGACAACTAGTATGGGTGAGATAAAGCAGTACAGGTAAGTCTGCCTTTGAGTTCCAGGATAAACAGAAGAATGAACTATGATGAGTTAAAAAGTAAATATGTTAGCTCCACACATCCTAGCTTCCTTCATTTAGTATCATACCCTGCTCTCATCATGCAAATAATCATCCTTTTGTCTTGGATTACCCAAGACTGTGCATAGGCTATGGAATGGTCGGTTGTCTCTGGCCATGCCAATGAACTATGTAAGGAAGGATGAGCCTCCCAGAGGAAACCTGAACTGCATTGTCCTAGGAGAGAGACGCAGAACAAATAATATTTTCTTACCTGTTACTAACAGGTAGGAAAAGGACACTTCTCCCTGCTTTCCATACTTTGCCATTCAAATAAAGACCACTTCTTTCAAAGCTTATCAGAGCTTAAGTTAATCAATCCACAGTTCGGTTGGAATTTATTTGAATTGTGTGGGCTGTTGAAAATTTGACACAATGGGCTTAATTTCTGAAGTGCTCCATATGACTGGATTGTCTCCAACATTTCCAAACTCAGTCGTGATTTTTCTAAATTCAGCAGATAATAAAGGTGGGAAGATGTATTAGGAGTTGCACCAACAATACAGGATTGCTATCTTGCAGCCACAGTATACGTACACACATATGGAAAGCAAGTACAGAAATTTTGCTATGAAGTTGCTGGTAGGGTTTTTACATATAAGCAGGTTGGTAATGGAAGGTTGGTAATGGAGGGTAAGGACCAGATTTTTGCACTTAAGGGTAGCTTTCAGCAAAATAGATAAAAGTTATCTCTAACCTGTAGTCAGAAGAACCAAGTCCAGATGAGATGCATGGCAGAAAAAAATACTGGTTTTACTGAGGACTTTTCTTCTGCTCTGTAGGCTTTGCAGGCCCACTGTGAGGAAACTCTGAGATTCCTGGCAGGTTTCATCATGTCAGACTATATCGTTCATGTATTACCACATAAATGTGCCTGATATTGCCAAAAAGGATACAGAACAGCAATGACAGATTTGTTTAGCAAATGTAAATGATGTTTTAACTATATCATTGATTTAGGTATCCTTTAAACAGAGGGCACCCTACATTTATGCAGTGTACCAAGGAATGAAGAAGTTTCATCCTTGAACTTCTGTTCTGAAGGGTATTCTATTAAAACATGTTGTTATCTATTGGATTACATTATCTGACAATAATATATGATAGGTTTTGCAAAGCTATGGTCACTCATTTTCTATACCAGGAGATGTTGTGTATAATAATTTTGCTTGGTACAAGATAAATAAAAATGTAGCTGAATGTTAACTTACACCTAGATACAAAATATATTCAAGAATCCTTAGAGCTGTTTATTTTTTTCTACCTTTATCAAGAGTTGATTTTTGACCCATTAAGGAAGCAGTGTGGGCCTTTGCTCTGAATACCTAAATCCTTTTTAGTGTTTTGAACTATACACTGATGTATTTGATGGTTGAAACAAAGCTAGACAAGAACACTAATACTTAGAAGAGTAATCGCATAGTGGATGAATGAGAGGAAGACTGAAATGAATGCAATTCCATTAAGACATTTGTGAAGTTGGTCAGCTAGGAAAGGAAGCTCAGATTCACACACAGAGTGAGGGATACCACATGATTATGTTGCAGTGAATAACGTGCACTGAATAAGTGCAAACTAATACTTCTGTACTTTTCTAAAAGAACAGAAGCAGATTCTCAAATACTTTTCTAGGGTTTCCACTAGGGCACAAGGTGAATAATTCACTAGAATGAATGGAACTGCTCATATACAATGGCAAATATTTGCAGAACAAGACTATTAGTTCAGATAAAGAGTTATTTACACTTCTGTGAAAAGTGTTGCAATTATTTGAGTGTACGTGGAGTACATTAGCAAAAAATCCAGAGGAAAATACTGATGACGGTGAGAAAAGGTTTGAAATTATCCCATGTCTTATCTAAGGTGTTAATCCTAAAGAATATATAACGACAAAACTCAGCATCTGAAGGAAGATTTGTTCATGTAAACTCTGCAGAAAAATAAGCTTATGTATAAGCTTAGAACTTCAAAAACTGGAACACATCATGTCAACTCCCATGAGCTGTACTAACTAATGAATAGTACTGGCTGTTAAGTATTCTGGAGATTGACTTTTCTGCATTAAAAAAATCAGATGACCATTATTTTAAGTACTTTTTCCTGGAAGATTAGGGAAATTTAGACTGGAAAGGACCCGTGGGGATCACCCAGTCCCATACCCCACTCAGAGCAGGGCTAATTGCAAACTCAGATCAGCTTGCAGATGGGTTTGCCTTGTTGACTTCTGAAAATCTGCAGGGATAGAGGTTCCACAGCCTCTCTGGGTGGTCTCTTCCAGCACTGACCCACTCTCACCTTGAAGAATTTCTTCCTTTTGTCTAGTCAAAGCAACTGTGACCTTTGTCTTACGTCCTTTTGCTGAGAACTTCTAAGAAGGGTTTGGCTCTGTCTTCTCTGTTACTTTCCCCACAGATAAAGACTGCAGTCAGGTTCCCTCAGCCTTCTCATCTCTAGGCTAAGAAAACCAAGTTCTTCTAGCCTCTCCTCATATTTTGTCAGAAGACAGAAGTCTGAAAAGGTGCTGTTTGTGAGGTATGAAGGGTTATTTAAACCAAAGCTCTATCATAGAAAAGAAAAAAGAAAAAAGGAGACTAATGAGAAGACTGTGATAAGGAATTTATATGAAATTTAAGTGTAACAATGTAATTGTTTACAAAAAAAAATGTATCACTTAGTACTTTATATAAACAAAGAATTGTTTTAATTTTAACGGAAACTTTAAAATATACAAAACCATGACCCCCTGCTCTAAATTTACTCACTATGTTTGTAATCATTTAATGCTCACTAAGACTATCTAACCGGGAATGTAAAACGATCTAGCTGATGAAGCATCCCTTTTTCTCTGTCATGAAGATAAAATTATTTTGGATTTGAGAGTGCATTTGAAACAGAGCAGCTACTTTATTTACTGTTGTTCTCTTTTCCCATAAAAATTTACAGGCATTAATTTAAGATCAAGTCTGTGATAACTAGACAATCACTTTCTAAATGAAATAGAGAAGGAAACTGGATAGAAACTAGAATAAATATCCAGATCAAGGCTACTGTTTTCCTCAGACCAAGTTCTGTAAACAAAATTCAGTCTAAAAATTTAGCCTTTTCTTTCCTCAGTAACAGAAGGAGAGAGTATAAGAGCTAAATTTCTTCCATGGAGTAGCCAAGTGTCTATGAACAAATCAACCTCTAACGTTTTTTTTGAATGTCACTGTCAATGCGAAGGTAAAACAGGCTTGCACAAGTACTACCTTCTTGGCCTTTCGTGGCAAAGACTCTACCCTGAAAGAAAACAAAGTTATCCTAAGAAAAAATAAAAATACTCTTTATCCCTAGAAATATATTGTGACTGCTATTTTACCAGCTGCTGACAGACACCTATTTTCATAAACAATTCTCTACAATATTTCAGGGTTGGTTTACTTTTACAAACTTAAAACTGACCAACTTTGATTACTATTGCCTCTGAGCCAGAAGATAGTGCTGATATGGTGTGCATGTAGTTGAATTTTACCTGTACTCAAAACATTTTGCTTCACACCGAATGCTGTTTAAATGAAGTATTTATTGCAGGTTAATATAAGAAGAAATCTTAAATGATTACTAATGGTGTTCTTACTACTACTTAAGTTGTAGAAGTGGCCAGAAATACCAACTGAATATGAGCACAGTGGGTAGAAAACTAATGAATATTTACATCCTCACAATTTACAATCTAGCACTTCCACATGATACCATCTTGGAATCATAATGAACAAAAAGCTGAAAGCTTTGCTCACTTGAACATTTACTGTGAGCTTCTGCTTCCTTATTGCTATGAACTTTGACATACTCCTCTTCATTAAGAAGAGCTGCTTCATCAGACACACGCACAAACAAGGAAACAATGATCTTTATACATCTTTCAAGTTGTTGGTTTGGGTTTTTTCCAGTAAGAAATTGAATTTAGAGCATACAACTACTGCCTAATAAAATTGAACTCTCTTACAGTCAGCATAGTCATATGTCTTAAACAAACACATTGTGAAAATCTGCAAACATCAGGCATCAGGTTTCCAGGACACCAAAGCATTTTGTGGAGGGAAAAAAAAAAGGGATTTAATAAAATGGGCAAAAATGAATCCATCATTTCTAATGGATCAAATCTAACTAGCCTGTGCAGCTTGTCCTAAAAATTGTGGCACTAGCTGTAATTACCAGCTATAATTACTGTGGGACAGAATGTATATGTCAGGGAAGGGGAGAACCCGTCAACCCTTCAGAAATCATCCTCTCCATTCCAAAAGGGTCTTCCAGTGTCCTAGAACTGCAAGGCAGTATCCTGACCCCAGGAGAAATGAGGGAAAACAAACCCTGCCATTCAGTTCAGAACAGCTGAGGCTTCTGTGCGCTCCTGGAGCAGTGTCACCCTCTCATTTTACAGAGCTATCAGAAAAGCTGCCGTATAACAACCAGGTCCTGGTTTCTCCCATGACTGTTTTTACTCTGCCTTACTTCAACAGCATATAGGCAAAGGCCCAGATTTAGAAGGTATTTAGGGGAAGACAGAAAATCATGAAATTTTCAAAATTACTCAAAACCCAGACTCTCTTAAGTACAGAAGCATTTAAACTGTGCTCTTAAACTCCTTTCTATTATGTACATAGCTGACAGTAGAGAGTGGCTGTTCTTATTACCTGCTGGCATATGCTTGGTTCCCTTGTTTCATGGGCTCTAACGGCTCCATTCATCCATCCTTCCTCCACGTCTATTACCCCAACCAATTTCCTGCAGCTCTGTCTGCCTCATGGACTGTCTCTCCTCATCTCCTGTTTCCACAATTCCTCCCCTTTTCCTTCACGACTTCTCTGATGAATGGCCTTTTTTGTTAATGCTTTTCACTTTCAGTTATTTTCCCCTTCTCTTGCTACGTCCAGATCTGATTCTTTCCCCCTGCACCTCCAACAAAAATAGTTGGGTTGGAAATTTTCCTTGTAATATTTGCCCTGTTCATATACTTATTTTTCGCTTAGGCACCTGCTGCCTAGACAGGATATTGAGCTAGAGGGACTTCTTGTCTGAGTCAGCATGGCCATTGCTATGCATGGTTTTTTGTGAAGGGCGAAAGCACTATCCTGGCTTTCCCTTTCTCTCTTGAGCTCAACCACTGTAGATGGTATAAACACACAGAGCTTCCTGAATGGCACTTGAGACCCAAGGCATAAAAGCAGGAGCCGTGCAAGGTAGAAACCAGCAAGTGTAAAGCAGCGAATTCTTATTCTATTTCTCGAGGGTCATCAAACATAAAGTGCTTCCTTGCAGGAAGAAGTTAAGATTATAATCCAGGTGACTATCAGGTAAAAATTCCTGGGGCCAAGCAGCACTAACCAAGGTTAGCAGTCATGATATTTCCTCTTATGGACCTGAACCCAACACATCAGCAGGACCAATAGTCCTAGTGGGGGAGGAAGAGAAGGAACCAGCTGGCCTGAAAGGGTACGGTATGGCCCAAGTAAGTTAGAGCCTCTGAAGCAGCAAAGGCTTTGGCTCCTGGCTTTGAAATAAGAGTCCTGATAGTGCTGAGACCCTGAAGAACCTCCATCAGAAAGCTCCTGCTGTGCCATTTCAAAACAAAGGCAGGATAAAGTGTTTGGATTTATGCAAAAGCTTTTCTCCAAATAATCAATGTTTGAAAGAATCAAATATTTCCCTGAATTCCCCCAAGACAGCCCCATTCTGGACGAGTAATGAGAAATTAATCATCCTGTCAGAATAAACGCTGTGAGACCTTTTAGTCATGCTCGCCCCTTTCTCCATAATAGATTTTTGTCAGTCATTCAACTAGGTCTCCCAAAAGACAGAGCTGCATCCCAGCTCCTGCCTTTTGTGTGGTCTTTTCTTCCGGCTGGGACTTGTTCCAACATTACTTGGCATGTCAGGAGTCAATCACGCGTCACAGGAGCCCCACCATCACGCCCGCCTTGCCTCCACTGGCTGCCACACCGCAGGCACTGCACCGACTCGTCATTAAGTCAGTGTTGATTCCAGTCTTCCTGCAGCTGATACCCAGTATCTTCCTGACACAGGCAGTCACAGCTGGTGCATCTGTGGGGTTTTAGCTCTTTAGATGGTTAAGCACAAGACTGGCAGAATATTATAAGACCAGGGAATTAACAAACAGAAGTTCTCACAATCACATGAATTCATTTACACCACACGTATTTCTGCTAAAGTTGATATAACAGTATAATTAGAAATTCAAGGAAGGAAAAGGAAGAAATAATATGTTTTCTGTCCTTCTGAGACAACTTTTTCTTGTTAGAGAGTCATGCCAGCTAAAAGAACCTGAAGTTTTTCTGTAGGTACAAAATTGAGATGATGGGTTTTATCTGCAGGGAACACATCCTATTTTAAATTTTGATGTATTATATTTTAATTCCTTTTTCAACAACAAGTACTCAGCAGAAGATTTTCATCTTTGTATTAGTGGGTCTTCATTTCTCTATAGCGTGCACGCAGTTTCCATTCACTTACAAACACTTTCATTTGAGCGAACCCTCACCCATGTTTAATTATCAGCTTACATTTGGAGTGAATCTGGGGAGACTGCTGAGGGGCAGAGCCCTTGGCTGCAGAAAGGCAGACAGATCTGTGGGTTAACCTCTGCACCTCTGGTGGGAGAAGACAGGAGAAAGACAAGTTATAAAGCAAATAGCTCTCAAATTTCAAGAATACCATATGTGCAGATTGCTGATTATTGTTAACCCTGGAAATGTTGGTAGGGGGAGGAAGAAATACTTTCTTCCTTTCCAGGCTTCTGTAGACTTTCATGTCTCGCCCACTTCAGCTGAGTATGCAACATAGGAGTGGACTGCTGTGTAAGTGGAAAGGGATTGCACATGTGAGGGATTCAAGCTGTGACACCAACTCTGATCTAAGCATGGGTCAGACCTAGTCCAGAAGCAGCCTCATAGATGACATTTTGGTGTTTGTTGACATCCTGATTCTTGTTGCCATTTCAGGTTGCCAAATGCAGAAGATGCCATTGTTAAATCTATAGCTCTGCCTTTTGAGCATCTAAGGAAAGCCGTATCTCAGCCTGGTGGACAGAGGACATTTCTGAGCTCCCAGGTGTCCAGGTGAATTCTTCAGCTGTGTCACAACGTCTTACCAGACTAGAATTTGGGGGTCCAGGTAGTTATCTTTGCATTAACTTGTACGGTAAGGACAGCAGTCACACAGCCTGGAAGACAGCTATTGCTCATGTCAACCAAAACCTTGATTAAGATGGTTGAGAGAGCAGGACTCAGAAGTGTGCCATGAAGCACACCAACCTTTCCATCTAACTGCAGCCTCTGGGTTTCAGTCTTGCTGAAGCTTAGAGACAGGTTAAATCATGTCCTTATCAAGTTCAAGACTTTGATTTGGAATTAAGATCCAAGGTTTGATCTAAATCTAATGTTAAAAAAATAATGATGAATTAGCTTAATTTTGATTAGTCAAATAATAGGGCAATTCTTGTTTCTTCAAGTCCAGTTGAAAACCCTGGTGGAAGATTAATGCATTCTTATCACAGACCAGTCTTAGCCTCCTAAAATCAGCATTGGTTCAGAATGGTCAGGTGAAGTGTCAGAATTATTTTGCAGAGATGTGCTGTAAGGAATTATTTTTCCTCTCTTCAGATAATGTAAAAAGCCAACTCTTTCTAGTGATGCCAGTCAGTAGATTTATGAGGCAATCTGTAGTTTACCTTTCCATTAGCAGGCGTATAAGTTACTGCCACAGACATTCCCTGTCTTTTTAGGGGCTGAGTAACATCTCACCTTTCTTGTGGCAGTAAAAATCAAACCAAACAAATCTTCATCAGCTCCAGCCTGTGCAGAATGCTCTAACTCCAGTGCAGGGCTCACGGGTTTTGTGTTACAAGCTTTTATCAAAATTCCATCTCATGCAAATGAGCTCTTTCACTTTCAGAAAAAGATATTCCACTATGGATACTTTCAATCAGAGGTTTTGAACTCTAAAGTCTCTATTTCACAGAAGTTTTCTCCCTTGCCCACTGCTATGCTGAGCTATGCACCGCATGTCTACTGTAATTGTAGGAGGGATCATTGGAAGCGGCACGTTGTTGAAGATAAGTAAGAGCAGGAGAAATGCTAAAGATTTTTGTGGATTTTTTAAGGAATACAATGGAAGATCCTATCAATAAGATGAAAGAAAACTGTAGAAGTAAAATATATATTCTCTGTGGTCTGCCTACTGATTCAACCTTAACACACATGAATGTAATATCTAATTAATAATTTTTAATGACATTTTGAAGATGCTTTGTACAAAGCATGTACATAAACCTTTGTTATGCTAGAAGGCTTCACTGAACTTCTAGAATAAACTAAATTTGAACACTAGCTTACTCCTGACTGTGGTGTATAGCAATGAACAGTATTTATAGATGCCAAGCCAAGGATATTAGGGGTATCAGAACTCTGAAGAGTAATGATGGAATGCTGTATTATATTCATTTTATCTCTGTCTGAAGTACAAATAGAAAATTGTGTCTTTTTCCATTGCAAACCAAAGATACTTAATGCTGCTCTTTTAATATTGGCTGATCTGACTTATGCTCCAGAATTCTCTGCAATTCCCCTGAGATGTGACACCCCTAAAACATTGCAGCAGTTATCAGTCAAATACTTGGTTTCTAAAGTGCTAATTCTGATAGCTGTTTAAATACAGGTTTCTCCATTAAAATACCACAACTGCTTGTTAGACATGGCTTTGTTTGTTTGTTTTTTTCTTTTATATGCTAAAATAAATATAAAGAAGGACATGTTGCTTTATTTACTTACCTTCCCCTCAAGGAGTGGCAGACACCTCAAACTCATGGAATTGCACATCTATTGGAAACCTTCCCACAGAGATGGCAGCAGTGTATGTGGCACCTGTCTACTTGCACTTCATGTAATTGTATTAAAAGATGGCTGTAGCAAGGTCTTATTACCAAAAAAAAAAAAACCAAACAAAAAACAAACAAACAAAAAAAACAAAAAAAGTGACACACTAAACATGAATATTTACCATAATTTTGGCAGTGCACAGTTCAACTTAATTTTGGAAATTTAAATTTCATGAGGGAGAATGGAAAAGCTTCCTTATTTCCTCAGTTTTTTACTTGTAGGATGAACAAGGAAGAGAGAGACAGCAGCACACTGTAAAAATTATAACAATACTTAGAAACTGGTAATGGCAATATTGGGTTTGTACTTTACAATGGGAACACCAAAAATACTTCTGCTGCTATTAATAGCCAGCTATGCTAGTGAACTAAAGCAAGTGACTGAAAAGTGTAGCATTCTGAAGATCGCTGAAATGAATTAAGCATTATAAATGGGATTTTGTTTTGCTTCAAATAATTTTCTTTATCAAAAATATTTTTCCAGTTTTTAAAGGGGCAATCTAGCAGTCTGATTGTACTTTCCTTGTTAACTTGCACAACTTGCTCTTGCAGACTGAGCTGCCTAACCCACTGTCATCAACAAATTATCCCAAGCACATCTTGAGCAGTTCTGCATATTTCAGCACAGGTTTTCTTTGAAAAAATGACTTACATAGATCCATCTGCAAGAAGAGGCTCCTGTGGGGAGTTTTACTTTAACAGGCACTTAAATGTCTTGCAAAGTAGAGGCAGACTGTGAACCTGACAGAATTTTCTTTTAAAATAGTGCTAGAGGGTTATTACTGAGGAGAAGAGGAAGGAGGAGTAAAGCGTACCTGGAAAACATTACTGCTGGTCACTGGTCTGAACTACTTTGAGAAGAATTTGTTCACTCACTTAAGCAGACCTTTTTCTCCAAGTATTCCAGAGATCATACAGATTTAAAGCACTTTCAGTTTTGGCTCTGTTTAACCTTTTCTGTTTCTTCAACATAACTTCCATTCCACTATATACAGCTTTGTTAGAGACCACAAATAATTATTATTCATGGTTTTGACCAGTTGAAGAGTAATTACTTAAGAGATTTAACTCCTTTTTAAGTGAACTGCCTAATGTTCTTTACTTCTGTAGCAACCAACACGTTTCCAATCCAGAATATTCAGAAGTCATGAACTAGGTCTGATGCTTGATGGCATTAATTTCATTTTCATGACAGCTGTGTTTTTGGGGGGTGACAGCTGAGACTGAGTGTGTGGGAGTTGCTTTTCTTTTTTCTTTTTTTTTTTCTTTTAGGAAGAAAGGTGAGATTTTTACATAATGACTTGCTTTGGGATTTGGAGTTTTAGTAAACTTTGCACTGGATGCTTTGTCTAGCATCCAGTGGGCATCCAGTTCACACTTATGTCTACTGTGCTCCTGAAAGAAATACTGTCTGTTGGATGGCACATGGTAGCTGAATTTCTCCTACCTCACCTGCATGTGGCTAATTCTGTCGAAGTCATTGTCGCCCTGTCCAGGTTAGAAAAGAGGAACCTGACCTAAGACATTTAATTAGTTTAGTTTGCTCTGATGCTTCTGTTTGGGCTTAGTATCTCCTCTTCTCCCTGTGAATGGTTAGAAGATATGGACAGGTACATTAACAGTGAGCTGCCTCTGTAGTCAGTGTACCCCAAACCTGTCTTGCACCCCTTCCCTCCCTGAACATGAGTAAAATATCAGGTAATCAGAAGAGCTTGGTAGCATGGTGGTAGCACGTCCAAAGATAACAGAACACAGAACACAATTTAATAAACACAGATAAACTGAACTTTAGTATCCTTTTGCTGTATGCATTAGAAACAGTTAGATATTACTAGATTAGCACTTGGTTCTGGACTTCCTTGCTTGCCATTTGAATGCCAGAATAAGCACCCAGAGATCCAAAAAAGCTGCAGGAGTGAAACTCTGGAAATTTGATCCTGTCTGTGGCAGTGGCAGGCTGCACTAAGCCAAGGCTACCCTGCTGCTTCGTCCCTATTTTGGCTCTGACCCCACAGGTGCTCAGCACAGGCACCGGGCTTTGCCTGCACAGCTGTGCTTGGGAAAGGACAGAAATCAGCATTACTGCTCCCCTGCCTTCCCTCCATGACAAACAGCCCAGCAGTCATCTGAGTAGCAAGGACTTGTCATGCCTGTCTTCATCAATAGCGAAATGGAAATCTTGATTGCCATTAAAGAAGATTTTTTTACATTTTTGTGAGGCTGTAACAAGCATTTCAACTATTCATTTGTGTTAATGTTGCAAGATAGGGTGTAACCTGTAGGCTAAGTAATTAAATGCTCTCTGATTTTGAGTGAAGTGTTTGGTACAGTTTAGACAATAGAGTCTAATTATCGCTGGATGTTTAATGGAACTAAAGACCCATGAAAAGCAATAGGTGCTGAAATAAAAAGTCAGTAAGAGAGATGTGAAGATGACTGAGAGTAAAATAAGGAAAATAAAATAACCCTTTGCTGTGCTAGAAATACCTTTCCCTCAGAAAAACCTATATTAATTATGAAAAATTGATAAATTCTCATCAACTCAAATGTCCAGCTGTTTAGGGTAATATAATGGAAAGCTATCCAGAACACATCATGTTAGCAAGCAACAGATTAAAGTATTTATCTCACTGCATTTCATTTCTTCCAGGCAACAAATTCACCCCAGTATTTTTACATTAGAATAAGAGCTCTGTGCGTATTACTCTGTGTGCTATGATTCACAGCCTCTCAGTAGGAGACAGAACATTTGCCTTAGCAGCACCTTCTTCTGTCAGTAAATGCAGCCAATTTATGGTTTTCCTTGGCTGATAAAAATGTGTATGCAACGTTCTACCAGTAGGCAGTGAAGTCCATAAACTTAAAAAACAAAACAAAAATCTCAGTAGATGGGTTTACAGCATAGCTTTAAACCAATAAACTTTTATTCAATGCATTTATGCTCTCTAAGAAGGGATTAAGCTGAATGGTTTAGGAATAACAAAGTCTCAATTGCATTCCCAGCTCTGCACTAATTCCTTGGTACTGTCATCTTCTGAAGACCTGGGAGCAAGATGTACCAAATCAGTGTCAAAAGCCATGACCCATTTAGTTTTTCAGCACCTCTGGTTCCCAGGCACCACCTTTTCTTGCAATGGGGAGTTAGTTTCTGGTTTTGGTTTGGTGGGGCTCTTGGTTTTTTCCTCTTTTAGGGCTTCTCAGTGTATTTTAATTTTTATTATTATTATTATTCTGAAGGAAAGAAAGTTAGCAATGAAATCAGGAAGCCGGTAATACATTGCATGTTTATGCTACCACCACTAGTCCCTGAATAAGGGTGATACAAAAAAAAAAGCACCCAGAGTAATTGCAGTACAAACACAGATGCCTTAATCTCGCAGCAGCAGCATGTCAGTGAACATAGAATCCAGCCCTTGCTTTCTAAGAAATAACGTTTGCATAACGATGTGCAGCATCCCTACCTGGTGGTGTGTAGCAGGGCAAGGGTGGCTGAGAGGGCAGAGCCGCCGGGGGAGGGACGCGTGCCCGGGCTGCGGGAGCACGGCTGTCAGACGGGTCGGTGCAATGCAGAAGTGGTGCCTGGCCCCTGTCAGACATGGGGACCGGTAGCTTGAGCAGCTCAGACCTTATGTGTAGCTGTCATGGGGCAGGAATAAAAATGGTCCACTTGTTCTGCAAGCCTCTCCCTGCCTCCAAGCCCTGTGGCCTGTCTTCTTACACCTCACTACCCACATACAGTGTCAGATAATGTTTGCCTTCTACACACAACCACTGTACCCTCTTCTTTCTCTTCAAAACACAGAAACAAGGCCAAAATATTCCCCAGGGCTGGACTCCTGTGCAGCGGGGAGGCATGCTCTTTGGGAGAGGCCCCAGGAACTTATGGCCGAGGCTGCTGGGCAGGGCTTGGTCATGGTCCCCGCGAGCTGCTCCAGTCGCTGAGAAACTTGCAGTGGAGTTTGGAATCGCAGCCTCACACAACCTTTCATGGAGCCCAGGCCCCAACCCCAGAGAGTCATGTATGACCAGACCCGCTGACACAGGCTCCATACCAAAGGTCTCCATGCCAAAACAAGGGCAATATGTTCTGCTGTGCTATGGCTGTGGTTTTCTTCAAGGACTTCAGGTAGGCTGCCCTTTTGTGTTTGGACTGGCATCCTTTACTGTTAGAATGAAAGCCAGCATCAAGCAGTCACTCAGCTGCCTTCTTATATTGCTGCTTGGAGCAAAGTCCAAGTCACAACTGCAAACTAGAGCACTGAAGTCACCAAACCCCTGTGTCCTTTGGCCGTTGGCACAGAAATGACTGGCTGCTTCACTGCCCACCACAGGCAACTTTTATAGGTTTTCTTTTCCTCCAGTGCCAGCTCCAATGAAGTCTCTGGAGACCAACAATACAAGTATCTCTCTTGGAGCAGAGGAAAGTCATGCCACTGGTGGTGTGCCGTTCTCCATGAACCATTCTTTGTTTTCTGAGGTAGGTTAAGGCAAGTTTTTGTTTTTCTGGTTTTTTTTCTGTAGAATCTTTGTTGATGCTAGAGGGGAAATGATGGAGAGTTAGTTCAAGCTGAGAAGATGAGAAGTGTGGAAAACTTTACTGCAAGGCTGTTTTTCATGATTGATTAAATAGAAACAACTGGAGCAACAAGACTAGTGCTAGGTTTGCATGTCATCTGCTATTCACAGTGTCCGTGTGTGTCATATGGAGACTTGTATGTGGCTTGTGAGTGAAAGAGGCCACAGAGGTTGCTGGGATATTTCTGGAAGATTACGTCAGTCTTAGAAAGCCAAACAGTTTTGTTTACATCTGCACTGCATCTACAGGCATGGAGCTTGGCATTAGCAGCCCTCTCATCACACCCGTTTTCTTGCCAAAGGAAATGGTTAATTCAAACCCACTTTAAAGCCAGGGCATGAATTAACAATTCACAGTTTGGTCATCTGTAGGAAAATGAACTGGGTATTAGATCACACATGGGGCATTGCTGCTACAGGGGAGAAGTTTGGCATGCATAGGGTATGCTTACATTTATTATCTCTCAAATTTTCCTGCTTACCACTTTGATAAACTTCATAGAGATTAGCAAATGCAGGGTAGGGATCACAGAGCAGCCTTGGAGCACAGGAGTTGGTTTCCTTCCCGTTGAAACCAAAAAATATGTGCTCCAGCAACGCATGCAATGTGCTTCATCTGCGTATTGGGGTTCAGCCCAGGGGACAAGAACTGACCTAGTCCAAAGCAACCCTCCTGATTTGGGCATAGTCTGAAAGCCAAGTCTTTAACACTGAGTGTTTCTCTCTACACATATCTTTCTATTGGCCCATACTATTCCCTAATGCAGCTGCAGCCACAGCGCTCTGACACTGGGTTAAACGTTTTCACCTTCGCTACTTGTCAGTCTTGGAGCTACTGCCATTGTGGAGGAAAGAAAGGAACTGACTCAGCAGTTACAGAAGCAGGGTTTTATACAGATCTGCACAGCACACAAGGTGGCACCATATGTTCCTGCCCTTCAGCATCTAACAAATATCAATTAATTCCAACAGGCACCAACGCAGAAGCAAATGCTAATTAGGGATTTAGAGAAAAGGGTGGTATTAGCAGTCTAAATATTGGGGGAAATTCATGCTATGCTTAGAGGCACTTGAAGGAGGACAAACTGAAGGTCATTTGCATATTTGCATTTAAAAAGCTGTCACAGCAGTCAGCCACCCCCACCCTGCACAACATGCTAAGCCAGAAATAGCTTGGTCAGAGCTAAATCACAGGAGATTTGGAAAACAGGCTTAGAAGCTCATATTCAGTACAATGAAGAACAGCAGATCAGAGAAGGCTCTCAGGCAAGTGGCTGAAATGAATGAACCTTTGAGCTACAAGAAAGATACCTTGTCTCTAGAGCTTTGTGAATGTTACAGAGCCCCTTGGTGCTACTGATACATAAGTAACACAATAACAAACTTTTTTCAAAAGTACAAATTTACATAATTTTAATTATTTTGGGGAATCCATCACTAGTTATAAGTACACTAAATTTTAACTTGAATTTACTGCAGTCTTTGTAAGGCATTTATCCTTAGTGGCTGGGAAGCTTACATGGTCAGAAGGAAAAAGGATTTGTTTCCAGGCTTAAGAGCTCTTATATACTTGGGATAGTGACAAAGCAGAGCTGTGCCTTACTTTCTTTTTTTAGGGCTATTTGCTGTATATACAAGCAAAATCTGCTGATTTGTTTTAGTCTTTTAAGTACTGTGACTTGATGACAGGACTCTACTGCCAACAGGAGAGTGGAAATTGCAGCTAGGGGCTCTGTTTAGGTGAGTCCTAACAATGGATGGAAACCCTGTACGACGAAAGCTCAGTTTTAAGAGGTTGGGTATCCAAGGTCTTTCAAAGATCCCAGTCCAGAGAATTAGAATATCATCAGCAGTGACATCTTCTTCAACGTGTGCTGCTGATTAAAAAAACCCAACCAAACAAACAACCCCCCCCTACCCAACACAGATTGAAATGCAGGTCCATATTTAGAAAGGCAGCAAGAGAAAGAAGGGCCAGGGTGCCCAAAGCCATGGAAAAGCAGCTTTCATAACAGTGACCACAACTTAACAAAGTCATTGACTTCTGTGAACTTCCATCGCATCACCTGCAGTCTGCCAGACCATTCTATTGCAATGTACACTGGCAACCATAATTATTTGCACAGAAGAAAATAGACTAAGAAATAACTACTGGATTTCCAGGTGTATTTTCATAGAATTTAGAGGTTTTCTTTTCCTCCAGTGCCAGCTCCAATGAAGTCTCTGGAGACCAACAATACAAGTATCTCTCTTGGAGCAGAGGAAAGTCATGCCACTGGTGGTGTGCCGTTCTCCATGAACCATTCTTTGTTTTCTGAGGTAGGTTAAGGCAAGTTTTTGTTTTTCTGGTTTTTTTTCTGTAGAATCTTTGTTGATGCTAGAGGGGAAATGATGGAGAGTTAGTTCAAGCTGAGAAGATGAGAAGTGTGGAAAACTTTACTGCAAGGCTGTTTTTCATGATTGCTTAAATAGAAACAACTGGAGCAACAAGACTACTGCTAGGTTTGCGTGTCATCTGCTATTCACATGGATTAGTGCTGAGAATGAAGAAATTAAATAGATGAAGCTCAGAAATGTAGACAGTACCCTGGAACACTGCTCATGTAATTAGCTGAAATTAAAATCCTCAGACTTGGATTAATATCTGGTGCTGGGTGTTGTTTCTGAAGTCACTGCTGTTGCTTTATGAGGAGGGAGGTGAGGAGAGGGAGACTTCACTGTTGCTGTTTGTGCTTAACTTGCTGCAGTAATACCAGATCTCTGAAATTAAATCACAGCCCCACAGTATGGCCTTTGCATTGTCCATCAATTCATATTGCTTTGAAGACTGGGAATGGCACAAGGTCATCAAACTTCAAAAAGCATACAAAAAATCCCATAAATGCTTATGAGAGGGAAAGCACTGAAGTTTAGGAGAGAAACTTTTGCACCAGGAAGGGCATTCACAAGAACACACCACCTCCTAAATCTTAGAAAATTGAAGGCCATGTGAGGCATGGCTTCAGGCCAGTTTAGTGGTTAGACAAAAATGGAAGCAAAATATCAAAACAAATAGTCATTATACCCAACATGTAATAGTTTCCAGTGCTGCTTTTTTTTTTCCCCTCCCCCCTTGCCTTTCTCAGCCCAGTGGCTCCTTGAAGACTTTACACATCAAATCATCTACCTTAAAGTCAGGTGGGGCCTGACTTTGTGCCATTGTCACCACCAGCAGTTTTCCTATTCACTCTCAACAGCCCAGCACTGACTTTCTTCTAGCTCAGGTCTTTTCTTTGATCCAAGGACTCTAAAATTCCCTGCACCAAGTTTGTTGGTCTTTTGAAAGAGCAGGTAACATTCAGGTGGTTTACTGAACCCAACCCTACTGCCTAGAAGACAATACTCACAGAACCCGTGACCTAGACCAAGGAAAAGTCTGAAACCTTCAGGGAAGGTTAAGTACGTAGGCTTACAGGTAGCTAAGAAGTTCTGTGTGTCATATGAAAACAAATCTAGAAGACAGTAATAGATGCTAACCATGCAGTACAATCCAGTAAGTACACTTGCAGTCACACGTTTTGGTGTTCTAAACGCCTGAAAAATTGAGCTTTCAATTCACATTGCAAACCTCACTGAGGTTTTTAAAAGTCCTAATCTCCAAGCATGTTTCGTCCTTGGTGGAGGAAACTGGAGGTGCCTGAACTGTCAAAAACCTCTTAAGCAACCAATGGAAAAATTAATTTATGTGGATATCCTGCTCTCCAGAGGGTGAAATTCAGTAGCAGAAAGTAAATGTTTTATATTATTTTTCTTTCTGAAAAAACTCATTATTTGCAATAGAAACTTTAAAATGCCTAATCCCAGTTAAGGTATCACTCTATGGTATTTGGTAAGTATGTGATACGGAAAGAAATGGCATTACTGCATTACTTGTCCAGCAAAATTCTTCAGATAGTCTTTAGGCTTCGAAAGGGTCTCATGGGAGAGTTTGGTAGAAAGGAGAGCGATACTCTTCTGATCTGACATCTGGAAAGGCAGCAGCAGTTTTCCTACTGAATTCACACTGCTGTATGATAAATGCTGTGTTAAACAGAAAGCTTGAAATATGAATGTAAATTGTTTGCATCAAGCAAAGCATTGCTGACCGAAGGACACGTGCTAGGTAGTACAGTTTGTCAAAATGGTATCACCCCAGCACTGCTGTCTTTAGCAATTCTGTATCTAACAACAAAACAAAGTAAAGGTTTGATTCATCTTGTTTCAAGAACAAACTGTAATTTGTATTTATATAGTCTAATGGATTATGGAACTGGGATTTGTAATCGGATCAGAACAACGAGCGCTCCTGTCTGCAGCAGTGGCACTGGGGGAGTGCCCGTGTTTCTTTTTGATTCCTTGTCAGTTGGTTCAGGAGTGTGAGGTTTGTGGCTCACTATGAGATGGTACTGAGGTGATCAAAACATTTGCTGTATTCAGAGCTAAATACACAAGCCACTTCTTTGTCCTCTTGTCTACAGAAAGAGGTAAATGCAACTTTTTCACACAGGAGTTCTGGGAGGTGCTGGGATGTTAATCATCTGTATAAGGACCTCAATCAATAAATTGCAAGACAAAGGCAAAAAGGAGAAAAAGCCGACTGCCTAGCACAGAAAGCTCTGCTGAGCCTGCACTCAAGGTGCTTTTATAACATAAATAACAAAAGCAATTTTACAGCTTGATGACTGAAAGGACGTGGCTGTATGGAGCAATATTGAAGTGGACAAAAAGCAGATTTTCCCATGGGGGCCAGCTTAGACTCATCACTAGGGCTGTGTAAAGCTGTGGGCTGGAGGAGGGGACAGAGCATTTCACACCTGGCAGCAGGCTTTCTGGTGAAAGGAGGGATCCTGGTCTCCAGAGTAAGCCTCAGTCACTCTTCTTGGTGTTCAAACGTGGGGAACACTGAGGGAATTAATGAATATAAAACAATTTGCTAAACCTTGTCTATTCAATTCAGCAAATGCTTATCAAGGTTTGTTTATTTTCAGGCAGAAGATTATTGGTTCAACCCTTTTGGTGTTGAAGGAGGGTTAGCTGGGGCTGGGAAGCCAACACCAGACTATGGAACTGGAGACAAGACCTGAATATGGCAGGATCTGAATAAAGTCACATTGGCAGGAACTATAAAAGTCTGACAGGGTAGGAAACTAGAGAGGGAGAAGACTGCCATAGAGGAAAGGGCAGAGCCTAGCAAGGATACAGATGCTGGAGATTTGGAGATAAACAGCAAAGAAAGGTTAATAGGACCCTACCTGGCCTTCTAGGGTTCTCCTGGCATGAAGGCAGGAGAGATGAGGGCATGACTGAAAGGTGTGAGGTGCTGCAGCGGTAGCTGGTGAGATGAGCTGCAGGGCAGAAGGAGCTGCAGGGTGAGTATGGTGGGGACAAACCACTGCTCTGGTGGGGGATTGCAGTCCCCAGTGGTCCCCAGCCAGCCAGCCCAGGGTACTGGGGCAGGCTGGGGCAGGAATGGTGGGGATGGGCATGGGCAGAAAACCTGGTGCATGGGGACAGGGGCAAGGAGAAAAGGTCTGCCTAGTAACCAGAATTGCTCCTACAACATACATACAAAGCAAAGATATTTTGTCTTTAGTGACTTAAATTTTCATTTTCCAAAAGAGGAATGCAATCTGTTCTGACCTGTTTGCTATGTTTTGGGTTAGCATAAAAATGTATAAATCTTATATGCATAAAAGATAAAGGATTAGCATAATTTAACATCTAGAGTTCAACTTTCCATCATAGCTGTCTGTATTTCTGTTCTAGATTTGAAAGGAAAAAAAAAAATTTGTTTTAAGCCAGTTTGTTTTCCCTCAAAGGATTTCCTTCAGAATGTCATGCTGACCCATTTGCACTCAGATCTCTGTGGCCTGAAGTGGATTGACTTTCCACCTGCCATTATGCCAGCATTTAGTAAATTTCCTAGAAATGTTTAAAAGCAGTGAAAAAAAGAAATGGCAACAAGGAAACCTCCAAGCTTTTATCCTGGATTAACAGATCTTGGGGGGAGTTTAATGGAAAATGAACAGCAGGCACAGCTTCTCTATCAAGGTGGTTTTTTCCTTCCTTAGCTTTTAATTCAGTGCAAACTTTGTTAAGCATTAGTTACTGTTAGTTCTATTTGTGAAGGTCCAAACTACAGGTGTACACACCTAATAGCTGAATGAGTAATTGTAAGTAAAATAAATAGTACACAAGCTTGGGCATGGCAGCCAGGTCATGGCAATACAAATTGGTAAGAAGGACTGCAAACCCTTCAGCCTGACACAACAGACACTTTGCTGATGAGTGTGACAA
Source organism: Ibycter americanus (assembly GCA_035590275.1). Taxonomy (NCBI): domain Eukaryota; kingdom Metazoa; phylum Chordata; class Aves; order Falconiformes; family Falconidae; genus Ibycter; species Ibycter americanus. The sequence goes on along the minus strand of JAVJGI010000062.1, from coordinate 44,531,502 downwards.
GAAGGGTTGTGAGTGAAGTGAGTTGGATTCAGACTGCCTGTCTCTGTTTTGCAGAAATCTGAAGTAGCTTGTCAGATGGAAACTGTTAGGAGGCAGTATGATCATAGTGCTACTTTGAAAACAACTCAAAGGAAGTTTTGTATCGTCAGCAAGGCGGCTGCTGAGACAGAACTGGCAGGAGCGGCTGATACACCAGACGGCTGCGCTGCCATTCAGCGAGACCTGGGCAGGCTGGAGAGCTGGGCGGAGACAAACCTAATGAAGTTCAACAGGGGCAAGTGTAGGGTCCTGCAGCTGGGGAGGAACAGCCCCCTGCACCAGTACAGGCCAGGGCCTGACCTGCTGGAGGGCAGCTCTGCTGAGAAGGACCTGGGAGCCCTGGTGGACAGCAAGTTGCCCACGAGGCAGCAGTGTGCCCTGGTGGCCAAGGCCAATGGCATCCTGGGGTGCTGAGGAGGAGTGTGACCCTCCTCACCTCGAGGGAGGTGATCCTGCCCCTCTGCTCTGCCCTGGCGAGGCCCCATCTGGAGTGCTGTGTCCAGTTCTGGGCTGCCCAGTGCAAGAGTCAGGGAGCTACTGGAGAGGGTCCAGCAGAGGGCTACAGGGGTGATGAGGGGGCTGGAGCATCCCCTTGTGAGGGAAGGCTGAGAGAGCTGGGCCTGTTCAGCCTGGAGAGAAGGCGGCTGAGAGGGGATCTTATCAATGCATGCAGACATCTTAAGGGCAGGTGTCAAGAGGATGGGGCCAGGCTCTTTTCAGTGAAACATTCCTCCGGAATCTGAGGTAAAACTTCTTTACCTTGAGGGTGAGACAGCACTGGGACAGGCTGCCCAGAGAGGCTGTGGAGTCTCCTTCTCTGGAGACATTCCAAACCTGCCTGGACATGATCCTGTGCAACCTGCTGTAGGAGAACCTGCTTTAGCAGGGCGGTTGGTGTAGATGATCTCCAGAGGTCCCTTCCAACCCTGACCATTCTGTGATTCTGTGAAAAAAACCCTCTCCTCATAGAACCAACACAATCAACTCTCAGGTTGTTGCTTATAAATACTAAGTGCAAAGCAGCTGTATGAGAGCCCACACACCACTACAGGCTGACAAACTTTACTTACCCTGGGAAAAACCGTATTTTCCAGAGTTGGTCCTACCAGGGGCGTATGCTCCAGCACAGAGTACAGCATTTGTGCTACCATGCCGTACAGGTCTTACTCTGAAATGCAGAGAAAGCACAAATGAAAACGTAAAATTTCTGTACAGTCATTTTCCCAGGGTCACAAACAATTGCTTTGCTTGACATGAAGACTTAATGTAATGTCTCACATCCAAAGAAAGAAAAGAAATGGATGCTACACAGTGGTATTGCTGGAATCTGTCCCTGAAAAAAAGTTCCTGATTCTGTTTTCGCTTTTCAGTAATGGTCTTTGATTAATTTATTGCAGTTTTGAATTTTTTTTTTCTTTGCTTATAATAGCAGTGATTGTACCACAAGTTATACCCTCAGAAGGGAGGAAAACCAGCCGTGTGTGACATGGGCTGTGTTGTCTTTGGCTGGTGGAGGAGGAGCAGGGCCGAGGTGGCAGTGGCCCTGCCATCCCCACCTGTGTGGGATCCAGCCCTCCTGTCCTGCTCTCCTTCTCCCTGCCTGCCCCCTTCTCCTCCAGGGAGGGGAATGAAGCACCGCAGCCTGACCAAACCATCCCCTGTCACCCCTCAAAGCCGCTCCATCGCTGCCTGGGTCCCAGTGGGACCGCATCTACCATCTCCAATAGCAGCTGTGCTGGCGCTGCGGTTTCAGCTTGCAATTAAATTGAGGTTTGAGGTCTTTTATAAAAACTGCCATGGGATTATGAATGACCACAAGCAATCAAATAAAAAAACATCTCTAGCATGGAAGGACTGCTGCTGGTTGTTGGTGTGTCAGGTAAATTGTTCAGGTGCTCACCGTCATACCATTTACCTGTTGTGAAATCCTAGCTCCACGGGCAGGAGTCTTAGTGGTATGTAGGTACCCAAGCATGTGGAAAGGCACCCAAAAGCAATGCTCAGTTTACTGTGGGAAAGAAAGAAAGCTTTACAGGTAAGCATGACCTGATTTCCACTAATTTCAAAGAGCATCAAGCAGTCAAATATCTTTGAGGACCTGGTCCTAACTGCTTTATGACATGGGGCCACTGCATAAGACCAGCCAGACCCTAAGCTGGTGCTGCTTTGTGTTTTCATTAACAGTGACTGTTGCTTTACTTGTGTACATAGGGGTGCTAACAGGCAAACTCCAGAATGATTTACATATGGCCAAATGTTACATAGACCACACTTGGATTGACTGGCCCAGTTTTCTCATTTTATTTGTAATTTTTTGTGGTAGAATTTGAAGAATTTGAAATATTCACCCTTTATCACATCTGCGCTTGAAAAGAAAAAAAGAAACATCTAACCCCCCTTTTTTTTTCTTTTCTTTTTTTTTTCTTTTTTTTTTTTTCCGTTTTTTGTTTTATGTACCAAAAGAATTGAAACTAACAAATTGCTACCTTGTGGCTGGCATTAATGAAGCTACACTCCGTATGTCTTCTACCAGCCAAGAGCTCTGCCATAATGCACAAAACTGTGGAAATGAGGTTGAAGTTGCATAGGCACACTCTGAGAATGGTCTCTTCTAGGGATACTGTGTTAGCAAATGGGAGCTGCAACCCAAGTAAAATGCCTGAGTAGACTGAAGCAAAGATGAGGCATGACACAAACTCCACCGGGCTCTGGCCGTCCCAGGGGAAAAAATGTGATTTGTTAACGCCCGCAGTAGCTGCTTGTGGCAGAAATATGTCAATGGGTATTGCTCATACGGAAAGTCAGCAGAACTCCTGTCTCAGCAAAACCATTTGAGAATAGGGTTTATCATAAGCCGCTGATGTTACACACGATCATACCAAGGCATTGAAAGACTTTTTTTTTTTTTTCTTTTTCTTTAGAACAATTGCAAGAGACATACCTGATGGGTCGATGACCTCGCTACGTGGGAGGAAAAATTCATGTGCTTCTTTTGTCAGGAATGTATAAGTAATTATTTGCACTTGTTCATTCTGGAAGAGAGAAACTGTTTGCATGCAAGCAATAATAAATTAGGCATTTTAAATATTTGATCCTCTGCTGTCAGAAAAATGTCAATACAAAAGCAGTTTCCAGTAGCTAAGATTTGTAATAGAAATTCAAGCCCTTTGTGAAAAAGGCCATGGATTTAAGGATCTTGTCTTTTTCTGTAGTGGAAAAATAAGTAAAAACATTGTCTATTTAGGTGAATCTATATGCCTGATAAAAACTTTATAGGTTTTTCAACTGGCTATTAGATTTAGAATGAACCCATTTAAACATTGTTATTCTTCCCCTTATTCTTGGTTGAAATGCTGGATTTTGCTAATGCACATGGCTGCTTAATGGGGTCACTGCAATATTGAAAGAATAATTGTCAGAAACAGGGTAAATTGTTTTCTCTGTGGTTTATTGTTACCATTACTGTTTTGAGATGTATATCAAACAAAGTTACCTAAATTGCCTCTGAGAACCTCATTGCAACATGATGGATTTCTACAATTTAGCTGAAAGAACAGATTGCCTTGTGGTCCTAACATACTGCTCTGCTTCCCTCCACCAATTCAATAGACATTTTGGTTTAGTTTCTGAATAAAAAATTGCAGTTGCGCTACTTCACCTTAATCACAGTGCTGTGACTACGAGTAAGTCAAGTGGACTTTTTATATTTTTTAATAATTTCCCAGGGCAAGAATAATTATGCAGGTTATCATCATAGTTTCCACAAAATATGTTATAGTAACCCTTAGGAAGATGGTATCTGTGTAAAACTGAATGAAGAGACAAGTACACAAGCCTCGATTGAGCCCCTCGGTAAAAACTTAAAGAATGTTTCTTCTGGAACACAGTTATGTAAAAATGCCTTCTGATTTCCGACTGAATAGCTCCTTACAATATCCAGTCACATCTGCTTAGTTGTTTGACAGAAATTACTTTTATTGCCTCTTCCCCTTGAGATACAGTACGTACCAATGCCATTTTAAAAGTCTCCTTTCAGTGCAGAGTCACGTCTCGCAGCCAGAAAGAGACAAAGACTCCTGCAAACTCTTTCAGAGCAGCCTGGCTCTCCTCTCCCCCTGCCTGGGCACACGCACTGTAAAGATGGTCTTTCTCTAAATTTCTTTTTTGTTGTACAACTTGTAATTTATTGCAAGTATCCAGAGAGGTAAATTGATGGGCAGCTGCATGTTAGGGTGATATTTCTCTCCTGACAACACTAGATGGACCCAGACATAGGAAACAACGTGGTATCATGAGATATTTTTGCTGAATATGATGCTTTCAATTGAGCATCTTCAAGACTGCTTCAGCCTTAAATCTGAATTTGCCAGATATAACAAGGATTTGACATTGACCCTTCACCCGAGAGTAATACATTTTTTATCTTTTAATAACATACAGTAGTGCTGTGTTGTGATTTCAGGAAGTTCTTTGAGTAAACAAATCATATTCATCGCCTAGAGACTAACATGCCTTCCCAGAGTCTATAAAGATGAAAGATAAGCTGAGAGATATGGCTTGGAAAAGTTTTCAGCCAGCTAACAGAATTTTTTTTAGGAGTACATTGCTGCACCAGTTAGAAATTAGTATTTAAAATGATATTTTTTAAGGTATTCTTGTTTATATGATTTCTTAAATTGATTTCTTGATACTGTTTGATCCAAAATACTGAGGGTTTCAAACTGGATCTCTAGCCCATTTTTTCAGGGAAAACAAGTTTTATGTGCTCATATAGTCTAGCTGCCTATATCTAGCAAATTTTTTTTGAACTTAAACTTCAATTTACAATTTCACTCAAATTTCACATCACGTTAAAAGCAATCCCCTCCAAATTCTGATTCATCCTCTGGTCATCAGCAGCTAGAAGGAGAAAAGCAGACGTACTTGTACTATCACATCCCTGCTCCCATGGCAGAAATGCTGAGGTGTGGGCAGGTTTGGTCCAGTCTGGGCAGAATGAGTGAGGGTGGGGAAGGTCAGTGTTACAGTGAAATAAAGCTTTTAGACAGCCATGCTTTTGAACAGAAAACGAAGACCGCAGCAATAAAATTGAGGAATTTTGTTCAAAAGGCATACTTGCAGTTGGTTTCTAGGGGAAATCAGTATTGCAGTGCGAAACCAACACAGGCATCAAATGCTGCATGTGCCTCTGGGTCCTCCCAGCAGAGAACAGCATGGACTTTCCTCCAGATCCACTTTTGGATGACAGCTGCCACTTACAGGGAACTTTGGTTGGCATCTGGTGGTAGGAATGAAATGTGTCCAGCACAGTAGGATGACAAAAAATTAATTGACTGTGGGCTAGCTTGGGAAATTAGCTGGCTGAAGGGAAGCAGCAAGATTCATCTTGGTTTTTAAGGAATTTAAGGAATTTTAAGGTGTAAGGAGTAACCTCAGTGAAATATTTTAGATTATAGAGACAGGGCATGAGCGTACTCACCATCCAAGAAAAGTTTCCAAGTATGTGCTTTGAAAATGGAGGCAGAAAGACACACACAACACTGAAGAACTGAGGACCGAGCATCACCCACAGTGTCTACATATATGTCTACATAAATTTCTAATGAGAGTTTTGAAACAGTGTTCAAACTGGAAGGGAATATTCTTGTGTAACACAGCGGAGAATAATTACTGACAGATTGAAACCAACAGCATGCATATTGTACCATTTATTTTATCAATTGAATTTTATTTGTTCCTCATCCTACAGTCTTGTAATGGCATTAAGTGATGATTGTGTGCTAGCATGGGTAATCAGAATGAAAATTAGCCTTTTTCAGTTGAATTAATTGTCTCTATTTATTCTGCTTCCAATTCAGTTTTTAGCTATTATTTATAGTCTATTTAAGAAAGATTGCATCTCTGCTGCAAAACCACTGTCTTCAGCAAAACCTCCATCAGAAATAAGAGCAGTTTTACAAAAACTGATATAACACAGCATTTCTCATTTCGGTTGGATGTGCCTTCCATACTTAGTTTTTGGCTTGAAAAGCAAGCCATTATATGCAGATAATAGTTTTCCCAGCCAAAAGCATGCACTCATATGGAAAAGATTGACTGTTCAACTCCAGCAAAATCTGTAATCTACGCACAATGACATTTTATAATAGCAGCCTATACTAAGTAAAGGCATTTTGGTTTTATTTTTAAAAACTCCTGAGAAACCACAGGGTTGATGTATCTGAACCCAGACCAGGAGTCTAATGTCTCATTGTGCTTTTGACAAAAGCTGATTTTTTCAGCTCTAGAAGAGACTGGGACAGTTGTATCAGGGTTGTCATAGCATGGCAAAGGTCACTATCTGTAAAACCTCCATCTTGCAGAGGAGCAGGGTACATTAATTCATGAAGTGCTTATTATTGATCAACGATAATAATTGCTAAATGACCCAAGGCTTACTTCATTACAGTCAGACCTAGGTAAGAATCCACACTGTTGCCTTCATTATGTATTTCGAGGCAAATTTTTCCCCTTGCTCTGACACTCAGCCCCCCAGATGGGCAGTAACCACAGGCTTGTGTAAAGCATCCTTCGAGAAACAAGAATTTCCTAGAAAACACAAGTTAGAGGTGAGTAGGATTATACAGGGTGCAGCATCCCCAGGTGTTTGATTCGGTCAGATTTTAGATGACCCACATTGTGGTGCTGCTGTTCCTGTCCTTGGGCACCAAATTGCTTCTCACAGGTCTCCAGTGATGCTTAATGTTTGTAAAATAGGACACTGGGTCACGGCAAGCAAAACCTGGTTCTGCTGTGCAGTCAGAGCAGCGACACTCCTCACACAGACCTTTCTCCTCTCACTGTCCTTGGCTCACCTCCTCCACCTCCGAACTTGCTGGCTGCCCACCACTGTGTTGGCAATCCAAAGGTTCCTTTTCTTCTCCCAGTCCCTCACCTGTCCAAAACACAGCTGCACACTGCCCGGGCTTCTGCAGGGCCAGACGGGGACCGGCTCAGCCCTCTCCCGCACTCAAAATGCCACCACTGCTGAGCCCAGGTCCCTCCAGCTATTCCCTTCCCACACATCCAGCGCCTTGTGGCGGCGCCTGCCCCTGCCCCACCGAGGTGTCCTCCCGTGCCCGGGAGCGGGGCGCGGAGCCGGGGCTGGCCGGCACCAGCCGTGCAAGACCGTGCCCATCCCACCCTGCAGCCTCCCAGCCCTCCTCCTCCCGGCATGCGCACCATGCTCTTCACACACCTGACGGGAAAAGGGCGGCTGTTCGTGGAGAGGCAAAGTCTTGGCAGAGCTTTCCTCTTCCACAAGGTACGTCTGGCCTGCCTCTGCTCCTGTGGCCCCGTGACATTTATTTGCCTGGCACAGCGAGCAAGGAAAACCCTCCGCAAAAAACTGGAGAACAGGTTTTGCAAAAGCTTTTCCTATAGCTCACACACAGGTAGAAGGAGTATTTTTAAAAAAAAAAGACACCCCACCCCCCTCCCCCCCCAAAAAAAAAAAGAGACCACCCACCGTCTGAGTGTGTGAATCTTTTAAGTGACCCTATCAAAGCAAAAATTTCTAGAGACCCATATTTTAGTTATATGGGAACTTTTTATGGGAAGTTTTACTACAGCATATACTAGTTACTGTATTACTCAGGTGTGTGAAGGACTAAAGGATGACGTTGTTGGGAAGACATACAACTCCCAGTTGCCTACACAGTAAATCTGCCAGTGGAGGCGAAGAGGAGCCTGCAGTTTCAGTCATCCCTAAATGCCCTATGATGTACCAGCACAGCTTTTAATTAAAACTATGGAGTGGGAGGGTTTTTATTTCACTCCAGATTGGGATGGGTAGTAACAATGAGAAGGGGATGGCTTTTTTACTTATTAATTTGCAGTATTACTAGTACTCCTCCCAAGAACATCCATCTGGTGCCCAAGAGCCACGGGGCTTGTTACTTACAGGGCACGTTCGCTGCTGAGCCTGTGAGTTTGCTGCAGATACCACTCACAGTGACCTGGCAGTGAAGCTCAGGAATTTGGCATGCCCACGAAGCCCTGTCTCATGAGTCTTCAGACAAGATGTGACACTTCACTGGAAGCTCTGGGAATAAATGAAAAAAATCTGCTCCTGTGTCACATGCACTGCCCTCAGGGAGGAAGAGCCCCAAGGTAAAGCAGATCTGCAGAACAGCAGCCATGAAGCTAGAAACTGCTCGAAGGGCACTCTGCAACTAATAATTTCTTCACAAGAGAGGGTGCTTGCATCCGCAATGCCCTATGGACAGATGTGGCCACACGTCAATGCACTGATGGAAGCTGCACCCATTGTGGCTTCAGTTACATTAAGCAACATTGCCAGTTAATTTGGCCCAGAGCAGTTGGTTTTGGTTTGTTTGTTTGGTTTGTTTTTTTTTTTTTTCTTAAAGAAAAAGATCTATATAATCAAAGGCGGATTAATTTTCACCTTCCCAGCTAAAGAAACCCTAAAAATAAGTTGTCTTTTTATATTTGTACCAGAGACACCTTGGAAAACTTGGGGGGTCATAGCTGTGTCAGCATCAGAGCAGGCAGCAGGCCCGCACACGGGGTCCCGAGACATCTCCTACCAACTGTGAAGAGCAAGAAGCCCACTCGTATCGCTTTGAGGAGGACAGAGATCCTGGTCGGGATGATGGGGAGGGGGCATTAATGTCAGACTCTCATTCTCAGTCTCCTTGCTGCTGGGAGAAGAGCCCTGGGGTCAGTGGTCTCCTCGCCCTGGCTGTCAGACAAATTTGACATCCATCACTTCTGGGCTGCCACAAGCCACAGTGCTGCTCCAGGTGTGACTGTTTGGAAACACGTGGCCCATGTCTGGTGGTGTCTGTATGTGAAGTGACACCTGAGTGTAGTGGGTTTGCATGGCAAGGTTTTGGTAATGGGGGGGCTACAGGAGTGTCTTCTGTGAGAAGGTGCCAGAAGCTTCCCCAACATCCAACAGAGCCAATGCCAGCTGGCTCCAAAATGGATCCACTTCTGGCCAAGGCTGAGCCCATCAGCAATGGTGGTAGTGCCTCGGTGATAACATATTTAAGAAGGGGTAAAAAAAACATGCACAGAAAAATACCCCTGTTGTGGAAGAGAGGAGTGAGACTGTGTGGGAGCAGCAGCCCTGCAGCCCCCCAGGCCAGCGCAGGAGCGGCAGGAGGGGCTCAAGGCACCGGAGCAGAGATTCCCCGGCAGCCCGTGGTGAAGCCCATGGTGAGACAGGCTGTGCTCCTCAGCCCATGGAGGTTAATGGTGGAGCAGATCCCCACCTGCAGCCCATGGAGGACCCCACACAAGAGCAGGTAGCTGCCCCAAGGAGGCCGTGACCCCATGGGCAGCCCGCGCTGGAGCCGGCTCCTGGCAGGGCCTGTGGCCCCATGGAGGGATGAGCCCAGGCTGGGGCAGGGTTGCTGGCTGGGCTGTGGCCCCACGGGGGACCCACGCTAGAGCAGCTCATTCTTGAAGGGCTGCATCCCATGGGAGGGACCCACGGTGGAGCAGTGTGTAAAGAATTGCAGCCCACGGGAAGGACTCATGTTGGAGATGTTTGTGGAGAACTGTCCCCGTGGGAGGGACCCCAGGCTGGAGCCGGGGCAGAGTGTGAGGAGGAAGGAGCAGCAGAGACAGCGTGTGATGGACCGACCACAGCCCCCATTCCCTGTCCCCCTGCGCTGCTTGAGGGGAGGAGGTAAGGAAATCGGGCATTAAGTTAAGCCTGGGAAGAAGGGAGGGGTGGGGGTAAGATGTTTTTTCTGATTTGAATGGTAATAAACTAATTTTCCCCAAGTTGAGTCTGTTTTGCCCGTGACAGTAATTGTTGAGTGATCTCCCTGTCCTTGTCTTGACCCACAAGCTTTTTGTTATATTTTCTCTCCCTTGTGCAGTTGAAGAGTTTAGTGATAGAGCAGCTTTGGTGGGGACCCGGCGTTCAGCCAGGGTCAACCCACCACACTGAGACAACACGGGTGCTCTGTTTGGCCGCACGCGTGTCTCCTCAGGCCCTGACGATGGGGCTGCCTGCTGCCTCACCAGCCCTTTTTTTGCATATCACTTCTAAAGCAAAGCCTGTCATCTACGTCCACATGACAAAACTTCACATCAGCACCCATTTAGATCCTTTCCTCTGGTTCTGCAAATGGCATCCTGCACAACACAGCTGCAAAGACCATTTCGAAGCCTGCTGCGTCATGCTCGTTGCCTCCCCCTGTGCTGCCTTCCCTTTGCTTCTCCCTTCTCGACAGCAGCAAATGCAAGCAGTTTGTCTCCACGTTTATTGCCTTCTCAGCACCCTGTCCCCTCCAGAGTTATCATTGCTCCTTTAGTGGGATGCCAGATCTCTCATGATTGGTGAACTACACCGAACACCATCAATCCTGGTTAGATTCACTTTTTCCATGGTGTTGTTTACGTCAGGGAGCAGCTACCTGTAAATGCGCGAACAGCAACTTTTTCTCATTTTAAATGCATTCTTAAAAGCTTTTCTTTGCCACAATAGCTGCAAAAATGTGGCAAAAAGAGAACCAGTGTTGTGCTGACCAGGTGAGCCAAACCTTGTCTCCTTGTTTCTGCCCCCTTGTCTCTCTGACCACATCAGTCATTCTTTTGCCAGGCTGAAGTCTATGGGGCCAGGCTCAGATCAACATTTTTTCCCATGTTTTTACACCGCCTGTAATAATAAGGCAGCAGACCATGGGGAGGCCTCTCAGCGATACAGCAACACACAGAGCTCACACTGACTGAGAACAAATCACAACGTTATAGTTTATAATGCAAATGTAAAGAAATTCCTTTCAACAGCTACAGGAGAAATTGTAGGTTATCGCTTGCCATCAGCGCAATGGAGGACTATGGCAAACAGACATTATTCACATCAGCTTTGCTTTTTCCCCAGGTTAAATCACAAGGAGCAGGGTTTTCAGCTTGAAATTGCCTTTCCAGGATGTGGTACAAGGACAATCCCTGTCATTTTACATTTTGGAAGACCATATCTATTCTTTGCTTGAAGCTCTGCATTGAAGACCTCAGTAAACTATGCATCCACTTCAGGCTGACAGCACTCCCAGTATTGAAATATGATGGGATAGCGAAAGGCCTTGGCTGCGACACTCCCTGGCTCTGACAGGGTACGAGTCCCAGGGCATCACACTGTGCAGAGTGCACCAGGGAGAAGTTTTTGGTTGTCCTTTAGGGCATCATCTACTAAATACATTCAAATAGTTGTGATACTGATATCAGAGCCTCCTAGTCATCAATGTTTAGGTATTTTTCAGCTCTCCTTCGCCTACAGGAAGAGAAAGTTGGCATTGGTGTCTACAGTCCATAAGCTACTTGCCAAAATTGGTGCATGCAGCATGACTGGACTACTGGAGAGAAAGCAGCCACTTCCAGAAGAATCCTAAGAACTAGCAGTTGCGTGATAGACATTGATAGTATAACCAGCTGCTGGCCTTTTTACAACCAAAGGAAAGCCCTAGAGGTCAATGCTGCTTCCATGGATCCTGCTCTGGCAACAAATTACGTTTACAAATGTGTAAAAAAATAAAGTTTTCTATTCCAGTTTAACTGGAACAGTAGAATGAAAGAATTGATTTCTATCTTCCCAGGTACTGTACAAATTTCTTTCAAGAGACACTGGAAACTCTAAAACCCAACCAGAAACTGCCGTGCTTAAAGACAAAATGGGAAGTATGGCCCTCCTAAGCTCACAGCTAGAGCTGACTGAGTTTGAGCATATTAAACAGAAAACTTGACACAATGACCTTGATTCGTCCTTTTTTTACTGAATTTTATCTAACCCTTTCATAGGACGTGGATTTTAAATAAATCATCCTTCCTTACACAAATTAGTATGATGTTGTGATACACATCTTAAATGACAGGCATATGCATACTCAGTCTAAAAACCGTAACTGTAATACAGAGAAGCCTCATAAGGACCCAGCCCACTGTGCTTCAAGATTCTGGAAGGAAAAGCACCATAGTTAGTAGGTAACACGGACAAATAAAAGCTACTCACTGAGGCAGTGCTAAGAGACTTGCCTGTGCCCAAGAGAATTAGGAGATACCAGCTTGAAACCGTTTTCTGTTTACTCCCACACAGGAGACTGCATTCCACATTATTCTTCCCAGGAGTCTCTTGTGCCACAGAAATCGCAGCTATATAAGATTTATCATTATGTCTGCTTAATTATAGAGAGGAGTTGGTAAACTTATCAAAACATAAGCATGGTCTGACATTTTGATTGCAAACCCCTTCAAACAACAGCACTCTGAAGCTCTGCTCACACCCTGACTACCACAAGATGCAGAAACATTGATATCTGCTCCAAAACACATCAATCTTCCCATTTTTCTCCTGACTGTGGCTTTGCTTCAGTCCTCCATCACCCCTTCTGAGTAGTTTTGGAGTCAAACAGCTCTAAATGAGTGTCTGAGGCTAAAGAAGCGCTGCCCAGGTCTCAGCCAGCCATGGGGTACAACTCCCTCCCCTCTGAGCAGCCTGTGCACCAGCCTCAGCCCAGGCTGTCTCCTGTGGCTGAAAAACACAGAAAACCATTTGCTGCAGCAACTGAGCAGAGCTCTGCTGCTATAATGAGTTACATATGCAAGCCCCCAAGCCCTTACTAAGGGATAATTAATTACACATTGAGAAAAATCAGCCAGCAAACTAGAAGGTGAGAAACTGGCATTTGCTGACATTCTGCTCTTGTGGGCCTATCTCAGTGCAGGACTGTGGTGGAAAACATCCTATTCCCCAAGGCCACACTAGGATGCCTCCAGCAAGGCTGCTACCTTTTCTCCTAAGAGAGAGGAAAGAGCCAGTGCCTCTTGCTTGGCCGACCCACGGCCAAGGGAGTAGCCCAGGCACACCAGGGTGGAAGAAGGGAACAGGGGAGATCCAGGCTAGGATCCACTGAGCACCCGCAGGCCAGTGGGCATCCAGGAGAAGCTGGTTCCATGACCCAGCCTGGATGAAAAGCCTGCCTCCAAAAGCTGGAACACGAGCCTGGTGCCTGCATCTGTACTCAGCCCTCGGCACTGCCAATTTACAGTCCCTCTGTACTGGGCCTTGGTTCCTCACTGCCATATCCTTACTGGGCTCCCCAGCCTCCACCCAGGCAGAGTCGGCCAGGGACCATTCCCAATAAAGAACCTGGATAAGGAAAACTTTCAGAGGGTGGCACAGTTTAATACTAATGGGCATAACCACCATGCATTTGTAGGTTTTTAGGTGCATTTAACTTACAGTACGTTTACGTTGGCATTGGAACTGTTATAACACATGATGTACAAAGGGACCAAGTTCTATGTAGGTCTCATCAAAGCCTTGCTTTCACTAAATCAAAGTGCTTCACTTTGCAGCCGGTCTGACAATCCCCTCCCTCTTGTCAGCCCATTGATGCTATGGGCAGCCCCACAGTCCCCATAAGGAGGGAGCTATTCTTGCTGTGTTACTGGTGATGGGAGAGATTAGCAGAGCTAGGGAGTGGCTGGAGGCAGTGCTACAGCTCCAAATAACTTCAGTCCCATTGAATTGAAGGTAAAACAAATTTTTTATTCCAATGCATCACCCTATTTATAACTCCATGTGCTGCAGAGCTTGAAGTTCAGAATATGTAACTACCAGATATTAGAGAAAAAAAACCAATCCCAAACCAAAAAACAGGAAGGCAGGAGGGGTCTGGAACCAGCAGACTTTTCCCACAGAAGAAACTGTATCCTCACTACATCAATCACATACTAAAACAACCAACACTGAAATAGTTTACTATTTGACATCATGAGATTCCAAACATTTCACTGAGGTGCAGCAATTGCACTTCGCAAAATTACTGCTCCAGTCCCTCTTAGGCTTCAGTATTTCTGCATCATTCAGAGCATGCTTACAAAGGTGGGTTGTTTTTTTCCCCACCACAACAGATTACAGAATTTAATAGACTGCAGGCTAGAAATCGGTCTGTGACAAAGCTGAGCCTCAACCAAAGAAAATATTATGTCTGCTGTGCCATAAGTATGGCAAAGAAAAAAAAGATCAGTTTAATCTCTTCTCCCCATACAACGCAGATTCTTAAATTAATGAACACTGTCAAATGCAGCTACAGAAAATACTTTGCTTTATCGAGTCTGTAAAATGAGTGACCATAACTCTCCTGATAACTTAAAAGGATAACAGGACTTCACATCATCACCACTGAGGTGTGCATTTCAGAATGTTTTTAGACCTGCTTGGGAACATTACCACAGACGAACCATTTTGCCTTTTGTGCTCCTTAGGGGCTACTCGCTGTCAGCCTGGCTGCTACTGCCTCAAGCACACACCACCCTGCTTGTTACAAAGCACATCTCACAAACTTAAATAAAATTAAACAGCCTGTTTTGGCAAGGAGTCACTGCATGCTCCAGCCAGCAGGAAAAGAACTGGTTAGGAAGAAAAGGAGTAAGCTCCACTCATTTCAGGAGAGATTTGAATAGTTTATTTTGCCCAATCAAGAGCCCTTCAGCATAATGACACATTCATATACACATATATGAACATTTTTTTTGAAACATTAATGTATAATACATTTTAAATTTAAAATACCAGCTGCACAGGTATTTTTATTTACAAAAATATTCCATACTTAATTTTTTAACTTTTATGATGACATAGTTCAGTTCAAGTACATGTAAGTAAAATAACTCTATGCAATCTAACATAGTTGTGTTTGTAACAGTACAGTTTGCAGTTCATATGAAACTATATTTGTAGACAGATGGATTTGCAACCCTACCTAAAATGCATATTCCAGTAATCACCCTCAGAAGAGCTAGTGGGGCTCAGCAAGACTTAAATGAAGAGTAAGTTGCAATGAACAAAAAGAAAAAAGAAAACACACATGTACACACTAAGATATACATAAACAAGAACTGCTACACATCAAGCATGCTTACCCACAAGTGGGCAATGTTAGGAAAATTTACTGATGTTTTTTTATTTTTTCGCCCCATGGTGCTGGTACAATGAAACAGTAGCATAACTAGAAAGCAGCATGTTTTCCTAGTTCTAACCACTACAGATAGCAGAGCTCAGGTCTAAAATAATACAGTACTGCTTATTTACAATTCTGTTTTAAAAGGGAATATTTAAAACATGTTCCCACCCCTCACCCTTTGCATCACACCTATTCCTGAATGGTAGTGGTAATCCACATACAACTCCTTACATGTTTTCAACTGAAACAGTTTAACTTCTAGTTATTATTTGCCTGGTAATATGTAACTTAGGTACTACATAAAGAAATACAAGTGTCAAAGTAACCTACAGCTGTATGACTTCAACATTTCTAGGCGCTTTACATGGAAAACTAAAAGGAATACTGACTGACACCTTTCATTTGATTGTTCTATGTTTCTGCCTGTTTCTCTTTTTCCTCTTTTTTTTTTTTTTTTTCTTTTTAAAAATGAATGCCCACATCTTTAAGTCTAAACTTTATAAAGTATAGAAGAACCCAGAAACACAGCGCACTCATCTGGCTTAAGTAGTAATGAAGTAGATGATATATAGCACATCTTTATAACATGCATAATAAGAAGAAATTGGCCCAGCTTAACTTAGTTTTTGAATGAAAACTGAAATAAAATCGGTTTAGCTGATTTGCCTACACTACACATCTTTTTTCCCCTTTTACTTACTTCCTCCCCTCAAACATCATTAATTTCTGTCTACAAAGTATTGAAAGATTTTGTGGTAGTAGCAAAGCTGTTGACATCCACCCAAAAAGATTTGCATAAATTATACAGGAAATTGGCTAGAATGAGAAAAGGTTCAACCAACAAGTTACTGTGCAACTCGGAGGGAGGCAAGGCACTGCACTCCTTCCCCCTGCACCAGCTTCAGCTGTGAGCAATGCCCACTCGCATACGTTAAACCCTGATGAGAAACAAGAGGGCACTTCAGCCACAGGCTGCAAGTTCTCCAACACAGGTTCAGTATACAAAAAAAACCACCCCACCCCGATTTACATGTAAAAAGCTGATGTATAATCAAGAGTAATACATCACTCAAAGAAAATATTTATTGGTCAAACCACACTTTAATTCTGGGGAATTTTAGAAGTCTGAGGAATAGAGCTGAAAAAAGTCTTTCATGTGTATACCTAAAAAAAAAAAAAAAAAATCATAGAAAACTAGTCAGCCACAGATTGCAGTACTGAGAAAACTTTTACATTAGGTTAGTTTTCTGAATGCACTACCTTCCCTTTCCGTAGGGGAATTGTTTAAGAATGTTCAAAATGAGAGGTAAAAATAAGTATGATTATTTTCTGCAAAGCAAAATGGGCTATTTGTTTTCATTGCTTAGTAATTGTATCATCTCGATATGAGATATGAATGTATTCATAAGCTTAAAACAACTTCTTCTATGGATAATATACATACTTTAAGTACTTTGACTTAAAAATTGAACATAAGTCTTTTTAAAATTAAAGGTAGAAGTGTACATATAAAAATTATTTAAAACTAAAAGTATATTCTTAAACAGTATGTATAAATATAACAGATTTCATTGTATTATCTAGTAACAAATCTGAAAGTGTTGCAGTAATTTATAAACTGAATGCCGACACAGGATATGTGCCTTTCATTAGATTCTATATTGTATATACATATTTTGCTAAGAAAACACACATTCTAAATGATAGTCACATAATTAGCAAATGTGCCTGAAAGTAATCCATTCTAAAGACTTTATTGAACATGTGTGTTTATATACAAATAATGAACCTGAACTGCACAAATGTAGAAACAAAATAAAGGACTAAAATATCATGACTGAATTAAAGTGCAGGAAAAATTCAAGTTTAGAAGTTCAGGTAAGATCAGTGCCATTAATTAAAGACCAAAGAAAAAAACAGAAAAGAGAAAAGGAAAAAGGAAAAAAAAAAAGGAAATTAACTTGTTTCCAAAAATCCTCCTTTGGATGTAGCTTACCAACATCACCTGCCATGCAAATATCACCTCAGGCAAAAATCTTTGCATAAAGACAGACAAGGAACACAACTACGTATTACTATATTTTATAACTGACTGCTGAAGAACAAATCACTGGAGATGCCTGTGGTGTAACACTTTCAGACTTATTTGGAATACACGCATATTTACATATATCAGCATTCAAAAGTCACAATTTGGCAGGACTAAGGTGAAGAAAAGCTTCTTCAGTTTACAGTTCCTAATGAGACACACTACGTATAAACAGATAGGTAGCAGCAGTTTCTTACACTTCCATCAAAAAAAATTAAAAAGTAATAGCTCAATTGTATTTTATAGTTTTCCAGACACTCTAAAAAAGTTTCACACAACTAAAATGCTAGCAAAAAAACCAGGGGTGCTTCCCCCCATGGATTTCAATATACTTTGCTGTACAAAAGGTGCATCACCAATAGCAGAGTAAGATGCAATGATGTGTGTACGACCAACTTCCTTCCACAGAGAAGGAAAAAGGAAGGTTTTAGACTAAAATTGTACATAGCCCCTTTTTATTGACCAAGAACCATTTGTGTATTCATCTCATGAGCAATCATTTCATTAGTTTTCAAATCTAGAAGCATGCTTTAAACATATACAACAGAAAAAAAAAAAAAGATTAAACTGTGATAAATTCTGTATTACCAAATAAGCCACTACTCTTCTTGTACTGGCAGATGGTCTCTCATTGCCTCGTTTTTTTGCTTGCTGGTGGTTGTCAAATGTTTCTTGATGAGAAAGTTAAGTATGCTTTCTTTCCAAGCCAAGGTCATCTTACATTGAACTGATACCATGATTTGCTGAAGAGTACTTTTGCAATCCTCTCCCCAAGAGCCTGACCAGGCTAATTTTCCAGGATTCTGTTGCTCTGCAATATAGTTCATCTTCACCAGGTCAAATCATAATCAGTCATCTCAATTTATAAATGTGAGATAAGGAAGGGGACAAGTGTCAGCTAGGGTGTTTTATTTTTTGAAATGGTATGGATAGTAGTTTATCTAGGTTTTTTCTACCTGGATTTTTAATAAAGTGGTGTAGTTTAAATACACATTAATTAGACACTAAAAAAAGAAATTAACATGCAGAGGCAAACTGAGTGACAAGCTGAGTTAAGTAACTGGAGTTAATACGGCCTCAGTAAGTATGGGACAAAGCCATCAAGAAATCAACAGGTAGCATCCTGTTCAAACTGTCACATTCTCATTTGTTAAGTTCTTTGAATGGTGGACATGGCATGGTACAGCATGCCTTTGTACTGGCAACAGAATTCACATGTCTAATTAAGTGTTACTATATATAAAATCAGAAAATTTATCAGTTTGTGCTACAAAGCCCAAACATACTTGCCTTTCATTTGAAAAATGAATTAAGAACCATCAGTAGCTTCAATATTTCGCATCCTTTAAGTGTTTTTTAAGGTTGCCTTATCTATGTACTTGCAACGTCACTTTACAATACGAATACAACCAAGGTTTTTCTTTGGGAATATTCAGAAAGTGTGTTAAAAAACCCCACACAGAATGTAATGCTTGGAGAAGCAAACCAAAATGATTAATTTCAGACAATGAAGACCTATCAGCTTCTAAGTACTCCCTTTGATAAAATAAAACCAATCTGTAACTATTTCGGCTTTGAGGAAAAAAAACAGTCTAAATGAATTTTTGAAATGCAAACTTTTATTTTAAGGAATCCTCTTCTTTTAAAAAAAAAAAAGAGCTCTGGACATTCCCACTGCACTGCTTAGTGCAGCAGCCATTAACAAGTTAGCTATATTATCTACCTCACCCAAACTGACCGTTATTTCACCAGTTCCTGAAGTTTTAGTGAACGCTTACCACTGCCCACATTGAAAACACTGCTTTAGAGACCAGATCCAAACTTTAGGCCAACTGCCTTTAGTTCTGGGTGGGGCTGAGATAGGTACTTGTAAAATAGCTCTACTATCAGGATTTCAAAATTTGCTAAACAATATACTGACAATTATTAAATACTAGATGCTTGCCATTATTCATGCATCAGCACCTCCATGGAGTGTAAAACTGTTTGAAAACCTGAGTCCAAGATTATCTGATTTCATAGTAAAGGACTAAAGGGGCATCCGGAACTTAAGTTTTGAGCAAAACTAATCTCAGCTATTTTAATTAATGGCTGTAAAGATACATTCTGTTAAACATTTATAAAAATTCACAGCATGAATGGAACCCACAGCCAAGTCTAAATGTTATATGAACTGAACCAGTAACTATTTTTGGCAAAAATTAATATTTAACTGAACTGAAGTTGAAGTATTCTTAGCACAATGAAGATGTTACCACATTTCACACTGCACAGCCATAATACAAATGAAAACTCCCAGCATGACACATTCCAGTCATATTATTCACTTGACTTTTAATGCAAAAATTGTGTATTCTCTTGTTTTGCACTTCACAGAATATGATGTGAATACAAGAATACTAGATCAGGGGTCCAAGAAAAGACTATGCACAGGTCAACTATGTATACAATTTTCAAGAAGAAATATTCCAAACTTCCAGCTTTTCCGATGAAAGAAGTGACAGCAAACTTCAACTCTTCTTCATCAATAATGGTAAATATAGTGAGTCCCAGAGAGGGTAAGTGTAAGTCAGCTACTGTCCAGCAAGACAAAACAACTTTATTCCAGCTCTTGGACCCCTGATTTATTGCCTCTCCTCACAGGAGGGTATAACACTGGCAGCAATTACAATAGCACAAAAACTTTTGGCATATGAAGTATTAACACAGGATTGACCCTGCATTGCCCCTGCCCATCTCACACTACTTTTTCCCTTTACCCTCTTTTTCACATGTTCTAGTTACCTTCTCTGTTCCAACTCTCAGCTAACCAACAGCTAAGAAACACTCAAGTTTGGTTTTTTTGTGTGTGTTTCTTCTAAATATAAAGCTCCTCAGTTAAAGCCACAACTGAGGTAAAACAGTGTGTGATTTGTGCTAGGAAACAACAGTATCCAATGGTGAATACTCCTTTATATTTCAATGGTCCTGCCAAAATTAATGAAAAACCAATTTTTTTCATCAGGACAAAATTAAACAGATGTAATTGATGAGCGTCATCAGAATTGGTACCACTTCTTGTCTTTGTACTTCAACATCATCTAAAAAATACAAAAACCAATTTTTAATTACTGTTTCTATAATGTATCAAAAAGTACAATGATACAAATGAATTACATGCTTACAAAGCAGAATGAGAAAGGAAGACTTCAGTAAGGCTTCTCAAAACTGCAACAACATTGCTGAACAGTGAGGGTTTAGCAAGATGAATTTTCTAATGGTAGCATCACTGCTGCTGATCTGGCCTCAGATAGAAAAAGACATTTTTGGGAGAACGGGAGGTTGCACAGGAGCTTAGGGGTGGAAAGAGATCTGCATGAACGTGGAAGAGAACAGCCATCCTATGCAGTTACCGAGGGAAAAAAATTAACTTTGACTCATGGGGTTTGCACACAAAAACCAGATCTTAAGAACCACAGGAATCTCACACAGAGCATTACTCTTAGCTAATTCAGCGACAAATTCTTTACGTAACAGGAACTGAGGCAGAGGGTATGCTCTAGACCAGTGTGCCACAGGACAAAGCTGTCTACATTAACACTTAATTATTAGGAGTAACGGTTGATAGGTAAGTGTCCTTTACTAATGATATTGCATTCCCTTTAGATAGCTCTAACATGCCTTTGAAAAAGTCAGTTACTTGCAAAACTTGGATTTTTTTTATAGGAAATCAGTTTAATGTTCAGTTTAACATGTAACAGACTCACCTCGTGAGCATGTTTAGAGAAAGAATCAGCACTATAAAGCATAGCTGCAGTTTTTTCTTCCAGTTCTCCTAGTTTCTGTCCTCTTTCATCCAGTGCCAACCGGGCTCGTGCTAGTTCACCAACTACACCAGATGCTGCTCCTTTGACACCTTCAATACCCCCAGGCCCTGGAATATGCTGGGCAAGACTCCTTGATGCCTTCCCAGATGCTGATTCTCCAACTGGAGGCATTTGCAAAGCAACAAAAACGGAATAGTAAGGTTTTCTATCATCATTACATAAATACCAATGTAACTAGTTTATAAAGAAATGTTATTCCCTTGCATGGACACTGAACACCTAATCATAGGCATGAGTGTGAGCAAGACTCACTACTCAATGTTACTTCTACTCAATTTAATAAAATTGAGATTTTCAAACATATTTCCAAGTTTCCAGGCAGGTTATAAAATTATAAAACTTTTTCACAGCTCAAGTGTGAAATTAAAACTCTCTCAACAGTGCTGGCATCACAGTTATCAACAGAATCATGACGGTGAAATGGTTTTTAACAATATAGCTACTTCGCAGGGAAGGTGTTGGGGGTTCAGTAGACAAAGCAGGAGAAATTAAAAAATACAAGCTGTGGTCAGTTCCAGAAGTGCTTTGCTGGTGTAGCCAGCCAGTATGACTCCACCAGCAGAAGTTTCCTTTGATGGAAGTTCAGTTTGAGATGCAGACACCTGAATATTAGGTGTCTATGCTCTCATTATTATAAAAATCTTGTAAAAAAAAAAAGTGAATAATGAAAAGGCAGTACAGTTGTAAGAACAGACCAGCTCATCCTAAAGTAAACACTCACAAATGGTCAGCTGAACAGCTCTCTAGATGTCAGTGACCGCACTAAGTACATGTCCTTTGCTCGTAATGGGACACAGCCACCTAGTTCAGTCTAGACACTTAATGGACATGCCAAGCTCATGCTGAACTGTATACTCCACAGATCTGAGTGAAGGCTAAAACATTTTTGGATGCCAAAGTCAAACCAAATATTCTTTAACTTCTTTTTAACAATTAAATTATGGTTTAAATAAGTGTTTTTCACCTCTAGGAAGAATATTAACTTACTTAACAGTTTAGTCGTGGTATTTCAAGATTTTCTGATTGGATTTTACGTTTCTAGGAAGAACAACTTAGATTTCAACTAACGCTATAAATATCTTTCTGTGAATTCCCAAGAATTAAAAAGAGAAATAATTTAGCTTATTACAGATTCTGCTGTGACCCTCATATTAAATATGACTATTTTAAAGATGTTTTCAGATATCTTTTGAATTGTGATTGAACTCACTTTCAGGCTACAATTCATTAGGTTTTTTTCTCCCATTCAATACTACTTTCCTTGTGAAGATCTGAGCCAAAAACTTGATGGTGAAAAATTGAAATGATGTAAAGAGATAGCATCTAAGGTTACAAGAGTGCTTTTCTGTTGCCATGAAAACATAGGTTTTCCCTGTCCCAGTCATACTAATTAATTTGCGCCCCAAAATTTCTGTAATATAATACTTGACCAACCTTTCAAAGTATTACACCTATATAAATACAAATGGAATTTTTAATGCAGAAAGTGACCTCTAAATATTTGATATTTGTTCAAAATGTACAGGCACAAGTAGTAAAGATTAATTTAATTTTTTATTGGATAGATAAAAAGAACCAATAAAAAAGAAGGGATTGATAGGGAGCCTTGTCTGTTTTAACAGCTATGTTTCATATTATTCTTACAAATAAACTGGTGTAATATGGTGTTTCATCTAGGAAATATTCAAATAAGTGGAAGTTATTTTCCTTAAATATATTAAAATGCTACATGCCACCACAGTAAAAAAAATAAAGCTGTAATAAAAAAAAGAGAAAATGATCAAGTCATAAAAACTTTGCTAAATCTGAATTTTATTGTCCTATGAACAGAGGACTGAATTGAAGTATCATACAATTCTACCCTTGCCCTCATTCTTTTTGTGTCTCTGCACCAGTTGAATGAGGAAAAAGAATCTAGCAAATGAACTGAAGTAGAATGGAGTTTTAATTTTCTCACTGTCTAGAACCGTGTTCGCCAGAACCAGCCCTTTTCAGTTCAACAGCATTAAGAAAATCATTGTCAGTACTATACACTTCATAACGATGAATAAAAATAAGATCAGTTGTCCCATTTCTTGGTTTATAATCTACTCCTGAATAAATGAGTTAAAGGAGCCTGTGAGAAAACAGTACCAAGCTTTTCTGGTCTTGTTGGTAAGGAGTACAACACATAAAAGCTATGAAAAAGTATTTCTCATTCCCTTTTTTACTTTCCTCTTTACAAATGTAATGTTCTATGAACACAGGTAACATTTCTCAAGGATCACTGGCTTCCTTGGGTAGAAATACCAGAAAAATAATGACTCCTAAAAACTTACAGAGTTCTTCTCTGTCAAGTGACTGTGCCCCACCTCCAAACAGGCCTTTAAAGAATCCCCTGTTTGGTGCTTCTGGTGTTTCTACAGGAGTGAAGAGCTCACCCAGCATTTCCTTTGCAATGAAGAAGAGACAACAAGGCATACATTATTTCACACACAAATTAATAGAATGTTCTTTCACTTTAGGGATTTATTTTGTGGATTTGAATTTCAAAATGAATATGCTTTCATAGGCAGCTGCCTTTGCAAGGTGACTTAGGAAATAAAAATCTATTAAGAAATCTCTCCAAACCATCTGTTCTGATAGCTGCAAGCTTATAGCTCAAGGAATTCAGTAGCCAAGAAACGGGTTCAAGTAAAGCTGTATTTGCCCCTCAACAACTAGGGCAACACTTCTGATTTTGTTCTGTTGAAACCATGCCTACAAATACTCATATCTATGCATGGTACCAAAGTAGAGCATACAGCATGCCTGTCTGCTATTTCAGTATTCTATACAACTTCCAAGCTGAAGCATGACTGACAACTGTTTCAAGCTGTTAACAGACCTGAAACATAATAGCTTCCTTCAAGTATCCTGAGCGAGCATTCCCCACTTATGTCAGCATGCACCTCCACCAGCACCAGTTGAACAAGGGAGTTAACAGCACGTTAAATAAGGAAATTTCTTATCCATCAAAAAGGAAATCAAGAAAGAAACTGTTTCAAATACAAGAGGATAGATAAAACAACAAAATTCAAGAGTTGAAAAGTGATGTATCCTGAATTAAGACTCTATAGTGAGAAAAGAAACCCCCAAGATAAATCGAGGTACAAAAGACGAAGTGTTCAGCTTTATGACAAGCTTCATTACTATAAGCATCACAAATCTAGAAACAAGACTCTCAGAGTATATCTTAAAAAAGAGAAGTATTACTCTTTTCTAATTCATTACCTGAAGATTCTCACATGTTTCTTGACTGTAGGTTAGCCTCTGTATTTCAGTTGGTGAGACAAGATAGAGTGCTTGTCCATTGTTGGTGAAGCAGAATGTTCTGGCTATCCGCATATTGGTAAGTGGCAGGTAATATACATCCAACAATGGCCTTAAACTTGGCAAACTGAAGAAAAAAATTTTAAAAAATATATTTTTAAAAATATTAAAAAATAAAATATAGCAGGATTGTCTACTATTGAACAAATGGCTCATTTTTAAACTGCAATACATCATTTTTCTCTTCACCATCTGCATAAATACCACATAAACAGGGTATCATTTAATGCAATTAGAAAATCTCAAAACATAAATACGAGATTTTTCAAGGTAGCACCTCAAAAGTGGAATTTAAACATCTGCACCACAGATGCATTTGAAAGCATCATTGAAATGATACTCTGAGCACATAAATCAGTTTCACTTAAAGCATTACTCAGTAATTAGTAACGAAGTATTTTCATAAGTATCTACCAAAAGTTTACAATTAAACATTCTGCCTCTTCTCTCAGGTGAAGAATTTCTCCTTGACTAAAAATAAAAGACTAAAAGATCTCTCAAGAAGACTTAGAAATACACAGAGGTGTGCTTCCGAAGGAAAACAGAATTCAGTAGACTCAAACAATCTCATGAATTACATCTGCCTTTTTTGTCTGACTGCATATTTAAGAGGAAGTCCTCTTGGAGCAAAGTTCACTTACCTTGTATTTTCTGATTCTGCACATGTAACTGCAATACTTACTGCATCAAGCTACTGAAGAACAGATGCAGCACACTCAGGCTATAACTATATTCTTGCTACCAAATATTCCTCTCCCTCAAAGTAATAATAAATACAAGAAGTGACCAAACACCTGATACCTTGATAAATAAAACCCAAAATAAACTGCTGTCTCAAAAAATTCCCCTGTGAAAATTCCGTAAAAACATAATTTACACAAGATGTTAGCTGTAAATGCACCAACAATAGATTAATCAGCTTCTGCTGCAGATACCATCTGCATAAGATGATTATTTTTAGAAACTAAAAAAAGCAGTAAAGGGGTGAAGCCAAAACCAACGAAAAAGAAAGAGGTAGTAACCACAACAGTAAGTGTTTGATTTTTTTTTTAAATGTTAAGCCTGCATTTTATAGCCTGGGGATTGTCTCTTAGCAGGACACTCCACCTACAACAAACAGAAGGAAGGAGGGCTGGTAACGTGACTTTGGAGGCAAGTTCTACAGTTAAGAAAGAAAAAGCAATATTCACTTGTAAGCCCATCACCCAGGAAATAACACTTCTGCTGTGCACATATCTAAAATAAGATTATTCCTAGGAGTGATTTAGGAATAGGAAAGTGCTTTGCTTCAGACTGACAGAAGCATCAAACATCCTTACAGCTTCAACACAAAACACAAAAATATTAGATCAGATAGGACAAGCATGACATCCATGATAGCATTTTCATAGTATCAAACAAATCTGTAACAGAATTGTAGACTCCTGTCTAAATATATATCAGTAGACAAGTATTAGGCATTTTGGGCGTGATACAATGCTCTGACAACTTTACACAAACAGCACATTAAGTCCACTTCCCAGCAACAATTAATGCTTCTAAAATGGGAGTTAATCCTTGGGAGTTTCAACTTCCGCACACAACGTAACAACTCAATATTCATAATTTAGCACCTACCTCTATGCAAAGTTCATTAGAAAACAATCCTGAGGAAAACAGGGTTTGTTTCAATATATGGTACCTGAACATTATTAAGTTCTGGTTTAATTAGGGAAAAATCCATGCTTACCCTGCAAGGTGAGAGGCATCTTGTAGAGATCTTTAGAATATATGTTGGGATACACATCAATGGAGTTAACAGACTTAATCAATCAAAACTTTTTTTAATTGTAGTATGTGTCAGCTTTAGTTTTATTCCTAACAACTTCCTGAAGAAGTATCTTTTTAGAGGTGTTCTCAAGCTGACAGCTTGTTTTCACAACCTTAAAAATACTCTTTTAGGAATTTTACCGGCACAATTTTCTAAAGCCATGTTTCACATTCACCTTATCATCAGCCATGACTAAAATGTAGGTGCAAGAGCGTAGGTATACACACTACTGTTCAGAATAAAATAGCGTTTGGAAATATTCAAGAAAAAGGACAAGTTAAAATCACACAGGTGACACAAGTACATTTAAAAATTACTTTTACACATGCTTAAACTTATCACTTAAACCACCTACTTTAGGTGACTTATTTCTATACTACAACTGCTAGCAATTAATCATGCCTTTAGAGCCTGCGTTTAAGGCCTTTAAGATATGAGTAAACTACACAACAAAACGGTAAGCTTGAGGCATGAGTGTGATGCAAACAGCTGCACAAAAATATGCAGAGTTGTGGTCAGGTACCAGCTGAAGGTCTGACTCAGGCAGTTTTCCTCATCAGGGAGTAAATTCACCTTTTAGACAAACTTCATCAACTCACCAACCTGTATCACACATTTGGAACTATTTCTTGAATCAGGGTAGCTTCAACTAAGCTGGTAAATTTTATGTGGTAAAGGCATAACTAATAGGAGTGCATAAACAAAATTATCCAGGCCCGAGTATTAGAATTTCATCAACACTGGGTGAATGTAGATCCATGTTCTTATGGAAAAGGACACTTATCTAGCAGAAAACTGTTTTTTCTTTTAAAATTTAAGTTATATCAAACACGCCTTACCTAAAAGTCATAATATGTCCATTGGCACAGAAACATGCAAGGCAGATACTGTTACTCAACGACACTATGTCTCCACGAAGAACAAAAGAAGTCTCTGTTATGTTTTGCTTATAAATACAGTTCTGGGATGGCAGTGAGATAACTTTTGCTTGCTTTTCCGAACATATCACTGCATATTGGTTTTCACTGATTTCCTGAGAGGAAGAGGGGGATACTGAGACAGGTCGTCGCTTTTTCGCTTTATCTTTTTCATCTTTATCTTCAGGAACATTGTGTTCTCTCCAGGGTTCATGTGCTGGTGGGATCAAAGACCCCGTGGTATCCAGAAAAGCCATTCTCAAGATTGCCCCTTTTAGCCTCAGGATGGTTCCTAGGAAAAAAGAAGTTGAGCCCATTCCTAAAATGGTTCTCCTAAATTGTCTTTCAAGCTATAAAACACTCCTATAAGAAGCTAGCACAATGAATAGAAAAAAAAGAACCTCGGCTTGCCTCTATAGCAAAACAGAGGTACCAAAGCCTTTGGACATTTATCTAAAAACCAATGAAGCACATGCAAGAGCACATAGGTATTCAACAAAATGTTAAACCAGTTTTCAAGGGTTAAGTGTATGCATACTCTCATTAACCTCAACAAAAATGTATACATTTATTAAGAGAACCAAGCTGGAATGCACATTTGGATTCAAGTTCAGTGTCACAAATGCAACTGATTTTATTCTCTCCTGAGGAGTACACAGTGTGCTTAATATCAACAATAGATGTTATTAGTCAAAGTAGAGCACCTCTTTTTTCTTCAATACAGACAGGTTCAGAAACAAGCAACATGTGGATTTCTTTCCCCCTGCATTTTAAGCTTGAAATCACTTCTCTAGCACAAAATGAAAGAGGAAGTTTTTCCTCCCCACTGTTTAAATCACTGTCTCTGTAGGTCAGATCTTAAGCTAATACATTTCTTATTGTACTTCTATTTATTCACACAGAGTAAAAACAGGAACATTTGCTAAGTACACAAAAAATAGCAGTATCTTTTAAAGATTATGCTGCAGAACCAGTGATTAAACATACTGTCTAGTCTGCAGCCTTGCCTTTATGATCAGATGTTACCAAATCTGAATACTGCTGCCAATACCATACTCAATATGCACAAATCACATATATGGTCTAGAGGTCACACTATTCCAAATCACTATTTCAATCAAATAAAATTGCAATTTGCATTTCCTGATACCATCTGTCTGAGCAAAGTGGAGTAGAGCAGCATGTTCTGCATGAGACAGTGGTAGCAGGAAAGCTAAATCTATGCCTAACAGCATATTCAGCAAACCGTTAATACATAATTACAATAAAATCAGTTGGTGTGTATCAGAAAAACAAGATAGAAGACCTCTCACGGCAATCCAAAAGAAATATTTTATCACTAATATTTAAAGCTAGTTGTTCAATATACAACCCTT
Source organism: Ibycter americanus (assembly GCA_035590275.1). Taxonomy (NCBI): domain Eukaryota; kingdom Metazoa; phylum Chordata; class Aves; order Falconiformes; family Falconidae; genus Ibycter; species Ibycter americanus. Next base: position 44,503,073 of record JAVJGI010000062.1, on the reverse strand, counting down.
AATTTGTATTCCCTTTTCATCATGTGGTAAACAGTTTACTACCTCATGACTAAAACCAATAAAAAATAAATCGAGCATTTGAAATACTAATCTCTTCCGCTATTTCTCTTTAATAATTGCCAGGTACCTACATTAAGGTTAGCAGACATGCTTTTCTCAGCATGTATATATCAAAGTGGTATTTTTGTATTATATGAGATCATATTTTCCATTTTGCAACTTTAAAATTCCAGTAATGAAGTAACCAATCTAGACTGTTAACCTTAGTAGCTAGATCAATGGAGTCTATTTTTGATTAATCCATAACTGACAAACAGTTTCTTTAAAAAATATGAAGACAACAATATTTTATCAGAATATACTTTAGCCCGTCTGCTTTGTACATACCACTAGGAGAAACAATAACTGGCTGAAGAAGTCTTTGCTCTCCTCCTGGGGGTAAGTTCAGTACAATGACAAGCACTGTACCCAGTGTGGTCCCAACCCACAGGCATGGGGAAAGTGATGTATCAGCCTTTCTTGTGAAAGTCTCACAAAAATGAAGAGCCGAAATTGCCTCACGTGACTCTTTATCAATGCTAGTTACGCTAGAACTCCGGGATCGACTGAAAGAGTTGTCTTTGACATCTGAAAATAAATCGGCATTAATTAAAAAGAATGGCAAAATGCAGGGATTAAGAGAATTCAGATTTTCTTTTTTGTTCTTCAGCGCGAAGTATATACTAACTACTATTCTATTGAGTATTACTCCTGTATTCTTCCTTAGTCACATTTCCTTTGGGCCCAGTTTTCAATACCACATCCTGAACAAAGCACCCAATCATTTTTTGCAGAGGTTGCCATTAAATAATTGTCATGAGCAATTGTTATGCATATTTCTGTCTTCTTGGGACAGAGAAGTCAAACAGGACTCCTCCTTTAAAAAAACTGAATTAAAAACCTCTCTTCCCATTAGTTCATTGATGAGATTAAAAAATATTGGCTTCCACAGAACACTGTTCGATCATCTTCTGAAGATGCAGCTATTTTACTGTAAGAACTGCAGTGACATCCAGACAGCAAAATAATGTAACCTGTAATGACTCACAATAATATTGTCCCACTTCAGGAAACCATATGGAGGAGGTCTAACAGGCTATCTACACACCTGAACTTTTAGTAAGAGAAACATCAAATGCTACCAAATGCCACCTGGCACTGGTATGCAAAGCTGAATATTTCCATTTTGAATACTGTAGTGTAGTGCCAGAAATGGCACTAAAACTTTTCAGGATGTCTTACTCACTGCTTAGCAAATAAGGTTCTCCTAAGAGAGGATAAATCCTAATATTAACAAAACTCAAACCAGTAACCATGCTGCGTCATTCTAGCTGTGTGCTGTCTGTACATGTGGTGATACTTAACACCTCAGCATGTCTGGATTTCTGTGCATTTACAAATTAATGGTTTACTTTAACTCATCATGCCAAAAATTTAGTACAAGACAACCTTTACTAGTAAAACTTTGATGCAATTTATACCATGACTCCTTTTTTTTTAAAGTTATTGTCTTGGATCTTTGGTAGAGATGCAACTGGCATCTTTAAAGCAGGATTAAGAGCCAAAGAGCAACACTTAACCACATACTTTCTGGAAGCATCACTGTGCTGATTTCATTACCTTATTGCAAACTTTCTAAGAACATCATCTAACATGCATTTGAAAAGTATACAAACCAGATTTCAACTGTCTAAATACAGACATCTACTCAACATGGTGAAACTTCTCAGGAGATACTTCTCTTGTTCCAACAGTAGCTAAAATCCAGCAAGACAATAACTTTTCTAAGTCAAATGTAAACCATGGATTATAGAAAGAAACTACTAGGTCAACCACTCAGACGCTGACATCTTAAGTTTTCACATTTTAAAAAAAATCAAATCCAGAGTGAAACAATGAGAACAATTATTTGTTTTTATAATTCTAATGACCACAACCTCTTAATAGCCTTGTTTCTTCAGGGTTGAATATTTACTAACTTAATGCTTTTTTTAACTCTAACATGGATTACTCAGTCTGAATATAATAATACATTGACTGCAATAGGCATAAAATTAAATGTGCGTTTGTTAAGTTGTATCTGGTTGAGTATCTGAAGAGCATGTATAAAATTTCAGAAGCATTGGAATGGACAGGAAAAACCCCATAAAAATTAACTTGCCAGACAATACAGGCATCGTGCTGAGCAAACAACTCATTCAGAAGAGAGAACTCAGGGTAAAATGTTTAACTTCTTTAGTGTGTGTTATTTATCCTGAAGTCAAGGAAGAATCTGTGGTTTGTTTACAGATTAGTTTCAGATGAAGAGGGAGGGACAACAGCGTGATCACCCACTACACATCACTTCATCATAAGGATGGGAAGTTGAGGCTCTTTTGAGCAACTCAACCAAAGGGTAGGACCTAGTGGTAATGGTACCTGAATCATCTGGATTACAACATTGAAAAGCAATGGTATAATGCAGATCAGAGTATGTTCGAGAGATCCTCCACTTTCTGAAATAGAAAATCTAAAGTACGTGCTTCTGTTTTGGCTATTCAGGGAGAAAAGCGGGTAGGTAAAAGATCTAAAGAGAAAAGCAATTTGAAAGAATGAGATCATGGAAGATTAGGTTTCAGAAGCCATGGAAAGAAAGGACAGAAATGGTAAGGATAATGAACTTGGGAGAATGGCATTTCAGTCGTCTCCTAGAGCCAGTAGATATGGCCACATAAGTAACAAAAATAAATACAAGCAAGCTGACAACCTTTGAAGAACACTATGCAAAAGCTATCCTGCTAGAGGAAAAGATAAGTAAAATTTGAAAAAAGATTATAATTGCATAAGGAAGCTATTTGCAGACCTGAAAACCTAGAAGAATTTTACACAGAAAAAAATGAGGCATCTAGGCACAGATATTCACACATGTGCAAAGTCAAGCAAAACCAGTCAAAGGCTATTACAATTCAGAAGGTACAAACTATTTTATGAGTATACCAGAAGTGAGTTGAAAAAAAATAATCCATTATTTCAGTAGAAAGAACAGCAAATATTAAAGTGATGTAGAAAATGCTGAAACTCATTCAGGATTGGAAAATGCAGAAAGAATTTCAGTATTCTCTTTTCTCCAGTCTTCATTAGAAAGAAAGAACACTTAAGTACTTATTGCTATCAAAGAACTTGGAGTAAAACAACAGTAAAGTTAGAATGAATTGGATAGTATTTAAGTACAAATGTGTTCCAGTTTGCAAAGTACGATAAAATTCACACTAAACTGAAATCATCCCTAAACCATTAGCAAAAATAGTAAGGAAGAACAGCAACAGATTGAAAAGACAATTTTCTTCTGCTCTTTCGTGCCAACAAGGCCACAGTTAAATCTCTCTAGTGCTGGGCACAAGAGTTTTAGAAAGATGATGAAAAATTCCAAGTACACAGAAGATTAACAGAAGACATCCTAGATTTAGACAAGATAACCTAAAAAAGAAGGAACTGAATTTTGTAAGAAAATAATCTGCAAAAACAAAGATTAGAGATATGATGACTTTTCAACAGCATAAGAGATGGCTAACAAAAAGATAAGGAGCACTTGTTATCCCTGTTCATTGTGGAAAGGACAAGAAAAAGTTAATATGGATGCAAGGAAGACTGATTAAATAACAGGGAATTTGTCTAACCGGCTATAAAACATTGGAACTGTCTGTCTTGGATTTTTCTAAAAACTTATTTATTGGAGGCTCATGAATAGATGAGAAGTTAAACTGTTGGACACCTGGATCCTTGCCACAGCAATGGATTAAAGCATGTCTGAGGGTTCCTTCCAACTTCACATTTGAGTGGAGCAAGCTGTAATTGCAAATCAGGGTGGTCCAGCTCAGTTTCAGGATATCCCTGTGCCATGGACTCTTTCCTTGCTGATAGCAGCAGTTGTCAAACAATACAGTTCTGCAGCTGCCAATCCGATCCTGTCTGTCTTCTGCTGTGGTTGTGTTAAGAATTCTGCTGCAGGAAGGGGAGCGAGCTGTTGGAAGGCAGAAGGCAGCTTTCGCATTCAGGCTGCATCTACTGCTGTAGGTCTACGGCTGTCCCCCATCATTTTTAGAGCACAAGGCAGGGAAGCTGGACCTGATCTACAGGCTGGCAAAGTACTAAAAAAATATTAAATATATTCATTTGTATGCTGTTTTAGTTATGCAATATAATGACCTTTAGCACTACAGACTTCACAACTGAACTGCTTTTAACACAAAAAGTTACTGTGTTTTTGTTTTTTTTTTTAAAGAAATTCTCAGACTGGTCATCCATCCAATCAGCTGTATGTCATTTTAATTTAGAGAGAGTGGTCACAAGACAATTCACACTTGTAAAACTATGTCCAACTATTTTTTGAGTGGACTTCAACATATCCTGTTATTAAGATATCTCATTTTTCAATTTAAAACTTATCAGATGGTTCTACACAGGCAGCAATTTTCCTTACATTACCTGATTATTCACGCTTTTGGTGTCAGCACTACTGATAAAGTGAGTGACAGATGCCTAAAGATTATGACAAAAGTGTGATAAGCCATGTATAAGAATTGCAGGCTTACCTTACGATAACAGCAATGATATTTTGTGCCTAAGAGCCCCCCAAAAGAGTGGGATTAAAATTTAGTTCTATGCTTCAGATAAATGCAACAAAGTATGACAGTTTATGTAATTTAGGACTCTAACATATTCTCATTCTGTAAAACAGTCTTAGTAAAAATAAAATCAACTATGTAAACTTACCTAAATCAGGCTTTAACTCAGTTGGCAAACTTAGCTTCCTGGACATCTTTGCTGAAAAGTGAAGTATATCTTTTTTTTAAAAAGAATAAACATGATTCTGCTGGCCTTTATTTGTTTCTTTTCCAGTATTTATTATATCATTGTTTATTACATTAATTGCAGTACTTAATAGGTTTTCTTGTAAAGCCGAGCCTCACTTCTACAAGGGGATGGGTTCAAAGTACAACATGGAAAATACCAAAAATCCCCAAATACAGCATTTTATGACTTGCCAAGCTTCATTTCTCCTTGGGATTGAGGTAGAACTTGAGGGATTGGATGAATTTTGCTTTGGCTCAGCCTCAAGTTTTATCTCCTCAAGTGAGAGAACAGAATACAGACTTCTGGCTATTGCAAGAACGTGCACTGAAATTCACATAATTTTAACATCCCATCCCCTCTTCTTCTGCCCAGTTCTTGCTCAAACCTGAGATATGTATAATAAAGATGATCTTTCATTATGCTAAAACATTAATTCACATGTGTAAAAAGCCAGTAATCTGAGATGGAATCCACAACCTTAGAAGAATGAAGACATTACAGAGCAATTATAAAATCAGCAGCACACACACTTGCACCACTGTCAGGCAAAAGATAGTATCATTTTGATAGTATTGCTGAAGTCCAAAATAGCACTTGAACTCAATCCCTGACCTGGAAAATTCTTTTTCTAGAAATAGAAATCTTGAGATCCCTTCAAAATGCAGTACAATACTAACAAATGCTGCTGTAATGAAAGTCACTAGTAGCCATACATTCCCCTTCCATCTTTCTTTCAGCAATTACTGGAGAAGGAATAATTTTGATGTATCTTAACTACTAGACCTGGGCTAGATTCTGAAATTTCCCAGCCACATGCTGAGTTTTGATATTTAATTCTTCACTATCTTGTAAGGGTAATACTACTCTACCTAAAGTAGAAGTTGAGAATAGCGTCCTAATTCTAGAAGCACATTGTAATGGATACCAGTCATCAAGCAGCCTGAATCTTGCTGCTTCTCTCAGTTAAAAACGGAGTTAACTCATTCTAGTTCCCATTTTAACAGAAATCATTCTGTTTTCTACCTATCTTGAAGAAACAGCATGTGATTTAAATTTACTTCCACTCCTTCAAAAAGTGAAATACTTCACTGTATTACAAATGCTAGTTATCTGAATAGTTGAACAGTTTTATTCCTGTCATACATTATAAAAATTTGAGAATAAGATTCCAGAAATAATCTTTAATTTCCTTCGTGTCAACGTTACAAAGTATGTCCTATTCAAATTAAATTGAAATTACTTAGACAGAAATGCTAGTCACTTTAATTTTAGTGCAGGCTGAAACTGAAAAGGGCAGTCTGACTACATGTTTTCTACCCTCATCCTTGCATTGGCACTGGTATCTGCCTAGCTTAATGGCGAGGCCAAAACTCATCTAAATAAAGTTTCTGCCAAGGGTTGTTTTCAACAAGATCAACCCCTGTTTCAGGTCAGAGCTCAGCTATACAAACAGAAAACCATGGTACAAAACAGTACTAGTGACCAGGAGCCCATCTTTTCGCTGTCAGCTTGAATTTACATCAACTTGAAAAGAGATCATGAAATCTCATCTGGAACTGTGAATTACAAGATGGGCAATCCTCATCGTAAGACTTGCTTTCTGTGTTAGACGCGTAAACCACAACAGCTGAGATACTGAACAAAAACTCAATTATGCACACAAAAGATAATTTCGCATTATCTTTGGCTTTTCACAGCTTTTACCATATGTGAATACCAGGAAAGATTAATTAACCTAGTCACTTTGCAGACCAGAGCATTCACTTTTGGCTTTTCAAATACAGATGTTTAACACACAATTTTAACAACTACGAGAAAACTGACAAAAAAAGGTAACTAGTAACAGGTAATATAGCAGGTAATAACAACTACACGCAAGTGTGTTGGAGTCTAAGAGTCAATGTGCAGTTTTAGCTTTTTTTCCTTAGTGAAAGGCCAGCCATGTGAACTATGTTGATAAGGTAAAACAAATTTGTCAGACATTTTCCACAAACACTGAATTATGACTCATTAACAGGACACGAGGACACATGAATTGTTAAAAAGGATGTCATTGCTAGAAATCATGAATTAATGTGCTATGCAAAAAATCCATTTCAGATCATACACGTGTCAAAGCCCTCAATAATTCAAGTATAAATAGGAAACAAGAACGTATTTAAATAGCAGTAGTGCCATCTTGTGTTTAAAGAAAAAAGTGCCTAAAGATGCAATAAAAATAGGAATATTTTGCCAGCTAAGTTTTTTTAACTAACATTACTTAGTATAAAAAAACCTGCTTGTATTTATATCTGTTTTATGGTGTACAACAGTTTTAGTAAATTCAGTTTTGCCATGCCTCAGATGAAAACCAGCAACATGCTAGACAACTCTATGACAAAAGATATAAATCAGAGAAATGGAAAAGATAGGATGGAGATCTACAGACAGAATACTCAGGGTCAGGTTTTTTACTCCATTTGTAAAACAGGGCAAAGGTGATGTTGACTGCTTCTGCTGGGTGTGGGTGGCCTCAAGTAGTAGCTGTCATATCAGAGTTTAATACCTCTCCTGGCTGTAAACGCTGCAGCAGCCACTACCAAGACCACCCTTCTGCAGCTGGTGTGACGCAAGGAGACAAAGACGGGGGGCTATTTTGCTCCTCCTGGCACACTGCTGCTCAAGGCAGCAACGACTATTTTGTCTGTGTTTAGACCTAGATTTAAGACTCCTCTAAATTAGAAAGCCTAGAGTTATACACAGGTATGCACACATTCTTTCTGTTGCTAACATTTAATTTAAAAAAGTATCATATGAAAGTATGATATGAGAGAACTGGCCAAAAATAACATTCAGGATTCTTGGAGATTTCTCACAGGACAGACTTGAGGGTGCAGACGTTAAAATATGAAAGGTTACCTTGGCATACTGTGTTATATTTCAGCATAGCAGGCCCCACCAATTCAATGAAGAAAACCTGAAGGCTGAGAGATCGCTGAACTATCAATAGGAAGCTGTAGCTTAAAAGTAATAGTTACATTATTTCCAGTGGGTTATCCTGAGCTAGAGTGATTTCTCATCCATTCCTTATTTAAGAAAACAGTATAAACCCTTTAAAAAAATTCTAATGATTATGGAGACAAGCATCTTTGTGTTTTGACAGACAAGAGTTTACATAAAGCCTATTTTATGTAGTATTTCATGAGAAATAACTAAGCAGCTTAGAATTTTAGACAAAGTTCTCAAATTATTCTGTGCTTGAAGACTACACAGAAGTAAAAGATTTACATTACCAATTTCAAGATGCTTAAAGAACTGAATATTGTACTGGTGATGGTACAATAGAGAAATAGAGTATCAATGCTGGAATGTCTAAATTTGATGTAAGAATAATAAAACCGTTTTACAAGAGAACGCAAGAAAAGATGTACTTGATATACTCAGAATTAGATCAAAGTATTAAAAATACATTGCAAGAAACAGTCTTACTCTGGCATTAGGGCAAATGAGAACTTATTATGAGCATCTTAAAATTTGATTCCATGAAAACAGCGTTAATAGTCAATGACATTAGCACTGTTTGAAAAATCCAGGTGTACACTTAAAGTGTAACAAGTGTGAGAAACCTTATGTCAATAGTAACAGCAGGAACTATGGAATTTTAGAATTAAAGCTACTCTGCTTAGATCTGCCTACTAATATTGTTTGCAATTGTTTTTAAATTTATAAGCTGCAGAAAATAAATAAAACCAATTTTCCTGAAAAGTATTTGACATTATCCTACTGGAAGAGTTATGAAGGTCTTTGAGTCTACAGTATTTTGTATGCACCTTTACTAAAGCTTCTTCCAGAAATGGATGCTAACAATACCTATGAACTTCTGAACTGATTTCTAGCTATATATTTAATCACACATATCTCCTCATGCCAAATAACTGGCCAGAGCACAAGTAATGAACTTAAGATTTTGCTTCCACTTAAGTTGGATCACAACTTCTTTCTATAAAAGCGACATGGCCTTAGAAATTAAAATACTTTCTACCAATTCTTCTTCTTATAAGTTCATTGATGTTTGGTACACTTCTCTGTACTACTTCTCTGTACTACTTCACAGCACATTGTAGTTTCAGATATTTGCCATTCCTAAGAGAAACAGTTACTTTTAATAATGGCCACAGTATTTTCTATAATTTCTAGAAATGATTAAACCAAGTATCTCCATATATCCAAGGTAATTGCAACTTTTGCAAAGTTCATCTCTGATGGAAAAAAAGCAAAACATGATGCAAAAGCAACATATTCACAATAGGTCTTTAACTTGAGTTACTATCCATTCCTTAGCACGTAACATTCACAACTGAGTATTTAGGAAAAAAACACAGAATGTCAACCGATCTTAACAGTATATATGGCAAAGCTGAAGTGCTGGTACATGAAGCATTTACATTTTATTTTATTTCTGCTATTCTTGCAGTCCTAGATGGCGTTTGATCCTTTAACAGAGCAAGAATCCTTGTCTGATGCTGTCACTAATGATAGAAATGTGTAGAAATGAAGATGTCTCTACATAATTGTCAATAAAGTAATTAAATTGACAATGGCTTCATAACTCTAAATGCGCATGTATTATGTTACCACCTTACAGACCTATCACTGAAATGAAATTACTTTGCACTTTGCAAGCAGTATTCCCTTACTCAGTGTTCCCATGTGACAAAAAATTCAGGACTGATTAACAGCAATTGGAATTACAAGTAATTCTTGTTCTGTTTCACAATCCATTTGACAGGTTATATTTTGACTGCACTGTGCCAGTGCAAAGAGCTATAACCATGTTACATACAAAGTCATCTATGTGAACACAGTTGACTGTAAACAATTTGTTTCATATAACATCGTGAAGTTAATGACAGTGACACTCATAGTTACAGAAATCATTGTTCATTAACATTTAGTTGGCAATTCAGTTTAAAACAATCAAATGCAAAACCATGCAACGATTAACACTGAAGAAGACTAGTTTTCCTTATGTGGAAGAGCTTAAAACGTAAGTTCAGCAAGAGCCATGCAGAGTAAACATGCCAGATAAGGTATAGAAGACATGGCAGTGAAAAAACCCCATTCAGTACACAGCAAACCACTCAAAACTAACAGAATGCAGATGAAATAAGTTTCTTTAAACTCCCAACGAACTGTGCAAGTTACAGAAATCACAGTATGGGCTAACTGGGAGGCACTTATGAATTACACATCAAATGCACTATTGTCTCAACAAACTCTGTATTTAACTTACACCCTGACAAATGCATGACTTATAAATATTTTGGAGTTTTAGCTGTGAAAAACATTCACAATACTTTCAGTTGAAAGGCTTCAAGCTCAAACTGATGTCAATAGTTCTATAGAATTGTCATTGGGATGTTTCATTAATACTGTAACATTGCTCTGAAAAAAGTGAAAAAAATAATGAAGTCACATTCACACATACTATGTTTGTTGCACAAGACAGGCTACCTTAATTTCAGAAGAGACTGCTCTGGGACAAAAGGGAAACATTATCTCAACAGGCATTGAAATAACATGCACAAGATTAAGTGTTGTTTTTCTCATTAGAAGAACTGAGCATAAGTTTCTAGTTAGCCTGAATTTCTTTAGGACAACATATTAATCAACACTCATGTAAATGATACTCAATTTTTTTTTTTTATTACAGATGACTTGACATAATATATTGACAGCCATTTGCTTTCTTGAATTGTATTCAGGCTTCCACTGCCTCAGAACTCATCTTCCCTAACATTTCTGTCATGACTGCAAGGAGAGCTCAACATAGTACTGAGCAAAAGGCATATTCCTGTTCTTCCTCATTCTCTACCTCAGATTCCAAAGATTACTTTGTCATATTTATCTCACTGAATTTTGAATTATTCTTATTGACAATTACTGAATTGCAATGAAAGGGATTAATGGTTCAGGATAGAAGTTAAACTGCCAAACAGAACATCAAAGGGAGACTACAAGAAAAGAAATCTTTCTCCCTAGCCTTAAGATATGGTTCCATACAACCTATGAAAGAGTTTAGCAAACAGTTTTACTATATAAAGTAGTTTCAACCTTTGATCTAACTAGAGAGATAAAATGAAATCCTTCTACAATGATAAACTAGTGTACTAAACAAACAAAAATGAACCATTAACGCAGTGATTCTGAAATGAAAACAACCATATCCCAGTTAAGGAAGAAGAGTCCTTTTCCTAGAATTAAATCATACAGCCTCTCGCCTTCATTTATTTAATGATCCAGTTGTCAGAAGTAGAGTTAATTTCCATCCCAATCATAAAGGGTTCAATCTACCTGCAAACAACACATTCCAAGGATATTTTGTTGCCAAATTGTTAAGACACAAGCCTGGAGCTGGTAGGGTATTGTGTCAGTGTTGGATGCAGAAATGTAAATACAGTTCTGGAACAGTAATGGGGTGTACATATATATGTGTATATATACACACACACACACACACATATATATATATATAACCAAGTCCTCTTCCAGATGATTAAATGAAAACATGATACTATCTCTATCTTTACCATAGTCATATGGAAATCTGACCATATGACTATGAATGCAACACGTAAAAAGAATTTACATCAGCCACATGTTCTCAAAGAGAGCGCACCTTTGCAAAAGTAGTGGAATAATGTTGTGACTTGCATAGACTGAACTCCTAGTACAGATTAGAATTTCACCCACCCAGAAAATACAGAAGTGCAATTGTAAAATCAGAGAATTTAAACCAGCGGTATCCTTGATTTTTAAAAAAATTGTGCCCAGTGTATTTAGTACAGAAGCAGCCCGTAGAATTACCAATTAGCACAAAGAACAAAAAATTAATAACTTGATGCATTGAAATTTGAATTTCATTTTGGTTTTTTTTGCTGCTGGGTTAGTGTTGCATAGAGCAAGGCACTGGATTAGGAACAGAGCAGAATTTTTCTAGCGCCTACCTATGTCATTGGCTACCATCTTGGAAAACTTTCTGCTTTTGGTCTTCACTGTAAATAATATTTTAATAAAAAAAGATCAATCTAAGTGTATCAAACGATGAACTGAAGAAAATAAGACTATAGAAAAGAAAAATACTGTACCCTTTTCTATAAAATTATTCATTTTTTGATCATCATCAGAATTGTTTGGTGAACCAGAACCTATGAGTGAAGACAGAATGAAATGGATATACAAACATGTATCTTTGACACAAAACCAATGTATTAATACAAGCTTTGAGTTTAAAGATGACAAAAATATCAAATACTGATACTGGTATTCTCTGTAGCTCTACTAGATACTATAAAGTCCAAATTGTTTTGGTACAACAGGAATTCTGTCATATTGAGATTAACCACAAAAATTATAATGCAAGGTACAACGTTGCACAGTGCAGCAAGTTTATTCCTAGAAATATTTCCCTCAATGAAATGTTTACATTGAATAACTGGATTACTGTTCTAATCATGGTTCCAGACACAAAGATTAACCTAAATTATGATTCACAGAACACTGCTGTAACAATAAACTCAAGTTTTGAAAATTTGGTTTTTTTCGAATGCAGTAAGTCACTGTTGGGCCAGTTCTTCAACTATTCTGCAGATAATTCTGAACCAGTGCTGCCACCTGGGATTTTTCCGAATCCTTAATACTGAAAAACCAGTAGTGGCTATAGGTCACAACTCAAGGATTACCATGGTCATGAAATAAAAACATAGTTCAACTAAAAAATGTTAAATTTAATTGGATTTTATATTGTGGAAGTGTAAAATAAGAATAGAATGCAAACATTTTGACACTCATGCACACAAAAATGTGACAGTTTACAATGCTATGCAATGTTTTATGGGTTAGATGAATGCCCCTGGAGCCTAAGCTTACTACCATTTAACTTCTGTAGAAAAAGCATGAGACAGTTATTATTTCTCTTGCATTTTCACTGTATTTCTATAGTTCCGTGTTATTAAAACTCTCCTTTTATAGGTAGGTAGTCCCTTTTACAGTTCTTTCAACTGTATAACCGCCTGCTGGAGCAAGTCTAATGGAAGCTAGTTTCCACTTCTCTTCACCTGGGCACAGAAAGGTGGAAGATGTAGAAGACTGAAATCACTTGAGCAAATGCAGACTTCAGCCCAAACAGTGGCTGGTCTGTTTTACACATCATATTGTAACAGTCAAAGCCAGAGAGGCACTCAATTGCCAGTCCCATCCTTCAATTTTAAAGCTAGTATCAAGCAAATGTTTTGTGCTACTGTATTTTCCTTTTAAGTAGAGAGCCTCTAGACTGGAAAAAAATTAATTTAAATCTGGCTTGTCCTGCATCTCAATCTCACCAATACTGTGCAGATGATTTATCCTATATGTCCCCTCTTACCTCTCTGAAAACTGAATGCCATTTTCAAGCTTCTTTCCAGCCCTGTGCTCTTGCCCAGAAAAGATATAAAGCTTAAAGTAAACCTAAGGAACTGCAGCTCTTCTCTCTTCACAAAAAATCACCAAATGATTTCTGTATCAGGGAGGTGCCTCCCTCCAAGTACCTTTCTCAAAGGGAAACTGGAGAAGCCTGCCATGAACCTATCTCATCCACCAAGAGCTAGGAGGGAAAGACAGAACCAAGGGAAGCAAGGCACTGTCCAGCCTTGCTCCTTCAAGATTCTATTTTACAGGGGGATGCAGCAGTGGCTTTCCACCTCCATCTTTTGTCCATTCACTATTTTCGGTTCTTCAAACTTATTTCTCTTTAGTATTGTGTGTATCCAAGACATTATACACTCTTTTTACAGACTATTCAGTTCTCCGACCTTCTTGATTTTATTCTAATATGAACTCACTTCAAAATAGTCTTCTCATGGTCAACTTAAAATGGAAATTGATTTCTAGGTCTGCAGAATTACAAGCTTCCCCCAATTCTGTTTTCTTTCAGGACATTTGAATTCAACTATTCTAAGTTGCCTCCTTTTTTTGATCCTCTTAAATATTCAAATTGCATTAATTTCTAACCAACTTCAGCTAACACAACTCGAGTGGGAGGGAGGGAAGTAAGCAGAGAGGGAGGGGAGGCAAATTGTCAAATTTAGTATTTTTCAATATAAATCTTGATTCTCATCTTTGGGCTTGCCTTCATTGCACTGTTAGTGGAAACAATGAATTAAGTTTTGCTCTAAGTCAAATTATGAAAGAAACCCTCTTACTAAAATTAAACAGTGTTTTAAGTTCTAGCAATGTCATATGGAAGTGGTTTGGGCTGACATTTGAGTGATGCTGGAGTAAGGGGAAAAAGGATACAGATTAAGGGTTACAAATCATTAGCTGTTCATTGTACACATTTTATAGCAGTCTATCAGAAACTAGACTTATCCTGGGCATTTTAAGTGGGTTAAATTCAAATACCTTAGTAAGAATTATCATTCTGCTCAGCCTTGACAGAGATTTACTGCAACTGCAGCATTGCACAGCAAGTTATTTACAGACAGTGGTCTTCATTTTAAAAAAAGAAATAAGAAAGATGCACTTTATTCTAAACACCACAAAAAAATGCCTGCAATAAAAATTATGCTGAAGGTGATTAATTCAACCTGCCAATACTTAACATTACACATATCTGTCATGAAATCACATCTTCAGTTACAACTTTTTACTTAAAATTTCCAGCCAGATTTTGCTTTAATTATAAATAAATCTAATTTAGTCTAAGAAAGGGTTAGCAAAACAGAAAATGACATTGACTGTTCTAGATGAGAGTTCTGCACAATTTAAAATTATCATCAAAAGACAGCAGTTGTCAAACCAGAAATTAAAATTTATGTTACAATTTCTACTAGAGCCACAAAAAAAAAATATGTTCTGTTAGGCTTTCAACTTGGCTTTGAAAGGTACAGGCTACAATAGAAAAGGAATCTATCTTCAGGTTCCTATGCTGATTACCATTTTACACTACATTGCAAAGAGTGCACATACTGCTTTAGGTACTTGAGTAAACCAGCAGTTTTGTCCTTTACCCTAACTTTGAGTACTGCTTTGAATGAAACAGATGAAGTGACATATTACTTTAAAAATTCTCAGAGTAATAGAGAAGATAAGCAACAAATTTTTAGCTGTTATGTGAAATATTCACCTTATTGACATGCACTATTAAGTATTTACCTGGCTATAGCCTCAGCTTGTGAATATTGAGCAAAATACTAAATAGTATTACATATTGCTGAAGCTTTCATTTAAAATATTCATGTACAGTAGTGGCAACTAAAAAAAAGTAGCGGGAGTGTTAAGTAGGGAGCTCCTACTTTGTAAGGATGCCAGTTCCTGAAGACCTCTGATTCCAAAGAAAAACAATAATTTACCACTTATGAGGAAGCTGAAGTAAACTAGGTTCTTTTTTTACAGAAAAAATCTTTACCACTGTTGAGGACTGAAACACAATCACATGAACTATTACAGGAATTCGTGCATCTTACCAATGTTTCAAAATTCCATCGTGCAGTATGTTCCCTGAAGCATAAATATTTCAGATTATCTGTCTCTTCACTCATCTTTATGACATATTCCTATTGCATCTCTTAAATCAGCCTCGTTTTAAAAAAATGCAGTTGTGCAACACCACAAAATTTATGAGAGCTCAGTTTGTGAGAAGACAACAGGTTTTATATAACTACTCAACTAGTAAGTGTGACTTAAAGCATGCCAGCTTCTGGGCAAGTAAGCTGATGATCAGAGGAAGTTACGATTACCTGAAGTGGGTGATTTGCAGCGGTCTTCTGGCACCATTGTACCTTCATTAATATCAGAGAGACCTGCTGGAACACAAAACCAGTGCATAATAAATACAGCTGCTACTTTATCCTTTCTTCCCTACTGCAGTTAGGAAATTCATTTCTTATTAGCTACAAACCAGGCAGTGTGATAAAAAAAGTAACACATAACAAATTCTAATTTGGACATTACCCACAGTGCCTGTAGTTGCTTACTTTTTCTACTAAAGTTTTCTTTACAAAATACACTTCCTTTTTAAACTTCATATGCTGAGAATGACCATATTTTCAGCGAGACAGATGTGTCATAACAGTTAATACATATCTATAGCATGTACACAATTAAGTACAAACTTAATTTCTGTTTAGAAAAAAATCCTAGAGTTATACTAAAAACCATCATCTAGTCCAACTAGTCCATCTAGCTCTCTGCTCCCCAGAGGTCCCTTCCAACCCTGACCATACTGTGATTCTGTGTCATTCTGTAATTGCAAAAGTCAGATGAAAGAGGATCTTGAAGATTACAACCACACATGCAGTATGATGTGTGGAACTACAGTGCTTTTTTTTCAAATCATTTTCCCACAGTTACAGTGATATGCTTTGTATTTACTGTTGCATTGCCAAGTTTGTTTTCCAGCAAAACTCCTTATTGATGTCACTTACAGACTTTAGGTTCTAGGATGCTTATGAAAGTGTTCTTCCTGGTCCGGAGGAATTTCACTAAATTCTTACGTTGTCAAATCTGATCATTTGAATAACTGCAATATGTTAATATCTAAAAGCTCATTCCTTCCATTCCAGTGAAAGAAATAAAGCACAGGAGTCCACAATCAGATGCTAAAGATGGAAGCTGTCTCATAAGTGTCCTAAATACTAGTCCATAGCACTAACTAGCAGTATACAAGAAGTTTTTCTATTTTTCTTTTGACAAGAAATTGCTGTCAAGACTGGCCATAATTAAGTAAAGTGATTTTAAGGCTACTAATGCATCTTTAAGTTTATATAATAAAGTTTTCCCGTAGAAATGTCGTGATATGATACCAATGCAAACAAGCATGGAATACTTACAGCAATGGTTAAGAAATATTTGTCGAAATGAAATCTTTTTGCGTGCACGCAAATATTTCAAGTGCTCAAAAAGCTTGAGAGGTATAATGGTAACGGCTAAGGCAACAAGGGCTTGCACATGCAAAGCCTGTCTATACAG
Source organism: Ibycter americanus (assembly GCA_035590275.1). NCBI lineage: Eukaryota > Metazoa > Chordata > Aves > Falconiformes > Falconidae > Ibycter > Ibycter americanus. The sequence goes on along the minus strand of JAVJGI010000062.1, from coordinate 44,486,216 downwards.
CTGTATACTACACATTCACTAGTGCATCTGTACAGATCTGTTAACACAGACGACAAAAAAAGGGAAAAGCACTACTCTATCAAAGCTTTAAGATTTCCAAATACTAAAGCAGAAGTTAATAATTTAAAGGAAAAAAGGTTCTCCTGAAATATCATACCAATGTGGAACACACTAAAAGTATGTTGCACTCACACGTAGTTTAGTTTCTGCAAAATAGTCTTTCTTAAGATTACTAAAAGCATGTACAGCTTGAACCTGAAAACTCAATGACTAGGACCGATGTGAAATTGTCAAATGACCTTAAGGCTTGGTTAAGCCTAAACTTAACAGTGCAGGAACTGATTTTAATTCTAGAACATATGGCGAAATCCCAGGGGGAAGCTATACCCTTTACTACACAGGAGAAAAAAACCCCGATTTCTTTATCAGTAAGTCAATAAGCACTATGGGGTAATCATGGTACCTATTCTCTAACAAATTATGATTTGACCTCTGAAAGTAGAGTTTAACACACATGGGAGTCAAAATGTTCTGTACTAGACAGGTCTGTGTAAAAAGATTTTTCAGAAATCCAGGTGCTGCTCTCCCAACAAGCAATACAAGTTTTAGATAGTAGTAGTGCTGGGAGGACAAACCTGTACTGTGCTTCTAGAAGTAGTTGTGTTTCTAGATCATGCTCCTTTGGGAGCCAAACTGAACAAACCCAAACATGTAGTTCAGGAACTTAATTTCCTCTTTCCCATAAATATTTTAATTTTTTATCTTCATAGGAAGAATTTAACTTCTCGCAGTAGTTTTCCTATGAAAATTCCTGCATTGACAGGAATAGCCTGTAGCCAAGAATGAAGTCACACACCTGTACACTTGATTTCTTTGTAAGAAGTCTTGAGGCTATGATTTTATTAATATACATCTTAATGAATAACTCAGATCAATTGATCCAACAAAAACCACCAAAACAGTCTCTCATCATAAACCTATGCACTAACCTTATGCATTAGGTAAGATTTATCCCACTAAAGAGTAAGTGTGCATTATGACAATCATTATGGCACATAAACCTTTGAAATCTAAGCACAGCCATCACTGCTGCTATTTAAGAAAGAGTGAAGAAGGGACAGGAATAGATAAAAAGTAATTTTACCTAATTATTTTATATATATATATATATATATATAAAATTACATATTAGTTATTAAACTAAGCAGGGAATAACAAGAATGATCTGAATTCAGTCTCTGAACTATGAGGGTCTGTCCAAGACTAATGAGAAGAAAGTGGTGTAGCAATTGTTATTGCTGTTGTTCTTAACACCCCAGATACCCTGATAGAAGCAGTGCGCGCACCGGCAGTGAGACAGTTCTCCTAGTAAAGTTCTCTGGTTTCAGGCTTACAGCATAAGATGCAAGTTGCTATGGATTACAAGAGATAATTGATCCAAGAGTTTCCATTTCAGAACTACAAAAACTACAATCTGTTAGAACACAAATGTATGGAAAAGTGACCTTCTAATCTTTTATCTTATCTCTCTGAACTCTAGTAGCAAGAAATCTGAAATCCCCCAAAATTAAAAAAATCAGATAATGTCATTAAGGACCTAAAAATTACCATGCTTCATTAAAAACTCCCTAGAATTACAGCTGAAATTAACTTGTTAAAGTTACACTTCTTAACTTGTGTAAGTTTCATGAGACATTTATCAGTTTTTCACTTAAGCTTTAAGTAGATATTATCTCTGATGAAACTACAACTTGATGGAAATCAGTCTAATTAAAAATTACAACTAGAATTAGCTTGATACAAGGATTTAAAAGTCAGAATTAAAAACAATTAATCTAAAAAACTGAGTAAAAAATCCTCAAAGCCAACAATCAACTTTCCTGATTCAGTTCTGGACTTGGCATAGCCACAGCTGATGTTAGTCTGCTTTAGGTGACGTTTAAATTAAAAATTCAAGTAGTTCATGTCCAGTTCAAGGAGAAAGGGGATAGGGAAAACAACTAGAACAAGCAACCTGAAGAGTTCTAGGCACGTATTTTCTTCAGGTTTGACTCAACCCCAGTTCTGAATCCCTTGTAGATTACACTCAAAAAAGGCTTTTTGACACATAATAAAAATAAAAGAAGTCATATGCATGCAAGAACTGCTTCTATTTTGTCAGAATCCTAATCTGCCTCTGGTAGAACTAGGAAATCCTAACTCCCCAAAAGTTATATTATTTTGTAGTAGTTGAGAAGTCACATAAAGTCTTGAAATTCCCACCAATAGTAAGTTGCAAGAGTTAAGACTGGTGGCCTATGTGAATTTCATTATGTAACTAAGCAAGAAAAAAAACCAGCTGTCCCTAAGTTTTGGTGTTTAGTCATCAAATTACAAATTGTTTGATAATTTGGTATCAATACTGACTTTCTTCAAGGCTCCTGTCATATTTAGCAAACAGCGTATCAAACAAAGGTTTCTAAACAGTGTAAGCCTCTACCGTGTATAGAGTTTTCATGACATTATAAAGCTTTTACTTACACATTTTATGTCTTTTGGCACATGGCCAGAGTTGTTTGGGTTTTTTTCCTTCACTATTATGATCTGAAGGCAAAGGTTGACTTTGATTTTATCCCCAACAAGCACCTGATGACACTGTCTTAGCAGGCCTTCACAAAACACACATACCGCATGCTTCACAAACTATAAATTGCCACCCAAAACATGTGAGTAATATACCTGGTATGAATCACTGATAAATTCCAAAACACGATCTCAACTGGGAGCTTGTATCTGTTGAGCTAGCCTCAAATGACAGTTTACATTCTAGCTAGTGTAGAGAGCCTTGTCTCTAAATAGATGCTGCTTTAAGACGGGAATCTGAATTTCTTTTCTGAGTAGAAAAAATAAGATGACAGAAAAACACATCATATTCTTGCAACACAAATGAAGGGAAAAATCTCGCATTTCCATTCATATTTTAGAAGATACATAACTTATTCTATGAACTATTTTTAAAAAGTCTTTTTAAATTTTCAATTGGTTGACTCAGGACATGCCGTTTACTAAATTATAACTATGTAAGCAGATATGATGATCTATTTAATAGATATTTTATGCTGGAACATACAGAATAGCAGGGTTTTTAATGAGGAAAGACCAATTCTTGCTGCCTTTTTTGGGTAAAACCTACGGAAGCGCTTAACAGAGAATGGTGTTTTCCTACTTCTCCCCTATAATGAAATAATATCATTTTTGGTTCTGCCAATCTTGGAATACAATGTACAATAACTATATGCTGCTCTGTTGCATGCTGTCTGAAGCTGAACTTAATGTAATTAATTAATAACATGTCAAAATGCATGCATAGGCTATTATGTTGTTTTTTTTTTAAATACCTTGTGGTTGTCTCAAAGAGAATGGGAGATACACTCAGTTTCTCTAAAAGAACCACATTAAATACATAAGCACTTTTTCTCAAAAGATTTAGAAATTAAGTACTAATGATCCCTAAGGGTTATTAAAGCAGTACAGTAGTTGAAAATGTCTTATTTGTAGAAAAATAAATTTAGAAGTATTAAAATACAAATGTTTTAAATAAAAATAATTCAATGAAGGCATATCTTTAAAAACAAAACCAAAGAAGTGTAAGTTCCTTGCATTTTTGAAGACACTAAACACAGACACTAATGTTCAAGAAAGGGAGAATGCAAAACCCACAAGTGTTCTGACTAACTCTTACAGTTTCAATCCTATAAATATAGCAAAGGATTGTTCTTTAATCTAACAATCTTATTTGTGGAAAATTACACAGCAATAATGCTTTATTATTTAAGCTATTGAAGTCTGGGCAACACATCAAAAGAACTACAAAGAAGGAGAAATATTATATGGTAACTCCAGAGAAATTATTTTCAGTTTTTAAAAAGACTGTAGCTCCACCTAGCCAAGATATTGGCAGGTTGGTGGAGGGAAAGAGAATTAACTACATGGTTAAGAAATTAACTCTTTCCTACAAAACCTGCTTTAACCTATTCCCAAATTAAATAGTCCAGGTACATTGAGCTTTACAATTGTTGGCTTCAGAAATCAGTTTGGGGACTTCTGCCCATCTTTTGCTTCCCTTCACAATAACAAATCAGTGGCAGATCCTGGTTTTCAGTTCTGTATCATATAAGGTGGAGGCATTTCTTTTACACCTAGCTTCCCTTTGTCGCTTTGCAGCAGAGGATGTAAGACTATACAGAAAGCAGTATTTGGCCATTGAGCCTATCCTCTCTGAAATGTATTTCTTTTTTCTTCTTGGGGAGAAAGTATAGTAGTACTACAGAACCGGACCACAATCTCAAGCACTTTTTAAATTTCAAGTCATTCTCCCCTTAGCTTAGTTTTATTCTCTTCTCCTTCATTAAAAAATGGGGTGAGATTACCTACCTCTGCCCGAGGGCTGGAGAAAATTGGCATCCTAGGGAAAGGAACAATGTTACACTTTTAAAAATCAGCTTTACATTCTCCAAACGTGAATGATGGATTAAGTGAGAGAAGCCCTCAGGTACCTCATGGTTCTGATGGGCTACCTCACTCACACAGGCACCTATACTTCAAAACTGCTTGGAAAACCCACAGGGCTCTGCAATACACAAACACCTCCAGTCTTAATCCCTATGAACAGCACCTTTGTAGAAGTAACTTTTCATTTGTAATAGACAAATCACTGTCTTTTACAATGTCACATATTATCATTATTAATACAGATAATTAATAATAATATTAATAATAATAATATAATACTAGAGCAGTGAAGCTTTTTCCGCCAGAAAAGGGCTCGAGCAAGGGAAGTTTTTAGCCTCAGATCTCAAAACAACACTGTTTGGCAAGTATGATCCCTGGTCTGTAGATCTCAAAACCACACTAAGTTTGGCAAGTAAGATCTCAGGTCTGTAGACATCAATAACTTCCGAGACAGGATCTCCTTTTGATTTTGATATTTATTTAATAACACAAAATACAGAGACTATTATGGTTGCTTTTTTCCCTGCAAGTTTATTTTTCAGGAAGCCATGAACAAGAAATGTGATAGATGTATGAGGGATTAAAATCAGTTTCTAAAAGTAAAACCATTAAAGTGGACTAACAAGAATATTTGTGGTGAGTGAACAAGTAAAAAAATTTAATTCAGATGTTCAAAAGTATTTTCATGCCATGAGATGACTTACTTATATAAGAGGTGCGAAGCTTTTTCACAGACTCTGAATATAAGTTAGAAAGGCCGCACATGCAAGAAGCCACAGTCAGCATACCTTTATGAAGCAATGAGAAAAGGAAAGACGGAGACACTAACAGTACATTTGAGACAGAAAAGCCAGCAGAATAACTTGTATACCAGGTTCATAAAATGCTTTTGCCATGCAGGTCACTACTATTAAAATGTAAGATGAAGAAATACATGATTTCATGTAACAGTTATATTCATGAGCAGAAAGGACTTCTTCACGAGTGTCCTACAGACACAGTTGTAACTCAGTTGTGCAGATCCAATACATTAAAAAAGCCAAGAAAACAAAGCAAGTAGTGTTTAACACTCCAAAACACAGTTTATAATCTAAATGTATGAAGCAGAATTTAAGCTTTTTACTCCCAAGAGGAATTAACACAGTCAACCAGTAATTTCTTTCTCTCTTAAAAAGCAATTTTTTAAATAAAGTTTTTTATTTATTAGAAGAAAATATTTTATTTGAAAGGATACCAACTGTGTATGTTCTGCTCTACATTAATGATTTTTAGACCTGTTTTCTCAGTTGAAATAGATCCAGGTAGCACTAGTCAGCTTTTCTCAAGCCAATGATTTACTAAAATACATCTTAGAGCATCCATTTCAATTTGAATAAAATATTACCTAAAGAACTTACCTGGACTTTATTCTGGATCTCTTAAAATAAAGCAATCAATACTAAAGCATGAAGAAGTTATTTGAACAGTTTAATTCCTTTTGAAAAATAACTGCTTAGGACAGCAGTGACATTGTTTATCATTCTGTCTTTAGCCATTTTCCAAATTAGAAGTATCTACTACATAACAAGGAGGAGAAAAGAATTTAAAAATACTAAATTTGTCTTTTGGCAATAAAAAGCTTGCCATTTTGACCAAAAAGTCACTTTCTTCCTCAGCTGCAAAAAACACCCTTCTTCAGTATATTTTTAAGTCAAAGTGGGGGTTTTTTTGGGGAAAAAAAAAAAGTATTCTATCAATTTGGTTTTGGAAATTTATGTTTTTTATTTAAATCAAAGGCTTCCTCTCAAGCATAGCATAAGCTAAAGCATGTTATGTTTTGTATGCTGTTATCAGGGACATTTCTCGTCAAAGTTTAAAGTAGGAAGCCAAAAAGTTCTCTGCAGATACACTGGCAATGTGCAAACATTAATGGGTTTGTTTATACAAGCACGTGATATGGGTATTAGGTTTATCAGAAATATCAGGACATTTTTACTTCTTCGTGCTGCGTTAAGTTAAAATCTTGTAAAGTGCATACATCCATTGTACATTTATACTGATATCTTTTCAAACAGATAATGCTTTCCCATCTGCTTTTTCTTAAAACATACATCACACTGAAAATTAATTAATGACGTCAGGCATCAGTAGATTCCACTAAGCAATGGTTTTAAAGGAAACATGAAGTAACAAACCCATAATAGTGACATTAGGGGACAGACAAGAAGAAAGGATGGAAACCACAATGGAGAAAAGTATGCTCGTATTGCCCAGATAAGCTCAGAAGGCAGGCACAATTTGTTAAAATAAGTTTTGGGTTACTAACCTCCAGACGGTTGCCGAGTCTTTCGGGGAGATCGTGGCTCTCTGCGATAAGGATCATTGGAGCCATAGAGTTCAATAGTGCCTAGATTCAAAAGCACTGTCTTCTGGAGGTAATCAACCATGGCAATACCATTACAGTTTCCAAAAACTACTCTGGAAAAAGGGAAGTGGAAGGAAAGATAGTGCTAATCAAACGTTGGTAAAGTTTTATACCACTATTTGTTACTGTTCAGCATTTTAAAGCTTCCATAATTTTTATGAATTCCCCCAAATTATGCATATTTATAAATTACTGGTTTAGAATACAGTATTGTTTAATTTTTCTCTTGTAAAAACACATGACAGTAGAACAGATCACTGTCATTATACTTGCCAACCTGTCTGACAGAGCCTTAAATGACACTTACTCCTGGCTGTCCAGTGCCAGGTGAGGAAGAGTGATGCTGATTTGTTTCTGATGTTAGCATCATCAGGACCCAAAAGAAATTATCTTATAAGCACAGGAGACTTATTGCCTCTCTTGTGTTGTTGTGTAGCTCATGTGAACACACACGGAGACTTAATTATTAATAGATAATTTTAAACCACTTTATCAGAATAATGTACTGTATAGAATATACTTACAGGCCATATGCTGAGTTGACTGCTAAGCTGGTTATCTGTTGAGGAGGTTCTCCACTCACCCACACTAGCTGGATAACTAGCTCAATTTGGTAGCCTGGAGACTGCTTGAGAGGAGAATTTTTAACTCTGCAAAGTAAATAAAACAACTCTCCAGAGTCATCCATTTTTTTCTTTATGGGCTCAGAATTCATTGAATACTACACCACACTGGACCTTACCATTGGAAAGTTGCAAAAAAATCAATACAAACTTAAAAGCAACCACAAAAAACACACATTGGAACTGGTCATTCATTTCTTTGAGGGCCCTTCTGATTCATTACCTAATTGAAAATTAATTGAGCAATGATCACCAACACTTCCTTTCTCCCCTCTTCAGAGCCAGGCATAATAGCATTAGCACGCTGTATTGACTTGAATAAAGGTGTTCAGTAGCTACAAGGAAGGTGTTACCCATTCTTTTCAGAGTTTCCAAAAGAACTCTGATTTAGAGAATGGAAGGGGGCGAGAGGTGCACATGGAAGAAGTATACTGAAAGAGGGAAATGGAAGCACAATGTATTGAGACAAATACAAACAAAAGGCTGATAATACGGTGCGGGGGGGTGGCGAGGGGAAGAAAAGCAAGGTAAATTATTATAATGGTAGACCAATTGTAGGGAATGAACCTGGGAATGGGGGAATGGAAGCTCCTTCAAAGATTTTGTTTGCATGCCGATGAACAAACTAACACCCTGCAGGAAGAATTAGGTCCTTCTCCTCTTTTAAGGTGAAAAAAAATTACATAGAACATAAGCTCCTCCGGTTCCCGAATTCCTCTTATTTTACCCGTTCATTCTCATTAATGCATATTTTGGTTTGCCAATATTTTACAACAATTCAGAATTTTCCAGTTTTTCCACTCCATCCAGTTTTCTTTAGAAAGACACTTCTGCAACTCAGTACAACCAATAAAATACTAAAACTTCCACCCAGAGGAAATAAGCCCATCAGAATTAGTTATTTTCTGGATGGGTGCACTCAAAGAATTAAGATACAAGTTGGGACCTTAAACTTCAGAAAACAAAAAGTACCTCTCAATTTTATATCTGAAAATGAAGTTCAATGTACATTTTGCAAGGAAAAGGAGATGGTCCAGAGGCCTCAACGCGCTCTTGTAGAAGAGTGAAAAGGATTGTCATCTTTTAACTTTCATTTCTCAAATGAGTGAAAGTTCACACACAAAGAACCTTAAGGAAAAAAATCCCAATTTAAACGACCTGAACACTGGTCAAAGACCTACACTACACACACTAAGGCTCTGGAAAACTAACAGGTAAAAACTATTCAGACATCCTTGGCCTAAAGTTAAGGAGAGCCACAAAACATTAAGTCGCCTGCTCATATCAACAGACAATAAGATTTCAAAGCACAAACGTGCTTAATATATTGCTGCTATGAAAAGTGTTCCCTCTATAGCATGAGCATCTATAACTACACTAACATCTATGCCAAAGTTTCCTAAAGCAGGCAGCAATCACAAGGCAAGATTTTTCTGATTTCTTTTTAAATCAGCTTATGACATTTAAAGAAACTGAGTTTGCAATATTAATTTCTCAGAGCAGAACTCAACTTTCAGGTATTTGGAAAATGTTACTCTAAGAAATAAAACAATTTTCACCAACAATGATATTTCTGTAATAATATTAAAGTACATATATTCTCATTGCATACTCTTGTAAAGTTTCACACTCAACAGAATTATAACAGAAAATACTTACTTTAAACATGGGACATTATCACGCAGTCCATCAGATGAACTGCTACTAGTAGATGGATGAGACTGGGGAACAATAGATTGAGGATTGGAACCTGTGCCTGGAGTTGGTAAAGGTGGCATCTGCTCACCATCTGGAGATTCAACATCATTTATTTCATATAACAGGCGTACTTCCAGCATCTGTAAATTAAAGTAAAAAAAAAATTATCAGTAAACTCTGCCTTTGAAAAAACTAGATATGAAATAAACAAAGTGCAGCTAAAGATACCAGTGATAAAAGTGAGGACTTCTCCATCTTTTGAAAGAAAACAGTAGTTTAACAAACAGTGCAACCTAAACACACATATGTAACATTCAGAAACAAAGTCATACTAACTACTACATACTGAGTATCTGAAGATTGCTAAAACTTGAAAAGCTAGCCCATTTCCCAATATTTAAAAGCTTGCTGCTTAATATTGGAAAGAAATTAAATACTAGATACAAGACCCATTTAATTATTCTGCACATATAAATTCTCTAGTTTTGAAGATGACTTGTTTTAAGTAGTTCAGGAATGCTAAAACTAAGAAGAGCTGAAGGCATATAAACAGCTACACTTTATACTGTTGTAGCACTGTACACCCAGGACTTAGTTTTATGTTTGATGTTGCACTGAACTAGACCATACATTTTAAAGAACTGTAAGTTCATCATGACTTCAGATTTCCTTCTGCTGGATCTATAACAATGTTAGTATTAATGGTAGCGCAGCGTAAAGAAAGTTTTCCACTGTTGTATTCTCATCTGCAAAGTACAGCCTAACTCATTGACTGAAACGAAGAACTATAAGGTATTTTTTTTTAAAGCATTCCTAGTACTGAAGAATAATTTACTAGGGGCTGATTTATAAAAATAATTTAGATTTTTTTACAACATTCAACAATCAATCATCAACAGTCTTATTATAGCTAAATCCTACAAAGTTAAAAATGGTTATACTAATTACCGGAATAACTTCTGTTGTCACTTCCTGCTTGCTGAACCTGTAAATAATGACATGTGCAGAAACTCCAGCTATGCACAGCATTCTACTTTCTGGACACCATGAGATGATCTGAATAGCATATGGATCTTCATCTACTATATCTGTGTTTTGCTTGTCATCTTTATTCCGTGATTTTTCAAATACTTTGGCTGTTTTTAGCTTATAGAGTACTTGCAGCGTTACTAGGAACAAACCAAGAAATATAAAAATTAGTTTTGATCTAAACAGATGTTTTTGCTTTTGTTAATTTTTTTGTATTTCAAAACTTCTCTTCATAGATAAAGCCACTATACTCAACAAAAAAGGGCAGAGTAGAAGCACTGAGTATCTGTGCTGACTCTGCCTGTGCAGTGCACCACTTGCCCAATGCAGGATCAGCTAGTATAAAAACCCAACCAACTAAACAACGCTTTTCCTGAGAGACCTATACTAAGCTTCAGTTACAAACTAAACCCTCACAGTTTCAAGGCTTAACTATACTTTGGGATCTCTTTATAACAATAACATCTAGTTACATATGCCATACCCAAAACTTAGGTCTGTCTGTTGTTGAGAAAGTGAAGCTCCTTTCTTTTCTCCTTACAGTATTTCAAATCCATGGCCTCTCACCTGTGTTGTCAGACTTAACAGCCCCAGTTCCTCCAATTTTTATTTTGTCCTGTCTGATCTTTCAAAAGCATTGCCCTCTGATCAGTCCACATTTTTCTCGATAGTGTCTTTCCTAGAACTGTTCTTGTAAGGCCTTGCCACAGTTTAAAATTATGAAAGAATCACTCCGTGTTGGTTTTACAGATAATCCCACTCATTTATCCCAATGATTTGGGTTTTTTTGTGCAACACTGACACTGCAGTCCATTAGATCTCCCCTTTTTCCCCCCCAGAAGATAAGTTCTGAGCGTAAATCATTGATCCTACATTCAAATAAAGTGTCTTGGATGCTAGTCAAGAATTAGCAATATCATTCTCAATTGTAACTCTAATTCTTTCTTACATTTTCTTTCAATTGTCTTCTTGCTGCTTTCAAACTCCATGGGCATATTCTCTAGTCAATGACCCAAAGCACTGCTGAAAATACTAATTGTATAATTAGGAAAATTTAATTTATAGCAACCTTTCTCTTCTTCCATATTTCAGTGGGTTTACCTGAATCACGCTTCCCTAGTTCATCTGTAAGACTATGCTATTCGAGAGATTTAAAAAAATTTTAAAGTCAAGATACAGGATACTTGCAGTTTCTCCCTTAACAGGTTTATTTATCTGTTTTAGAAAAACTAAATGTCTTTAACAGGACCTCCTTTTGACAGATCTACACTGAATAGAATTTTTAAGTACACAGAATCAATCAGGTTTGTTCCCCCCGCCCCAGGTTCCACCCCCACCCAAAACTGAAATTAAAGATCTAACACACTCCAAATACTCCTCCTCCCAGGTTTTAAACATATACATTACATCTGTTCCCTCCCACACCCACACACGCCTCAGCATTTTGGAATCTCACCAGCCTTCCACAAGTTTTGAAAGACAACTGGCAATGATTCCAAGATTGCTTCAGACAGCTTTTAAGTACCAAGAGTAAGGTTAGTCAGAACTAGATTAATTAAAACATCTAACTGTGTAGTGCATTCTAATTTGAATTCTTACTGCATTTCTCACTGTGTAGAACATCAGATGCAATTGACCCTTTAACTGAAATGTAAAATGATATCAGACTCTTCAGGCCTGTTCAGTGTTCTGCCAAAGAAAAAAGTCTTTATTTTACTGTTTTCTTGCCTTCCTTCATAAATGCCTAGATCATTTCATTAGCAGAAGCTACTACTGATTCCAGTTTTCATGTTTAGATACTGTAATTTATGGGGAGCTGATGTCTTATAAACATGTGCCTCTGTCTAAAAGGACAGAAATAGCTTACTGAAATTCAAGTGTACTAAAAAGGAATGCATTTGCCTGCCATGCATCTCTATACTCAATGTGCTTTAGAAGAAGAAATTTTAGTACTCTTCCATTTTAGCTGGCCTTTGAAATACCAGTGCATTTTCACTGAGGTGGTAACACCGTGAAACAATTAACTAAGAAATAATGTTAATTTTGTTTAATAGTAATTCAAAGTTTCCTATGGTGTTACTGACTCTACGTGAGGCAGGAAATGATGAGAGTGACTAGTCTGCAATTACATTCCATTAGAAAAATCAGTAAATTTAGAAGACTCCTACTGCACAGGAAAGAACACTTACTTGCTGAGGCATCCCAAAACTTGATTGACCCATCAGCATGCCTATGAAATATTAAAAAATTAATAAGATGGTAAAATGGTTAGTTGGAGTGTTAGACCTCTTTCCTACTGATTAGAAAAATATATGGCTAACATTCTATTTTTATTAGTATTCTTAGTGACACTTGATTTTCACAATTTATTGAAAACCCGATATTTTACGAACATGTGCCCCAATTACTTTGTACAGAAGGGATTAAAAAATTTTTGGAGGCTGTCTCCCTGAAATTCCACTGTACTAATACTAATTTACCATTTTAAGTATTTCTTTCAGTTACCTGCATTTCCCAGAAGCCATTTGGTATACCTTACCGTGTGGTGTTTCTTAAAAGATGCCCTTTATTCAGAGTAACACTTGCAAAGGACATGCCTAAATATACTGTATTTCAGTGTAAATGAGCTAACTTGTTTATCTTTGAAACTGAGAATGACATAACTAGATTTTTTCAGGACTGTCTCTCAAAGTCTCTGCAGTGTGCAGCATAAAGTTACAGTAATCCTCATTAGGGTTAATGGGCTGCTCTAAAAAAACTTCAGTAGTGTTCAGTGATGCACTGCACGGTTATAAATATTATGCTCCTTAAGAGTAGTATTAGAAGGATCAGTCTCAAAAGAGATCAAAATGAACACACTTAAGTATTTGGTCATCCCGTTCAAAATAAAAAACTTGGCTTCCCTTGAAGAACTGAACTCAATTATTTCATGGACTTTCTATGTTTCAAAACACTACTCAACTACTTTCCAAAAGTTAAAGAATAAAAGATAAGTTTCACCCAGGATATACTGATAGCAAGCAGACATAATCACAATGCCACATCATAATAATAATCTCTTTCTAGGAGACAAAATCTATCATTTTGTTCCTACCTTCTCTTCCACATTTTGCTTTACTTTCTTGTTAACACCTCAAGATTATACAAATGACTTGTCTGATGACCATAATTTCTTAAATCATTGAAACCACTATTAGAACATTGTTTTGTTTTAGAGGAACAAAATATTCTCACTTCTACTTAATCAGCTAAGAAAGTTACTACTACACTATAGTGTCACTTACCCTGTAATAATTATCTCTGGATAGCTCTGAGTGATCAAACCCCAGTTGCCTCCACTGATAGGCCATTCCTAGAAGATTAACAAATAACACTGAGGAAGAAAATATCATACAGTACGAAGTTAAGCCACTGAAATTACTGCAGATTCCCATATTTCACATGGCTTCAAAAAGTAGTTAGACATACCCACTGCAGGAAAAAAAAAAAAAATTAACAACGGCTATAAACACCACCCCTGCTCCAGGAAGTCCCTCAACTTCCAGTGATACAGCAATCAATGGGAGCACATGAGGAAAGCATGACTATAGGCTTGACATATGCTATATACTCCCTAGACATCTGCTATTAGCCACTATCAAAGACAGACCAATGAATCAGATTGAGATTTGATCTTAGTATGGCCACTCTTACATTGTTTAAAGCTGCTGATTTTCAGTACTTCCAAATACAAGTGTAAATACTAGATGCTGTACCTTCTTACTGTAGCCTTGCCGTTTCTGTCGAGCACCAACTGAATAGAGTGCAGGTATGAGGTCCACAGGACAATCAGCAAAATATTCACAACAGGTAACTGGAGATTCATGTATAGTCAGAGGATAGGGATTCTCAAATATAGGGTACCTTTAATGGATGAAAGGGGAGGACCATTAATCTAGGGAAAACATATTTTTTAAATGCAGAACACAAGTAAAACACTGAAGACTAAATTTGAATTCTTTTCATACAGAGGAAAATAAATGCATATCAAATTAGATTATGAACAAATATACTATACAACTTTACTGCTCATCCAGTACGCTCATCCAGCAGTTTTATATTTTTAAAAGCTTACTATTTTAATGGCCTGTGAAAAAACTGAAGTTACCAAGTCTTAATTGTAGTAATGTGGCACTATGAATTTATTTCTAAGTCTTCAGTCTGTTGTTCCAGGGAGAAAGACAGAAAGATTCCACTTCACACTCTGTATTGTTATACTGTTCTTAAACAGAAAGTTGTTCAGCACTTTTCATAACCTACTTGCAACTCCAAGATGACTTTCTGAAAGTTATAGATAGCAACACTCAGTTACCAATTAGAAGCCAACACACACATACTCCCCACTACCACCTCCATTAGAAAAGTGACAGAGACTTAAAGAGGAAAAAAGCCAATAATAATAGAGGTAAATATATCTGTGTTCAAAGAACATATTATCTCCAGAGAAATGCATACACTTCTCCCAGTTTTGTTTTGTTTTTTGAGATGTGAAAAGGGACACAGCTTCTCAACCCATCCAAAAGGAAAAATTAGCAACAACAGATGAAAATGTTCTGCATACCAATAACTTTATACAGAGCTATCTTGAAAGCTAAAACAATCTTCTAAAAATTGAATGAAAAAGGCTTAATTTTAACAATATATGACAAATTTATCTAACAACACAGGGCAAAAGGACACCTCCTGTAGCAAAAAATCTAATATTATGTTGCTTTTCTCAGGTGTGAAAGAATTAATACTTTGCAAGTCAATCATAACAAGGACCATTCTAAGTCTTCTAAAAACAGAAATGCTGAAGATTTTTTTAACATGAAATGAAACAAGCCTTAACTTCAAATTTCAGGCACTGAAAACTATTTCACTTAAGAAAAAAAGCCTTGTACAAACCCTTTTATTTGAAGCTCATTAAAACTTGTTTTACTATCTTTCAACATATGAGTATTGGAAGCTTAATGCCATTGGTAAATCAGAAACAAGTTTTGGATTCAGCATGTGGACAAGTAACATTGGGAAAATCTAAATGAAATTGCTCATTAGCTGCAGAGGTATTAGGACTAAACTTGACCTTCTTCCAAATTTGATAGTTTTCGTTATCTAAGGTATCACCACTGACTTGGAAGATACATATTTACAGGTTTTTGTATTGCCCTAGAATGATGTTCTTCACAAGGATTTTTTTTCTTCATTGACCATTGGTGTAACCAGGAACACTACAAAGATCTTATCCATCTGGTTCCTCTGTTACTAATTCCTTAATAGTTAGCTGTTACTGCGTATACCAATAACAAAACCCTTGATTAAAAAAATTGTAGGATCCAGAATTTTTAACCACCACCTAATGGAATATACAGACTGTTCCACACAGACAAAGTAACATGAGACTCAAAATGCATTAGGCAAGTATTAGTTGTAAAACCTAATAGGATACTACTTTTAAAGCAACCTCCTAGGACAGTAGTAAACCAGTGAGTAGATGTTACCTTTCTAGTTTTATGTATATGTTATTTATTGCATGACTTGAGTTACTTTAAGCAATACAGATAGCAATTCATTTGGCAATAAAATCAGAAAATACTTATGTGATTACAACACTCAGTGTCAGCCAAAATTACCTGCCTTATCTGAACAGTTGTTCCCCCTGCTCCCTTCCCGCAAATTCTGAGCTCCCCTCATAGGACTAAGGAATCAACTTCAAAATAAATTGTGATAATTAAAAAGCAGCAGTAATCTATGCTTGAATGTTTAATTGTAAAACAAAGAAAATTGAATGAGTAATTTCTGTCAGTCAATCAAATCTGGAAAAAGTTGCATAATATTCTACTCATCTACTGCATATTAACTAGAGAAAATCTGATCTATAATGATTCTCAGTTCTGCTGAAGAAACCTTATATTTAATATTCAAAATGTTATGTTCTAGACAGGGAGGTATTACAGTAGATTAAAAAACTAGAGCAGAACCACAGGCTGATCACTGCAGTCAACCATGAAAAAAAGACTACACAAGATTCTTACCCATTTTGTGCAAGGTCAATCAGTACTAAGTCCTTTTCTAGGAGAACAACTACAGCATATGGTTCCTGAAAGTCTGAGAAGAAGAAAAGTTACTTATGGGTAAACATAGTTCTTGCACACGCAGTCTCAAGAATGTGATCAGTCCTTGCACGCTATCAGTCAAGACTAGAAAAACTACTTAGATGATTATACTTTCTGAAGATATTTTATACACTCACCGCCCTGAATACTCCAAGTTTGGAAAGGCCATGCTTGCCCTTTAATTCAATGTTCTCAACTCTCTTCCAATTTGCTAGAACCATTTGAACAGCTCAAATAACAGGAAAAGGAACATGCAGAGGAACTTATATAAGCCGTATTTTTGAGAAAGAGCCAATTACTGAACAATAACATCTTCCCACCCCCAAACCGCTTTTCCTCATACTCAAAGGGGTTTAAATTTTAATTGCTTACAAAATAGATTGAAAGACAGCCGACTTGACATTAAAATAAGAAAACTGGAAGCATTTCTAAAGTTTATCTTGCGCTCTTTCAGGCAGACCTCAAATTCTGAGCTAAGCAGTTTTATGTACTCTGGTAGAAGTTGACAACTAAAACCACTGGAGTCATCGACAACACAATACTATTCATCTGGGACAACCACCTAAACTATGATAAAAAAATCCCCTTCTGCAGAAGGTAAATTACAGGTTAGTGATGAACTTCACGTGAGTATTGGAAAGAATAAAGTCACTAGCAGTGAGGAGTAATACATACATGCTAATCAAGATTTAGCATTGAGTGAAAAGGTCTTATGTGCTCAAATAAATATTGATGAACACATCTGCTGCTGTAACTACAGCTTAAAATTTTAATGCTACTTTTTGTCTGCACATACTTTTGGGATTAAAAAAGCAAAAAGCATGCAACCAGTAATTGGCATTTTTCTAGAAGAAAAATAGGTTTTATATTAAAGCTATTCTACCATGATGCTTTGGATGCTCAGACAATAGGGATAACAGATGTTGCTGCTGCAGTCTGATCCCCAGAGGTAAACCAGAAAGGCAATAGTGAAGAATATTCTGATGGGATAGAACTCCAGAGAGAAGAGGTCAAAGTACTGAGAAAAATCCTTACAGAACCTACCATTAGGATATGGTGTTTCACAGAGGGTTAGAAAATCAACAATAGAATAATCCATTTCTAGCACGGCAGTACTTTTCCCATGCATAACTGTTAAACAGGGTCGCCTTCCTACAGTGTCATATGACAAGCCTCCTGAGAGAATGATGAAAGGCTCCCTGGAATAAAGCAGAGGCATTTAGGATCAAGCCAAGATAAAATGTTAAAAGAGATATGGCAGTTTTGTAACCTTGTAATAAAGTTCAATGAGATATCATTATGCAGAGATACGTTAAGAATAACGTAAACCAGCTTTCCAAGCAATGTGTAGCTTGGGTATGCATTTCAAAATTTAAAACCTAAGAGTTAGAAGACTAACTAAAGTCAGACATGTCTTCCAAACCTTTTGTTCTATTTTGCTTATTTAACCAATCTTTGCAACTGTTTGAAGAGATGAGATTTTTTTATTGTTAAAACTTTAGAATTGTTTCCTTTCTACTGAACTGCAGATTCAGATTTGCCAACAGCCCCATTTATCTGTAATACACAATATTCCAGCAGGATCAGGAAGAAATAGTCCCATTTACTCCCTCTACAGGATTACCTTAGATTTTGAAGGATGAACAGTTTTTCAAACAGTGAAAAAGTAATTTCGCAGTCACAATAATACGACTCTCGGAGAAGCAACCAGCTGCTTGATAAGCAAAGACCAAACATCTTCTAAGAAGCAAGGACATAAGTAAATGCCCATAGTTCCCTCATCACACATTCACTCTAGACATTTTATCCATTTTCCTTCCTACCACCATGCACAAAATTCAAGGAACTACTGTATCATAGGGCTACTCCTACTGCATAATGAAATGGCTGAGTACAGCAAAGCAAAAATGTTTCTTCTACTCTTGAGAAAGATCAGAAGCTTCCCTACAAGAAATTTTAAGTTTTTATTGAAACATTTTTAATTACAACCACATTTCCAACAATATGCACATAATATACAGCTTAGTATTTCATTTACTGAAAACCAAGATGAAGTAAGTTTGTTTTAATAGGTATTTTCTTCTTTCCTGGTTATCAAAAGTTACCATTCATTTTAATACTGTTCATGTTTAAAATAAGGCATAATACCTCTTAAAGAGCAGACTGACTGTTTATAAGTATACAGCTCAAGGAATTTTACACATTACTATTGCCTCAAATTCCAGGTTATATTTCTGGAGGAAAAACAGGCACTCAGTGCGAAATTCCTCTGATCTACTTGTATGCTTACTTTAGGCAGGAATCCTATCCCTTTGTGTCTACTGTGGAAGCTGCTAGTATGTCAGTACCTAGAGAAAATTTGTAGGGGAAAAGCACCATCCTGACATACTGTGAAAGAGCTGAAGAGATCTTTTATTTTTTGCCTTTTCTTACAATACCATCTTTCCCATACCATCTAAATGGCTTTCGCTAGTTTGCATTTGAAACAAAAATGTGACAGACTAGGTACATCTTCTTGAAAACTATGCACGAAGGATGTAGCTTATACACATGCTACCCTTCACAAGTTTAAGGCATAGCTGAAACATGCTTTGTGTTTGTAGCATCAAAGGCAAAGCAGGCTGAGATACGCTTTCGGTTTCTGCAATTATTTCACAATCTGCTTGATGCTTCAGAAAACGCTGTGACTGAAGAGTTGATAGGATCAAAGAGTTCTGCTGGCTGAGGAAGCGATCTCAAAGGAATGGCCATAAATTAGACCATGGGTCCACTGAGTTCAATATTCCACCTCCAACAGTAGCCAAAAGTGCATTTCTAGAGAAGGAGTTGTTTTCTCCAAGTTTTCATTTAATCTCAATGCTTTATATTGGAACTTCACACAATCTTTTATTGTCAGGTTCATGAATAATTTCAGAAGGACAAACCTTAATTTAAGCTGATATTTTTCAGGATGTCAATGAAGAGAAAAATACCGATGTGATGTACTTGCCGTATCTCATTTTTTGTCTACACAAAATCATTATTTTTTTTAAATTATAATGCTGCCAGGACAATTTGCAGTAATTATCAGACTTGCAGGTTCACCAAGGTCAACTGATAATAACAAAGTGATAAATTTCAGTTTTTAAGTTTCATATGCCAGTGAAAACTGCTTGTTGGTTTCTTTTGGTTTTATTTCTCAAGGTAATCAGATTGTTTTGGGCAGGTTTGCCCGAGTCTATATCCTTACGAAGCAAAGAATGGAAGAGCTAAGAATAGGCTACATGGATCTGTCACATGGATTTTTCACAGATGAAATTAAGATTGAAAGTTTACTTTAGTCTGCCAAAAAGATTAATACAGGTTTGTGTATGAATTTCTTGTATTTTCATGAAACTGAGAAAGGAATATGCAGACATATGTGGACTGCTGCAAGTAAAATACAGCTTTCCAACTGGTCATAGATATTCATACATCTGGGAATTAGCTACCGTCTTAAATTTCTATTTACCTCACTTTCAGCAAAGAAAAATGCACAAAGCCACTGATGTTATGTATGGGTACACCAATATATAGTGGAAAACTCTATTATGTCAATTAAGTAACAATCTTCTATAGATTTGAATGCCTAGAAAGCAAGCAAAAACAATATATAAACCCCCCAAAGGCAGAAAAAGAAAAGAGATATAAAAAAACCCAACCAATGTCTGCAAGTAGCTGAACAGGTTCCCATGAATATTTGATCTTTATATTGCACTTTATACTCAAACACTTTAAAGCACTTTAGAACCATTAATAAAATAAATTCCACACAGTTCATGAAATCCTTCAATTGCAACTGCAGTCTTGGTAATAAAACATGCTACTCAAGAAACTGTAATTCCATCTGAGCCTCTTGTTGCAATTACTGGTTTGTTACATTCTCAATGTGCATAATTAGGCACAATTCAATGCTAAGTTACTGCACTCTACCAGAAAAGCTTCTGTCAGTAACATTTTTTGGGGCAAAACATGTATTCAGAGTTTAGAATAGTCACATCAGGCTACTGTTTCTCAAAGTTCAGTTCTTCAGGTCTGTGCTCTAGTGTGTTCTGCGCTTTATCAGCTTTGTTTCTTTAATATTCTCAAAAGATTAAGTAAAGATTAGCAGCATGCAAAAAGCATGTAGATAATTCATTAGCAGTACCTCTATCTAAGTTAAGGTTTGTGTATAATTGTTCACATACATTTCTGTAGTTTATTCAGCAATATCTGATTTACCAAAGCTATTTCAGCTGTTACCACAGCTCAGTGCCATCAGGATATGTATCCCAACAACTGGGAAACAAAGTCCATTTCCAGAGAGCTGCATTTATTTTACCTATGCTAATTTTGCATACAAACCAAGTCTTACCCAGCTCTAGTTGTTTTATATTCCACCTTAAGGATAGGTTTGCAGGGTTCTGGCTTCTTTCCATCCTTCAGCTGCTTTCCTACAGTGAATTATTTTCTTATATTAATCTTATAGTTCCACAACATGATGAAAAATTGAGACATTCACTGTGCAACTTGCAACGTAGAACATTCATGTAAACATATATTCAACATCTGTTATAGAGTATGCCTTGGAATAATATCATTAAAGACCTGTTAAAAATCCCAATATACCAACCTAGAATATTCAGGTGCAGGGTGTTTGGTTTTGGTTTTGGGTTTTTTTTGTTTGTTTGTTTGTGGTTTTTTTTTTTTTTTGTTAGGTGGGGTGGGTTTTTATGTTTGTTCGGTTTGTTGTGTTGTGGTTTTTTTTAATTGTTGTAGAGTATTTGTTTTCAGAAATATAATCCTCCCCTAAAATAGTTGTTTTAAATCTGGGAGATTAAAAATTTCTCATGTCTACGATTTCGCAATTAGAATTGGCCAGCTTACAAGTGAGGTTTACTCTGAGTGCTATCCTTAAGGGCTAAGACTTGAATTTGAACATGGACGGCCACTCTGTCTCTACTGGGCACTATCAGCAACTAAAGCTTCTACAGATACCATTTCCCATGGATTCAGTAGAAATTAAGAGCATGGTGTCAATACGCATCTTTTCTATCTGAGCATTGATAAAGTCTGATACAGCTATAAAGTGGTGCAGAAAATTTAACTGCAGCCCAAGATAAACATAAAAATGTTTATTAAAAGAGGCCAGAGCACATGAAAATAACGTTAGCCCTGTAACTAGTTTTGCTACTACAGTAGCAGTCAGGTTTTTATTTTTTGACTACTACAGGATCATATAGAAATCCACAGCTTCCTTTTTCCACTCGAGTCCACAGCCAGCATAGTAAACATGAACTTGCTGGAGGCTCAGATAGGTAAATCAGGATGCTTAACTATAGCATCTTGTACTACAACTGTAACCTCACAGATTAAACTGTTAAATTCACACTTCAGAATCTGAGGTAAATAAGTTAAGACATGACTTAGACACATGTACACCACGTAAACTTGGCATTTGTATAGAACTTTTTTTTTTTTTTATGAGCAGCAGCATATTTCACAGAAGAACATGTAAAGTTAATTCCCTAGATTAACATAAATGCAAGGCTTCTCTGAAGTGGGAACATCTTAACAGATGCTAGTCTTACTCTGTTACAAACCTTTCCAAGAATTTATATGGTAATATACACATTTATACATGAAACAGATGCTTGATTATATGTATTTTAAACAACATATGGGATTGTAATGTCAAGCAAAAAGCAAGTCCTATAAAATGTGCATTAGTTAATTTTGAGATCAATGCCATTGTGTGAAAGGAAAGCTTAAGTTCAGAGATTTAGACAAAACTGCACTGATTTGGATTCTCAGTTCATGAAGACTTTTTAATGAAATTATTGGAATTTCATTTGACAGAGAAAGTTTTTTTACTTGCACTGCAAGTACATTTTTAATACTTGGTTTTGCAAAACAGACTTCTCTTAAAAGTTCTCTGTGTTTTAAGAGCTGTCAAACACAGTAGGTATCCATTTTCATCTTACCATGTGGAGTGATTGTCTGGAATGGTTTGGTAGGAGATTTTACATTCCATATGGTCAAAGTACCATCTGAGTGACTACAAATAAATTGTTTTCCTTCATGATGCCAAGCCACTGAGTGTATAGCCTATGCAAGAGAAGAAAAAAGCCAGAACAGCATAAGTTGAGTATCTTAATATCTTTTTATCCTTGCTTAATGACATTAGACAGCAAAAGGAAATTAAAGAAAGTACCAATTAAATCATACTGCTCTTAGTATGTCCTAATTTACCCATGGTAGGTTTTCTATTCATAAGTACTTCTTTCAGACATATTTTATCCATCAAAAATACTGCCTTCATTGTAGTGACATATTTAAGGGTAAAATACATCCTCCTCAGAGTGTAGCATTAAAGTATTTTTCAGCAACGGACAGCATGCAGAGAATACCTGCAAGCACTTATTTGAGCTTTGCTAACCAGAATCTTTCAGTTACTGGGAAAAATAAACTGTCATTACAAGAAATTTCTACTTGATGAGATTAAGTCAAAGTTTTAAATGGCATTTTGGGGTATCTGTGGGCATACACAAGAGGCAAGCATAGGCTGAGAACACAACCAAAGTGAGAACTGAAGTAATGGTAAGATTTTTTGGAGATGATGATGAATGATGAGGATGATAAAATATTAGCTTGAATAGCATTCTAATGTTGCAATGGCAGTTTTTAGGTACAGGAAAGTGTAGGAATCCAGTAGTAAACCTTTCCATGAATACAGAAACATATTGTATATTCATAAAATTAGGAACGGAATGATAAAACCATGTCACACGAAATCTTACTGCAGAAAAAAGCTGATTAAATGAAATCTAGTTGCTGCCTTAAGGTGAGAGAAAAGTAAAAAATGAAGCAAAGAATACAAATAAGGCAAAGATTTTACATTCCATATGGTTAAAGTACCATAACTAGTAAGAAAAGAGTGATAAAATTTCTGTTTCCAGCATCTGTTAGTACATGTAGACATCATGAAACCATTAAGTGATGTTCAAGGGAATTTTAGTTACAGCATGAAAATATCAATAAACAACAAAACCCCAAAGTATTTATCTACTACCCAAACGGTACAGAAGGAAGTATTACCAAATATTTAAAATCTGTTTTTATTTGTCAATGTAGTACCAACGACAGGAATCAGCACATTTAAAAGTGCAACTTTGGTAAAGCAAAGGTTGCATTTCAAAATGCTCTTTCCACTAATAAAAGAAATTATCTATCCAATGGTTAGCAATACAACATAATAAGTAAGTCTTAAATACTCCCCCGTGTGGATTCTAACCCTGACAACAGTTGGCAAGCCATAGTGTAAACGGAACAGGTTTTGATACATGTTTATGTAGAAATAGGTCTTAATAACCAGTAAGAAAGTAAACTTTATAGAAGGAAGGATAAATCTGAGAAATTAACACTTTTTTCTTTTCTTGAAGAGAAGGTCAAAAGGAAGGAAATTTATCAATAACTCTTTACTGTTCAAACAGCATTAATTCTTAAGAATGTAGAAAGCTCTGATAAACTGAGCACAAAGGAGAACGATAACTGCTATCACTTAATTTCAACAAGGAACCTGACGGGATGGAAAGAACACTGAAAGAAAATGAGGCCTTTGGCTTTAAGGCTATTTATAGTCTAGCTTTATAGAGCATCTGGTTACATTTAGCAATACATCTAAATATTTAAAGCATTTAAAAAAGCAGCATGTTTTATGTATTTTTAAAATACTCCAACTAACAATTCTGTGGGCTGAGTATGATAAATGGCAGTAGTTGGTTGATATCAACAGCTTCAACCACCAAAACAAAACTCATAACTGAAAAATCATCCCAATACTCAAGACCAAAAGTTCCGACATTTTTTTCACAGTTAATATTAGTGCTAGAATTTGAAGGAAAGCGTAACATCCAAGACAGAAAAATCAGGCAGAATCCACTGAGGCTGCAAATCTATATGTAGCTTCTTAAACACTAAAAAGCCCCTAGGACTAATATCTTTTTTCCCCCTAATATTTTACACAAAACTTGCTGACCCAGAATAAAACTCTGGAAGTTGTACTCTTAATTCTCAGCTTGATGTAAAAACTTCACCTCATACCCTTTTGGTACTGTAATGCAGCAGCATGCTTAAATCAGCTGCTGCTGATTCAACTGAGTCTCAAATATTTTTGTTGAAAGTACCACTGGTCATATGGATCCCAAACAGACAGTAATCCTTTATGACAGGATCATGCACCAGTACCACTGAGGACTGTTGCTATATTTAAGGCGCTAGGCATTTGTATCTTTAGGAGGAGATGCTTGCACTGGCAACCCAAATCCTGACCTCACTAACATCCTGAATCCTTCCATTTACAAACATGCACCAAATACAGGGAATCTTTACAGGAACTTACATAGAGAATGCTCTGTAAGAAAAACTTCAAGTAAATTTTAAATATTTATTTAGATAATTATAACTAAAGTTTTCTCATTAAAAGTATTCCTACTATCCCCTTCACTTTGACACTAAGTTAAAGTAGCTGTTCTGGACTATACGGAAGATTGTTTGAAAACTTCTGAGACAGTTATGTGTTTTCTAGAAAAAATAATAATGGAGTCTTACTTTTTTGAATAACAAACACAGCACAGTTGACGGTGATGTCCTACATATGTCAAAACTTAACCAGAAATGTAGAAACTAACCATCCTAGAATATTATGTGGAGACAGGCTGTGCACAAGGAAGCCTAACTTTCACCAGCTGTTCCAGAAGGATTATCCCATGTAGAAAAATGACTGCTATACTGACTGCAAAGAAGGTGAACATACCTGATTTTCAGAAGGAAACATTCTTGCAATGCCTGCAACAGTTACCTGAGGAAGACTGTGGGACTGTGAAGTACAATCACAAATAAACTTACAAAGTCTGACGGACAAAATGAAGAATATTTATATGCAAATCTTCTACAGAACTCGCAAGTAGATCACTTGTGTTCAAAGAGATTAATGCATGTTTAACAACATTTTATGAACTTCAGTTTTACTGCTGCAATAGCTTGTCAATATCCCCAGAAACCACTATTATTTCTTAGTTCTTTAAAGAGGTACAAAAATTAATAATTCTAAACACAAATACAACCTTACAATTTAAGAGACAAGTTCATCAATACAGACCCAAGTTTTGGTCATATATTTCAACCAAGGAGGTTTAACTGTTTCAATTCATGAAACACATACAAAAAAATCCCTTTCTTTTCAGTTCCTACAGACCTACTTTAACTCTACAGCTGATTACATGCATACCATTTCAGAACAGTTTGAGACCATTCTTCATATCCTATCTTCCTGCAAGACAAGATACATGCAGAAATTTCACTCCGATGTGAGTACAAAAGCTATTAATTTAAGCAATTTTCCCTGTTTCTAAGAGATTTTTTAAACCCTTTTTTCTAATACCAAGTTTAGACTACCGCAAATACAGTTGCTACAACTCCAAAGGAAAAAACCAAACACTAAGTAAACTGGCTTTTAAAAAAAATAAATTAATATACACCTCCTTGCTTTAAGTATAACAATCTTTGGCAAAATGTTTCTGCATACTTTCCCACAGGAATGCACCAGAATCATGAAGAATTCCCTTCATTCTTTGGATTTAACCATGATCCCTTACTCCTGTGTGCCACTAACTGAGCTTGAAATAAACTGTGCATGACTGGTAGGTCCATGATACAAGATTAGTTACTCTGCAAACCAGACTGTTCACCATAGCCTATTCAGACTTCACTGTCTTATGATAGTGCTTCATTTCCATGGACAGGGACAGTATTTTCTGGTAAACTTGAACAGATGACAACACATACTGCTTTTCTGCAAGTTTACCAAAATATTCAAAGCAAGCATAGTAACTTGGGAGTATCTATGCTAACTTTTGTCAACTGCCTAAAAAAGAAAGTGGAAAAAAAAAATGCTCCAAAAGAAAAAAAAGTAGCTACTGAAGCTTAAATGGCAAGATGTCATAAAGATTGCTTTGATGCAATGAAACGTGCAAGTGCCTAATGACTGCACTGACATGCTTTGGTTTCTGGCAAGTCACATATCAGGGGTGCTTTTTTTCCCCCCTCCTCTTAATCCCACAGGCAACTTTGACATGCTTTTAATGCTGTAAAATAATCTTACACTCAGTCATGTACAAGAACATTGAGTCTAAAAATAGTAATCTATAATACATTTGCTGAGTTAATGCTATCAAAGCTTACTTTAAATCAGAACAAACAAAAATGCTATTTGAAGAACATACTTTATTGAAAAACTAGTTTCAACTTCCAGAAGTTGCACTTCAACTATTTTAGAAACAAGCTAATAGGTGAGAAATTTCTTTAATGGCTTAAAATACAGTAGGGGAAATGTTTCCACTATAAGCTGTATTCTACATATATGCATAACTTCTTTTTAAATCCCCAGTGTTTGAACATAAAAGGCTTAAGAATGATACAAAAAGAATTGACAGACTTATTTTTCCACCGAGCTTGCCCAAGACAAAAAGGATGTTTTATAAGGAAAGGGTTTCTAAGAAGCTTTCTAAAGAAGAGTTCATTCACAACTACAGTTCCATTGTCACAGATAATTTCCTTCCAAATTCTCTGAAAAAGAATGTTACATTTGTGCATGCTTCTAACTAATTCTAAACATGCAACATATTACTTTTGTTACAAAAAGTGTACAGTACTAGCAGTTCAGTACAGTTCTCATTTGTAACACAGGAAAATGAAGAATAAAGTCTAAGTAAGTTTCCTGTTACAAACTAGAACGCTGTGGAAGAAAGAATACTCCAGCAATCAGAACTAATACTAATCATGACCTAGAGCTGCAAATTCCAGCCATGGTTAAGCAGAAATACGATTACAAGGGTTTAGAGGTGGTGGTGTTAACCACCCTATAAGCATGCCTGTCCTTGGGATGAGCGCTCCTAGTGCTCTTGTGCTGCAACTATCAGAGCAGGGTGCTGGGCAAGCACACGTGTTCAGACAGGAAGAAAGAGTGGATGGTGTTCCACTGACCTAGCTTTCAGACAACAAATGAGACTGCCCCACTACATCATGTGAATTTGCTTCAAGAAAGCCTCCTAAAGGTCAGGTAATTTGGAATTAAACCAAGCAGGAAGCTACAAAAATACATAATAGGATTCAGCTTCTTCCCTGAGGAAGTTGCACAGATGTCTTTCCGTAAACCTCTAATCATGCAGGAAGTTTGACCCTTATTGTTCCTCAGCAGAGGAAAACCATAAAGGATGATGTTTAGATACCCTCACACATCTAACATTTGATCCAAAAGTAGTTGCATCAATTGATGGTGGTAGACTGCACAGTCCCTCAAGTTACATGTTTTAAAACCAACATCAACTACAAAGTGATGACAGGGGGAGACTAACCCAATGGCAAAGTTTCTAGCAAACAGTCTTTATGGTATCATTGTGCCTGGCCGTCCTGCTCATGATACCTGATGAAGCCTAGTCACCCATGAACAGCCACGATCACTCAAAACAGAGAATGTGTTTCACAGTACTGCTACGAGACTATGACTGCACAGTTGGAGAGGATCCAGGTCCAGGGTCCTGACAGCTCTACCGTGTGTCTCGATGTCATGCAGAACTGCAGCTGTACTGTAGTGCCAAGCTCTGCTCATGTCAGTCCTGCAACTCCCAGTAGCAACAAAGCTCACATCCCAGGTAGAACACTGTTATTTCTACTAAGCACAGAATCAGTCATCACCTTTGCAACTGAATAGTGATGGATTTTATGAAACTGATGGGACTACACAGTTAACCAGTACCAGAAGAGTTACTTGTTTTCAATAAGGTTAGTGCCATAGAATGTCTCCCCAGTTTATTACTCCCCCAGAATAAGCAGGCCTGATCCATCAAACCAAAGATCCCTCTGCAACCCCCCCCGCTACACTTCAGTGGTCTGAGATGGTACAGTCAGGGGGGCCGAAGGCAGACCAGACAGCATCTCCTGTGTCTGATGAGCAGTTCTGCACCAGATCTCAAATGTGACAAGACTGGACTACGTTGCTCTCTTCTTACTGGTTGTCAACTCCACACTTAGAAGAGCTCTCATCAAGAAGTAGAGAACTAAGGACATGAGCCCCAAGTTTAAAATCCTGCTCCTGCTACAGGGCAGGATGTCATGGGCATTACCCTCTGTGAGAGAAGGGGTGAAATGCTTTCACAGATGAAAGACAGCCCTTACAGTCAACATACGAAAGAAGCCTCTGGTAAAGCCACCAAACCAGAAAATTAACAAGAAACAAGCTAGAAAGATTCTGTGCACAGAAATATTCAAATTTACAAGGTTTGCTAGCAGGAAACAAAGTGGCAGGAAGCCTTTTCTGCTCTGCGCCACACATACCAGAAGCAGAGGAGATGTCATGAGATAAGGCATTATCCCACCACTGCTGGACTCTGTGTGTGCACTCTTGAGCAACGAAACCACTACATTCCCAGAAAGCTTGAAGATTTTCCTCAAACCTTAAGTTTTCATGTGCAGTGGGTCTTTCCAACTGACAATTTTCTTGGGTGTACAGAAAGAGGGGAAGAGTTAATTATACTGTGACTTCCTGTATTGTCATGCAGCCACAACTAATTATGGAAAGGTATTGCTGAGGTGCTCAGGGTAAGACTGCTTTTTTGGGCAGCAACACAATCTTAGATTAGACTAAGCTAGTCAATAAAGGTCTTGGAAAGACAATGCAATACTTTAATTATGGTATGCTACCCTAATTATTCGTTGATGGGGATAGAGGGGAGAAGGAACTAAATAAGAAATGAATATGGCCACCAACTTTTTAGACTCCTTCATTATAAAGGGAGCAGATGTCTTAGTGCTCCAGTCAACAAGAAAAGATATTGCAGAAAACCATTCAAGAGCAAGCTTAACTCTAAAAGTTATGAATTGTGTTACATTCTGGCTACAACATCTTTGCAAAAATACTTCGGTTACTTCTATTTCATCTCTTAAAAATCAGATTGTGTTGCATCTTTCTTAACCAAAGTTCTTCAACTCTGAAGTCAGTATTACATGCTGAAAGAACACAACTAATATCAGTCTCAAATATGGAAGGAAAAAACCCAAGGTGCAGTTAAATTTAGAATGGACACACATTAAATTACTTCTGCCTAGAACTGTCTACTAGTTATTCTCTTACCCAAAACCTTGGTTAGCCCTGCCTTCCCTGTGTCCTGCTCAATTCACTCAGTATCCCTGGTTTCTGATTTTCCATTTTACTTTAAAATCTACACAACTGTACTAGCCTGCCACTTAAAAGAATTATTTGCCTACTATACGTGTATAGGTATTTCATTTTTGGCTAAGTATTTGAATTGCTAAGTTATTCAACTAGAATGAACAACTTACCTTATTAACAGGATTCCAACAATGTCGATCAGGATTTTTCACAGTATCAATTACAGTATTACTTGTTTAAAACTCAAAAAGGTTACCCACCTTTCCACAGTAACCTCTTTCAGCTTTAAGCAAGTGAGAATGCTTTTCTCTTTTCTGTTAAGGAAGCTGCTCATAAAAACCAGCAGCTGGTTTTTATAACAAAAAAAATTTATTATTTGGCAACATCATTTTATTCTTTCAAAATGCAATAAAAAAACCTGTTTCTTCTGTGTTTCTTAATATTTACATTCACTTACTTGAAACTGTGCTAGCTGAAAAACAGCAAAACCAGTATATTTATATAGGCCACTAGTCAGCACTGATCATAATATGATTAGAAAGACAACATTTTGGAGTTGAATAATTGTTTCACTGACAAATTGAGGGAGATTCTCCATTTTTGCAGCTAAATACAAAATGAAGAGACACTGGAGAATAAAATGAAATAACGATACAGGAGAAGCCCCACCTCACTCGCACACACACAAAAAAAAGGACAGATATCTATATATAGCACACATATAATCATCCACTTTCTGCAGCTTTCTATTCATTATCTTTTCTGTACCCGATAGGATCTTCTCTCAAGGCCATCGGTCCAGAAACAATTACAGCATGCTCTGCAATGGCATCTTTCAACAAACACACATTTTTCAATTCTGTTACACAAAATTAATCATTTCTATGGCATTCAGGCCAGAATCCAGAAGAACTTGAAACTGCCTAACAATATCAAATCCAAATTCAAAAAAGGGACATTATTCTATTCTGCCTTCCCTCTTAGAAGATTAGATCTAAATAACTTGCCCATTGAAGAAGAAATTCCTTGTCATACATTGTTAAATGGATGAGAGCCAACAAATTATTACTGCATACAGTAATTCTTTTCCTTTCCAAAAAGGTATTTTTCTTCAAGGCCAATCTGAACTCACAGAAAAAGCATACCTAAAGACTTGAATGGCCAGTATTTTTAAGTAACTTTATGTATGTTGATTCACTCTAATGAGAAAGTGAAACTCATCAAATTCACTCTATAGATCTTCATTTTTTTCTTCTTCCCTTCCTATCTGTTCCCAGCTTATGATAATGCATATTTCTTTATCAAAGTGTCTGACCTGAGGTATTTCATTACCTCTTCTACAACCAAAACCCAAATTGAACAATTTTATGCATTCACTTATAAATCCTAAAGGAAATCAAAGATGAAACAGCTTAACTACTCACTGCTGTTCGCAACCTCTCAAGTTAGGGTTGGTTCAGGAAGATCACAAGTATGCCATCAATTTTTACACAAAACCCAAAGAAAAACAGGATAAGCAGCATAACGTCTACCATAGATAAGTTTCAAGAAACCAGCAAAACTTTATTAAAGAACAGAGTTAATAGACATGTGGATGGGCATAATATAGCAGGTAAGAGAAGTCAATGTGCATTTTGTAAAAGGAAATCATAACACTTGTGGAGGTTTGTTGGATAAGTGTTAAAAAGCATGCAGCTAATGGAAACACCAATTAAGCTGGCTGCATAACTTTCGAAGTCTTTCAACAATATCTCTCAAAGGAAACTAAAACCAAACAGACTAGAGATCCTTGAACAGATGAATAATTGGTTAAGGTATCAAGTAGTAAAGCAACCTAGAATAAAGACAGGCTGGCAGCAACTGATTAGTTCATGGATGAAGTCAATTGGTAGAGACCCTCAAGGATCTGTGCCACTCAATTTATTCATAAATAACTGAAAATTAGAACAAGCATATTAAGGTGATAAGTCTGCTGACAGTGCTAAGGCATATTCAAGGTAGAAATCAGGATTCCATTGAAGAACTGTAGAGACTTACATTTTTTTGTCCAACTATGTAAATGTGAAGCAATGCATAAACAGGATGGACTTTGAGCTGACAATTAACACTGAAGAATGAGGTTAGTTTTATAGTGGGTTGTTCAAAGGAAGTATCTGCTTAATGCATGCAGTATCAAAAGGCTAAAGCAGTATCAAGATCAAGAGAGAAAGAAAACAATGCCAAACAATTATTTCACATCATAAATCCAGCGTGCCCACATCTTGACTATACTATGTTGTGTTTCGCTTTTATAAAACGAAGATAAAATAGAATGGTTTAAAAAAAAGAAAGTTAGACGAAAGAAGAATAACAGGTATAGGAAGAACTTCATTGAGACTAGAAAAAGATGATAGAGATACGACTAAGTTTATGAAACAAAAAGACAGAGGGAATTGATTTGGTACACGCAGTGAAACCGGAAGGTAGAAGATTTCTTTTCATGTAACATACTCTGAGGCTTATACAGACATTTCTGAATACACAAAGATACCTCATTCAGCTCTGATGTTTTAATACAGCTCTGATGATCTGAGGCTTAGACTGCTTCAGAGACTCCCCCTTCAAAGAAACCCTTCACTGGTAGAACTAACACACAGAGGCATGAGTACTGAGCCAGAACCACCATAAAAAATACCAAATCCCATCTTGTGAGAAGTTCAGTGCGGAGCTAAGAAAACCACACACACTGTGATACAAGAAACAGGCCTAGCTAGTACTGAACAATGATACAGTCTTCACAATCAATGAAATGTAGTTAAGACTAATTTTATGTTATTTTAAATAAAATACATCAACTTGCATATTATGTTGAATGATTTTTCTTAATCTCAGTCTTTCAAAAAGCCTACAGTAAGAACCAAGTTTTATAGAAATAAATGCCACTCAGTTGCCTTTTTTTAAACCTCACCTCCCCCAGTTTTATTTCAAATCTTGATCTTACCCTACAAAGAAAAGGTGTATTTATAGGAATGTTCTAGTGAAACTATTTAGTTGCTTCTTCCTGACTCCCCCTCCACTTTTCAGAATAAGTGAGAGATTAAAAAAGAAAACTGCTAAACCATCTTGTTTCAACTTAAGACTCAAGCTCTTAACACAGGTGAAAGTCACACCACTCAAAACAGAAAAAAGATCAGAAAGCCACCCCCCCACCCCCACCCCTCAATTACTAAAGAAATCCAATCCATGCCACCATTCACTGCTTCACGATCTTCAACTCAGTGAACACTTATTTGGTCTGAAGTTTTATTATTCAAACTCTATGGCTCTTTTAGGGAGTACCTGCAGTTTCAAAGAGACCTATTTATTGATCCATTAGTGACAGAAGCAGAAGAAACAAAAAGAATAAAAATCAGCATTAGAATAGCAAATCCCCATAGGAAGTAATATAGATGAAAAATACTACCTCATCATGTGTGTATCTGTAATCTGCCTTCTTTGACTTCAGATCCCATAATACCACTGTTCCAGACTCAAAGCCAATCAGAAGCTGCAATAATAAGCAGATATATTAAGTCTTTATAAGGATAAGCAAAGTAATACCTTTTGTAATACCTGCAGTTCTTGTCCCAAAGAGATGCAGCATGTAGTAACTGCAAGTAGTTATGAAGACAAAAATTAGAGAGAAGCAGTGAAGACCTCAATGTTAGAGAGGTTTACTTTGTACTTGTAATTTTCTTAAACTTCCAGCAAATACAACTGACATTCAAGCAAAATTAGAAAAAAAAAATATGCATTCTTCTGAAGAGTCTTCGGAAATCCCTTTGAGTTCCAGAAAGATCAATATTAAGCTTTCCTAAGTGTATTCCTTCCCAGTGAAAATGGGGGGGTTGGAAAAGAGAACTTTATTGTGGATATTCTTCACTGGAATTTGTTCTGCTTTGATTTGCTGGACGAACACACAATCTTTCCTGAAGTTGTCTATAAAGAAACTATGTAATATAAGCTTTCCCCAGATGTTAATCACAATCGAGATAACTGGCTAAAGGAACACCAAGAACACTTAGTTAAGAGAAGGAAAGCTAGAGAGAAATTAAACAAGATCATTTTCTAAATCTTTTTGCTAGAAGCAAAATTAAACATTTCTGCATTTTTTTTTCAAATTGCTCATAACAATTGGTCTAACACATTGTTGAGTATTTAAGTGTTTTGCTCTCCTGTCTTAAGTGACAATGAAAACAAAACAAGACCAACATAAGGCAGCAGTAACAAAGCTGGCCCTTGTTACGTAGAAGGCGGCAATGCGGCTTCATCTTTCATAGCTGCTGGATCTACTGCGACATCTTTCCTTCGAGCAATGCCGCTATAGCAGATGCAGCTCCTAGCATTATGTAGCACACCTTCACTCTCACTTCTTTTTCCCAGCATGGACATACAAAAACCCAAGTAGTTGGCTGCTGGGATTTACTGGCTGTTGAAGCAGCCTATTTCCTATGAGCAAACAGAAGTGCCCTGAGGAGTGCCTTTGTATTATGTATAAGAAAACACTGCCTTCACACACGTGCCATTGTAGTCAAGGATAGAGATCTAAATCAAGGTACCTAGAGGTTTTGCCTGGACAGTCTTTTCAGCATGTTAAGATTTACAGTGTACAGTTATTTCCAGTATGAAAAATAAAACAGGATCTCTTTCCACCTTACAGATAAAATATTTGATCTATTTCAGTGCTATACAGCACTAGAATACCCTAAAAATATTAGACACATTTGGTCTAGTAAAAGTATTAGACTTTTTTCCTCACTGCAGTGTCATATATACTATTTTAAGTGATCTTGTTTATTACTTTATAATTTTTCTGTTGTAACTTTAAACATTACAGAAAATCACAGGGATTAGAAGGCCAATAGCATGAATAGATTTTAAAAGTGAGTACACAGGAGGTTCTTGCAACTGTACAGGTTTTTCAGCAATATTTTTCACATGGGATAGAAGAGGAGTATAAGGTCAGATTCTAAAACGTCAGATTGATAGCCTGATCGATAAAACAAGCAATTCCTAAACTTTAATTGACAATAATTAAATGTGGGGTGGAATATACCAGAATAAGTTATTTTCTTTTCTTAAGTTACCATAGCTTCATTGCATTCATATTCTAGAGTCCATGGCTCCGGAATGTGATTCAGACCTAATTCTACAGAGAAATCCATTAGTTATGCACTTACTGCAGTAAGCATCATCCCAATGAAAAAACTCTACTCATTAAATTCTTCTTGTTGGACTGAAACCTCAGGTGCCTAGGATACAAGCTTATAACTAGCATGCTATTAAAACATTCAAACTACTGCTGAGACAATAGTATCACTCCCTTTCTCTTCCATTCTATTCACCACTAACACGTCAAATGAAAAGCAAGTAAATTAAAAATAATATTTTTCCTGACTCTGTGGTACAGCAGTAAGGAAAATTTTCTTTCTTCTTGAAGATTCTTCACAAATGGGACTTCAAAATTCTAGGATAGTTTTGAGACATTACACTGACAAAAATAATAATTCAGAATTTAATTCATCAATCTTTTCAATCACTTATGCTTGATTAATCTAGCGTGGAATCATTAAAGAAAATGTGTTTAAAGTG
The DNA here is from genome assembly GCA_035590275.1 of Ibycter americanus. Classification (NCBI taxonomy): domain Eukaryota; kingdom Metazoa; phylum Chordata; class Aves; order Falconiformes; family Falconidae; genus Ibycter; species Ibycter americanus. The sequence continues at coordinate 44,451,002 of JAVJGI010000062.1, read as the reverse complement.
GCATCAAGGTGTCTCTGGCTAAATTATAATGATACTTTTGTCAGGGGTCTACAAACTTTTGTTAAAAGACACAGGTAAGACTGCTGCTTTCAAATGCTTCTTTCATATTTTGCTTTACTCCTCATCAAAAAATCGTCAAAGTTAACGAAAACCCTTCCTGCTTACTCTTCAGTGTGGACCAGAGGATCTGAATGAAAGTAGACCACTAAGATTTGCTAAATAACTATATGAGTCACACAAACTAAAGAGGCTGAAGATCCTTCAAGAGTGGGTGAGTCATGTGACCCCATCCCAAGACTTGTAAAAGAGGTCTGTTACCCGGAGCACAGTCTTGCAACCATGACTTCAGTGGAGAATGTATGATTTTCTACTACAGTAATTACTGTCACCTAAAGAAGGCATACTAACATTTTAACTCCTTGCTTTCTCTTTTAATTTATGAAGTCTTCACTGTGAACTAAAGTTATGGGTTCTATGTTGGTTTTGCATAAGCCTTGTAACAGATGTCCCAAAGCAAAGGGTAATACCCATAGATTTAGCCTTCCTTTGTTTTCAACACTGTACTCATCTGTTTAATCCTTCCTTAAAAAGCAGTGGTAGCAATACTTAAAAAAAAGAAGTCCTGCTTGAAAACTAAGTTTTCGAATAGTCTTTAAACATATCCTACCTTTCCTTCATCCATTGGATTGTCACTAATGTGGACAATAGGTCCTGGGTGAGATTTGGACGACCTAAACAAGAAATATTTCCATTTTATTAAGAAAAACTCTCCTGCCCCAAACTCCATCACAAAATGATTGTAAATAATACAGATTCTGCAGCTATACACTCCATGTAAGCAATCTATTGACATTTCAGCATGGAGTCACTTTTATCTTCAAGCCCATAAATACTTTCTGTCTATTTCTAGCCACCTAGTTCCTGTCTTTTTATAGGAAGGACAGACATATTTACTGCTTATTCACAACACAGAAAAAAATTGCCATTACCTTTACAATAACTATCTTAATGGTTTTTGTTACAGAATTGACACAGTCTGATAAAGCGTTTATTTTTATGCTGGAAAACAGGTCTTGCCATTTTGCATAAATTGCCCAAGTGCGCATTGTTAAAACAACACAGAGTTAAGACTTTATGTTGACTTCCTGCTACTGAAGCAGATGGACTAATGATAATGTGTTTGTTTCAACAGCCTTTGGCAAGTGATGGACTTCACGTACCTTTTCAAGATAGAGAAATTATTCTGGGAACAAAATAACAGCACAGGAACAGCAGCACACAAGTATATGTTTTCAGCAACAAAACATTATTTGCATGCACAAATTTATTATTAATAAAGGAGAAGCAATGACAATAGCTGTAAAATATACTTTGCTCTTGAAATAGGCTTATTTAAATTCACACTTTCAGCCAGTAATTTATACTCAGCATGCGTATCTTTATACTTTGGGCTTTAACCCCAAAACTGCAGAAGTGACATGCCTGCCCAAATACCAACCACATATTTTTCTAGTTCTTTATCACCACAGATAATTATTTTTATGTCTATTGCAGGCACTATGATATAACAGTGTTACAGGCAGAAACATAATACATTAACATTTTACATTTATGAAAATAATTATTTACATGAGTATTTTTGTACATTGATAGTGTGTTCTGTGTAGGGAAACTAATATGGAGGCCACTCTAGGTAACAATGACATTTCTACAACTGATGTTAATAACATCTGGGATACTTCTGTTCCCTCCCCCCAACAGACAATACTTGCTTAAACTCACAGTTCAATGGCTTTATTCCACATGATGACATAGCCTGAGAGAGTAAATGATTCCACATTGACAATGTGAATGTTTCCTCTTTCAGTGCCCACATATAGCCATTTACTTTGGAAAGGCAGATGACAAAATGTAATCCTGAAAGAGAAAGCCGCCAGAAAAGGTATTAAAGTCTTTTAGATATCCTATGCTTCAAGGTCTACATTGCCAAAAGGTGGAAGAAAGGCAATAGGCAAACAAGAAGAAATAAGACAAGTTACAGGTAGAGAAAAGTAACAAAGCCAATAAAACCCAAAAGCTAGTAACTGTACCAGCAGAGAACTCTTCTTTGACCTTAACTCCAGCGCAAATATTAATATCTGAAAACTTGGTTATTTCTGTCCTCTTGGGTCCTGCTTTTGCTTACTATTTCTTCAAAATTGATAAAGAAATAATGTCCATAGGAACTGCAGCTTCAGAAGTATCCGATTCTTCTATACAACAGAAATACTAACTTGAAATTAGTTTACAAACTTTGTGGAAACTGTAAACCCTAAACCATTTTAATCTGTCAAGGTCCAAAATTGAAAGAAATTGCCAAACTACTTGGACTATCAAACTTGGGCTTTCAGAAGTGTTTCAGTGATAAGGTAAAATAATTACTCAATGGAAATTTGTTCTGTCAGCTCTAATCCTTAGCTTTAAGGATTTTTTTGTTCTTGTTTTCTCCCAACTGGGTTCCCTTCTTGCTAAATCCATGCATCACTTCACCAGCCTGTTAATTATTTTTATGCAAAGAACAGCTTTAGATCCTTTGCATTAGATGCTGTATATGCACACATCAGCATAAAAGCAAAGGCTAATAGCAGCAAGGAAAAAGATTGGTACTAGCTAAAAAGATGTTAAATTGTATTACAGGTTTCAAAAGTTAAAGCTTCTATAGTAATACTACCTGGATCAAAAGTGTACCAGTTTACTTTTGATATCATTCATTTCTTTCTAGTTACGGAATGCAGATCGCTCAAGCAACTCTTCATCCATTTTCTAACTTGCTTGATTTCTCGTGTTTGAATACTTAAACCAAAAGGCTGCACTTTTTCATTGATGTTTCACAGAAAAGGGACTATATACAAGCTTTAAAATGCTCTGTAAGTTACAACTTCTTCCAATTCCTTGAATATTTTTACTAAGCACAGTAATCTGCAAACACCACGGTTAAAGACTTGAGTTTCCCCAGTGTCCTTGAAAAAAATATTTTATTGGCTGCTAAGCCACATACATCTGTACATGCCCTTCCTAGACAGGCCCCAAAATCTTACTGCCCAGTGACAGAGCTCTCATACTACAAGCAGGTCATGGGGAAGAGGAAAGAGAGGCAGCATGAAAACATAAGCCTTCAGCACCTGGCAACACCACAGCTTCTTTTTGTGCCAGCACTCCACATGCCAGAAGCATCTGGCAGCCAGATCAGTTGGATCTAAAACCATGGCCTAGCAGCCAGAAATAATATTCAGGAGTCGGATCATGGGCCTATCTGTCTTGATCTGTGAGTTAATATTGCCAATTACAGTTGTTCAAACACTTGCGTTAGAAAACCCAATCTACTTCATGTCATTCAAAGGTGGGCAAACGTAAGCAGGAGCTGCAACTTTGATTGCTATAGAAAAAGGGCAAAACTTAAAGCATCCAACTCCTCAATACTCTTGATACTCTTCTTGAATATGGAGCCATATTCAATTTACTGCCTTCTCCATGCAAGTGAGAATAATTTTGTCAAGAGTTTGCAAGCAATGCAATGTTTCCACACTAAGTAAATTAGATTTGAACAAGTAACTTCACAAAATATTTACAAACTCTCAAAGGCAGGAGGTTGAAGAGACTTCAAAATTGTTAAATATAGGCACATATAAAACAGGGTTCTTAACTTTATCCTTCAATGTGTGCTTTTACCAGTCTTCTACAATCAGAAAAGTCTTATATGATTTTTATAGCCGAAAAAACAATTCTTAGAGCTTGTTTCACAGAACTGATGATTAGTTAAATCCAAGAGGAATTTGAAGTGCTAATCCTGCTATAATGAAAGAAACACAATTTCACCTTGAATGTGGTAAATGTTACTCCATTTGCAAATATAATTTGATTTGCTATTTATTTTCTTAATAGAAAAAGTATGTCCTCCAACTTTCAAAAATTCAGTCACATTTTTTGTCTAAAATGATTTATTTCAAATAACTAAATTTATTTTAGCAATTTACAGAATAACATTTCCAACATTAAGAGTCCACATACTGACCTTCTCTCTCTTTAGTGATTAAGGCTTTGTCTTAAACTACGTAGATTTTAAACAACATTGATATATAACAGATTTAAAGAACCTCTTAAAAACTAAAATCCAGTGAAGCTATGACCATCTGAAGGACCAGTGATGACAAACTAACAAGTAAACATACAGGCTATATTCAGTGGCCTCGCTTGCTCCATTGAAAATTGGACTGAGGATTACAGGGATTCAGAGTTGTTTCAGAGGATGGAAACAAAAGGTCAAGGTCTTCTTGCTCATGAGGCAATACTTGCTTATTTGATACTTGGCCAAGGACAGCATATTTTTTTTTTTCTGAAACATGCAGATTTTTCATTCAAAAACTCACCATTTCGCCACCACAAGACTAGAATAATACACTCTACCCATAACATATTCTAAGTTCAGCAGAAGTGGAAGTCATCATATAATGCTCTGGCCATTTCTACAACTCTAGCATTCTTCACCCCCTCTCTCCCTGCCCACAAATGGATACATATATAAATGTGGAAAATACAATCCATTGTTGGGAACAGATTGAAAAGACTACAGATACACTCAACACAAGTAAAAAGTTGTTTTGCGAGTCTTTCTTGCACACAAATCCCAACTGCCTGAAAACAGCGTATCAGTAAAAAGCACAGTACCATACTCCCCTTCTCCTGTATTGAGTCATTCTGGTCAAAACCAGAAGCATCTATGACAGACAGACCAGTTTTGCGCATCTAACAGTTCGTGCATCAGACAACCTGAGACTGTCTGAGCCAGGATCACAGAAAGCAGGATTTTGCAGACAGCTCTTTCATGACACAACAGATTCCTCACATTACCTCCAAGGAAATTTCAGCTATCTCAATAAGCATAGGACGTTTTGTGAAGCGGATTGTACTGTTGGCATAATGCAAGTATTGTGCACAGTACTTTATTCCAAATATTTCACTTTCCCATACCTGTACAAAGAAAAATCCCTTTATAGATAAAAGCAATGCTTTCAAGAGATATATTTTTTTAATCCAAAATCTACAGTGTGATTTTGATATATGCTAACATTACTGCTAAGATGAAGTACTGTTACGCAACCCCAAACAGTCAGGTACAGTACTCTACTGTAGCTGTACTTTTCCTTAACCACAAAATCTTCCTCCTCACTATATACCAATCTGCAAAGCCACTCTTCTCCCTGTTGCACCCTTCCAAAAAAAAAAAAAGCTACAAGAAATTTCAGTTTCCTGGTAAATGAATTTGGAAGACTTGAATGAATAGTTCAAGAAAACAAAGTTATATACAGAAAACCCAGTAGTACACTAGCAGTGGAAAACACTGATAAAAGAAAAACTCACAGAATTTTTCTTGTTTTTACTGTACTTAAAATATAATTTGTGCTATTGCTTATGGGAGAGTATTGGCAGTGACAGGAGTCTTTAAGAGGCTGTTTGTGAACCCACTGAAAGGATTTCCTTTAACTGCAGACCACGTGACTTTTCTAACTTAGTTAAGAAAAACCTTAATTGTGGTTGTTTCACAATGTGTATCAAAGTAGTCATCATAGCAAGTGATACTACTCACTAGAGGAATTTAATTACAAAAATATTCAAGAATATAATTTATTAAATACATAAGTCAAATAATTAGGCTTTTAAGGGAAATATTAAATAAAAATGACAGGCTGCTATCCTGAGTGTATTATTATAACAGAAATCCTTCTAAATTAATCTTTACCTTTCCTTGATCTACTGCATTATGAAGTATTCTAAGTTCTTCAGAATTTTCCACTGCTTTAAAGTACAGTGAGAAATACTGATGAATGACAAACACTGATAATTGGTTTTATTTTTAAGTCACTGAAACTATTTCTAGAACCTTAGGTTATCATTATAGGTCTGCAGTTACTGTACTTACACTAGCTGCTCAGATCATTATTGTATACACAAAATAAAAGTTTTCTAAAAAGAAAAGTGTGAAACTACCAAAGTTGTATTCTGCATACCTCTCTCTCCAACCTTTCATACATGAGATAGCCATTATGTAAAATTCAGAAGCTGAAAAGTTTAATTCTTCTGTTAGACTAGACTACATGTCCATGGTCTCTTGTCAAATCTTCAATGGGCGTAAAAAGTCAAGAGCCAGTGTCAGAATGACATACTGATGGAAGCTAACAGTGGCTGCGATTTTGCTAGACTGGCGCAAAGAATCCATTTCCAGATCTGGTAACTGCAATAAGCTTAATACCTACCTGTACAAAAAAACGCCTGAAGGGGCAGAAGGCACACAAAGAGGAAGAATTCCTCTTCAATACATCCCAAAATTGTTCCCCCAAAAGACCATGTGGATAAATGCAGTATATCATAGAAACTGGACCAGGTACTTAAATTCTATTTATATCCCATAACAGCACTCCAAATGATGTTTCCCTAGATATGTTCACTTCAAGGGCTGTCTCTAAAAGCAGCTGAGAAGTACCTATGTTAAGTATCTGGTATACACTAGTGGTGTCAAGATGGAGTAATGGGGAATGAAGAGCCAAGAACAGAAATAGAATTGCCACCACTGATGTGATCAATACTGGGGCCATTTAGATGATTTTCCAGAAAGACTCCATTTTAGATGTGTTTAGGTTGCTGCATGTATTTGTATTTTAATGATATAGTATCCCTAATATATTTCATGACTGACATGTTTTCCTTTATGGAGTCACATTTCACCTCTTTTTTAAGATGGCTTTTCAAGCTTCAGTTGTACTTCACTTGGAAGGGGGCTCCACATTTTTATTTACACACAAACAGAAAAGGGCTGCTTCACTGCTTGTAATGCTGACAAAAGACCAATACACATATGCCTTTTGAGTCAACAGATTTGAAAACTAAGAAAGTTTTTCAGTATTGACAGAATTCACACCAAATACCCTAAAGACTTCAGCATCTCTTACCACTGAAAATTCCCTGCACTACATTTTTATGAGCTCCCGTTGGTATATGACATGACTCAAAGTAACCAGACCTTTGGCATCAGAAGACACTTTGATAGCTTGCTCCAATACATACAGTTCAGGCTGAACAATTCATCTGTGAAGTCACACACTACAACTTAAAAAAACGGCCACGCCAGAGACGTAGCTTTCCTGTGGGAGACAGAAGAATTATGCCCATCACTGGTGGAGAAAAGTCCGTCAGACAAGCAGGGCTTAAAGACTAGAGGTTGAACTCTGCCCAGGAACACGGCAGTTGGCCATTATGTGCCTCACACTACTGTGAAAATCAGTGTGTAAGGAAAACAGCTAACAGGACAACAGGGACAGTTTAAAAAAAAAAACCTGTTTCTTTGAAACCTGAAATCTTAGAGTAACAGGACTCAGCACTTCGGTTCTGCCTCACTGCCAAAGGCAGCAGAAGGCAACCGATACAACTGCAGTTCCATCAACCGCACTGACAAGTGGGACCGTGTGCATACACAGCCTCGAGAAAAATGTTTTCCAAAGTAATCTGATCTTGTAGGAAAGAAACATTCATATCTGCAGCAGATCCAGACAGTCAAGAAGTTCACTTTCTCCTGCTAACTTCTTGAAACAAGATAAAACTCCTAATTACATCATTTAGGGGATCGCCATTGAATAACATTTCTAAGCGCGTCAGGTGAAAAGAAGGCTTTATATGACACCATGAAGGCAAGCAGACCCAGTGAACACTTCCTTTCACTCTGAAGAAAACTAGTTTTAAAAGTGTAAAAAACACTTATGTGTGAAAAACTTTGTTGTGTCGTATATTAGCTTGTATTTGGTATATCATTGACTCTGCAAAGACTCCAAATACTTAACTTCTCACACCTATTGTTTGGACACATATCTGTAATCCTTCTATTAGTTACACTATAATCCTATCCCAAAACACACAGGGCACTGGGGAGAAAAACTAGCCCTCAGAGAATGGAAGTGAAAGAGTAATATTGATACACAGAAAGGGGAAGAAAAAAACCCCACAAACAATGTCTATCATCACCTGCTCTCACAGACAGGAAAACCTGCATGTCCTTCTGCTATCCACGAAGTGGCAGAATTGGTCAGTTTATGCATTCAGTGAGGTGGAAGGAAAAATTCTCTCACCACTCTCACCACTAATATCTGCTAATACACAGGCTGGCTACAAAGTTACAATATCTAACGAGGTAAGGTATGTGTCATAAGACTTAAAAACCTTTTTTATTAATTAGTAAATACAAGTGGGATTTTTCACTCACTCACTGTAGGCAGAGTGTGTTTTGAACATAATGCTAATGTTGCTGTTTACAGCACAATACAAAACCAGAGATACTTAAAGCATAATTTTGTAACTCTGAATTTTGCAGTTTCATGCTGAGGAAAACCATTTAAAACCCACAGCACAAAAGTTGACATATTAAAAATTAAACTTTGCATATTGATCACTGAACGCATTGCTAAGTACTCACTAAACAGTTCTATTTTTATGCTACGATTCTGGTTCTTGTCTTTATGCTAAGTCACAAAGCAAGTAAACTATTTATTTTGGCATTAGAACAGGGAATCTCAGCTCCAGAAGGATGCGAAAGATCACACAAAAGGTAATTAAAATTTTTTTCATACTCACATGTAAAGCTGATTGGTTTTGGGTTTGGTTTGCAGCAAAGGAAATTCAAATTTGTCATCCCACACGACCTTTTATTTTAAATCAAGTTTGTCACTTCACCCTCTCAAATGGGTTTTCTGGAAGTCCATCAAGTGATGTCTGTCTGGCTTTTCACACCTTAGATCAGCACAGAGTTTAATAGCTCCTGCATGGCAAGAAAACTAATGCCAGACTGGGTACCTCTCTCAACATGCTTTCAATATTTACTCTAATAAGAAGTGTTAACTATGCTTATTTCAGAGTTAATCTAGTCTAATATTACTAAGTCAAACCAAGTTTGACATAAGGCTTACATTACATGTGAGCACACAACAGTTTTACTAGGTGTAGGATGTTTATACAGGTATCACAGAATGGTGAAGGTTTTAAGGGACCTCTGGAGATCATCTACACCAACCCCCCCTGCTAAAGCAGGTTCTCCTACAGCAGGTTGCACAGAATTGTGTCCAGGCGGGTTTTGAATATCTCCAGAGAAGCAGAATCCACAGCCTCTCTGGGCAGCCTG